>CM074554.1:975063-1575063 GCA_037305995.1 Sclerodermus sp. 'alternatusi' | reverse complement strand
GGCAACTCTCTTTTCTTTTTTTGTTTTTTTTCTCAACCAAGAGCAGTCGAGATTCTAATTGTCAAATCGGAATCGGAATCGAATTAAAAAAAGGATACTTGCTCCTCTCTCGTATTACACCCGTGTAACACGATGGTCTCGCATTCAGATTTTTCTCCTCAAGGTTTTTCCACTCTTGGTGCTGTAATAACGCGGTAAAAGGACTTTGCCCAAAGATTGAGAGGATACAGGGAAAAAACGAGGATAGTTAAGAGCCAAAAGCAGCAGCAGCAGCAAAAGCGAGGCTTCTCTTAACTCGAACGATATTATCGTGCTTGGAGAAAACAATGCTTCTCGATTGTGGGGGTTTAAAAGTTAGCAGCAACTTTACCGGAAGTGTTGCAGTAATAAGCAGCCTCTGCGCTCGCATCTGCTTCTCGTACTCGCTACGTTGGATATTATGATTTTTAGTTCCTTTTTTTTTCTTTCGTTTTTATGGTTTTACGCTACCAGGGATTCCATGGGCTCTTGTCGGGGTACTTTTTTCTTTTCCTTCCGGCGATTTTTTGAAAGAAGCAAAAGCACGCGCGAGAGCCAATCCCGCATTACATTAATTTCACCATAATTAATTCATTTTTTTTTTTGTCTACTTTAGTTTATTTAATCGCTAATATTTTACTATAAACCTTTGTCTACTATATAATCAATAATACTAAATACTATACTACTCTATTACTACACTAGTGCTACTATTACTACTACTACTACTACTACTACTACTACTACTACTACTACTACTACTACTACTACTACTACTACTACTATTACAACAACACTGCTACCGCTGTATTTTTGTGTCTTCGATGCATTTGATTTTCTACATGAACAATCGCGAAACCCAGAGATCAAAATTTTCGTTCGGCAAACTCGTTACGGTAATAATATTACTCTATAATATAAAAATTCATACTGTCACGGGGTGCGCACGGAATTTTTCTATCGAAAGACCAAAGGTCCACAGAGAGTCGTCTCGCGCATTGACAATGGGGGGAAAAGCGTTTGGAGGACCTTGTTGGATCTGATTGTAAGAAAATCGAAGAATACAGTAGATATTATTATTAAAAATTGATGTTGTGTGATTTCGTATAAATCGAGTATGAAATTATCGCAGTGGTAGCGCGCGCGCGTCTCATGTGGGGAAAGAGCAAAAGGCGGAATAACAAGATGGAAAGTAGGATGGACCGTAGGAGGAAAGGGAGGTGAAATTCCGAGCGAAGAGGGGGAAAAAAAAAAAAGAAACGCAAGTCTCGTGAGCTTTCCGTCCTTCTGTTCCAGATTTTCCCGCGCGTTCTCGTATTTCCGTTTGCTTTCTCGTAATTGGTGTTATGTTTTATTCTCTTTTCGTTTGTTTTTTTTTTCTCTCTTTTTTTTTTTTTAAATACATACATGCATATTATGTAGTATACGCATACATATAACTTGTTTGAATCGCGAAAATCTACGAGACTCACCTCACAGCAAACGTGCAACTTTCGATTTCAAAAGGAGATTATTAAAAAAGCAAAAAAAAAGCTACGATGTTTTTAGTGAATAATGTTTAAAGGTTTAATACATATTATATATGGATAATCATCGCTAGGTACATGAAGCATAGAGATAAATAAATAGATAGTCGTAAGAGACGAGAAAAAAAAAAGTGTTAAGTCTACTAGCACAGGCAGCTTCCCTCCAGATGCAAAATTTGCTTGTTCAGGCCCCGTTTCTCGTTCACTCGTTGAAAAGCTCGACGAGGGTGCTTCGTACTTTAGCATTTCGGCAATTCGCGAAGTCCGAAAAACAAAGAGAGACAGAGGAGAGACGATTGAACCATGTTGAAGGAGGGAGGAGGAGGAGGAGGAGGAGGAGGAGGCGGTGGCGGTGGCGGCAAGAAGTTCTTTTATCGTTCTTCTTGAACCTCATCGCCATCATCATCATCAACATCATCATCATCCTCATCCTCATCCTCATCCTCATCCTCCTTCTCCAGGTTCTGATGATAAGTGGGAGAAAAAGGTGGAAAGAAACAAAGCGAAATTCAAACTTTTGTTTTTCCTTTCTCTTCTGGAGGGGTGGCGGCCGCTGCTAAAAATGTGTTTGATTTAAAATTAGTAGGTGAACGTGAGGAACTGCCCCGTATCGGTAAAAGTTAACTACGAACAAAGACGATACAGCTAGCTAGTGACTGTAATAGCTTACATATACATAGAGATATACATTCGAGCAGTAATGCTCTCCATTCAGAGAACGGATCGATGACGATGATTCAAAAAAAAAAAAAAAAAAAAAAATAAAGAAATAATAATAATAATAGTGATGTATCGTGTACAGAAAAATGACGCGATCTTTAAAAGCGTGCGTTTTGGCGCAGTGAAGGAAAGAGAACAAGAGAGAAAAATGCAACTTAGGCGCGACAACAATGAAACAACACAACTCCCGAATTAATCTCTGACATGTGAGTGAACACACACACACACACGTGAAAATGTCTACGAATTCTCTCCACCTGATATAACATACGTATAACCAACGCCTTTGTGAACCTTTGAAGAGATTTTGTAAAAAAAAAAGAAAAAAAAACAACTTCATTCACCATTTTACTTGCTTTTGATTTTCATATGCTACGTACACCGATATGTGTAGATAATACATGTACAACGTATTATAGTTTCTGTTTTTCTTCCATTCTTTTATTTTTTTTTTTTAATTATTTTTTTCTTTTTTTTACTTCTCGCTTTTTATTGGAAAAAAAAATACACACACACACACATTGACAGGATTTACAACCGAGATAGATAAGCAGGAAAGAAGGAGAGAAGCATAAGATGTGTGAATGGTTAAGTGAACCTGTATATGTGTTTGTATGTATGAGAGAGAGAGAGAGAGAGAGAGAGAGAGAGAGGGAGAGTGATGCGAAGTTTAATAGATAAAGAATCCGGATGGCATTTAAAATGTACCTAGAGATACATACATATATTAATAAGGATGATATCGTTATGAAACGCACTGTCCAAGCGCAGTCTTTCCATTTTTTCTTTTCTTCTCGTTTCGTTTCGTTACGTTTCGCTTCTTTTCTTTTTGTTCTTGATATCGTTTCACAAAGCATTACTGCCGTAAATCGATAATCACACATGTGCCGTATGTATGACACGCCGTGACACTTAAGAAATAGTAATGTTAATACGATAATAGTATTCAAGTCATAATGTGCAATAGTTGTTACAATAGAAACTGGGAATTGAGATTATAATTCTCCGATGTGACAGCGCGATCTCGCGCTACGGTGAAACTCGAGCAAAGCGAAAAAAGCAAAAGCGGCGCATCGGCTTTCGATTTTCCCCGATCGAAAATCGAAGCGAAGCAACGGCAAAAGCAACAACAGCAACAACAACAACACAACGATAACGGGAAAAAGGAGAAACGCTCGAGGAGAGATCGCGCGATGCATCCATGAAACTACCTCGTAAATTTGCAGAAATAATTAAAATAACACTTTATACACCCCCGCATATTTTCAATTTTATCATAATAAACGAATCAACGAATTACTAGCAAACTCGACCGTACCACGGAAGATTTATCGATTTTTGTTTGTTTTTATTTATAACCAATTGAATTGAATGGACCATTGACCGCGACTGAACGACGGACGGACGGATGGACGGACGAATGAGAAACCAAAAATGATTTTGGAACGCATGTCAAAGGTTTTCTAATACCCCCCATCTTGTCCCATTCCCCATCCTCTATCCCGTTCCACGCCACCGATCATTTTTCAATTGACTTTTCCTCGTTTTCGTAAATACGGCAAAAAGTGCCTAGTTTTCTTTTCCCAATACGTAAAGGCATATGGGTCGATATAGAGTAATTTTATTCGCATTGCGCGCGAGAAAGATACGTATGACATAATTATTAAACGCAATAGAGCCTGAAACCCGCTTATATATTAAATAGTATATTGTAATATCTATATATATACCGAAGAGTAAAATAACAAAAATCATTATTGTTATACAGTGTAACGTTATTGATATATGCTATCCCCGCAACACACACCATCCTGTTTTTCGAACGAGTTTGCAAAAGTATCGATCCCGCGAGTATCTCAATCGATATCGCAAGCTCGGTTCGCGCGTGTCGTTTACTACCCCACACATTGCCATATATTGGAGACCAAGACACTCGTCTGTGTGTGTGTGTGTCCTGCGCGTCTGTCTGTGTCCTGCGTGTGCGTGTGCGTATGTGTGTCTGTGCGTGCGACCGTGCGTTTGCGCGCGGATGTGTGTATGTGTGTGCGTGCGTGTGCGCGCGCGCGCACGCACACGCGTCTCTGCATAAAAGTGTGTGTGTATATGAATATACACTGCCATGTATACACCAATGCGCGAAAAGTCACTATGAAATTCTTGAGTCCAACGTGGCTGTGGCCCTGACAAAACTTTCTCCTCCACCCCGATCTAACGCGTATTTTGCTATTTTATGAAAAATGGAAAATTCCAACTTGGAAGGGACTCTCGATTGTTCATGTATGCATACATACATATATAAAGTTATATATAAAAATATATGTAAATGTTTCATATTTTACTCCCCGCGCCCGTGCGCGAAGGGTTCTCTTCCATTATTGCGTTTTTCTATCGTTCAAAGTCCTTTTCATTTGTCAGAGAATTTGACACTCTTTGAAACTTACCCCCCTTCAAAGGGGGGGGGGGGGTGCGCGCGTGTTTCGTTCGATGACGTTTCTCGTTCAAACAGTTTGTACTTTTGTACTTTTGTCCATTTTTCTCTCTCTCCTCTCCGCGGAATATTCCGAAGAGATTCTTCGGAAGGCGAATAAAAGAGAACGAACAGGAGAGGCTAATGATAATCCGTAGAAAAAGAGAGAGAGAGAGAAACACATAAACCAAGAGATCTCGGTGTAATGAGAAATGATCATCGAGCGCAGGGGTGAGTCGCCGCGAGAGCCAGCCACTCTGGACGCAGGAAAAAGGAAGAGAAGGGAGAAACATTGAGGGTGTTTTGCGCGTTCTCCCTCTCTCCCCTCTTTCTCTCTTTCTCACGAGCTTCGAATATTCTGCTCGAAAACGCATTCGATTCCAAGCGAGATAAAATACGACAGATTTTCAAAACCACCCCCCCCCCCTCCTCCTCCCGTTGATGTCACTCCTGATGTTTGTTTGTTCGGGGGGTAAATCATCCCCCGAGAAATCAGGTCGAGACATTGACTGGATCGCGTGCAGGAATCACCGAGAGAAAGAGAAAGAGAGAGAGAGAGATGAGGAGAGAGGGAGAGAGAGAGAGATTCCGAGCAAATTTAATAGAGAGAGGCGTTCGAAAAGCATACGCATTGCCGAATTATTTGCCGGAGGGTTGCTCCTCTCCCGTCTGAGCTCGACAACGCAATAATCTATTTCATAATAATAATAATTGATCGCCATTTCCGCTATTTCACTGCAAAGTGTCATCTTTTGTACGAAAAGAGGGAGGGAGGGAGGGAGGGAGGTCTGTGCGCGGTTTTTGCGATTGCTGCGTCGCTTCGGTATATCCGATTCTTTTTCCACTTAAACATTTTTGCCGGCAATCGAAGAAAAGTAAGCGAGCAAAGACACTTTTCACGTGTAGATTTCACAAGAGCTAGAGAATAGAGGAGTTAAGATAGCACTGCGAAATTTCTTTTCTTTTTGAACGCAGCGGAAGATAAAGACGTTTCTCTAGCTCGGTTGAACGTCCTTTTAGGGATGCTAGTAGTAGAGAAGCCAAAAGAGCCAGACCGTTTTATCGAGAATCGGAGAATGAGCGCGGAGATGGAAAAAGGAGCAGAGAGAGAGAGAGAGAGAGAGAGAGAGAGAGAGAGAGTTAAACCTCCGTGTTTGAGGCGAAACTGTATTTTTCTATTTGTAACATTTCTGCGCGGTAAAAAGGAAAATTCCTTCCGGGGAAACAGGGAGGGGAGAGATCTCTGCTATCTTCCGTTCCTTTCACCCGCTTCCTTTATTCATTTCTTCCTTTATCTTATGCCGTTTTACCTTCCAATCGTCGACGAGCATTTTTCTAACATCGCTCCTAGTAATTTCCTAATTTTGAGTCAAGGTTAGATTTGACGGAAGATCTTTTCTGCCAGTTCTTTCCTACTCGTGTGTTTCTTTTATCTCTTTGTCTTTGGTTATATTCCTCTCTCTCTCTCTCCCTCTCCTTCCCTCTTTGTATTTGTCTTTCGAATGTATCGCAAAAAAATCACGTTCACGCTCAAAGCTACTTTTTCCACTCCGTGAGAAATATCCGATTGAAAAATCAGTACGTCACATTTGAAATAGAGGATTATTTTTCCGAGTCAAGTGCAACACATACACGAGGACAGAGAAATGATGGAAGATCGATTTATAATGAATATATGTGTAACACGTTCAATCGAGGATTGTATGCAATTGTATGTACGTATATATACATATATATACATGTGTGTGTGTGTGTGTGTGTATATATATATATATATATATATGTATATATATATATACACATGTACCTGTACAATTCAATCCATGAGTTAGGATACATTCTCCTTTTTCTACCATGAAAAAAAAAAAAAAAATAAATTATTCTAGTTAATAAAAGGTGTGTGTGTGTTTCTTGCCATTCCTTTCCCAAATTCTGAAAATCCAAAATTTGCCACATTGTGCGGAAGGTCGAAGAAAAGAGAGTAATTCATTTTTTTTATCAGCGTTTATTGTGACTTTTTTTTTTTTTTTTTTGGCATTTAACGAATGATTTATTCATACCTCGTATTGCATTGAACTTTACAATTTTTGCTCGTGTACGCGAGATCGCTACCTTTAATCTATTTATATATGTATATTTTTTTGTTTTACCTCGATTCGCGTTCTACACATACGCGATATCATTGAATCTCATCGACCAATATATTTACAATTGTCAACGGTGTGGTATGACGACGCGTATAGTCTGATCACGTTCGAGATCTTTTCCGCAATTTTATTTTGCAGCGTAGCTAAGAGAATTCCTTCCTACGAATTGAATGTATTTTTTTTTTTTTTTCATTTCTTTTTTCCAAAGAGAGATAGAATCCACTTGCAACACGATTTATCTACGTTATTTCTTTTTTTTTCTCAGAAATAAAAAGAGAAACAGAAGAATGGACGAATCTTCGCGATATAAAGCATAGGCCCTCTAAAACACACATACTCGTACGTACACACAGAGAGACGATGAAAAGCAATAGAGTTTGGACGTTCGCACCCCCGCGGTGCCGTTCAATTATCGAGTCGCTATTGCACTTGGCTATCTCGAGAGTTTCAATATGCTTTCGATTCTCTCGCGATCCTGAAAACCGGAGAGAATCTCTTCAGGGAGTTAAGTTGGCCTCAGCGCGCCAACCATGTCGCCCAATAGTCTTTCAATGCTGACGTCACCGACCGTAGGTTTGAACAGTAATTCCTGAAGGGTTGAGCGGCAGAGGGCGCGCGCGGGTGGTAACAGCAGCAGGAGACGACCAACCCTCCGGGCATCCCTTTCGCAGAACACGGCGACGGTCTGTTCCTGCAGTGCCGACACTCTGCCGGTTTCGCAGAGTCCCCTGGATTCTGCAAGAAGTAAAACATTTTTTTAATTTTTTTTTGTTCAGATTGCAAAACTTCCGCCACCCTCGCCGTTCGCCGAAGAGATTCCAAAAGACGCGCAGCGCCCATCATCGCTGGTGGCCCAACGACGTGCTCATCAGGGTGCAACGCGATGATGATGATGATGGAACCCTTGGAAATTTCGAGGAGTCGCGAAGGTAACGGTCTCTCCCTTTTGCAAACATTTTCATTCGCTCGCGCTGATTCGTGCATGATTGCAGATGCACTCCGGAGTCTCGCACCTACCTCCCTTGAAGAGGACGATGGCCTTGAGACAGGCATACTCGGAGTGGTCCACCCGGAGCAGCGCGCACTTGGTCAGAAGTTCCCTGAGCCTGCGCACCTCGTCGGTAAGGACGTCCCTTCTTTCCGGTGGCAAGTCCGACGGGACCAAGCTACCCTCGTCCACGGGGAAGTTCCACTGGGCCGCGGTGAGCACGAAGAGCTCGCTCCAGGACTCCTCCAGCAGGATCGTCTGGTCCCTGAATGGAAGCTGCGCGCGCAAGAGGAAATCGTTTCTGACGTCGCGCTCGAGCAAATGGACCGTGGGAATTTGGCAAAAAAAATGTCGCATTACTTGCAAGAAGGAGTGGATGCTTCGCGCCCATCGCACGGCGAAGAACAGCAGTTTTGCCGCAAACTCGTAAATGTTTTCCGTCGACAGGAGCGACAGGCCCGGCACCGCCGTGTAATCGGAAGACACCGACGTTATGATCGGTGGTATCAATCTCGTGCCCAGCAACTCGTCTGCGAATGAGAGTCACTGTGGTATTTTGTCGCCGATCTCCGATCCTCGCGAGGATCGGAAAGTTAAACTTCCCTCCGGGGTTTACCTTTGGGCTCCAGCCTGGTCTCGACGACGGTGGCAGCTTCCTCGGAGCTGGTGACCTCGTCCTCCTTGGCGGTCGAGACGGACGTCAACGACTCGACGCTGGACCTCGGTAAGAAATTGGCTGCAAATTGCAAAGTTTTTTCGGATTCAACGAGCGTGTCCTGATTTCTTCGTCTCGTTGCAGATCGAGTGCAGAGCCAGAGAGAGAATTCCTTGCTTACCGACAGTGGGAACGAAGGCCGGCACGGTAGGCTTGAAGGGGAACAGCGCTGGATAGAGAAGGGGGTGGTAAGGGTTTCCCGCTGTCTGGTAGATGTGAGGGATGCCAGGATAAAATCCGGAAGGACCTCGACGTCCTGCCGCCACCATCGAGGACGTGCTCCTCGGCGCCCGCTCGTGTTGGACCGCTGCAAATCATCGAGTCGTGCTCTCATCACTCTCTCTCTCGGAGACGTCATCATCATCATCGGAACTACACGATCGTTGTCTCAACCTCGATGCGATATTGTCAGTTTTTGTCGAAACTGCCTTCGTCATCGTACGATCCGTCCGTCCGGTTCAACCCCTTCCGATAGAACGACGAGGACGACTCGTCGTTGAGTTGTTCCGCGTCGCATCGCGCGATTACGAGCAAGGTCACTTTGGTTGAATGTTACAATTTGTTGTCATGATCGAGTCTGAGCGGAAGGGGTTGATTCGAACGGGTAACCGCAATGTCTTTGTCACGTACTTTCTCTCCTTTTCTACTTTTACGTAACGCGCGCGCGCGCGATATTCCAATGAAAGAAATAACGAAGAGAGATAGAGGGGGAGGGGGTGGAGAGGGTTGAATCCGCTATATTTAGGTCGAACAGGCCGATAGTTTTTCATTAGTCGGCGAAGCGTGAAATTTTTTTCCGCGTCGATCTGTCAACGATGATGCTCGAGGGTTTGGTGGACCTTTAATGGCACACCCACCCTTCGCTTCCCACCCCTGCTAATTGATATCTCGGCGCAATCAAGTGTTTAGATAACCCCCGTCGGCCACGCGAGTTGTTTACAAAAGCTGTGAACGTCGGACTGTTCCTGACACGGTCCTCTTGTCACGCGCGTTCTTGTTTACTATTTCTGTACACGGAGAAAATAGAAAAATAGAGACGCCTGAAAAGGTGGAGGGGGTGCGAAAGATAAGGTACACTAACGACAAGTCCACCGTCAATGATTTTCATCCCTTTTCTTCTCTCGCTCTCTCCACCTTTCCAATGCGATGTAAGTAAGTAAGTAAGTTTTTAATGGAAAAGCTTGTGTGTGTGTATAAATAAGGGTGGCGGCGATGGTGGTGGTGGTGGTGGTGGTGGTGGTGAATACATAATTCTTTTTTTCAAGCAAAAACCTCTGCCGAGAAAAATTCAAAACCTATCGAGTTTCAAGCGGGTACGACCGGTACCCGAGTTTTTTCGAACTGACAAAAGTTCGCTCTCCTCCCTCACCCCCCCGCTCCCACCCTTCCATGCATTATAATGTTCTCTAGGAGAAGTGCTCGATATATTTGCAAAGGGATATCGTCGAACGACGAACTGACATCTGCCAGAAACGTGCGCGTGCGTTTGTCCGCTCTGTGTGCGTGTGTGCGTGTGTGTGAGTGTTTGACGTCGACACTCTCGCACGACTGGAAAAATTCTGAAAAATCTCCTCGGCGGAGTTTGTCCGGCTTCTCCTCGGTAACGCGCTTCGGATACGTTTTAGCCAACGCGCGCGTCTAACTCTCCTCTTAAGCGGAAAACTTACGATCGCCCCCCCCCCCCCCCCCCCGTAAGAGGAAACCGCCGGCTGAAAATTGCAAATCAAAGTTTTAATCACCGTTGAAACGAAGCGTACCATCTCGTTTCATGTTGACCTGAAGGCACTTCGTGAAACGGCAAGCCTGACATTGATTCCGTCGGGAGACGTCCACGATGCACCGTCCATTTTCCTTGCAAACGTAGTCCAAGTTCCTGTGGGGAATGCGAAGAAGAAGCAAATTTTCACAAACTTGTCGAGAGAGAAGATCGCAACGAGAGAGCGGAGGAGGTTAAAGAGTGGAGAAACTTGAAAACGCGTCGAACGACGGTGGAGAATCAAGTGGAAGAGACAGAAATTGCTCGGACATGGCGAGCGATCGCCACTCTGGACGGGAGACTCGGAGATTTCAGTGGAAAGGAGGAAGACTGGGTCGACGGCGGAATTTCGCGTGGTCTGTCGACGAGAGATTTTCCTCCTGATAAAGTGAAAAAATTGGCTGTTTACCTCGCATACCTGCGGATCGACCGCTTGAAAAATCCACGGCAGCCATCGCAGCTCGGCACTCCGTAATGTTTTCCCGAAGCTTTGTCACCGCAAACCTTGCAGAGAGCTTCGCTCCGGTTACTTTCCTCCATTTCCGCTTCTCGACCTGTCAATAACATCATTTTTAGTCGCCTCCCTCCTGCTCTCCCCCCTCTCTCCCCAATGCAGGATGCGTTACGCGATAACCGCGCATCCTTCAAGGGTGGTTACTCGCGAGGGTAAAGCATAGGCGAGAAGTCCTTTGGCACTCTTTAACGCAAAGTCTGGTTCTCGAGGAGATGTTCAACGACAAAGGGTGAACATTGGTTGGATAAAGAGGGAAAGATGTTCGAAACGAGACGGCGCTTCTCTGTCTCGCTTCCACTGGATGCCGCTAACGTATATTTTCACTCGAGTAGCGTGCTTTCAGCGCGCATTCTCTTCGATCGTTTCGTTGTTTCTCTCGAGAGGGGGTGGGGACGGGGGGAGGTACATTCGTAACGAAGAAAAGTCTGTGCCGAGAGTGGAGATAGGAGAGGAAATTTCTCACCGGGGAGTTTGCTCGTAGCGTTGGAAGCGCGTTATAAGCGCGTTAGCCGATAAATAAAGTGGAGTCGAGTAAAGTCAAGTGAAAGAAGACGGAATAAAGTCGACCGGAATAGTTTCGTGTGTAAAGACGGTAAAGAGTCGATTACGGTGTGTAAGCAGAACATTTAGTATGCGAGCATTTCACGGTATAACGGCATAATCGCGCAAAAGTATTTTCCAACTCTCTCTCTCTGCTCCCCTTCTCTCCCTCGTTCCTCCCCCCATCTTTCAATTCTTCCTTCGAGGCAAAGCAGGGACGAGTCGTCCTCGAGGACAGATCGAGATGCAACAACCCCGTTCCACCCCCTCCCGCGACGAAGGAAAATCGGCGGAAAGTACGGAGAGAAAGGGAAAATTCGCGAGATTTCGCAGTGAAAAGTAGTCGAGGAGTTTCATATCTCAGACGGGAGCCCCAAGCAAATCGCGTTGGATTTCTGATCGCGAAGGTCACAAAGTCGAGGATCCTTCGGTGGTAAGGGACGTCGTCACGTTCCCTTAACCCTCTCTGGATGCGCCGTGCGGGGGTGGTCAGCTTTCCACCCTCCACTTCGCTTCCTTCCCCTTCCTTTGCGTCCTGCCCCTCCTACTAATGGGAGGGCAACATCGAGAAGCACCTGTGGAGTTCTCAGGCTCAATAATGCATCCGCGACACGGACACGGAGCATCGGCCAGCGGTAAGCCACCGAGAGTCCTGCCTGTTTGCCACCCAACCACCCCTTCTCTCTCTCTCTCTCTCTCTCTCTCTCTCTTTCTACCCATGCTCTTTTCCCTACGTTTTCCTTGCGCGCATTTCATCCCCCTCTCTTTATTTTTCTTTTTTCCTCGCTCCTTAGAAACCACCCCTTAAACGTCCCATCTTTTTATAGGGGTTTCTTTTTCTCTCCTCTCCCCCCCCCCTCTCCTCTACTTTACTCTCTTTTTCATCCCCCGTCTCTCGAGAAGCTTTTCTTATTAATTTTCTCTCTCTGTCTCTCCCGCTTTATCTTTCTCTTTCTTTCTGCGAGTTTCTCCTTTCGCGTTTTGTACGTGGCACCCCGCCATGCGGGGTTGAACGGCTGACTTCTCGGGCTACCCTCTCGCATGCGACCGATAACCTGTCATAATATTTTTATTCCTACGCGCCACCTTCGTCCCTCCCCGAGTCACGGAAATCCTGGAATAGTCATTTTTTTTCAACCGCATCACATCGTCGTTCCTTCTCTCCCCTTTCCCGGAAAGTTTGCGTTTGCCGGCGCGAGGGAAGAGAGCCATTCGGAGAGAGCGATAAATAAATTAGATCGATAATTATCAATTGACGTAATTGCGCGAAACTATTATTCTTATCGTTATTGCGTTACCGCCTGCTGTGAGAGAGCGAGCGCTATTCTGGCGGGGGTTGTTTTCCGCCACGAAGGATATCCGCCGTAAGTTTTCCAAGTCTCTCTCTCTCTCTCTCTCTCTGACATTAAGCGTCGTTGACGTCGATATTAAAATGAGCTCGACGATCGATCAGCATTTTTTCTGCGAAAGGATGCACGTGACATGACGTAGAAAAAAATTAGCATAGGACGCGCCCTTAATTCCTAGCGAACATCTTGCGCCCCTTCTCTCTCTCTCTCTCTCTCTCTCTCTCTCTCTCTCGCGCGCGCGCGCTCTGTCTCTCCCTGTCCTCCTCGTGAAACTATCGAAAACTCATCGAGTTTGCATGATCGATGGCCTTGCATTTCCAACTTTATCGAACTTTGCGTCTCTCCCCGCTTCTCTCCTCTCTCCTCTCTTCGGTCTTCGGATCTTTACCGGAAGTGGCCTCTAGAAGCGAGTTAGCTGCCGACACCGTAAAATCTCGCTCGTTCCTATCCGTCGCGTGAAACCGAGTGACTTTAACGCAACATATGTTCGCGCGCGCGCGCGCGTGCAAACCTGGCAGGGGACACGCGTCCTGCCTGCCGCTACAAATAGGGTTAAATATCCACCCCCTCTCCCCCTTTCACCCTGCGTAATAGTAGACTCGTAAAACAATAGAGGCTCCGCCACGCTTCCGCCCTTGAGCCCTGGACGAAACGCAGGGACCGGTCGATTGGCAAACATTTTCGTTTCTTTACGCGTTTTTTTTTTTTTCTGTTTTTAGTTTGCTCGTCTCTCTCTCTCTCTCTCTCTCCGTGATTCGCGCGGAGAAGACCCCCGGACGGAGGAAAGAGGATAAGGACAGCCTGCTGAGAAATCAGACGCGTGTCCTTCGAAGCGTGAAAAACGAATATGTCATGGCGATACCTATCGTGCGTGGCGGCGAATGGCTTTTTAATTTGTCTCGTGCGTATGGGGCGCCCGGCAAAGTTGGATTCGTGAAGGGGGTGCTTCCCCCCCCCCCCGGTCATTGAGAAAAAAAGCACATGGCGCCAAGAACGCTGCGGCGAACGAATGTGTCACGGTTCCACCGTATTTGTTGATGCCCTGCCGAGTACTTTTCACCTGGTGGCGAACGTTTCCGGGGGATCTTCCATGGGGGGGGGGGGGAGTTTCACCCCCCGTGCGACAACTGCGAGCGGAAATCGCTGGAGAAAGTCGCCGTGAAAATTTACGGACGAAGGGACCTCCTAGGCGCGTTCCAGCGTGGCCTCCGCTAACGAGGATGGGGATCTTTTTTTTATCCCCCGCCTCCCTTTGTCTCCTTCCGTTAGCGGCGCGTGAAGTTTTTCCTCCGTTTCTTTTTCACCCCCTAGCTAGCCAGGTGAGCCGATGAATTTTTTAGGGTGCAACGAGGATTGCGTGAAAATGTCCGAGTCACAGCGAGAGCCGAAACCAAAGTCGGGGGGGCTAAAGGGGGCAAACCCGAAGAGGGTGCACGTGACTTTTCTTCCTCGGAAAAGGAGAGGGGGAGGGTGAGGGTGAGGGTGGCTCGAAAGCGCAATTAGCGGTCGTTGAATAATTAATCGTTCGTGCAGCCGAAACGAGAGTCGGCGTATATCCAACTAGAGCCGAAAACTTCGGGTTGGCGTGATTAGCCCCTGTTCAATCCGCCACCCCTTGCCGCCGGAAGTCGCTCGTTGGAGAGTCAAGTGGTTCCTCGCGAAAAAATCATTACGATCCTTCCGAGGAGAGTTTCCTCGAGGAAAATCATCGCCGATCGATGACGACACCCCTCTGGTTGTCGCTCGACGGATAGATTCCTCTCCAACCCCCCACCCCCACCCCCTTTCTTTCGTCAGATTCATCCGTCGAACTTTGACCTTGAAATCATCGCGAAAGTCACGCGAGCAGCGTCGGCGGCGGCGGAAAGGAGAGAGAGAGAAGGAAAAAATAGAACCGTCAATTTTTCAGGCCCACCCCCGAGAGACGGTGGAGCAACCGGTAAGGGGCGTGTTTCGATATTTCAACAGATTTTTATTCGACCACCGACCACCGACAGGACGCACGTGTTCTCTTCGCACGATTCGGCGGTGATTGCGTCGCGATGGATCTCGCGTGCGCGCGCGACTCCAAATATATTTTTTCTCACCACCGTGGAAAACTATCGCTTTTTCCACGCGTCTCTCCTCCCCTCGCGTCGCTTCATTTAGACGCGTCTAAACTTTAGAGATGCGACGCGCAAACCGGAAACGAACAATGGCGGAGAAATGGCGGAGGAACCACACTGGTTCTCTCCATCCTCGCGATCGTTGTGCAACAACGACAGTCAACGTTGACTATCATCCACCCATCCCGATTGATGATTCGCGAAATTTTATCGAGTCGCTTTTTTCATTAAATTTTCAATTTCGAATAGATACGCGCACGTCCGCTGTTTGTGTGACAGCGAGTGCGTGCACGCGCGCGCGCGCGTGCTCTTGCGTCCGTGTGCGAGTGTGATCGCGTGACTGCAAATTGCACGGGACACCGTGACATTAGCGGACAACGGCACTTATTTTCTTGCTGGCAATGTTGCTGTTGTTGTTGCTGCTGTTGCTCTGGCTGTTGCTCTACACTCTCCAACCTCTCGGACAGCGTTGGATTCTCTCTACATATTTGCACACGCGCGCGTGTGTGCGCGTGTATAGATTTACCCCCGTACACCCTTCACCCCCTGCAGCTATCATTCACCTTGATTTTCCGACGACTACTCGACTGTCGCGATAAGACCAGACTCTACTCTCTCTCTCTCTCTCTCTCTCTCCAGTTTTCCGCATTAGAATTTCATTAGAAATTATTAGCCTAAATAGCGTTGGCATTCGCGCGATCGATGAGCTTTCACGGACTGAATCGGTTTTCTTTCGCCAATTTGAAACTTCGACTTTGACGGAAAGAGAGACGGAGAGAGAGAGAGAGAGAGAGAGAAATTGAACGGGGACAAGCTGTTGCTTAGTTTCGCAGATCGCGCAAGCAAAAGCAAAAATAGCAACCGCAACCCCCGTGGGTATTGCGCGAGACGGCAATCAAGAGCAATTTAGTAGCATGCAATTCCCTCCACCGAGGAGAAATTTTTTTTTTTTTTTTTGCCTCCCGGTGAATTCGCATTTACAAATTTCGCGCATCCTCTCCTTCCTGCGTTGAACGAGCGACAAAATTTACACCCGCGAACTCCGCAATTTTTTTCAGCGCAACCCTGCTGTCTTCAAAATTCCCCCCCACCCCCCCACCCCCGGGTTTCACTCTCGAGTGACACGAGCAAAACGCGAGCGAAATTGCGTCAATCGCGCGATCGAACATATGTTTTGAGTCGCTGGTTTTCGCATATGCTACAATGTCACACTCAAAATGTCAAATTGTAGTCCGGTGTCACGCTACTTGTCACTCTGCTTTTTACTCGCTCTCTCTCTCTCTCTCTCTCTCTCTCTTACCTTTTTTATTATCCACTGCTCACTCTTGACGATCTTCCCTCTCCACTTTGATCGAACTTGGTCTGCAGCGTTAACATTCTACACTGAAATTTCGACGAAACCACATTTTTTCCATCATTCACACTCGGAACTTTTTCATGGGGAACGAGCGACTCGCGAGAAGTTTCTTGAGGAAAATCGGCGACGCGACACGCGGTTCAGAGACGAGTGAAAATTTTGCAATTTTTTCGCGGTTGATTCGACGGAAGAGTTCGCGGGTACTTTGCGAGGCCCGTCGACGCGAGAGTTTTCGCGAAGAAAATCCGCGGGGGGGGGGAGCGAGGGGACGAGTGTAAAAGTTTGACGCGAAATATCGCTGGTGTCGCGCCGCTCGATTCTCTCGTCCTGTTCTTTTCGATGGGGAAAAAGTGTGAAAAAAAAGAGCAAGCAATGATAATTCGAAGAACCTTTTTCACGAGTGATCTAGTCGCGAGTGATCTATAGCTCGTATTTTTCGGTTTGGCGGCAGAGCCACCCCCGAGGAGCGACCAGCCTCCGGGGGTTGTTCGGATACGCCCAGACTGCAGGGGTTGTCCGCTGCTAGCGAGACGATTGGTCGACGGGCGGTACCCCCCTCTATTCCCCCTCCCCTCTCTTTCTATGGCTCCGGGAGAAACTCACCCCCCAAAGTCACTTGGCAGCGCCTCCAACTCCCGGGGGGGTGTACGAGGTTCGCTAAATACGCGAGAGCTTTGGCAAAAACCACTCCCAACTCGTCTTTTCGTCATCGACGGAATCCCGTCGTGAGTTATCCGGAAACTTTTGTCGAAATATCGCGACTTTTTTTTTCCGTCTCGTCTTTTCGTTTTGATTATTTTTCAATTCGTCGTTTTCCCCATAACTCGTCGCTCTCGCTCTCCACCCCATGGATCATCCTGCGTGGATCCTCGAGGATCGGACAGATTCGATTTGACGCTCCCTTGAAAAAATTCGCAAAATTTTGTATTTTCACCCCCTTCCTACTCCCCCTCCTCCTCCCCTCACACCGTTTAGCGCGAGATTTTTCAAACGCCGGAATACCATCGTGAGTCGTTCGAAATTTTTGTCGAAATATCGCGACTTTTTTTTCCGTCTCGTTTTTTTTTCGACATTTTTCAATTCGTCGTTTTCCCCATAACTCGTTCCTCTCGCTCTCCACCCCATGGATCATCCCGCGTGGATCCTCGAAGATCGGGCAGATTCGATTTGACGCTCGCTCGAAACAATCCGCAAAATTTTTCATTTTCACCCCCTCCCCTCCTCCTCCTCCTCCTCTTTCCCTCGTAAGGTTTACCTTGAGATTTTTCAATCGCTGCCCCGTTGTCTGTGTAATTTTACGGATCGTTAAATTGTAAATAATTGCACCCACGGAACTTTTCGACTAGCTAAGAGTTATAATCATTTATCGCTGGCGGCCTTTGAAACCGCAACCCTCCTCGTGGAATAAAAATCGAGCGACGGAAGGAGGAAAAGTTAATTCCGCACCCCGTATCGCCCGGCGGCTACGTAAATCGGGAAATGTCACATTCGAAAGCTCTCATTACACCTCCGATAAATCCACCGGACGTCGAGTTTCTCGCTTCGATTTTCGACACGGAAGGAAATTCTCAACTTCCACCGCTCGAACGCAAGAGGGGCAGGGGGAGGTGGGAGGAGAGAAGATCCAATCTATCTGTACGAGACTCTTTTCCACGATTCGACAGATTTTTCCGAACGATTTCCCGGAATCGATGGAAACTCTGAAAAATCGCGCGATGACCACTTTGCGTGTGTTTGCGCGCGCGCGTGTGTCTGGCTATTGTGAAAAGGGTCGAGAGAGGAGGAGGGAGGGAACGAGAGGGCACGTGGCGGTGGTGGCGACGATCAAACGTTACCCTGACATTACGCGGGATAATTCGGGTAGTCCAGGAAACAT
The DNA here is from genome assembly GCA_037305995.1 of Sclerodermus sp. 'alternatusi'. Classification (NCBI taxonomy): domain Eukaryota; kingdom Metazoa; phylum Arthropoda; class Insecta; order Hymenoptera; family Bethylidae; genus Sclerodermus; species Sclerodermus sp. 'alternatusi'. The sequence continues at coordinate 1,556,985 of CM074554.1, read as the reverse complement.
AAGGCCGGCAAGTGGCAAGTGTCAAACGGCGCGTTTACGCGTTTGATCCAATTGCATAAGTTGCAGAAACGACTTTTAGGACGAGAAGCGGCGGTCGAAAAGTTGCGTGTCGCAATGCCGCCGGCAATTTTCTTCTCGCACGATAAAAGCGACGCCAGTACTCGTGCACGAATACGCGCACAAACGGGGAAAAGCCCAAAGAGATGGACAGAGAGAGAGAGAGAGAGAGAGAGAGATGGGGAGAGAACCCCCCGAGCGTATCAAACTTTACGCTACACAATTTACCTAACCAGATGTTACCGGCAATGTAATCAAATGTAACTCGCCTTGCTGTGCGCAAAATTACCCTCGGGGAAGCTTCATGAAAAATTTACGATATTTATTTAGCCAATTAGATCTCTGGCTTATCGCGTTTTTACAGTTACGCGAAGCGGAATAAACATAGTAATTCGTCTCTGCGATATCGTCCGGTGCGCGCGCGCGCGCGCGCGTGTCTCTCCGCGGTTTCACTCGGAAAACGCGCGACGATAACGTGGGAAATTCCGTCGAATCAACCGACGGAGCCCTTTCCTTTCCAGATTCTCCGTTTCCTTATTAAGGGCAAGGGTGAAATTCGCGAGTTTGGCGGCAAATTTTTACTCTTACCCCCTCCCCCCCACTTTCTTTCCCGAAGAACGATCAAAATTCATTGGAGAAAAGAAAATTTGGCGCTCTTGCGAGATAAAAATTTTCCTCGAGAGAGAGAGAGAGAGAGAGAGAGAGAGAGAAACGAATATTCTTTAGGAAAGTGAGAGGGTGGGGGGAGAGAGAGAGCGAAAAGTCGAGTTCCTTCCGGGTGGGACCTTCGCATCGAAGGAGAGGTAGAACCGCGTCGTAGCTGGTGTTGCCGTTGGTGTTGGCGTCGGTGATGATGGTGATGGCGATGGCGATGGTGGTGGTGGTGGTGGTGGTGGTGGTGGTTTTTCGAAAGGCAACAAAACCGCGTAGCCACCTGGTGATTTCTCACGGTTCGTATTGCCGCCGACGTTACGTTACGGTTACGCGAGACAAGCGTAATAACCCCGCGATACTCGCTGAATATTTCATTTATTATTCGCTGGAAATCAATGATCGCCATCTCTCGTTTCTACCTGGACGAGTGACACGTGGCCTAGTCACCACCATCTACCCCTTCGACATTGCTACGGATTCTACGGATTGCGGTGATGAACCCCCGCTCGACTGCTAGACCAACCATTTCCACCCCTCCCCCACTTTCTCCCTGCAGGAGCGACGCCTTCTTTAGGAGAGACCCCTCTCTCTCTCTCTCTCTCTTGTTTCGTCCGCATCCCTCTGTTCGCTAAACCTGCCGAATAGATTCCTCAAGGTACTCTCTGTCTCTCCCTTCCCCCTCCCCCCCAGTTCTTCTTCGACCCATCCGAGCAGCTTCTAATTGATGGCTGGCGCATTTTCCAATAGGCCACGCGAGTCGCTTTGCGTCGTCGTCGCTCCTACGAAAGGACAATCGATACTTTGTAGTCTCTCCTTCGATAGTTCCCTCTCCCCCTCTCGTCCAATCGGTAATTTCGCACTCGTGTCTTGTGCGCCTCCCCCGCTTCTTCTCTATTTTCCGTTGCACGCGCACACGTCGCAGGGCGTATCTCCGTGAAAAATTGCACGCGATTTTCCACCCCCCCCCCGCTCTCTCCCGCTTCCAGCGCGTACTCCTTGGAGAAATATTCCCGGATTGCGTAAAGTGGGATTAATGAGAAAAGAGGGGGAGGGAGGGAGGGAGAGACGTTGGCAAACGGGAGAAACGTGTTTCCATTGCAACGCGCGTGTCCTTTTCCAGAGGTTCTGCACGTGACGGGTCCTGGCGAGTGAATGCTCAGGATCCCTCGGAATCTCCTCGAGGACGTCCTTGACGCGCCAAGGAGCAGGAAATCGCGCTGAAGTGCCGGCGGTCGGGCTAATGGCTTCGAGACGATATTTTGTTAAACAAGAAAACCTTTTATCCCTCGTGCCACATCCTTCGACATGCCAGGGACGCTTCACCGCAAAAGGATGCCTGTATCCTGTGTATGCTGCACACACATGCGCGCGCGCGCGCGTCTCCACCATCGTATCCTAAGTTTCATCCCTTATCGAGCAAAAAATTCTATTTGTATTGAGTTAATCTTTCTCTCTCTCTCTCTCTCTCTCTCTCTGTTTGTTAGAGAATTTCATAAAAAAAGTTTCGAGTAACGGGGTTTAGAAAAATTGCTTAACTTTACTTTTTACTTGACTTGACTTGACTTTACTTTACTTTGCTTTGCTTTGCTTTGCTTTACTTTACTTTACTTTACCTTACCTTGCTTTACTACATACCATACTTTTCAACAAATTCTTTACACCCAATTGACGGCAAAGTATTTTTCAGATCTTTTTATCCGAACTGCACTTGACACGGCCCTGTATCGGCACTTGAAGGAAAGTGCGAACCTCGACAAGGTTCCACCTGATTTTTCCCACGATACGCCCACGCACATCTCGCGATTTTCAGTAAGAGCAGAAGCGGGAGGAGGGAGCATGGAGGGGAGGCACAGGATCATCTGGAGAATCGATATACGAAGTCTTCATTCTTTTACGCCTCGTCAAAGATAGCGAGCGGATACTCGAGAGAGAGAGAGAGACACTCGCTGGTAAGTACTCGATTAATTATTTGTCATATCAATCCAACCTGTACGATGCTTCTCATCGAGCCTGCACAAACAATGTGAAAAGTGTCAGTGAGTTAATAACGACGGAATCCGAATCTCTAACTTCTAACTGAATTTTATTTATGTCGATGTATTTTTATAAAAAATTATTTTTTATGTTAATTCATACCGCGTTGTTTGTACGATTTGTAAGATAGTAATGATGCTCGTGGTAGCGAGAGAAAAAAAAAAATGAGAAAAGTGAGAAAAAAAAGTAATGTGGTTCCGGCCGGGATCGAACTGGCGACCTTCTGCGTGTAAAGCAGACGTGATAACCGCTACACCACGGAACCCGCTTGAAGTTCAGTGGCAACTTATGAATGACACCGGCAGTCTCTGCGAGCGTGTTATATCTTTTTCTCTCTTATTGATTGGCATTGGTTTATTTAACATACGTTTAACGCGTAACACGTAAATTCAGTAAGATAATTATACACACCCCGGTGTACACGATTGAAAGAACGTCGCATCGCGAAAAATAAATTATGAGAAAAGTGTTCTCGCTTTAATTTTTGCGTACTCGTCGATTCAAATGAAAGATCAAAAACTCTCAATTCCAATTAGTAAATACTTAATCCTGTGATATATTCGTCAATGCAGTTTATTTATAAACATATTCAAATCTAATCTGGCCTGTACTGTACACGTATCATTACAAAGAAATTATTATATCTATCGTGGGGTTGTAAAAAATGGCAGCATATAAAATGGTAACATGCAAGAGATATCTTTCTTAATCTTACAGTAGGATAATAAGTGTGATTATTTTTCACTTAAACTTAAAGAGTCGCATCACCTATATTTTAAATAATTGCAAGTCGACACTTTTTTCCGCTTCATGGGGAAGAAAAAGAAAAAACACCTGTGACATAAGTACAAACTAAGTCGAAACTCTTTCAACGAGTCTTGATTGTTTTTTTTTGTTTTTAGCGTTTTTAAGCCGTCTCTACCAATATGCGGGGTAAAATCACAGTGCGCCACGGCACAATTTTAAGGGGTTGTAAAGGGGTGGATTCTAAGACGATTTTTCATTAACCACATTTTGGAAGCGAAGCTTAGTTTTCGAGATATTTGACGACGAAAGCACTCTTGGTTGGACAGAGACGGCCAATTGGTCGAAGCGAGGTAACTCCACTCTGTCTTACCTCCGTCATCCATCCGTCTCAGTCTAACCAATAGTTAATCCTTATCGTCAAATATCTGATCTTCGGTGATGAAAATGCGGTGAATGAAAAATCGTTTTGGACTTTCGCCCCGTTGGAACCCCATGAAAATTTGGACGTAGCTCACCGCGAAACACCCTCGAGTACACAGAGTGTGTTTGCCAAGATTTCTTTTTAGCCAAGTAACTCTGGAGCGATCGAGCTACGAGTTTTCTCGTTCTTCGGTCTCTGACGATTACTTGAAGCAAACCGGACCAACTAGAAAGCCAAACGCTTGCTGCGGTAGACCATAGTCAACGGGTAAGAAATCAACTATCGGTAGCTGCTGCAATTTTCTCGTGCGGATGAAAAATACAGTCTCGCTCTTGCTCCTGCGAGTCTTACAGCCGTCGAATATGACGCGTGGCCTTGTAGCGTTGTAGGAGAATTCGTCTTGGTTCTCTCCGAGTAGACGCAGAGACAGATTCTCCGCATTCTCATCCTGAGCGTTCTCCCAGCCGACGCTGTTCATGCAAGTGTAGGTAAAGTTCTGATGAGCTTCTTGACTGAGTAAACGCAGGAAGTTTATTTGTACCACGCCTATCGTTTCGTAGGTGATCTGTAAGAAAATTGTGCGTGTGAGTTAGAGCAACGGAGAGAGAGAGAGAGAGAGAGAGAGGGTTGATACGCGCGTTAATTCGGTCGATGAAATGGCAAAAGCATCCACTCACCCGAAAACCACCCCGTAAATTCGAGTACCAGTCGGTTTTGTTGTTCTCCTTCCTCCATGGGATGTTGGGCATTTGACTGCTGTGAACGTCGGGGAACAGACAAGTTTCGCCCATGCTCGTCATATTGCAAAATGCGTACACCGCATCGTCCGGCATTCCCAAGTTGGGATCTATCCAGTACCAACCTAAGTCGCGCGTGGGGAAGAAACAGATTGGATGAGTAAACTTGGCGAGCAAGGTCCCGACGAATCGAAGTGAGATTTCGCGGTAATCCTGACGATAGTCACCATCGACGAAGTGCGGATGTCCGAAAAATAGATCCTTGCAAGTTCTCGCGGGATTCTCTCTGCTTCCGGTAGGTTTTCGCATTCGGTCGATCTCCTGCCTCATGGTGTAGATGGAGTTGTACATATCCAGAAATTTCGTGCTCGACTCGTCGTCGTCGGCGTCGTCCTCCGCATCCTCCCCCTGCCCGTCCTTCTCGTCGTCCTTCGTCGGCTTCTTGTCGGTCGCCTCGACGCTGGAGAGAAACGAGATCGTTAGCGTTGGATTCAAGGTCGAGCGCGAGTTCGCTTACGCACCGGCGTCTCCTTCGTCTTCTTCTGAGCAATTGTTCTCTGGTGAACAGTAACTCGGGTGGTATCATGGGTTGTTCGGCGGGAGGACCTGGTGGTCCCGGAGGTCCCGGTGGTCCAACGTCGCCCTTGGGCCCGTCGTTTCCCGTGACTCCTTTCGGTCCGGAAGGTCCCTCCATGCCCGGAAGACCCGGAGGACCTTCAAGGCCACGTGGACCAGCAGGACCGGGAGGTCCTGCGTGTCCTTTGGGACCCTCGGGTCCGGATGGACCGCGGTCCCCCTTGTCCCCCTTCTCGCCCTGCTCCCCTTTGATTCCGATGTTCCCCAGGTCGCCCCGATGTCCCTTCGTCCCCCTTCTTCCGCGATCCCCCTTCGCGCCCTTTGGACCGACAGGCCCGACCTTGCCGGGGTCACCGACTCCTCCCGGCATTCCTGGTGGACCGCTCTCTCCGGCTGCTCCGGGGAGTCCCGTTACTCCGGGTAATCCTGGTGGCCCGGGTTGACCTTGAGGACCCGTCCTTCCCTGCAAGCCCGGTGCCCCGGGTACACCGGCATCGCCCTTCTCCCCCGGTAGTCCCGCGTTCCCCTGCACTCCCGCTGGTCCCTCGGGGCCCTTCGAACGAAAGATTCGACCTTGAGTCGGCCTGGCGAGCTTGGAGTTTCTCTCTGGAATGAAAAGTATCCTGATATTCACCGGCTTCCCCGGCGGTCCGGGAAGACCTTCCTTGCCCAGAGGACCAACTTCCCCCGGTGCTCCTGAATCTCCCGGTTGGCCGTCCTCGCCGTCCTTTCCTGGTTCACCCTTGGGACCTGTCAAACCTGGCTCGCCTGGTGGTCCTGGGAAACCTGGTGGTCCCGCGTTACCTTTGGGCCCTTCGGGACCGGTCAGGCCTCTACCACCCGATGGTCCGGTTGGTCCAGGCTTGCCCTCCTCCCCTTTGGGACCCGGTGCGCCTCTTTCGCCCTAATTTAACGCAAAGCTTACAATTTTGCGAATCTACGTCCGATCTTGATCTTTGACCTTCGGACTTGATCGGATTTCATGTTCGGACGCACCTGCCTGCCCTGGAGTCCTGGAGTGCCAGGACTGCCGGTTGTTCCAACTTCCCCCTTGTCCCCCTGTCGTCCTTCCAATCCCTGCGCGCCCTGCGGACCTTCCAAGCCCTTAGGACCCTTCGGTCCCGGTTCCCCGGGACTACCGGGTGGACCCAGAGGTCCTATCGCTCCTGCATCGCCAGCTTCGCCCTTCAAGCCCGAAGGTCCGGGCAGACCTTGAGGACCTATCGGACCTGCAGGACCCGTAGGACCCGGAGGACCGTCCTCGCCTTTGGTCCCTTGTCTCCCTATCTCGCCCGGTGGGCCTTTTTCCCCCGCGGGGCCTGTCCCCCCCGGCTCACCCCTCAGACCTTGAATACCGGATGAACCTGGTGGTCCCTGAGGAACACACGAGGATGCGCTTTATCCGGCGAGAGAACAACCATCGTTTTGACAAGTGGCACAACAAATCTCGACCACTCACAACGTCACCCTGAGATCCCTTGAAGCCCTTCTCTCCCGGAGGCCCGACGTCGCCCTTGTCGCCGTCTTCTCCTGGAACACCGACGGGTCCGGGCGGACCGGGTAAGCCTCGTTGTCCAGGTAAGCCGTCGCGTCCTGTAGGTCCCGGTAGACCGTAGTCTCCCTGAGAATTCAGACTTAAGCGAGCTTCCGCAGTAATCGAAGGTCAAATAGGTCGTAGCAAGTGCAAGGTTCTGCTCATCCTCACCCTATCGCCCTTGACGCCAGCAGGTCCTGGAGATCCCCTCTCCCCTTGTCTTCCCTCGGGACCCGGTTGACCCTCCTTTCCAGCCTCGCCGGTCGCGCCCTTGTCACCCTGAGGACCTGGTGCTCCGGAAGGTCCCGCGTCTCCCTTCGAACCTGGCATGCCCTTTGCGGAAATGTTAGCCGACGTTAGCCCAATAGGCAATGGCGCCGTACTCGACGAAACAGCGAGCAGTTCGTCAAGGTCGTTGCTGCTCTAGAACTCACCGGTAGCCCGTTCAGTCCACGCTCCCCCGGGAATCCGGGCAGTCCTCCAGGACCGGGGGGCCCGTCCTTCCCCGGGACTCCGACGGGTCCCGCGGGACCCTCTTTTCCTTGATCCCCGGGTGGTCCTGGCTCCCCGGCTACTCCAGGAGTGCCGGGAACGCCCGGCTCCCCCGGAGGACCCGGTTCGCCAATCGGACCTTGAGGACCGACGACTCCTGGTGCTCCCGATGGACCAACGGCACCGGTGTCACCCTGGGGACCGCGTTCTCCCGGTGGACCGGGCAAACCGTCCTTCCCGTCCAGTCCCGATTGACCTGGTGGACCGGTGAAGCCTCGGGGACCCTCCACTCCCGGTGGTCCCGGTTCGCCCTGTATCCCGGGCGGTCCTGGTTGCCCGGTGTCCCCTTTCGGTCCCGGCAGACCCTCCGATCCTCTCCTTCCACGAGTCCCCCGGAAACCCTGTTCGAACACACGAGGACTTGAAAATTTGAAAATTGGAAAAATTGGAAAAATTGGAAAAATTTTTTTTTTCATTCGCTCCGCCATTTTGCGCCTGTGCGATTTACTTCCTTCGTACGTTCGACCTTGACCTCCGCATCTTTAGCGGTTTAATTTCTTTGACACTCTTAAGGTTCGACGTACCCTTGGTCCCATTTCGCCGCGTTCTCCTTGCAGTCCGTTGTTTCCCTGAAGAAGAGGAGAGAAGATGAAGAATAAAAAAAACGAGAGGACGAACAACGGCGTCGTTACGAGTGAGAGATTTCGATGGAATTACCCTTTCGCCCTTGTCGCCGCTGGGTCCTTGTCTGCCGGGTTGGCCCTTGTCGCCCTTTTCACCAGGATTTCCCGGATACCCCGCGAATCCAGGAGTGCCAATTTTTCCCTTTTCACCTGGCAGACCGACGACTCCCGTTTCCCCGCGAGGTCCCTCGAATCCCTTCGGCCCTTCCAAGCCCTCCAGTCCAGGAATACCTTGCGGTCCCGATGATCCGAGCTCGCCCTTCGCGCCGGCGTCGCCCTTCTCACCCTCCAGACCCCTCTCGCCCTTGTCGCCGCGTTCTCCTGGAGAACCACGCTTGCCCTCGTCGCCCTTGACACCGCGGACTCCGGGGAAGCCGATGGAACCTTGCGGACCGGACGGTCCTTGCTCTCCCTTCGGTCCTGGACTGCCGGGATTGCCAGGGTGACCCGGCGAACCCTCGGCGCCGGCTAAGCCAGGAATTCCAGGTTTACCCTGAGGACCCTGTCGATCGCGAGAAAAACGAGTATTTTTACCAGGAAAACTGGATCGACGATGGCCGATGCGAAGGTCCTAAAAAATATCGCACCACCAAGCCGGTAGGACCCAACGGTCCTTGAGGACCCGGAGGACCAACCGGTCCCATTGGTCCGGGCTGGCCCGGAGATCCCGGCGGTCCCATGGGGCCAGAGTTTCCTTTTGTACCAGGAGGACCTTCGCTTCCCGGTAGCCCAGGATTTCCCGGTAGACCTGGAAACCCTCGAGGTCCTACGAATCCTCGAGGTCCCTTTGGCGGAAATCAGTTCTTATCAGTTCTGATGGTCCGTCGCGAGGGTACCGCGCGTCGCGGGAACAAGAATCACCTACCAATTCTCCGGGTAGTCCTGGCAGGCCAGGGGGTCCATCCTCGCCTTGCATACCTTCGTGTCCGGGTAGTCCTTGCTCCCCGGTGTTTCCCGTTTGACCTCGCTCGCCCTTGTCACCCGGCAAGCCGGGCAAACCGATGGATCCTTGCTCCCCTTTGGATCCTAGTGGACCTGTGGCGCCTCTGTCCCCGTCTCTGCCTGGACGACCTCGTCTTCCCTCTCTGCCAGGACTGCCGGGACTTCCTGAAAGGTCGCGAGAAAGATTGAGCGATCGACGAGTGTCGTGACCTTCGCGACACGCGAGTGCGCTGTCGCTTGCAAAGCTGACGTCTTGCCTCGTTCGCCGCGTGGGCCAGGCTCCCCGACGTCACCGGACTCTCCCTTTTGACCTTGAAGACCAGGAGGTCCTTCCGGCCCGGGGATTCCAGTGAGACCGGTTGGTCCCTCCACTCCTCTCATGGCCAGCATGTGCTGAGACAACATTTGCCCGAGGGCGTCGGACTGCGAATCAGGACCCTTGTCGTTACCCTGATGATTCAGTGGTACCAGGAACACGTGTCCCGGTGGTCCTGCCGAACCTTGCAAACCCGCCAGACCATCGCGTCCTGGCTCCCCCTTCTTTCCTGGAACTCCAGGAGCACCCGGAGGTCCTGGGTACCCTCTTGGTCCCGGTGGACCTCGAATCTCGTGGTAATTGTAATAAGAAGCCTCGTTAGAGTTGCCGCTGCTGCTGCTGCTGCTGCTGTTGCTGTTGCTGTTGGTGGTGTATATCGAAGATTCGTAAACCTTTATGGTAGGAACGTAGTTCTCTTCTAGAGGAGACTCCGTTTCGTAGTTTATCGTGGTGGTTCCTATCTCGTTGATGTCCTGCAAGAATAGCGATGGAACCTCAAGGTTACTCGAACACAAGATCAATCGTTTCAAGGACGCGTCAAGGGAGAGAAAGACTCACGGTTGTTCGCCGCGTGTTCCAGTACTCGCTCAAGGTCTCGCCGGTGGGTCCTGGAGCAAAGGTCCGATTCTGCCAGCCGAAGTGCCTGATGTAATTGTCGTCGTCGTCGTCGTCGTCATCGTCAGCGTCATCGTCGTCGTCATTGTCGTCGTCTTCCGAAGCAGTTTCCCTCGATTTACCTTCGACCCTGACCTCGTGATGGTCCCGCGATTCGCTTCGATTGCCGGTGGATCCATTTTGAGCAGCGGATGATAGGTTCCAGCGTGGCACAGGTCCAGAATAGTTTCCAGATGATTGAGCAGGACGATAGGAGCCGTGAGAATCGTAGGAACCATAGGAACCATAGGAACCCCCATGGACACTCGCATCGGTCGCGTTCGTAGAGTTTCTCAGCCGAGTCTCGCCGTACCTCGAGGCGACGTTGACCCCAACCTGGTGACCTTCGGGACCCGGGAAATGCGCGAAACTCTCGTTGCGTCTCGTACCGGAAGTGTGGGAGACCTCGGAACTTCCGAGGAACTCGCCGCCCCCTCGTCCTCTCGATGACCCATAGCGCCTCGAATCTCCGTGCTGGACTCGCGTCTCGTAATTCCCGTGACCTTGAGCGTGATCCAGGCTTCGGTTTCGTTCGGGAGCCGCCGGTGGTAGTTCGGGACGAGAGGGTCCGTAGGCGTCGTGTCTCGAGGTCGCCGCGGGAGTTCCGTTCTCGCCACGATGACCTGGACCAGGAGAATTGCCAAGAATCCTCGCGGCACTTCCAGACCTGCGATGCTCCACGTAGCCATCGCCGTCGCTGCCCCCACTCCCGCAGTTCTCGGCGAAGACCGTGCAGATCTCGTAGGCGGCGTCGGGTGTCGGCGAGATCTTCAGCAACTCCAGGCTACCCTGCGAGTGAGAGGAAAGTCCCAAGGTCAGTGGGAGTTGCAGGACAACGATCTTGCATGCACCTTTCGGCTGAAGATCCACGCCGATAGGACGATGTGGCACGACCGGTGCAGCGATTAAAATCGATCAATGTCGATGCACCGACGCGATACCATTCGGAAACGGTCGTCGACCTTGAGGGTCCATCCGCAGTTTTCAGTTTTACATCCGTACCGCGCCATCGACTCTCCCCGGCTCAAGAACCGCTCGAGCGTGCGACGACAGCCATTGAAGATCGATGATATTTTTCAAGGTCAACGCAGACCGACGTTGCGGTACGAGGTAAAGACGCCGAAATTGCGAATAGACCTCGAGGGTCGTTGACCGAGACGACCCTGAGACGCGCTACTACCGTGTACAAATATCCGTCCACCAGCTGTTGGCCTATGATGACGATGCCACTGGTGCTGAGAGCGTCGTCCAGGCTCCTGTTGAGTCTCCTGGTGATCTGCTTGTCGCAGTCGGCGATCAGCGTCGCGGCGTCGCCCTTGACGCTGATGCCCAACCTGTGCCACTCGCCGTCGGAGACGTCCAGGCCGAAGGAAACCACCTCGGTCTCCTCGCTCAAGGACGACGCGTCGTAATAGAGCGTGACGTCAGTTCCCAGCGAGAGGACCAGCTGCTCCTCCCCGCTGTCGCTGTAAATCGTGAAGAGGGTCGACGTGGGGTAATCTGGTGTGTTAGAAACGACATTAGACCCACCCTGCCGGGGAGAACCAGCTGGAGAAGCGACGCGCTCGCCTTATCACAGTCATCGTCGTCCTGACTTACGCAACTGCGGCCTGGCCACGACCAAGATGGAGAAGTCCAGCGGAACTCCGGAGGGGAACAGCGAGATCGTGTTGGTCGTCAGCAGGGACGTCTCGGAGATCCTGTAGGAGCGCGTGCTGCCATTTCTCGCGCGATGTCCTTGACAGCGACCCTCGACCACCGTCACCCCCATGGGCTCGTCGTGTACCCCCGTGACCTCCAGCAGGTCCACGCTGCTCTTTCCTGTCGACGCGTCCATCAAGAAATTTGTCTTCCGATCGATCCTACCCCACCCCACCCCACCCCACCCCCCTGAGAGAATACCGGAAGACGATGGTTGACGAGTGCGAAGATTCCGCGAATTTCATTCGTCGGAGGAATCTGGGACTTAACGAGGAGCAAGTAGAAACATTGAAAAATGAGCGTGGTGGCAGCTGACAGGACCGGGAGCAACTGGAAACCCAGTGACTCTTCACCTTTCGAGACGTTCGTTACGTCGAGTAGTTGGAACGATTCTACTCCGGAGTCGCGTCTAGGCTCTCGTGATATGGTGAGACAGGGTGGGGGGGGGGGGGGGTCGTCTCTCGAATAGCTCGAGAACTGACACGCTACACTCTAATTAATGTAATAGACGCCACTTGTTGCCGTCCGCGCGACAGAAGCTCTCTCAGAAGCTCCCGCATGAAAAACGATGACCCTCTTTCCCTGGAACCCCGACGAATTCTCGCGCGCGAGCTATCTACTCTCGAGATCTGTGAGTCTACTTGCCGATATCCTGCAGATCCACTCCATCCACTTCCGGTACCAGCCGCAGCTCCTTGAAGAGGATCGACCCGAGCGCGAGGGCGATGACGATGACGATTCGAGTGACCCGCCGCTGCGTACCCCAGACCTGGTTCCGGTGGTACCACCACATGCTACCTCTCAGCGGCCTTGACCCGTCACGTCAGATCATGGTCGCGCAGCTTCCCGCGTCTATCGCAATCGGTCGCTCAGCGAAGGTGACGACGACGCGTCGGGAGGCTCCGGGTATCGAGGGCGGGAGGGGTTGGAAGGGCTGAAGGGATCGAAGGTGCAACCTCACCGCTTCTTTTGCTATTCCCTCCTCCTGGATACCTGGAGCTTCTCTTGGAAGAAGGGGTGGGGGAGGAACCGGATCTGGATAGAAAATGCGAAGACGATGACTTTACTCGTTCGACGACGACTCGAGGAATTCGAGAGATGATTTCGCGGACGTAAATGATTTGACGTTTGGCACCACAAATGCACGCCTGGATATGTACCGTAAAACGAGACGGCGTCGAACTACGTGGGTCGCGACAAACTTCGACTCTGGCTTTGCTCCAAGGGCTGGCAGAAGCCAATGATGCGCCTCGTCTTCTTCATCAGCCACTTTCCCCTCCGCCCCCTCACCCCTCCCTCTTTTACATTTCATCTTCTCGCAGTTGCATTATCTTTTCAGCGGTAGCCGACCTCTTTCTTTTAGCACATGCATGCACTCTCTCCCCCCCCCCCCTCTACATTCCGCACATCTTTTAATGACAATTCCACGTCTCTTCTATTGACACTGATTCGGATAACACGTGGCGCGATTTTTCCTGCTTATGCAATGCGACATCCAATTCCTGGACAACGCAACTCCGAGGGTTGCTGCAACTCAAACGCATCACCCAATTCAACAGCAGTTGTGAGAAAATTCGACGCTTATTCGACACGCGTTCGCATTTCCGGTTTATCGTTCACCCGTTCATTCGCCCGCTCGTTCGTTCGTTCGATCGGATGGATGGAAGGGAAGAAATGATTTAGTCATTGGAACGATACAGACAGGATAAGCTCATTAGAGTCTATTTCTAGACGTTTTAATTGATATCCCTTGGGAGGCACGAACTAATGTTGCATCGTGGTAGTTCGTTCGCGCGTGCTTTTAACAGCAGTATCGAGAAATGGATGACTGTTGTGCGATTTTTTCGGTCATTTTCTCAAAATTCTATTTATGCGAATCGCGCGGAGATTGGTTCTATAAATTTACGTATGATTTTCTCGAATCTCTTAAGAATGTTGCGTAACATTATTCGGAAGAACGAATTCTTGCAAAAAAAATACTCATTGAGATGGGGAGCGAGATAGAAAAGTATACAATTGGCAATGTGTGTACGCGCGTGTGTGTGTGATCTAAAAACAAATTGCTCAAACTGTTTATTAATTAAGAACATTTTTGTGGCGCGTTGTTTTAAGAGTGGTAATGAATATTTCCAAGCACAACCATGCGAGATTGCTGCATCGAATGATTATGGTTTTTTGCAATTCTCGATAAAAAAAAAACTACATTTTTGATGAAAACAAAAAATATTAAAAGAGATGATTTTATGTAATAGTGAAAAATCTTCGATACTTTGTAATTTTTTGAATTTGCTTGGAAATATTCAATCTAATAATTTAAGTAATATTGCACGTAGTTAGCTACTTTTTTTTCTATTATTTATGTCATTAGCGTAAAAGAAATTGTTTCAATCGCACCTTAACACAAGCCTTAACATATTCTAGGATACACGTTTGACCTACTGTTAAACGTATACTTATTGTTGTGTCGATTATTAATATTATGGAGAAAACTAGTTGACTGTCCCTGTGTAACTAATGGTGCTTTTATTGTTAAATATCTTGAAAACTGAGCTTCCGATCGAAAAATGATGAATAAGAAATCGCCTTGAAAGCGTCTCTGTGGTCCCTTAAAATTTGGCCTCATTGGAACACCTTGTACATGTCAATTAAACAAGATTTTAATACAGCAACGAACAATGGTGAATGTTGTCAGCGCTGTTTGATGATTTGGTGTCACTGTTTAAACACCTCAACCATTTAAAGCAGATAGTTTGTTGTAAGTAGAATAAACTATGCCTGAACTATGTGGTAAGAGTCCATATCTATTTTATTTTCTTATATTGAATTAGCGATTAGTAACAATAAAGCAAGATAGTTGTAGAACGCATTATCATCATTATACATATTATTATCAAGTAATACTTTACCTCTGTCATCATCATATTTATCATATCACTGTCATCGTCAGTATTATTATTCCTTCTTGAATTGTGATAAAGGCACTTTGAAGAATTCTATTTTACCGATCATAGGCGATTTCCGAAAGTTAGACATCTACGAATGAATTGTTCAAATTACTAATTGAGAAACTCTTGATATATCAGTATGACAATTTATCTACAAGACAAATTATTTTGTTTCTTGTTACTAAAACTTGTTGATAAGATAAAAATTATAACACAACGGAGACAATTCTTAGTTTGTTGCACTATGTAACAGAATATGCACTTCAGTTTGTTTTTAGACAACAATTTCTTTATTACTTGAAAAATAGTAATATTCCATATATGTCATACCTGACATTTTCTGTAGGAAATATGCCGTCGAATATCTCATGACTTTGAACATTTATATTCCTCTATTAAATTAAATTAATTCCTTTCGAAACCAACCAGACCATACTTCTGAAAACTTTTATTTATCGATCGAAATTAATTTTATAATTTTTTATCGCTTCCTGGGAACATAAAGAGAAAAATAGAAATACTCGATAAAACTACAGAAGCTATACATGAAAGTGTTTATGTTTGAAAGGAAATTTTGTACCTTAATTTATAATTGTTTTTTCTTTTGTTCATTTAATTTGCACTTGTTGGACCCCACAAATTTGAACTGTAACAACTCCACTGAATATTGTTGAAACTTCTTGAAACGATGTCAACTTACTTATCGACCTAGCTCCCGCGCGTTATTTGATGGTTGATTCAAAATAAATAACAAGTATTCGTTAATAATAAGATTTTAATATGCTTCTACTCTGATTACAGTAGAAATAAGTGTCTGTTGAGCTTTATCAAATTTTGTATGTGTTCTTTATAAATATTAAATTAAGAAATTATAGTTTCAATAAATTAAATTTATATTAATATAAATTAATATTAAGGATTATTCACTATGGTAATAAGAACTTCACTATCTCTTAAAGTTATTAATGTGGGAAATGAAAATTACTATTATGCGGACCCAGCACTGCCGTTCGAGAGGAAACTTCCAATTCTGTACAAAAACGATGCTCCAGCAGCAGTTAAAGATATCAAAGCATCTGCTTTATTGTGGGCAGCAAGAAGATTTGAATCTGTCAATTCAAGGGCTTTGATCATAAATGGAATAATAGCTGCTCTTGATTATGGACTTATATGCATTAGTACTACTAATGATGGGCCAGACGGAGAATGGAAGAAAGTAACAAGACCCGAAAGAGTAGATGCAGACTTGTTTAAGCTAATAGTTGACTCAATAAACAAAAATATTCAGAAAGCGGCTCTAAATATCATAATAGCTGCTAAATCTAATTGGTATCTGAAGAACTATCATGTTGGAAAGAGAAACTTAATTGGTCAAGTTAAATATCCTCTCCAAAAGCATTTTGAAAACTATTCGAATGAACTAATAGCCGTAGTACAAATATTAGCACTTTCTTGCTCTACTCGATATGTCTTCCGTTTGGTAGGAATGAAAGGAATTTTGCCAGTGCGACATTTGTACCCGTTAAAAGTAAAAAAATTATATTTACTTCCAAATGCATTAATACAATTCCAACTTCTCCCAGTTACAACAGAACGACTTGTAGTGGCATACGAATGTGCTAAGAGACTTGTTAAAACACAATATGTTAAATACTGTCCAAATGCAATGGACTTTTTGGCTATTGTGAAATTAAGAGATGAAATCCTTAATAACCGGGCTTTTTATCATTATAGTGCATTCTATTTAACTGGTCGGCAACGAACTAAATATAATGACATGGAAAATGAAAAGTATTTAGGAAGATTAGGTGCTTTTATTACAGCAAGATGCAAATTAGTTCCTTCATTGACTCGCCTTCCTTACTTTACTCATGAGAAATATAAAACATATGAAGACCATAATATATTATTTGACAATATTCTTACAATATATAATTTAAAACTTGATTCTATGAATGATGAATTTGATCCTTCCTTAATAGTTTTTAGGACAATAACAGATGAAATGTGCACAGACCTTGCAATAGCATTTAATAAACGAACAATAAACCAATTAATCTTACCTATCATATCACGGTATTGTGTCACAACACGACCTTTTGAAAATGAATGATTTAATATCAATTTTAATCTACATATGACTGCATTTTGTTTTAAATACTATATGCACAAAACCATATAATATGATAAACAAAGAAACTGGATCCCATATAATTATACTTAATTTTCTATTGTTTATATTGTATTATATTTTTATTTAATTAATTAGCATGTGCTCACAATTGATAGGAGCTATGATTTTGTATTGTAGAATTTCTAAAATTTAGTAATTTTTTAAATTAAATTGATTGAGATGAAAGATATGAAATATCATATAGAAACCAAAAGTAGTACATTAACATTATAAACATTTTTTCCAATATAATGAGACATAAAATAAAAGAGCTATATGTGCGCCGGTCTTATAAAAATTATGTTATATTGGAGTCACAATTCTGGATTGTAATCGACAACCACATTTTAAGATTTTACACATTGTTTTAATGACAAAATTCTTTTTTATTATATTCAAATTGATTGAGAGTCATGGGAAAACTTAATCAATGCTTAACAATAATCGGAGGTATATCAAATTTAATCAATTATTGATAAAACTCATTTATCAATAAATTATTAAATGTTAATATAGATACCATTGGTATGGCAGGATTCGAAAGTTAAGTAATTTTTATATTAATCATTGAGACTTGACAGAATGCGATCTAAAGGATCTGTCGGGCTCATTTTAATAACAAACATTATACAAGATTGAAATTTGGACACGACAAATGTAGAAAGCCAATATTATTCAGAGCATTAAACAGAATTAACTTAATACTAAAAACGTATAAATATTTTCATCCATTACCCTCATTGCGATCATTTGAGAGTCAATTGTTCGTTCGAACAAAGCGCTCACAAACAATTTTATTAACCGAGTAATTTTAATAATTGTTAAGGAAATTTTGGAAATAATTAGCAATAATGTTGTATATTAACTTCAAATTATAATTATTTTTAATTGTGAGTAAATTCATTACTAAATTATTTATTTATTAAATTAATATGCATAAATAATAAAAATAATTAGTATGCCTCTTATTTTATTTTATAATATAAAGTATGTGTACACATATATTTAGACAATAAATATACTCGTATATATAAAATTCCTAAGTTCGTGCGATACAAATTCTAAGCATGATTCATATGCAGACCTAACCTAAAAAATTGATCATTCTGTGGTTGTCATCTTGGTATTAATAAACCGTTGAGTTTAGTTGTTAAATTCGTTAAAAATGCCAAAGAAAAAAACTGGACAACGAAGGAAAGCTGAAAAGCAAAAACTCAGACAAAAAGAGATAAGAAGTGCTAAGGAGCAAATAGATTTGGCTAAGCTCCCATGCAATATGGTTATGGTATATATATATATATATAAATTCAATAAGTATAATGTTTATTAAAAGTCGTTTATAAAATTATAAATTAAGATTTTTAATATAGGAGTGTGATAAATGCAATAAAAAGCAGAAAAGTAGAGCATTCTGTTATTTCTGTCAAAGTTTGCAACGTTTACCTATGTGCGCTCACTGTGGAAAGGTAAAATGCATGCTTAAGACCGGAGATTGCGTTGTACGCCATCCGGGTGTATTTACGACAGGATTAGGCATGGTAGTAAGTATTATGTTTTCTACTTTAAATACTAGTTTCTAATGTACGTTAGTGCAAAGTTTAATACGGATTTTTTGGTAGGGAGCAATTTGCGATTTTTGTGAAGCATGGGTTTGCCATGGCAGACGGTGCCTTACCAGCCACTCCTGTACATGTCCATTAAATAATGCAATCTGTCAAGAATGTGAAAGAGGTGTATGGGACCATGGTGGAAGAATATTTAGATGTTCCTTTTGCGATTGTTTCCTTTGCGAAGATGATCAATTCGAGCATCAAGCTTCATGTCAAGTGCTGGAAGCAGAAAGCTTTAAATGTAAAGATTGATTTATAATACTCGATCAAAACTTTGTTTTAATAAAATATTTGATTATTTTCAGGTCAATCTTGTAATAGACTAGGTCAATATTCTTGTCTTAGGTGCAAGACATGTTATTGCGAAGACCATGTTCGTAGGAAAGGTTTTAAATATGAAAAGAATAAGCCTATTCCGTGTCCTAAATGCAATTATGAAACATCGCAAACTAAAGATTTAAGCATGTCAAGTGAGTATAGTTTTCTTATATTTGTTAATTATCTAATATTATGTAATAGTGTGGAAATTTTTATTAATTAATTTTTCTCTTTATTAGCGAGAACTCATAAATTTGGTAGACAAAATCAAAGTATGCAAGCTCAGTCTGATGATGAAGAGAGCAGTGGATATGGTTACTATGGTACTTTACTCTTTACACATTATTTCTTTTATTATTTTTTACTTAATTTTAAAAAATGTAATATTTAATTTATCCAGGTAATACATCTTATTATAATTCTGAAAATAATTATGCTGAAAACAATAAAGATAGTGATGACGACGATGATAGTGAAGAAGATGATGAGGATGATGATGATGAAGACGATGATGATGATGATGATGATGATGATGGAGATGAAACATCTAGCGATGAAAATGAAGGTAAATCAAATGCCGAAAAAGCTAGTTCAGAGAACAATAAAAATATATAGTACTAATCTTGAAGAATAGCTTAATTAAATAAATACCACTACCTCTATAAATAAAAAACACTTTAATGTACTATATTGATTAAAATGTAATCGATTATTTACAATAAATTTAAATAAAAAGCATCCTTTTATAATAGATTAATTTTAGAAATGTATAAAGAAAGCTTAAATAAAATTGTACAGTAAGATTTAACTGTGACTTGTAGCATCGCGTTAAATTCACAAATTGTTTTCTGTAATATTATAAAACTATAGATTAATCTATTTTTGTATAGATTAATCAATTTTGGAGCTCTTTTCAAAATTTGTTACATGATCCAAAAAAATTTAATAGTAATATACAGAAATAGCATTACATTTATTATACATTGACTTTTTGTAGTATAATGAAAAATTTTACAAAAAATGCAATAGTCTCTCATGATTATTTCATTCATGTATATTATACACGCAGCGTCGTGTATTCAGATGGGAATGCAAAAGTATGCGACCCAAGCGCACTAACACTGGGCAATAAACCTGCATTTGGTATAATATTCCATGACAAAGTTAACGTAACATTTTTGTTCCCTCTGAAAACAAGAAAACGATCCTAATAGAAATAAAGTACAAATAGCATGATTTTTAAAGAAAATAGTAATAGTAATAATTTTACCTCAAACCATTGCCATCGTCTCTAAAGTAATATTTAGTATTCATGTTTTTGAAGTCTAATATAGCATTATCTCCACGGAGCACAATTTTATCCCATAAAACTACCTATAAAACAAAATAAATTCCTGGAATTGGCACTAACGATATTTATTATTAAAGCGCAAGAAATAATTTACCTGATTAAAATCATTATTTTCTGTTTGGTATTCGGCAGTAAGATATAAGAATAATTGTTTAACGTTCCAATTAAACAATGGAGTAAGATGTATATAACTTTATAAGGAAACTATCACAAATATCATAAAGAGAACTTAACTAAAATTAGAATATTCAACGATACACATAATACAAGCACCTATTCAATATGGAATAAAAAGGATATCAGTTTGTAAATCGAAAGTTAAGTATCCTAGATCACTTTTCTCCCTCGACGCACTATAGTCTGGCATATTCTTTCTGCAACATAAAAGATCAGCAGCTTTATCCCAAGTTCCTCTCAGGTCGCCAACATTTTAAGTTATTGTAAACACAAGAAACATTATTGATGGAATGCAATGAAGGTTACGGTTAACAGTGTCAAACCATTGACAGATGTCAGCAGAGAATTTTATCCCTGATACTCACACAACTACTTTAACAGTTTTTAACGTGGCGTTGGCCCTATAATCGAAAAATACAGTCGATAGGAAGCAACAAAATGTTAAACAAGCTGATACACTGAGCGTGTATGCTAAAATAGCATTTCCGCGAGTTAAAAACGAATGCATTATTATTATCTTTATTCACAGCCAATTAATAAATAAGCCTGACGCTCCCTGAGACTTTATATAAACAATTTCCTTGATAATCAGCTTGTCGAGCATTAATAATCACTGAGAGTCACAAACAGAAGTTTCTCTTGATATTTCAAATTTACTTCACAAGCTTCTCAACGTCATCAATACAACGTGTGCTACTAAACAAAATAGTTCGCTTTCTTCACGCAAGTAAATTTAATGGCGTTGCACGAGTATCACCTTAGACTATAGAAACACATAGAACTAGCACGATGCACAAATTCACTATATAAATTGGTAAAAAAACAAATTTTTATTTCATTTTATTTCAACAATAACGATTGTCTTAACATATCTAGATTAATTCAATGATAATAAATATTATATATATATATATATATAAAAGAAATATAGATAGGTAATTGTTGAGTGGAGGGGATTTTGCTCCACTTTTCTTCTTTCTTTCTTTCTTTCAGATATTAAATATTTATAGAGCACTCGAGCATGCTCATTTGGTGCTTTCTCTTCCCTCAAGGGTATAAGAAATAGAATTTAGGGTCGGTTGTTCCACATCTTGGTAAATTTATCCGATTGGCAAAAATTAAAATCTGTTTTTCCATTGCATGGGAATGTTACCAATAGGATATATTCTATCTTATCCTTAGGTAAACCTACCTAATGGTCAGACTGCTAGGTAATATTTTCCTATTAGGTGGAAAAAACTCATTCGTAAGAAATTTTACCAAGAAGTGGAAAAACTGCACCTTTAATAGGATGTAAACCCGACCGAAATCGTACTTTTCGAATTTCTCTCTTAAAAATGAACGAATTTGAAAACCATTAGACACGGATAATCAGGGAAGCCTAAGAATACTTTGTAAAGAACGATTTTTCTCAAAATCGATCAAAGAATAAAAGTAACTAGATTTTCATTAACAATTTGTACTTTTGCAAAAAAATAAGGAATTTAATCGAAAAAAAAGGGTTCTGTAGAAAAATTCTATTTTTTTAAAGGAATCATTACAGTCTACTTTCAATCATATCTTCTAGGCAATGAGAAAGAAATCCGAAAAGTACGATTTTGCTAAAAATATTCGATTGTTTTATCTACTTTGAGATAAAACAATTAGAAGATATGATTGAAAGTAGACTGTAATGATTCCTTTAAAAAAATAGAATTTTTCTACAGAACCCTTTTTTTTCGATTAAATTCCTTATTTTTTTGCAAAAGTACAAATTGTTAATGAAAATCTAGTTACTTTTATTCTTTGATCGATTTTGAGAAAAATCGTTCTTTACAAAGTATTCTTAGGCTTCCCTGATTATCCATGTCTAATGGTTTTCAAATTCGTTCATTTTTAAGAAAGAAATCCGAAAAGTACGATTTTCGGTCAGGTTTACAGCCTCTTAATCCGTAGAGAAACTGTACGTAATGCCATTTAAATTTTGCGCAATTTTGAAAAAAATTTGACGAATGACACGTCGGTGTGTACAGTTGGCCACAAAACTCTTATCTATATACATATATACATTCATGCATATGTCATAGACGGAGAGACAGATGTTACTCCGATTTTGATCCAACTAGTAATTACGTATTATTTACACTTGGTTCAAAGTCAACATGAATGGTCATTTGTTGGTAAGTTTATGAAATATACGAAGCAAACATAGTGACGCACAGGAGCCATCCTGACTGGTTATAAAGATGTTATTTATAATTGTTAATTATCATCGCATTTCGCATT
Organism: Sclerodermus sp. 'alternatusi'; assembly: GCA_037305995.1. NCBI lineage: Eukaryota > Metazoa > Arthropoda > Insecta > Hymenoptera > Bethylidae > Sclerodermus > Sclerodermus sp. 'alternatusi'. The sequence goes on along the minus strand of CM074554.1, from coordinate 1,534,598 downwards.
TTTAGTCATGAACCGTGGTACTACGTTGAAACACGAACAACATAACCCCACCAACACCAATATGATCCGTAATAATGCGGATTGTGATTTTCAGCAATACGTATGATTTCTCTAAATTTCGCGTTTCTTTTAATTTCTAAAACTAACTGTATTTGTCCGATGAACATATTAAGTTTAGTTACACGATAGAAAATCTTAACGAAACCTAACCTTCCTTCTAATTTATCATCATAGAATAGTATTAAATAATAAACAAATTTATAAGGTGTCAAAATGATTAAAATTTGCTAAATTAATTTCAAGTGTTTGTCTGTGTATAAGTCTACGAGTGCCATATATTAGGTTTTGTTACCTTTTGATTTGTATCTTTGAAGCAATCCATGATTCTCTCAATAGAAAAAGTTGATAATGATATTAGTGGAATGCGGTATAGTTCTCCTGTGTTTTAAAGACCATGATTGAATGTCATGTTGTTTTTGTTATTATTTTATAAATGCATGGAATTGAATTAAAAGTTAAAGAAAAAATATTGCAATCTTATATTTTTTAGGAGCCTACACTCTATACTGTAAAAGGTATGGCGATATTGGATAATGATGGAAACAGGATTCTAGCAAAGTATTATGATAAAAATATATTCCCGACATCAAAAGAACAAAAAGCATTTGAAAAAAATCTATTTAATAAGACACACAGAGCCAATGCAGAAATTATTATGTTAGATGGCTTAACTTGCGTATATAGGAGTAATGTGGATTTATTTTTCTACGTTATGGGAAGCTCTCATGAAAATGAAGTAATTATACATTATATATAGTGTTATGATTTTTATTATTATTTTAATTATTCATTTTTTTTCAGTTAATTTTAATGAGTGTTTTGAATTGTCTCTATGATTCTGTAAGCCAAATTTTAAGAAAAAATGTTGAGAAAAGAGCTGTACTGGATAGTTTGGATATTGTGATGCTAGCAATGGACGAAATTTGTGATGGAGGGTTAGTTATTGCTACTAATCTCTAATTGAATGTTATACTATTACAATAAGAATTTTGACTCATAAGTAATATTTTTTTCAGTATTATTTTGGATGCTGATGCATCAAGTGTTGTTCAAAGAGTAGCCTTAAGAACGGATGATATTCCGCTTGGCGAACAGACAGTTGCACAGGTATACTATTGCTACGTATAAATCGTACTTGAATTTGACTACTTATAAATCATTTGTGATATTTTATATGCATTTTACTTGACAAGAAATAATTTACTTTTCATGTAATTATAAGCACTTGATTTTTAATTCAAATTCTTATTTTAGGTATTGCAGTCGGCGAAAGAACAGCTCAAATGGTCTTTATTAAAATGATGTTTTAGATATATCATTAATATAACTGTATTTATTTCTTCAGAAGAAAATAATTTCAGAAAAGTTGTACAATAAGCATTTCAATTAAAAATAATACCTCAAGTGTATTTAAAAATTACTTTTCAAGTATTGAATCAATTTTTAACATATATGAATGTTTATGTGCAATAATAATTCTATTGCCTTTTTTATTGTTATTTGTAAGCATAATAAAAATAAATAATGAAATTCTATTGCCAGAATATAAAAGAAAATATATTAAGTGTCTCTAAGATTATTATTACAAACATACAAAAATTAGGTAAGTTCAAATTATATCCAAGTAAAATATTTTATTAATAAAAAAATGCACATAATTAAATCATTTAATATATTCAATTGTTTTAATAAAGAAGTATAATGGTGTAATATTATTACAGTATTACATTAAAAGTAAATCTTATTATTACAAATCTTATAAAATACCAAGACTTTTTTCTACTACAGCATGAGGTTGACCCATTTGTTCACGAAATTCTTCAGTATTGAATATATCCTCAAATCTAAAGATAATAAATAATAAAGGTTTCATTTAACAATCAAATATTTCAACTTCACAGACATATGATGAATTCTGTTTATCCTTACCCTATTTCTTCATCACGTCCCAATAAAACGTCTCTTTGTAGATTAGATGAGGATAAGAAAGGAAGCCGGCCAATCTTTTCAGTAGCTTTTAATTCCATTGCTAAACGTAATGGTGCATGTAAACCTTGTGTATTTCTAAGCATTGTCATATTCATACGTAGTTGATTTTTTTCAAACTAAAAATTAGAAAAGTAAGTGAATAAATATTACATGACATTTAGAATAAAGATTTAATATCTGCTTACATTTCTTATAGAAGGTTCTAAGGGATGGGTGTAACCAATGGTTTGTCTGTTGGCTAATAAGCTAAATTAAAAAATAAATAAATGCATCGTATTATTAAAACAATTCATATACTTTTACTTATCTAAAAATAATAACTTACCCAGAGGCCATGGGATTAGCTACACCATAATTTTCATCTTTAACATTAAACTCTCCAGCAATGTTTGCTTTTGGCAGTACTGAAGGTAATCCAAAACTCTATAATATTAAACAATAAAATTAATCTAATACATATAATTTAAATGTATTAAGATATACAACAATACACATTGTAATTATATAAGATAAATAAAATATTAGTTAATGATCAAAAATCTATGCTGATGACTTGTAGAATTGAAGATATTGCACTAAAGTTTGATGATATATAAAAACGTTTTTTCCTATACTCGTATAACTAAAACTTTACTAATAATTGTAAAGTAATTAAATTAAAGATATTTATGATATCCCTATAAAATTATAAACTAATAATATAAAGGGGAAATGGTAACAAATGACTTAACCTAAATGTCAAATAAAATGAAACAGTATAATATTAAATATTCACTTTAATCTTAAAATTAAAATAATTTGACTTTTTAATATGACAAATAAAATTGTATAATACTTGCCATTTTGCTATTTATAAATTATATTATCGAATTGAAATAATTATTTAGCTTATATTTTATATGTGAACAGATTATTTCAGGTTATTTGAAATTACTTGTAATTGCCTTGAAGTTAGTCTCATAGATGCCTTAGCAAGTCGAACGGATGTCGATAGTCGAATAGAAACACCTAATTTTTATCGAGGGAAAATTAAATATTAATTATTGTATGTACGTAAAATACATTAACAAATATTTTTAAACAAATGCACACTCTGTGTGATATTGGCAAAAATGAGTCTTTTATTCATTATTATACAAAAAATATCGCAGCGTCTTCCAAATAAGAGGTATATATAATTTTTTTTTTAAATAATATGAAATCTCAATTTCCTCTTAAATTGATATATTTCATAATTGAATACTTTAGTTGCTGAAATTTGATATATGACAAATGTTTTTTGATTAAATTTTAGGAATATCACGCGTTAAAAATAGAATATTAATTTGCTAAATAGAAAATAGTTTAGTTTTAATTTATTTAGTACTATCACGTTCGTGTTTTATAAATTGTACATCTGTCTTTACTTCTAATGCACGACTTGCATTATAATATTGGAAGAATCTTTTCCCATGCTCAAAAGTTGAGATCATAATTGCGCAAGCAGGTGCAACTTTTATTATACGTGGTGTAAGCCCAGTGAACAAACCACGAACACCATTTTCTGTATAAATTTTGTTTATTATCGACCATGTGTTACTGTCGCGTCCAGGCCTAGCTATATAAGATAAAAGAAACTTTTTAACGATGTTCGCCAATAAATTATTCACAATCGTGATACTTACTTGAATATATTTTCTTTTCCCCCATTTCTATCTGTCTGTGTGTTTTTACAACATCAAATGGAATTGTAATAAGTGCGGCTATCTGTAATGTATTTGATATTTTAAATTATTGAAAGAAAAACTTTATATTAATTTTTATACTAAAATTATTTACAGATCCAGCTATAGCTCCTGCAAAGAAATTAAAAGCAAAGGAGTGTTCATTTTCAGGAAAAAATTTCTTAATGCTTTCATAATTTAGCCAATAAATTGCACTAAATGGAACGTCCCTAAGAAGAGTTGAGCCTAATCCCATCCATAAACCAGATATACCATTTTGTTGTACAACCGTCCTTAAAGCTTGTCTGATTTCTTAAAAGAGAGAAATAAAAATCAAGAAATATTGTATTTATCATATATTTTGTATCTATAATAACAGATTGAAACTAATTAAACAAATGTCACGTATATAGCTTACCTGGGTAACTTAGCTGCTGAGATTGCATCTTCGTTCTAATTAATTCTAATGGACTCACTAAAGTAGCAGCCCACACACGTGCAGTACCACCAGCTAACATAGGAACCCAAATAGGATCCATGTTATTTGATTTCAGTTGTGATTTACTTTTAAAAGAATCCTATTGAATGATTATAAAAATTAAAGAATAATTATAAAATTATATAATATTAATGGAGACTAATGTGACTAGTAAATAGGTTTTGTTTACCTTGAAATACTGTTTCAGCTGTTCATAAGAAACAAAATAAACTACAGTCGCAGGTACAGCTAAGACAAGAGTAGGACTTAACCCACTCCACAATGATAACACTCCTTCTGTTTTACCTATTTTTATCATGGCATCCTATAGAAAATAAAGATAATGAATTTTATACATACTGTGGGTGTTTCTGTAAGGTATGGCCGGAATTTTAAGATGTTGTAGAGGAGGTGATTCTAAAACGATTTCTCATTTATCACATTTTGATTTGAAGCTTAGTTTTCAAGATATTTAATAATGAAGTTACCATTAGTTAAATAGAAACAGATAGATAGTTAAAGTGAAACAGAGTGGTGTTAACTCATTTCAGCCAATCGACTGTCTCTGTCTAACTAACAGTACCTTTGCCATTGATTATCTTTAAAACTAAGCTTCAGGTTAAAATGTGATAAATGGAAAATCCTTTTAGAATCACTCCCTTTACAACCTACTAAAGTTTAGCCATACCTCATTCAAAAACCCTGTATTTATAAAGGTTTAACAATAAGTTCCATAAGTAATAAGGAACTGTAAAGAAAGTGATTTTAATCTTGCTTTAGCTACCCGACTGCCATTGTTCTTCTACTAAAATACCTTGAAAATTAAGCTCAGGATAGAAAAGTATTAAAAGAATCACCTTATAATCACTTTCTTTGAAACTCCTCAAATTTATGGAATATGTTATTGTTACGTCTTGCATATATAATTGATAGAAATTGCTTAAAAAATAAATAAATAAAAAACAATTTTTTATAAATATACCACTGTTCCATTAAATTTTCCATTTTTCTTCATCCACATTGGTTTTCCGTCAGGACAAGGACACAGATGATCCATCAATCCATTGCAATAAAGAAAACACTTATTAGAGAGCATCGCTTTTTGTTGTGTTTGTAAACGTATTTTCACAACATCTAGCGGCGTAACTAGAATTAAAGAAAAAGAATATTTTCATTATTTAGGCGTATCATAATGAAATTAAGGAATTAATCAATTACTTTTACATTTAAAATTTAGTTAGATTTATGGTTTGTAATGTAATTAAAAAAATATATAATGTAATAAATGTTTATAATAAATCTTAAAAGAAAAATGAATTGCTTACCAAATAATGATGTGATTAAAGCACCAGTGGTCGAGGCCACCATTTGTTGATAAGGCTTAATTCGAAATTTTGGATCGTCCATATTAATGTCTGGTGGTAGATTATCTATTTTCAACATCTTACAGTCCTCTGTATTTTATACTTATTCAAAAAACTATGGATTAAATAAAACTATCATAACCTCTCAAAATTTGTTATTGTTCGAATTTCTCTCGTCATTATCTGCAAGAAAACAGTTCAGTATTAAAATCAACTAGCTAAAAGTATACGTTACGCAAAAATAATCACTTCTCTATTTAAAAACAAGACTGACAATACTACATCATTTAATTTTCAATTATTAAACCTACGGTAGGTTAGTGTATACATACTCGTGCTAAATCAAATATCGGAGGACGTTATCATTACCATTATTTATACTATTATTGTTATTATCGCCAACATACATTTTTCATTTATTTTAGACTGTACAAAAAAAATATCAGTTTATCATTGTGGTACTTTTTCTTCAGTATATAATTAAGAACTCATACTTTCTGTCAGAATAGAATTAAGTGAGTATATCTTTATTACTCCATGCACCAGGTGTCTTGCACAATGCAAAACACGTGATATTGCAGAAGAATAATCGAAATTTCGATTTTTGATAATCGAATTTTCATTCGGCTTACCTCATTTTCAAAGAAGATTCGCACATAATATAATATACGTAAACCACGCGTATTATATGATATAAATATATATTTTTTGTAAATTATTCTAACACACACATAGTGCACATGTGTGCAATTTCTTTTATAATCAATTATTATAGTGATTCGTGTATAGTTTTTTTTTTAAATATAAAAAAAGTTTGAAAAATGTTCAAGATTCACAGAGGGGGTCTCTTAATCTTCTTTTGGTATTTTTCTCTTTTTTTTCCTTATTTCAGATTTTGCAAAATGTTGAAAGATCAATCGAGAGGATCAATGAATCTCCTCCGTTTGTGAGAGGGCGGAGCAAAGCGTCCAATCGACTCGCGTTCGACATTGTTGGGCGGAGCGACTGCGATCATCAACCAATGGGAAGAGCCGTCTACCACTTTTGAAAAAACCAACGGGTTTTTTCACGAATCTCATTCGTACCCGAATTAGAAGGCGTGGCGAAACATCGCGATCGTCCCGCCCAATGACCAATGAAAACGGCGCGTTCTTCATTTCTTCTTACACGCGTCCCTGATTGGATCGCGGAAATGCAGGAACCTTATGCAGCTTATCTTATAAAGAATAAAATTTGTAAAAAACGTAAGAATGCGTTTACTTCGGTCAGTCTCGTGAAGAACTTCGGAAGTTTTGCCTCGACCAGCTGACCGTCATAGTTTAAACATATCAGCAAACGTATTTTTTAATTGGATTTTTTAATACATTCGACATTGGCAGTATTTTTTTGTTTTCGAGCTACTCTCATTTTCAAAAAGTTAGCCGAGACAAGTGCGTAAATTTTGAAAAAATCTGTAGCAAGAGAGCACGAACCAACCCCCTCGGCTCTTATCCGACGACTGTCGAGAATTTCGCGGTTTCTCCGCTCTTTTATACCCACCGACGTTTGGCGAAAATCCACGAACACCCACGGAAACGCGCGAACTCTCCACAGCGATCCGCGTGACTCACATTTTATGGTAATGACATTTCTGTCACACGCGTCTGGCTCCGTTTTCTTCTCTCGTTTCTCATGTCTCAAGGTCTTTTGCCATTTTTCTATTCGTTTATCGCGTAAAATTCGTTGACGCCATAACCTCCCCCCCCCCCCCGTCCCTTCCGCCAATTCCAGCGAAGAGCGCGAGCTCTTCATCATCGGCATTTTTCCCCACTCTTTCGCCTTCCCCCGGGGTTTTCCATGGAATTTTTCCGCGAAAAAGGAGGAGAGAAATTTTCTGCTCGTTTCTTAATTAAGCTGCGGGGTAAACTGCTCGAAATGAGATAACGCCATTTTGTTTGCGACCTGGAAATATTTCACTGTCCAACTAATTTCGCGCTATCGTCGTCGAATTATCGAGTATGAAATCTGATCTCGGCGGTAGAAAAGTGATAAATGGAAATTCATCTTAAAATCATCCCCTCCTCTGCAACCCCTTAGGATTTGTGGAACTTGTCATTGACAGCCCATATATATATATGTGTGTAGTGTGCGTGCGCGCGCGCGCGCAAACTCTTGCGCGTATTCATAAATACACAAAGAGTTGGTAGCGAAGAATTTCTCAATAATTTTGAGACTGTATTTGTGAATCGAACTAATGTATATTTATAAATGAAAATAGTGATGGCTGTGTGTGTGCGCGATGCACGGAGATTTACATGAATGTGTATATGCGTAGCTTGTAAACAGGGAAGAGCATTAGAAAGCTTATAATAAAAATATTGAGTATTGATGCATAAACTTTGCTAGTCTTTAAAAAGAGCTCTATGGTTTATGCCAATTTCTATTAATGTGTGCATTGGAAGTGTGCTATAACCTCTCTAAATCGCTGATGTGTGTGTATCGGAATTCTTATTATAGATTATTATGTAGAATCTTACGAAGATAGGTTAAGTTGTATTGAAAATTAGTTGAACTATTTTTCGTGGAGCAAAGTGTCAAAATTATTTTGAGTGCACTCGAGGTGTTGCGAACCTCTTGCAATTCGATTAAGATTACTGGTACCTGTTACACTTTGATGATACTTTTTCATTATTGTGTTTACGGTGACTCAATGATGGGATTCTTTAGGGATGTTCTTTAGTGATTTGTGAAATTGATTCTTGCTTTACAGAATATGTGTGCTTACTGCGAGTAAACTTAAGCTTGGTGATCGCTGCTTGCGAATCTTGCTTTTATACGTATACTTTAAATAATACGGTGCAAAAATGATGGAGATAGATCCGCCTCAATTTCAATCTAAGGATCATGAAATCCAGTATTGGATGGAGCTTGCTCATCAAATGTATCAACGGTGAGTTAAATAAGAGTTTTTGATTCATTGATTTAATGTAAAATGTCTGCGATACTGAGAATATTTATATTTACATTTTAGAAAGGAAGATGTGGAAAGAGAACTGGAAGAATTTCAAGAAAATTCGCGAATGCTAGAGAAAGAACTCGAAACATCCTTAGAACAGACAGAAAAGGCAAATAAAGATCTACGACAAAGAAATGCAAGATTGGCCAGTGAAGTAGAACAATTACGATCAAGATTGGATCAGCAAACATCGGACTGTTCAATGTTTCAATCAAAGGCACAAGATTTGCAAAATCAGCATGAACAATTGTTGAAATATATAAGAGAGCTGGAACAGAAAAATGATGATTTAGAAAGGGCTCATAGGTATGATCTGTTAGCAAATTAATTTTTTTTTGATAATTTTTATTTTCATCAAATAACTAAATAATTTCTGTTTTTGAGGGTATTATTTTAAATATTTCAAATTTTACATTTTCTAGAGTAAGTAGGGTAACGGAAGAAGAAATAGAAGCTAAGTTTAATTTAGCCATTGAGAAAAATGCTCTTCTTGAATCTGAACTTGATGAAAAAGAAAGTTTAAAAATTATAGTTCAGAGATTAATGGATGAAATAAGAGGTAATTTAAACATTGTTAAGGCAATATTTCATGCATCGTCATATCAATAATGACAGTTTATTAATTTATTTTATTATTTTAGACCTGAAACAAGAAATATCAGTACAGGAACGACATAATTCAAATATTGAAAAGTCAGAAAGAGTTCGTAATATTGTTGATAGTAATAAGTTACAGGTGGAACTGGAATCCCATATACAATCAACTAATCCAATTACACAAACAATTACTTCAAATAGCATAACTTCACAAGTGAAAAGTAAGAAATATTTATATATTTTCTTCTTAAATTCATTTTAATCTTAAATGTTTGATCTCATTATAATGAGCAACATTATTCATCATTGTACAACAGGATGAAAATTAAGTTTCTTTATAATTTTTTTTTAAGGTAATGGAGTAAATATAGGAAATGTAATTGGAAATAATAACAATAATTTAAATCCACCATTAAATCCAAGTACAAAAATACTTGCAATGAATATGATTGGTGACCTTATGAGGAAAGTAGGGGTAAGTGGAAATGTGAAATATAATTTTGAATGTATAAGTTCTTGTAAATATACAGACGATTTTTTATTGTTAGTACGTTTTAAAGCTTTACGCATGGCTTCATGTATAATTTAAAAATATTTATGCATTTTTAATTATAAAGCTAGGGAAAAAGTTATTTTATCTCAAGCTGTAGACACACACTATTAATTTTTATATTATTTATTAAATAATGGCGTTTTTATCATAAGTTTAAATTAAAAACCATTTATATGGTTTATTTGAAATGTGTATAAAATGTAAGTAACGTAATATAAATTTCTGTGTTACACACTTTTGCGAAAACTTGTACTGCTATGAAGATTATAGATCATTACTAATGATTGAACATTGGTAGTTAGTGTTATGTAGCTGGTTGGTGTTTTGGTAGCTTGACAGGTGGGTCTGCATGGATTGTAAGAGGATAAAGTGCTCTTGTCCAAATGGAAAAAAAACAAATCTACCAACAGATAAGCCATCGGCCCAGAATCAAAGTACAACACAATGTTTAAATCAACAACCTAGACCAGCCAAATGCTGATATTCCGCAAAAGCGTCATGGTTATATTATGTTCTGTCTTCCATGCCTCAGGTTCCTATATGGTTTCTTTTTTTTTTCTGTTATAATTGCTTTTGCTTATTGATTACGCATATTCATCATTTCATTTTTACATCTTTGTGATTTATTTATCATTCTCTTATTACGTTCAAAGACTTTTATGAAATTATTTTAAATTGGACAAAAATATTCTTAATTTATATTCTTTTAACAAATAACTTTTATATATTATTAATTTATTACATTAATTTTCATTATATCATAATGATATTCATCCATATTTACTCACCTGTCAATTAAAAATGAACCAATACACGCTTATATGTCAGTGGTATATTCTAGTTTTAACACCATTATTTATAAATGAGAAAATATTATATATATTCTATGGGTAGTGTTAAGAAAATTGTTTTTGACTGAAGCATTTATTAATCAATATATATTCTCCAATGATGATTTTAAATGAGGTCTTTTTAATTGTGCTAGTTATTTACATGTATATAGTCAAAAACAATTTTTATTGTAAAACGTTAAGTGTCAAACAATTTTCATTGTAAACCGTTAAGTGTCACACAATTTGCTATCTCATTTTACATGAAGCATTGAAAGTAATGATAGTAATTTATTTACATACAAAATTCCATGTGTAAAGAATATGTTATTATTTTATTAACTGAAAATGTCTATATTTCAGGCTTTGGAAAATAAGTTAAACTCTTGCAGAAATGCATCTAGAGAAGATCAAGCAGTACGAGATGTATACAGGTAACGTAACATACAGTTAAACTATATCTGTAATATTTCATTTCATTTGTGTCATTCAAAATGTATACTCTTGATATGTGAATATCATGTACCCATACATTCTGATTTAATGAACACATCTTAAAATAGATGCACTCTAATTGTAATAGCACAGTGACTAACACTGATGTGTTTACAGCATTTAGTTAATTAAATGCTGTAACAATTTTTGTAAATAAATTTTTAATGTAGAAACTTTCTGTTTTTTTTTTTTTTCTCTCTCTTTTCTTCTTAAGAGTAATGATATTGCAGAAAGTAGTTTGGTACATGGTAAATATTGAGCAATTTTGTACTTAGTTAATTTTTTTAGAGTTGTGTTTTCTATTTGCTGATGCCTAATGTTTGTAACCATTAGTATTTTTATCTGTCACAAAATTTTTTAATTGTCAGTCTTCATTTCTACATTTGTATATTCTATTTCCAAGTTATTCTATGTCCCAACAAAAAATAGAGATTTTTTAATTATATAATTTATAAAGAAAAGTAATTAAAGAAAAATATTTAAGTGTAAATAATGATATATCTATGACATTAATGCTTTAATATTATTTATTTTAAGAAATAATGAAATTATATAGTTTTTTTTAGAATTTCAATTATATTAATTGCTACTTTCATTATTATTTACACTTGAACTACTTAAAATATTAAAAGAAAAGATTTAAAAAATCTGGTTTTCTGTTATATAAAATATTTTATTGCTTATTCGTATTTTTTTGCACTTATTAATTTATGAAATTTAAAAAATAAATATAAATTATATATATAGAACGAATAGTCAATGTTTAGTAATGCTAAATAATTTTTAAATCTTTATTCGTGTAAATAATAGTTAGAACTTAATTGAATAATTTTTATGCTTCCTTATAACATAAATCAAACACATTCACAAAAAAATATTTTTAATATTTTTTAAATTCAATAGTCTTTTGTTTGCTATAATGTTTCCAGATAATTTTTATATTATAATAGTAGACCAAAATAATTTTAATCAAATATAAAATAAACTTTACATTCTAAATTAATTTCTAAAATTTTATTTTTATTAAAGTAACAAGTTATTTTAAAGTATCTTATAAAGCTTTTTAAAGTAAAGTAACTTATTGTAAGAAAAAAAAGTATTTTTATCAATATGACAGCTTGTAAAAACACTTTAAAAATATTGACTGTTTTTACAATGTTCTTATTTCTTTGTCAATTCTCAGGTCATTTAAATTTATCAATATTGTCTTTATTTGATTCCAACATAATTAAAATTATATTATAAATATTGTTTTATTTTTTTGCAAACATATTGCGTAAAATATGTACACTATTGAAGTATATTTTTTAATTATTAATTTAAGAAACGGATTTTCTATTCATTTATTATGTATGAGCATATTTATTTAATAATATATTATTTTATAATATTTAATAATTTTAAATTGGCTTTCAAATTAAATTTATATGATTCTAAATTTGCTTGTAGTTTTTGACTTTTATTAAAAGCAATAAATTTTTAAAGTACTTCTGATATTCTAAGTATATGTAACTCCAAGATTTCTCTAGAAAATAATAAGAGATAAATATTTCTATGAAAAAATTTTAGCTTTGGATCATAGCATTCAATCTCTTGAGGACATGTTCTTTAATCCAATTTTAGTAACTGACCAGTTTAACTATTTACAAAATTAATGTAAGAAAAAATTAAAAAAAAAAAGTATAACAAAATTTATAATAAAGTTGTATATTATTTATCAAAAAAGCTTTAGCTTCATTTTTAGTTTAAAAAGTAAAATGATATTTCCTAACCAAAATAATATTGAATCAAATAAAATTTATTGATTAGTTTAATAGTAGAATACTATAAAATATTTTAAAAATAAAGTACAAAAAGTTTTTCTATTTAATATTAAAAGTTTTGCTAGCATTACTTATATAATTTTATATAAGAAAAAAACTTGAAAAATTATTATTATATAGTGTAAATGTATTTTTTTCTTAGTAACAATAGTTTTTCTTTAATTGTACAGAAAAAAGAAAGTTATTTCGTGCAATGTTAATATGTATATGTGTGTGTGTATATATAGGATGATTTAAAATTCCTGCATTATTTTTGAAAAAGCTTACTCCTAATGTTAGCCAATGAATTATGCTTTTTCAAGGACCTTTAAAAATCTTGTTTACATACACACATATTTCTATGCATATTTTATTATCCACACATAACACGGTAAAAAATAAGTTTATTATAAAATTAACAAATTCCAAATTCTATAGATCTTGAAATTATTTTTCTTAATTCATTCACATTATTTGTGTCAGTATTGAACAATTTCAAATATGAAATACCTTTAACATTAAATAAGCACTCTTTCTAATATCGATATTTCAGTAAAAAATATATTTATTAATTTCATTGTATATTTTTTTGTCACTATATTAGTTATTTTATCTTGATAATGATATTATCTTTGCAATAGATTAAAGAAAAAGTCATGACACCTCTGATATTATAGTTTAAATTGTAAAAAAGTTTAAAAAGTTTGATAAAATCATTTAATAATATTATTGATGCTTATTTAAGTTTTGATGGAATTTGTTAGTGTTTCCTAGCAAATAAACGTGTTGCTCAATTTGTAAAAACAAATTAACTGACAATTATTATAAATTCATATATTAAATTTATGTGTTTATCAATTTATTATTATACCTTCATTGCATGACTTTGTATTCACATTATTATTTTTATCAATCACAAGCATGCCCTTAGCACTCTAAATAACACTTTGCACAATTATCATTTAGATTGGAAAATATATTACGATAGAATTTTTAAAGATTTTTAATAGTATGCTTAAAATGTAAATTTATAAGTAATAAATTAATTGCTTGATTTATAAATATTGCATTTTTATGTCTAAAATAGTTACATGCATGCATCAGCATTTATTAATATTCAAGATTTATAAAAGTAAGTTTCTTACGACTAAAGGTTTTAAAGATTTATATACTTACGTCATATTAGTTGTCTTCAGATTAAATCCTACTGATCATATAATTTTTTGTGATCAGCATTTTTAGTATTTGCACCAGTAACAGTAAATACTTTTTAATTGTTTAATTATTCTGTAAATATGGTTATTGCTTGACGCTAAGATTGTGTTATATATATGTTATTTAGGAGGTAATTGCTGGTTATAAAAACTTATTTGACAAGTCGCTACATAAGATTATTTCATAAAAATCAACTGCTTCTCCTTACATTATTTGTATCTCTTTACTTTAATTTTTATGAAAACATCAATTCTGATTTGAAACAAAATGTAATCACATGATTACCACAGACTATCTATCTATATGATTTCCTTAATCATGCTTCCCTATTTATCAAATGGAGAACATTGTCTTTTGCACTATTTGGAAAATAATGCTTGTATGTATAGCACTGGTTCTTGTAAGCAAAACAAAGAAAATAAATTGAAAAGTAGTTTCACTTTACTTTCTTTTGATCTAGCACTCATTAAGCTTATCTTTTTTATTAGCTCGTGATAAGATAAATTTATTGCATCACATTTTAGTTATAATAAATTATCTGATAGGAAGAAATGAAAATTTTCATAAATAGTTTATCAAAATCCATTGCTTTTCTTAAATTTTTGTTTTGCTTTTCTTTCAAATTCAATAGTTACATTTAACTAAATGTACGTGTAGAAAAACAATTTCAAGACTTTTATTTCTAATTATTTATTTTTAAATTCATTAAGGTAATCTCTAAAAATGTGGACGCGATTAGTAATAACAAAGAGCTAGAGCATTTTTCCTTAGTTCCTTAAACTAATTTTAAAATCACATATCTAGATTTAAAATTCATATAATTGTCCGTGATAAGTAATAACGCGTAAGTAAATAATACAGTTTGAAAGTTTTGCAAGAAAAATTTGTTCGTACAATTATCTACATTATCGATTAAACTACTATAAGATTGCCTTAAGATTTAAAAATAAATAAACAGATGCAGATGGTTAAATAATTGTGTAAGTAGTCTGCAATTTATATAATGCATCCCGTATTAAAGTGTATCGGTACTTTTTATTCATGTCAACGAGACAGATGCAAAACAAATATGTGTACACGTATAATTTAGTACAGCGTGAAGAAGCAAAATCAAAAATCACGATGATCTGCGCTACCGATTGAGAGTTGTCTTGGAATTACCTTAAAATTCAAAAAAAGATAAACAGATTGATAAATCATTTCTTAAAACGTTTCCTATTTATCGTTTGTTTTAAAACCGAGTAATGAGTAATGTGTCAGAAATATGTGTACACACATTATGATTTGTATTCTCTTATATAAAACAAATATGGAGTATAATAGAAAATTGTTAAATTTGTTTAATTAGGACTAGACGACCATTGCGAGGTCTAACTTCTGGAAACAACAACCACATATGATTATAAACATCATAAGAAACCAAAAAAAAAAAAAAAAAATAAGAAAGAAAAAGAAATTAAGAAAAGGAAAGCTAAAGCCTACTCATCGTACCATTTTGCCTATTCCTTCATTATTAGCGATTGCGCAAACTCTCTACGAAATTGCTGTTATCACGCGCGATTAATGTTTCTCGTCTAATGATTAACATTTAAAACCTTACGAGTAATATTTTACTCGTGTACGCGTAATCGTTTCATAGCGACACATTTAACCGAATCTTCTATCGCTTCTATTTATTACCATTATAGCTCTTGGTCCATTGAATGCGAAATAAAAAAAGCACTAAAAAAAAAAAAATAGTCATAAATATCACAAATATCATATGTAACGATAATTTTATTATTATAAGCGTTGAAAATGTGTGTATCGAATTTTTCGTATATAGCTAAACTGGATATAAATTCGTTCAATGAGATTATTTTATTTAAATATTAGCCCGAGACTCTCTCTTTCAAAAATACGAAGAATTAATGATGAGATATTAATCCATGGTAATAATTGAAGGAAACCATTATATAATATAAGGGAAACCTTTTTTAAACGTGAAGAGAATTTAAATTTTCAATAGTTTTACATAAAAAAAAAAAAAAAAGAAAGAAAACGGAAAACGCTCAACAGTTTTTTCTTTTTAATTTTTTAAAATATTCAAATTTAAGAAAAAAAGGGATAACAGGGAAGACTCTCTCTCTCTCTCCTTTCTTAGTATTGCATATAAATATTTTCCATATTCTAATGGAAAAAATTTAATAATTTTCAGTTTAAAAGAGAGATAAAGAAATAAAGAGAGAATGAGAGAGAAAGAGAATGATTGAAACCTAACAAAAGGCGTTTGACGTTTTTTGTTTTTAAGAATAATGTAAATCTATTCTATGATAAAAAGTAGAATATTAAGAATAATAATACTAATAATAACAGCAAACAACAACAACAACAATAATAATAATAATAATAATAATAGTAATCATTATCAAGAGCGTAACAATAACAATAATTCTAATTTTTTTCAATAGAAAAAAGTCGTAATAATACAAATGATTAATGAAAAAAAAAAACATTTTACAGGCAGGATTTGTCGAGTATATGTAGTTTTTCAAACTAAACATCTAATTACAATGATAACATATATTTTGCGTTTAATGATAAATACATATATATTTAACGATGTAATCACATAATAGACTGTGCAAGCAGGTGAACTATGAAAAATTTTGTGGAAGTCGAAATTTCAATTTTTTCAATACTTAAGAAACTATAAAATGTGAAAGAAGGAAAATGATCGTGTAAAATATTTTCAAGATATTTCTGATGAATGTATATGACAATGTGGTATGACTTTATATATGTAAATACATTTAATTTATAAGCATTAAATTATATAATATGAAAGAGAAGAAACTACAATTTCTCGAGTTTTGTATATTTACGTATATGTTATGTTATGCTGTAGATATTTATATTGTGATCTGTATAGATTTCTTAATTATATTATGTGCTACTTAATTTTTTCAATCAACTGTTTGAATAAGTTTGTAATAAACTGGATGTGACGGAGCCTCTTTAAAAATACACAATTATTTCAAAAAATGTAATCTTTGATTCAATATTGGCCATACACGCGCACACACGTATACTTTATATTTATTTTTCTTTTCTAGCACCATGTGACTCTGCTCGAAAGAATCCGTATAAGAGGTTTTCTTTATTTTAATCACAAGCAATCCTTGCTTTTCACATATTTGTAAAAACTCTTAATTTCATAGTTCTCACTCATTTTACTTTTATCTTTTAGGAAGTCCTGGGTAATGCTTTGTTTTCGAACAAAGAAAAGCGTGTATAGAAAAATGTTAATATATTTATTGTAATATAATTTATTATACGACAATGAGCAATATTTTTGAAATTCCTTTAAAAGAATCGTGTTTAAATAATGAGGGTAATTCTCTTCCTTTCCACCCCTCTTTTTGTTTAAAGAAAATATTTTCGTTTAACACTACTAAGCGTACCGATGACCGGTCATTTGACCGGTTTTCAATGTAAATTTGACCTTTAGCGAAAGACTTCGGTATGTTTAGCGTTAAAGCAATCTGATTCCATAATTTATGAGAAATGTAAGAAATTACAGGTATAGGCTCGTTAAGTCTTTCTGTTGGAGTGTAATTATTTCCCTACTCAAGCATTGGAAAGTCTGACAATCCTAAAAGGGCAAAGACCACTTTTAGAGCACCCTTTTCAATGTGCCATCTGAAAATAAAGGACCCGAATCCATTATAAATAATATAAGGAGTTACAAAATAACCGTACTTCCTTTTAAGGGGTGATTCTCTATGCTATTCTAACAATTGACAGAGAATAAACTGCTTCTGGGTTACTCTCCTGAGGGTAAATTATGACGAAGAGTCCTTTCCCATTTTTTAATTTAAAACTTTGTTAAAGGGATCGTTGTTACACCCCGTTTATAAGAAATAGGACTACGTCTATATCTTAACAATTATTCAATACAGTGAATTCCCGTATAACACTTGATGCGGTAATGCATTAATGAAAATTTGCCCCGTATACCATGAGTAATATAAAATGTTTGGCATACTTATACTGTTACACGCATGTCAGTTTTTATATTTTCTGTGTTTTATAAAATTCAACAATTTTCTTAAATATATAGCATATATTTATTTATCTGCGTATAAACATAAAAAAATGTATTCATAAAAGCCTTTATTTTATAAATAAACATTTACCAAAAGATATCGGAGAAACGCTGAATAGTATAGTTTTCAATCAAAATAAACTTAATTTCTAAATTTTTGAAATGTTTTCATTGTATCGCTTATATTTCTTCATTGTTGGTAGTATTTTATACGAAAAATCATGTTATACGAGAAGTTATACTGAAAGTTTAGTGAATAATTGGTAAATAATAAAATTGAAAAAAAAAAAGAAAATATCTCCCCCTCTTTGACTTTCTCTCTTCCGTTCCTTATTCTTTTATATTTTTTTCTTCCTTCCTGCTTACGGTCACCAAGCTTACGGTATTATCAAGCTAAATTTAAGCATGAACAATAGATTCACTTTTCTGGAATTTTGGAAAAGGTTTCAGATTCTTTTAATATTTTAGTTTCATGTTTTTTTATGTAATGAATATTTTATTATAAAAGTAAAATGAAAACGGTCTATAAAAAGTCGATGCTGGTCTTGTCGTGACGGCATTGCGTCATAACGCAATTATATAGGGTATAAAAAAAGCGTTAATTTTATGATTTCCCTAAATAGAATTATTATTATTCGTTAAACTTAATTACTTTCAAGAAAGTAGAAAATTCTTTAGCGATAAACTTTTTCTAGATCACAGTATTATAAGTAAATTAACTTTCTGGAGAAAGGTGATAATGAGTGAACTCTTGAAATTATGATTTTTTTATTTATTCGGTATGGTGCTAATTTTACTGTGGATTACAAAATATTTATCGCAATAAGTTTAAAAACAATATTATTTCTACTACGTTTCCCTTACTTTAATATCTAATTACTTGCTCATGAAAATAATGCCATGATTCATCATTCTTTAATAACTATTTTAGTTATGTCAATAAAATCAAATTACGCGATGAATTTTTATGTGCGCTTTAATGTAAAAAAGTTGGATATTGCAATAATTTTTATAAAACTAATAAAAGAGAAGTATACATATATGCGCGCGCGCGCGTGTCGTGTGCGCGCGCGTATGTGTAATAACAAGGAAAATATTGTAAGATAAAATTGGAATTCTGACAAAATAAAAAATATTATAATAAGAACTCTGGTATTTATTTTCTTCCTTTGTAAAAAAAAAACCTTGCTTATTATTAAAAGGAAAATGAAGAGACCAATAATTTATTTAAACAAATTAAATAATTGCAAGTTAACAATTTACTTGTTAAATAAAAAGTAATTTCGGTGTAATTATGTTTTTATTTATTTTATCGACGTGAAAATGAATATTTATTTACATTGTTAAAAGTGTGTTAGGTAATTTGTAAATTACGAATAATGTTAGAAGAGTTTAAATTTATTTATGAAATGGTTATCTTTACATGAAGAACGATGCATACTTCGCAGATCCAAAAAGCAATATCCATATATCTAGATGTCTAGTATAAGGAAAACTATCTTGGATCGTGTTAAGTGGCTTATATACTAATACACACATTTTTATGTAGTATATTACGATACTAATGATATAAGAAGTATGACGACTGGACGAGATTCCATAGCCAAACGATGAAAATTAAAAGCTGCCAGTTCTTAGTCAGCTTAGATAGTTCAGAAAAAATAAGAATACTCTTTCATGAATATTTCAATACACTGGAATTTTCAATGAGACGTCTTTCTTGGCGATACTTGAAATATTCACACGAATAAAAACCAAGGATTAATATTTCTTCTGAATATGACCAATTAAAACACAATTCCCCACATATATAATGAAAATGAACGTTTCATTCTTGAAAATTAATAGCTATATATTAACAAAATTATCTTAAATAATTTCATTTAAGGATCACATTAAAGGTTCTCTCTTGTATCTAGTATGCATGAAAAATGAGAAATGTTGCAGCTTATTAACATTTGTGGAGAACGATATAACATGTAGTTTGGAATGAAAGTGCTTCATCCACAAGTATGAGTGGTGACAATAATAATAATAATTAAAATAATTAATAATAATAATAATATTAGTAAACGGTATGTTTGAAAAAAGATCAGTTTAAGCACGTTCTCCACGGATTCGTCGGGCTAATTGAATGTCTTTAGGCATTATTGTTACGCGTTTTGCATGAATTGCGCAAAGATTAGTGTCTTCAAACAATCCCACCAAATAAGCTTCCGAAGCTTCTTGGAGAGCTCCAATAGCTGCACTCTGGAAACGCAAATCTGTCTTGAAGTCCTGAGCGATTTCACGAACCAATCGTTGGAAAGGTAATTTTCGAATAAGTAATTCAGTGGACTTTTGATATCTTCTGATTTCTCGAAGAGCGACTGTACCAGGTCTGAATTGAAAAGAAATACAAAGAACGATAAGTACATATTCCTCAAACTAATAAATTTAATCGATGCAAAGAAGTTCCTAAGGAACTCGAATAGCATCGACTTTAAGTCAATTATTATATTCTGTAAATTTACCTGTAACGATGAGGTTTTTTCACTCCACCGGTAGAAGGAGCACTCTTACGTGCTGCCTTAGTGGCCAGTTGTTTACGAGGAGCTTTTCCTCCTGTAGATTTTCTAGCTGTCTGCTTAGTACGTGCCATTTTTTACTCTCCAACTATAAAATTGTATTTCTGGTAACACAAACACCAAATCTTATATTAGCTCTACGTGTATCAAATTTACAAGTAAACATAAAAAAAAAAATAAAACAGATTTTTCCAAAATATCTCAAGTTTAACAACTAATAAATATATGCCTCAAAACAAGCCTCGGCTCACTAACTTTAAATCACTAATTTCTATCACAATTCAAATTCCAAGTTTCCTTACCAAAACACACAACAAACAAACACAATGGCCGAAACCTTTGGAGGAAGCCAAGAAAAGTAGCGTGAGACTTTAAACGCTTAAGTATTCTCTTTATCTTCCTCTCTCTCTCTCTCTCTCTCTCTCTCTCTCGAATCAGCGAAAATTGAATGACTCGAATATATTCCTCAGGTATGATAGGAAAACATAAACAAGTCGATGACAGTGATCGATAAACAGAAATATCAACAAGAGAAACGACTCTGCGACACTCGACGGGAGACTGCACTCGCTAAACTGCCAGGGTACGGGGAACGCAGGGGTAGGAATAGGCGATTGTCGCGAAGGTGGGGGTAACTCGGTTCCGCGTGGTGGGAGGAGCCGCGCAGATGGCAGTAGAGTCGCGGTCGTCCATGGAGAAGCCCGCGCGTTGCGCAATGCGCGCAATTTCATTCTCTTCCCTCTCATTAGGGAAAAAATGTGGGAGCGCTGAAAATTGAGAGAAAAAACCTCTCGTGGACCTCTCGCGTGTCCTAGGGTCGTCGGTGAAAATCGATTTTCACGTCTCACCCCACATACTCTCTTTCTCCACATAGAAGGGGGGATGATCGCGGGGGAGGGGGAGGGGAGGATCGTCTTCCAGGAAAAGGCCGACGTAAGCTTTGTTTTCTCGGCGCAAACGTCAGTCGCAAAATGGAGGCATTTTGCGCGCACTTCGAGCGAGCGAGCGAGAGAAAGAGAGAGAGAGAGAGAGAGAGAGAGGGGGGGGGGGAGACAAACGAGACAGAGAGAGAGCGAGAGAATCAAGAGCGACAGATCCGTAAAATCGAGGCAGAATTTGGCCAGGAGAATTTTTGACGATTTTTTCGAGGACGGGGGGAAAAATGCGAGGGGGAGGGTGGGGGTGGAGGGGGGAGGGGCGGTAGGTGAAATTCAGAGGGTTCACGTACCTCTCGGTCGTAGTCCCAGGACGACTTGAAAGAGCAACGCTATCCGTTTCCTTGTACTTCGATGGCAGTGGACGCTCTCCCAGGTCCCTTGTGTCCCTACCCCTAGGAAATAAATCGAGAGAGGCACGAGAGAGGCACGAGAGAGCCCGCGGTCCGCTGGTGCATCCAATCGGATGCCAGCACTGCGATTTGCCGCGGTCCCGATTGGCCCGCGAACCTTCGCCTAGAGCAACGCCAAACTCCCGCGGAGTCAATTAATTCGCAGGACGGACCGACGCCGACGCCGACGTCGACGTCGCCGTCGCTCCGTCGATTCATTTTTTCATTTTTTACCCCCACCCCGGCGAATTCGCTCGACGAATTTCCTCATTTTCCACTTTTTTCCTCTCTGTCTTCGCTGTTGATTTCTAAGTCTCGCGTTAATTTCTCTCTCTCTCTCTCTCTCTTTCTTGCGCGCGCGCGCGCGCTCTCTCTCTCCCTCTCTCTCTCTCTCTCTCTTTGAGAACAGTGCGTAATTTTCGATTTTTTCATTCAATCGCGACTAAGGTCCAACCAGTCACAGCCATTTTGTTTGTCTCTGTCGCTCTAAATTTTACATCTCTCTCTCTCTCTCTCTCTCGGTTTCTGTCTCTGTCTGACTGATTGCAATTGTCTCTGTTCTCCCTATTGAGAGCAACGCCAGATTTTACGTTCTATCGTGAAATGATTTTTCCTATCAACTCTCGCGTTACCATTTCTAAATTTGTCTCTCCCTCGTTTTCACGCTGTATCCTTGTCAGTTTTGCATTTCTTTTCTTTTTTCTTTACTTTATGATGTTCGGTGTGTCATCTTTAAAGCTCCAAAATTATGTACCGTTATTTATTGACCGTCACCTGGAATGTTCGTAATTGGATGTGCAATTTCATACTTGTCATTTTACCTTTCCTTTTATTCTCGATTCTCTCTTCGAAGGCAATAGATTTATAGACTCGTACTAACATTTTTCTATTTACTCGTTGAAATAAATTACATCTCTCTCTCTCTCTCTCTCTCAGAAACTAAAGCTGATATTACCCATGCGAGTTTAGTCGTATATTCATCGCGTGAAATCCCAATTGTCAATTGGATCGATCGAACCAGTAGCTACTGCCATTTCCCTCGTCTCTCCCTCCCCCCTCTCTCTTGATCTCCCTTTAAAGCCAAGTTTGATGACACTCATCACACTTTTACCACTTGCTCAAGAATAATTCGAGTGATCGAGCCTGCAGTTGCTGCCATTTCTCTCTTTCTCTCTCTCCTTTCTCTTCTTGAATCTATTTTCTTTCTTCCCTTCTCTCTCTCTCTCTCTCTCTCTCCTTCTCCCTTTCCCTCTCATTTGAACTATCTCTTTCGCTTATCTTCTCTTTCCATCTCTGTTCCACAGAATTTTTTCTTTTATCCCTCTATATCCCTGTCTCCCTCCCCCACCCTCCCTTACCAATGTAATTCGTTTTCTCTCCCTTTGTGTCTCTTCCCCCCTTTATATATCTGTCTTTATCTTTCTACGCGGTTCTCTTTTTCTCTCTTCCCTCCCCCCTCTCTCTCTCTTCCTCTCTCTCCCCTGTTCTTCAAACCGACTCTCTTTGCCAGCAGAGTGGCAAGTTTTCAGATCCGTTCGGTCTATTTACGATGGTTATCCTCTCTCGCGCACCGGTGCCATGGAAATTGCTGAAATTTCCCCGAGAAATTAGCCGCGCGAAAGAAAGGCCGCTTTCCGCCGTTCTCGGAGTCTCGCCGATTGTTCCGTGACGTCACACGTTTCGCAATATCCCGATGTTAAACGACGCGCACCTTCGGGATATGCGGGAGACGCGGTGAATTTCTGGGAAAAGTCGACGGCCCGAAAGGACGACGCTCTTCCTGTCATTTTCTTCGCGCCCCCCCCCCTCCCCCCCACGCGCCACCCGGAACTAAAATATAATAATCTTTTTTTGTACTTTTTAACGTGGACGTCCTCCGTCTCTCTCTCTCTCTTTCTTTCTCCCAATCCCAATTTAAGAAATTAACGTTTCTTCCTATTGAAAAATTGACGCTGCTTCATCCGTAGCGAGAGATTCTTGTAGCGCGAACGATATTCTTTTTGGGATGAAAATTTTATCTTCTTCTTTTGGAAAAAATGTGCGCGCCTACGTTAAAAAAATGGACATTTCACTCGATACGACGTCTATGCGTAATTTATGTCGGTATAATTAAATTAATACTTCGCACCTGTATCGTGTGATTCTTCCGTTGTAAATTGTGCGCGCGTGTGTTTTTTTTTTAAATATTAAAAATCTTTTCTACATTGAAAATTTTCTTCGCGTTGAAAGGCTCTTGTTGTTGCAAATTACTTATTTTTTTCTTATGCGAGATACAAAGTGGAGTAACTTTTCTCTATTGGAAAATGGATGAAGGACTGCGTTGACGAATAGGCGACATTCGGCTAAAAAATTAAAACGTGTTTTGTATTAAAAAATGATCCTTTACTCCGCTGCATTTTCTTTGATCCTACTTCCGTTATTTCCCGTCGTCCTCTCGTGCTTTTACCTGTACGCATTGAACGGAGAAATTCTTATAGAAAATATGGAGGTACATGTGGAATACCGGAGAAAACGGAAACTCGATTCCTTTGTCCTTGTTTCCTTCTTATCTGTGTGTTTTATTTCCATTATAATCCACCGGAATATACCCACACACGCGTACGATTATAAAATACGAACAGAGTATATTGCATCCGATACAGGTGCGCCGGAAAATCTTTCATCGAAAAACATTAAGAGAGAGAAATCGATGGAGGAGAGAAAAAATAATTCTGGAAACAGAAATTCGATTCTTTTACCCTCTCTTCCCTCTGATCCCCATTTTTTCTTTCTGTCCATCAATTTGCGTAGTTTACAAAATCCGATGCACGCGTACGCGCCGTAATCGCGTAAATAAGTTCTTCGTTGATACGTTCCATTGCATTCGATGAGTGGCTTTTTGCAATGTTTTAATAAATTGTTATATAAGAGATATAAGTAGAAATAGTATGTAAAATTCTAAGAGAAAAAAAGTGAGATATTTCAAGAAAAAAGACTTATCTCTGTTTCTCCGATTTTAGCGATTCATGATATACAGATGGAAATTGAAATAATAAATAGTAACGAGGAAATCTTGTAGAAAGTTTTTAAATTTAAACTTCTAAAGTATACGCGTACAGCTACGGACAGAAATGAGGTCCCTGACGTCGCTAACTCTCCCCTCCACGTTGCTTTAGGGTACAGTGTAGCGTATAATAATTTTGTCGGACCACTTGAGCATTGACTTACACCGCTGCATAGTATTAGCGGTAAAAGTTACGGTTGCAATAATAATAAACAAAACGTAATTTAGGGACGGGTCTAATAATTATCCCGAAATATTATCTAGAAAAATTTTCTTACAGATATTAAAGGAAACGCGTTTAAGCTTCTTTCCTAGAAATTTAAGAAATAATAACTTGTGTGAACTTAAAGAAAGGATTTGGTCGGTTCTCATCAAAATTAATAGTTTCGTACAATGAGAAAAATTTGAAAAGAAAATTGTAGCATCGCCAAAGAGGGTGTGAGGCGACGAGGCACGAGCAAATCCTTTCCAAAAATATTGAGATGTAAAAAATGTACCGAGTATTAATAATAATAGCGACCACTTGATGTATAGCTCTTAGCGAGGCAAGAGACTTCATATCTGTCCCTGGCTGTACACGAGTTAAGAGAGAGAGAGAGAGAGAGTAAGAGAGAGAAAGAATATGCGTGTATGTACTTATACATATGTGTATGATAGGAACTAATTTAAAGTTCAAGAACACATATGTGTGTGTGCGTATCGGGGAAATGGAAAGTATAAAAGATAGAGGGGAAGAATAGAAGTACTCGGGTGATCATTTGGTGCCATTATCGATTTTCGGTTAAATGGCAAAAATAAACACGATGGAATTGCACTTATTTGACGTTACCTAGATGTTTTGTTAATCTGAAAATGTGCACGCTCTAAATAAAATTAGCGAAACATGCGAGAAAAGAAAGTATTGCAATAGAGAGCAAGAAAACGAGTGAGGGAGAGGGAGAAAGAAGAAACATCTTTGGTCTTAGACCACCTACGAATGAATAATTTTGACCACGCTTTTCAAATTCATGGAAAGTACAAATTTTTCCTCGTCTATTTCCCTTTATTACCCTCTCTCTCGATTTTTTTCATTGTTTTATTAATTACATGCATTCAAATAGATAAAATATGCAAAGACACGCTTTATCGCATTATGTCATTCATTTTAACTTCCTTCTTATATGTGTATATGTGCATATACACATGTATATATAAACTTATAACACTCTTAGAAGGATAAAAATAAACTATGACAAAGTTCATATACACATACACACATATATATGTTTTGTTTTCAATTAACTTTATCATAATATATTTTCTATTAAAATTTATAAAAAGTTTGTTAATATGCAAATAATGACGCGGTAAAATATTAATAATATTAGACGGTTTCCTTTGTCACTTTTGGCTGTTTTCTAATGTATTTTTATCGCTTTACCATTAGGATGCGCGTACGAGCAACATTTCAATCTCCTTTTTCCAATAATCTCAATCTGTTGTTTTATTAATTTGTATTATTATTATAGGTATATAGTCTATGAGACTAATATACCATATAGCGATCAAAAATAATGGAGCACAAAATATTATCGATTTTAATTACAAGTTGAGACTCCATTTTATTTGCCCCCAGTCAATTAGAGACGATCGATTCAGCTGAGAATTCTATTATTCCATTAATAGCTTAGAATATATTATACAAACGTATGCACACGCATGGATAATATACAGAAAAAATTATTGTAAGAAAAAATCCAAATTTAAAAAATGATTATTAAAAATTACATTTTTGTATAGACTTTTTCATTACAATTTTTCTTTTTAATTTGTTGAGACTATTTTCATTTTTATCTCTTTTCACCTTTTACTTTTTCGTTATGACTTTTAATGTCTTTTCCGTTGACAAGAGATTAAGCGCCATGTTGATTTTATCCAAGCGAAACGAAACCACAATTTATCGCTGTATTTTTTCCTTTATCTTATTAACAATACAATTCTCGCACACTCGACAAACGTACATTTATGCATCTTTTCTGTCAGTTAAATGGGAATGTTATTCCTATTTTAATAAAATATTAATCAAATTTGCACAGAGACTGTTTTATCGATGGAGTTCATGGGGAACTGCATATGTGCAAAGAACCGAAAGATTAATAGTTTAAGGAAACCGAAAGAGGAATTTATACGAAGACGATATAACGACGTTTATATTTTACATCAACGCTCGCTTCTCATCGAGGAAATCCAACGGAACGTACGTGTTATTCTCACTCCTCCACGCGTGAACTATAAGTTTTAAACGTTTTTAACGATCGAGGGAATCACAGGAGTATATCGACTTAAAAAGATCTTTCGTAAAAATTAGCATGCGAGATAAGCGAGTGAATTTTCAAAAAGCCCGGACGGGGCATGACGCAAGAAAATAAAGCGTTGAAAGATTATTATTCAAATGTCGTTGATTGTATAAAAAATTGGCCGAGGCGGCTCTTTAAAAATAAATGCAAATCGCACGCTTTTCACTATTATTAGTTGGTAGTTCGTGCAGCTATATTTTTTATATTCTAGAACTCTCCGAGGCTCCCTGGTATAGATCATTTTTTTAATTCTCTACCCTCTCTCTCTCTCTCTCTCTCTCTCTCTCTGACTGTCTATACGAGACAAACGCACGGAGAAAACCCTTTAAGAGGCTTTTTTGCCGAAGATAATAAATCTTGGATAGGCCATAAGAATTTTTCACTCTTTCCGTTTATGGATCCATAAAAAGCTCGGCTTTTCTTCATCGGATAGATCGGCTTTCGAAATTTATCGGCGAACGTTGAAATTCTCTCCGGCGTTTCCTAGGCAGAAAACAGGAGAGAGAAAGGTCGACGTCGACGTCGTCGTCCTCGTCGCGGTGCTCGGTGTTAGGGAATTTCGCAATACATTATAGCCGGAGCGTAACGATCCAATCGATTGTTTCATTCCCAGCCCCATTTCTGGTGAAATAAAACCGATAACGCCGGCATTCCCTTGATAGTCCAGCACCACCGGTAAACCCAGGCTAACGCCGGAGATCAATTTCGACCCCGGAGTTTGAACCCGGAAAGAGCTCTGGGATCGTTGGATCTTTTCCGCTATCTCGCTGGGATTATCGACGACAAATTTTGGGCCTGAGGATCGACCGATTTCGGGACCGACTGGACGATGATTCGCCTGTTGCTTCTCTTCTGCCTGATTCTTAGGTAAGTTTGTCTATATCCCCCGACTGTCCGCGTCCATTCCGTGATTTCCGCATAATCGTCGAGATGCCGCAATTAAGCCCTGGGCCTGTCTCGGGCCTTTCTCCGGAGGAACGAACTCTGGCGCCATATTGGAGATACACAGAAATCGCTCGATCTTGTGATGGGGTTCCTCGCGTTTTACTTGCATCGCGAAAGGATTCGCCGATTCCAATTGGCCCGTGAAAATCTCGCGTAACACAGAAATCGGCTTATTTACGATTTCTCGGGGAAATCTGGAAAATTTGCATGATTGAGTTGGAGATAGATCGTGGTAACGATTAAAAATGGTAGCAATAATATGAGGAAAGAGTAATGATAATCATAAAAATAAAGATCGTGGTAAATAGCAGTAGTGGTGGCAATGATTAATAATGAGGTGACAAAAGATAATGATAAAAATATAATAGAAACAATAAAACCTTGGCAATCGTAACAACATCTGCACAATAGGATTATGATAATAATAATAATAATAATAATAGTAATAATGAGGTCGATCTTATGATGAATTTCTGCGCGTGTTGCTTGTGTCACGAGAATTTGTCGATTTCCACTTTTTTGTTACAATTTCATTTAAAATACTGGTGTCAGTTTTTTTTTACAATTCCTTGAGAGATCTAAAAAAAACTTCATCGCAACAATAGGATTGCATTAATCATACAATAAGATCATAGTAATAATTGTAATAATTTGAGATCACAATAATATTGATACAATAATAATAACGTTATGCAATCATAATATTGAGATGATGATAATAATTAAAATAATGACGTCATACAATAATTATAATTACATTATGATCGTAATCAGAGCCCATAATAAGAATACAATAATAATCGTAGTGAGATCTAGCGATTTTATTGCAGATTTCTGCCTGTTTTTGCTTACATCACGAGGATCCGCTTTTAAATAAACAATTAACTCAGTTCAAATAAATTTTTTACTTAGACTATTACAATACTATTCCAATAATTGATGCATACACGCACATACTCACACATATAGATATAATTATCAAACTGAACTTTTATAGATACGTATACTCACGTACACAAGTGAATATCAATATGTGTACACACATGTAAACTCGTGCTGTATAATTGTATACCGGATACGATATGCGTAACAGGTTTTTGTTATCGCCATAAGAGAGATGGTGTGTGTAGTACTCATATGCAGAACCACCTCACCTGAAAATATGTAAGAAGCACGCGTTAAATTAATTTTAGTTTATAGATAAAGCTCTGAGATAAAAAACTGACTGGGCCCATTGCTTATTATTGAAAGAAAAGGAAAAGAGCATTACCAATATTTACCGATAACGCCATTGTTCTTGTTTACCAGCCACAAAATTATGAATAATCTTCGATTAAAGTTCAAATTGAGTTTTTTTTTTATCTGTTACGTGCGCGCGCGCTCGCATACACACACACACACACATGGAAAATCGAGCGCGTGAAAACCTAAATATTCGAAGAACTAAACTTATCGCCATATTGAAATAAAAAGAAATTGGAGGGCACTTTTTAATAAAATTTCATACTCCCTCATGAGATAAGCGTATGCTTGTTTTTTAATTATTCACGAGATTCGCGAATAATAATTCATGTTCTTCTCATTAATTCATTTTAAGTGGGATCCACTTTAAACGATAGAAATTCCTTAATCGAATGAAAAAAAAAAAAACATGTAAGAGAGAAAAGTACCTACCCGTGCTTTTCCTTGCATCGAAGTACCGGAGAAATTTTACTCTTTTAAATTTTTATTGATAACCTTGCGCTATTTAAATGATTAAGAGTCCCCTTATCGTACAACTTATCATTATTATTTAAAAACCAAGAGAAAATCTCTCCCTATCTCTTCAATTGTATTTAATTAACTTAATCCAGCGCGTTGCAAGTACCACACTGCCATCGAGTCCAGTTGAACTGGTCTCTCTCTTTGCGTGTCTCTTCCCTAAAGTTTATATGAAATTTCTTTATTCCTTAGATTTCTCTCTTTCAACAGTTGTACCTAAGATTATTTGCTATCTCTCATTGAAGTTTCTTGTTTTCTTTCTTTATTCAATCTTCTAAGTTATAAAAATGTAAATATTTTTAGAATTATTATTATTTCTTGACTCAATTTTATTGTGTGTGTGTGTGTGTGTACCTATTTTTATGTTGGTGTCTGTGTGAGTAAATATTGTAAGTAAAAACTTTTTGTAGGGATTCTTCATCTTCCTCTTCGTCTTCTTGTAAAAATGTACAGAAAGAGTCTGTAACGAAAATAACTCAAAATGCTGGTCTGAATGAGGGCCCACATTGGGATCACCGAACACAATCATTATTTTTTGTAGATATTTATAATCAGAAATTATTTAGATTTCATCCTGCTACTGGTACTACTACTTCTACGTATATAGGTATATATATTTTTTAGAGAGTGTTTATAAATATTTCTCTATATTAATATGTATTTTGAATAATTTATATATTTTGCTGTACTTTTTATATTTATGTAATAGAAAATGGGCCAGTTGGTGTCGCTATACCCGTGGATGATATGCCTGATCAATTTATAGCAGGCGCTGGTACAGATTTTGTATTAATTACGTGGAACAGTGATAATAACTTAACAAAAGCATCAACTAAAGTATTAGCAACTGTTGACCAAGACAAAACTGGTACAAGATGGAACGATGGAAAAGTAGATTCTTCTGGAAGATTCTGGGGAGGTAATTGTTTATTATTTATCAAAAGTGAATTTACTAAATGTCTGAGCTTTAGAAATATATGTACGATTTGGTTTATTTAATTTACTTAGGTACAATGGGACCTGAAATAAATTCAGTTGTAACTCCTAATCAAGGTACATTTTATCGTATCACTGATGATTTAATTCCAAAGGTAGAAATATCACCTGTTTCTATCAGTAACGGTTTAGCTTGGAGTCTTGAAGATGATATCTTATATTACATTGATTCTCCTACTCAAAAAATTGCAGGATATGATTTTGATCCTAATGCTGGGACAATCTGTATGTATAAATCAGAGTATTTTATCTCTTAATCCTTTATAAATTAAATTTTAATCTCTTTTCGAAGTATTTGAATTTAATTATTTTGTAATAATAATTATTTCAGCGAACAAGAGGACTGTCTTTGACTTACAGAAAAATAATATTTCTGGAGTGCCAGATGGTATGACAATTGATACTGATGGTAATTTATGGATTGCAGTTTACAATGGTGGTTGTGTAAGTATGAGTAATAAATATAACGAGCATTTATCCAAATAACTTAAATTATTAAAAGTTCATTTTAAAATTAAATTTCATAGGTGATTCAAGTAAATCCTAGAACTGCAGAACTTATTCGTACTGTAAATATCCCTGCTAAATTTGTGACAAGTGTTACATTTGGTGGTCCCCTTTTAAACACTCTATACGTGACCACTTCAAGCAAGGGATTAAGTGCAACAGAACTTCAACAACAACCTGATGCTGGTGGTATTTTTGCAATTCAGAATTTGGGTGTTCGTGGTCTTCTTCCCAACACATTCAGATTGGTGTAAATTTTTGATGTTAAATATAATGTTTTCTTTAAATGTACATTTTATATAAATATTTTAATATATTGTAAAATGACACAAGCATAAAAGTGTAATTATGAAAAAGTTTAATATAACAAAGTTATGTTTATTTCTTCCATGCAATCATTGATTCTTCCTTACATTAAAAAGAAATAAAAAAAAGTACTTTAAATCAATTAACCTGACATATAATAAATTAATTTTTCAAAAGACACAAAAGAGTATGAGTAAATAACAATTAGATCCTTTACTTCCATAAAAGTTATCCTCGTGTTTCTTTCTTTCCATATTTCTTCTCTAAATGAAATTTTATTATAAGTATTAGACTTATGAAAAATTAATGCTATTTTATTATTTGATCTACAATAATTACAACAGATTACTGTACATACTCATTTTCATAAAAATACATACACGTTTATGTAAACTGTAAGATACGATTAAAATCATGTTTAAGAGAGTTACTACATGCATTAAATATTAAAAAAATATCACTTTAAAATAACACTATATAAATGAATTCCTACATTAAAGATTAAGTTGAAATTACCTATAACAATGAATGAACATTATTATCACTAAAGTATACAATGTTTATAAAATACTTATGTCTTAAATTTATGTACACTTATACATAAAGAATAAAAATGTAATAAAATGCATTTATCTGTAATACTACCTTTTAATACTTATCATGTAATGTAAAAACTTTTGTTTTAATATTTGTTTCTTGGACGTTTTCAGTTCAATAGTATTTAAAGTCTTATATTGTTGAAAATATTTTATTTACATAATTCTCAGGTTTGTAAAAATTTAAATAAATATAATTAATATGACAAACTTACTTTTTCAAGAAAGTTCTTCCATTAACAAAATTTGAAATAATGCTCTTACATAATGCATAAAGTAATAAATATTATATTTTAAAGAATACACACAAAAATGAAGTAATGTATTATGTATATAGTTGAATTCCCAGTTCACATTTATATAAATTTCACCTAAAGATATGATTTGTGTTTATTAATTATAATTGTTAATAATTATTATTAATTAATCGTTGTTTAATAATGATTGGCATATTTGGAATTTTAACATTTTCGAGTACATATTAACATAATCAATGGAAAGCTCCATTTAATATGAAAGTTTTTTAATAAAATATTTAATTATGGTATAATAATTTATATAACACAATTTACAAACTTAGTTAACTAATTTCTAATAGTTCTAATATTACACAGTATATAAATTTAATACCTTACGATCATTCTTTTAACATTAAACTTTGTATACGTACAGACAAGCGCACACACACACAGATATACATAAAGTATAATAAATAGTAAAAAAAAATTTATAATCAATATGATCCTTTTCTAATTTAAATTAATATATTTTTATAATCTCTCTCTCTCTCTCTCTCTCTCTTATTTCTTAAAGCACCGAAAAAGCTTTTATAATACATTTTACTGTAAAAAGAACAATATTCATTTTTATAATACCTAATATTATAAAAAGAAAATTTCATGTCTTCTGCACTCACGATGAATAATACTTTTGGATAAAAAGTGTATCGATTATGATTGTTTTGCTTTGACACTTTTGAAATAATTATTGTTCAATAATTCTTAAAATAAATTTAAACTCATTTTTTAACTTGCATCTAGTCGCGCTTAGTGTAGAATATTCCCATGACATCCCAGACCAGATTTACTTTAATATTTGAATATTGTTATGTTAGAGTTACAAGTAACTTTATCAGTTATATATTCTTGAAAATTTAATAGAAAGATATATTGCAATATCTAACTATTTGGGAATCATTAATGAATGTCTCTAATTGCGAGTTAAATAAATCATTTGAATTCATTAATATATTAAATACAATTAATATACAATTAACCCTCGATTTACACGGTAAATTGATTTCCCGAAAATGCTATATAAATTGAAATTGTATAATTTGAGTCCACAATTCATATTGGTAGAAAATACTTATGTAATACATTTAGCTTATTTCTTGTAAAATAAAAATACATCTTCTCTCAATGTTCTTTCTATCTCTTTTTTGCGTTTAGGGCGTTAATCAAAGTCGTGTAAATATTAGTTCTTCCGATATTCTGCAACCGAGTTAAAGTGAAATCCTATAATGCTGTGTAAATCGAGAATTAGTAGAGTATATTAAATTGAACTGTAATAATAAGTTCTTTTTTCTCTTTCAAAATGAATATGCCTTAGTGAACAAAATTAAATCTGTGAATATTTTAGTAATATGATCCATCGAATAATATCGAATAACTGCTAATTTCTATATGTTTGTTTTTCTTGCATAATTGTACATTTTAATTTAATCGTCCAATGTAATAATTTCCACGCTATCATTATTAAACTTGGCAGTATTCGTGTTAGGTTTATTTCTTGGCAAGTCGTACATAGAAACACAATCGGAAGTAGATGATCTCATATTATCTGTCACTTTCTGAGAGACAGCTGACATAACATTTAAATTTTTTCCATAGTCACTAGACTTTAAAGTCTTTTGCTGTGGAATAATCTCTAAGTGTGAGTGCTGTTTTAATTGAGACAACATTGAAAGAGCTTCTACGGAATTGGTTGGTGGATATGGATTTTGTATATTAGGCTCGACAGATTTCGTCTTCCCACTTTTTTTATAACTGGGAAGTTTCACATTGGGTACTTTCATACTAGGTTGAGTAATCGTACTAACTGAAATGCCACTTAATTCAGGAGGTATGAAAGGCTGTTGTAAATTGGAACTTGCTAAACTCGAAGATGCCATAGCAGCACTTGGCATATTAATTAAACTTTGATAACTTGGTGGTAAAACGTTAATAGGTTTTGTTGGTTTTTTAACCGGTCGTTGAACATTAGGTGGTTGATAAGGTCTTTGTGGATTCTTTTTCGACAATAATTTGTGTTGCAAAGAAGTCCCACTGCCTCTAGCAGGTGGAATATTCATGGGCATTGTTGGCTTAATACTCATATTTGAACCTATGTTATGTGCAGCTTGCGGAACAGCTACTGTTATCGGAGAATTTTTCAAAGGAGAATGTGAGATAGAAGAATTATGAGCTGGTAGGGGTTCGATCAGCGATTTTGATACTCGAATTTGTGGTGCGGAAATTGGCTTTGGTGCTGATTGTTTTAAAGTGGACTGTTGAATCACAGATGGCTTTAAGACAGATACTTGAGTTGTGGGAACACACAAAGAAGACTTATTCGAGGGTTGGGAAATTTGAAGCGATTTTGGAATGTGAATAGGTAATGCTTCTGTTTGCGCAATTGATTTGCTAACCTTCGCTTTAGAAGGCCCGGATGTGCCTACAGGTGTTATAGATATACTTGGCCTGTCTTTAGTAATAGAAGTACTTGTCACTGGTATAGTACTAGTTGCAGGTTTAACAACCGAAGCTTGATTACTTTTGTTCATATTTAACAACTGTTGTACAGTTAAATTGTTAAAATTTGACATATTTCCAAGACTACTGAAATTCGTAGAAGTGTTCGTAGCCGGTGTTGATGTATTAATTGTTGGAGTACTGTTGATGTTAGAAACGTTAGCTGTTGTATTACTCATACTAGCAGCAAGACCAGTTAGCGAGGATAAATTACTTTGGTATTGTCTGAGAATATCTTGGTACGGACCCATTTGATTGAAATAGCCTATAGCATTTAAAGAACCTAACATACTTCCACCTAAACCTGAAGCTAAAAGTGCTGAAACCATAGTTGGGTCCAGCAAAGGATTCCCAAAATATGGATTCACCATATTTCGACTGCTAGATGCTCCAAAACAAGAAGCAAAACTAGCTTTACTAAACTGATTCATTATATTACCACTTTGTTGCATAGCCTGAAGATATTTATTTACATTCGGCGGTCTTCCTCTTGGTCTTCCAGTCGTCGACGCTGCTTTATGTGTTTTTCGATTTTGCAAAGTTTGTGGCGATGTTGACGTCGACGTTGTAGTTTGCTGTGGTACGGGTGCCTTTAATTATAATTGTTATCATTGATAAAAATAACCAAAGTTGATTTGCATAAAAATTAATATAGAAAAACGAAAGTTTCACGATACTGACTTGACTTGGCGATGACACAAAGCTAGGAGCTGAATTGGTATTTCCAGTATTGTTTGATGCTGCAAATTTACTTGCTGCTTTTTGACGTTGACAACATTTGATTGCCATTTCTAAAACATTTCCTTCCATGTTCTGAAAAATAATTAGAGTATGTAATTATCTTCTTAATAAATTAATTTTAAGATAAAGTACACAATATTATTCAAATACATTTTGCTCAATTAATTTAAAAATACTTTCTTATTTGCTTCATGTAGAAATGTATTATTAAATAATATTGAAGTTTTGTTAATTACAAAAGTAATCTATCTTTTACTCATTTGTCAATCAAGTTTTATAAATAGTATAGTAGCTTTTTATATGTAATTATATAATTCAATTTTTAAATGTACAAATTGATAATAATAAATTTTTCAATTATCTTTACATTTCGGTTATACGAAACAAACATTGTTTTATTTGAAATGTAAATTAACATAGTAAAAACTTGTTATTTATATAGAAATAATTATAGTGTATACAATTAAAGATAAATGCTATGAAAATGTAAAAACATATAATTATACAAATTATTTTTTTTTGATTAAAATATTTTTAATGATTTAAACATATTTCAAACTTCCTTTTTATAATTAAAATAAATAAAAAGTATTAATATCAATAAATATATTATTTATTACTCGTTTTTCTTAAACATCAAAATTCTATAATATAAATCTAATTATTAATTAAATAATTTCGCCTTGTTGCAAAAATAAATTTTTTTAAAATTTCCTTCTTGTAGTTTTTTCATTAAATTTCCTTAAAAGATTTTAATTAAATATGATATGTTTTGAAAGTTTTATCTTGCCTACACTGATATAATTTGATGATATATAGCTAATGTGAATAATAAATAATGTGAAGTGTCATTAATGCTCTTATCTGAGTTAGCTAACAGAGATAATTCTACGACACACGATGTAGAATATATATTTGATGGACACACGTGAAAATTTTTGATAAATACACATGCTTAGTAAATAAAATACTTACTTTATTGCCTGTGTAAGTTTTGTACGTGTCACACAGAAGGCTAGCAAACAGTTGTATTGTTGATTCTTTCCCCTGAAAAGTCTTCTGTACTTGCTGATAAATTTTACAGACATCATGAAGCAGTTGAGTACGACTATCAAATTTCATTAAGAGAACATTGTCCATAGGTGCACTTGGTGGTTCCATCGATTGTACTCTGTTTCGTAGTGATTGCTGGCATAGTGTTAATGCTTGACGAGCTAACTGTTCTCTTTCTGAATCACGTAAATATTTCCTATTAACAGAAATTATTATTAATTTTTCTTTTTATAACAATATGTTAATAATAAAAATGATATATATATATAAAAATAAAGATAATATAATTATATTTGATGTAATATCATCCGATATAAAAGTATAACATTATCTGTATAATATATTTGTACAACATTGGTATTATAAACTCTTTATGTAAAACATTGGCATAAGAAACAAATTCATATTAAATTAAAAATATGGCATATTGAACTTACTTATCCGGATCCGGTGTTTTTTGAAGATGATTACACAATTGCATTAACATTCGGCTATCGTTTGTTTCTTTCAATACTTGCATTAATAAAGTTACACATCTCGACATATGAGAAGCAAAACTACCAGGTCTGTCGATTTCTCTATTAGGAATATGCCATATACCCTGAAATAGGTAATATCATTTCATTAGTGTTAATTACATTAAGTGGCAAATACTAATAAATAGAAGAAAAAAATACACACGCAAACATACATGTGTAAACATACTGAATAAATATAAAGAAGTAAAGTTTTCACTTTACTTAATAGCTAAATATAAAAACTTAGCTTTTTTATTCTAATGAAATTTAAATTACATACTGAATGTATATGCATATGAATGTATAATATAATATAATAAAAGTATATGTATCACTTCTAATTTTGCACAAGCAAATAATTTAAATTATTCAATTAAAATCAATAGATTCAAAAGTAAGAATTGCTAACTTTAGTCTACTTATTAAAATATAATCATCCCCATTCGTTTAAAGATTTTAATAAATTTTAACACATTTAATTTCTGTTTCTTGATTAAAGACAGCAGCAAAATAAGATAAGTCTTTTCATTTTTAAAAGATAATAAAAATAGGTTTATTTGGAAAATATTTAATAAGGATTAAATATTTATCTAAAGTGTTAAGTGATAACAAAGAGTGCATTAGTCTTTTAGATTTTGAACTAGCTGCTATCTTAATACATCTGTTAATAATTGTTTTATCTATTATATTATTATTTCTAATATTACAGATCTTATTTAATAATGGGGACAGCTCTGATTTGTATATTAATTACCATCTTCTGTCTACATGTATATGGTGCCAGGTAGCTGTTAATTACATTGTCAGATTTATTTTTCTAATATATATACATATTTAAAATTTTTGTAGACTTGAAGCGCAAAAGATAGGTAAAGTCATAGTAGATGTTGATGCTGGTGGAGATGATGCAATTGCTATATCTCTAGCACTTCAATATGAAGCTCGCATGAAAAATGATTTTCAAATAATTGCTATTACTTGTGTGTATGGCAATACTTATGAAGAAAATGTTGAACAAAATGTTTTGAAGACTTTAACAATGGCTAATAGAAGTGATGTAAGTTATTATTTAGTTACGATAGTTTTTTGACTTATATACATAATTTTAAATATAGATTCCAGTTTATTCTGGGGCTAAAAAACCATTATTAACGGAATATGAACCAACTGACTTTTTTGGTAAAGATGGATTTGGAGATTTCCAATTTGATAAAGATATTATTGGTAAAATAGATAAATCTAAGTATGCTGCTGTTGCACTTGTAGAATTAGCAAAAAATAATCCAGGTAACATAAGATAATGAATATCTTAAACACTTGAATAAGTTCCATAATAATATATCTAATTACTTTAAATTTTTAGGGGAAGTAACTCTAATATGTCTTGGCCCTCTAACCAATATTGCTACAGCTATTGCGCTTGATCATAATTTCTTAAATTATTTAAAAAATGTATATATTATGGGTTCTAGTGTAAATGGATATGGAAATGCTAAGCCCAATGTGGAATTTAACTTTTCTTTTGATCCATCAGCTAATTACATGACTCTAAACTCTACAAAAAAACCAGTATTTCTCTTCCCTTGGGAAACAACCCATAACAGCGCTATCACACTAGTAAATATTTTTATTATGAGAAATTAATATTAAGGAAACTCTTAAATATAAAACTCATTAATTTTTTTTTTTAGGATTGGCGTAATAATGTATTTGGCACAATTAATTCAGAATTAGTAGAATTTTTAAATAAAGTAGAGAGAGTAGAATTGACAAATATTGACATTTGGACACCAGCGGATGCAATGATAATGGCAGTGGCACTTTGGCCTGAACTTGTATCAAAAACGATTTTAACACACGTGGAACCCATTGTTTATGGACCCGGTAAAGGATCAGTATTAGTAGATTATACAAATAAGACTACTCAGAGCAGAAATGCCATAATTATAATGGATTTTGATACAAAATCTTTCCAACAAATTTTAGCCCAGTATTTAGGATAAATACATTTTGTAAATTAGTTTATAAAATATTCAATAAAAAATTGCAATTTTAAGATTATTATGTCTGCTTTTATCTATATATAAATAATAACCTAAAATTCCTATTTTCTCTTTGTGTGTTCCCATATAAAAAATTTTGTTATAATTGCATATATAAAACTTACATTAAAGAAGTTGTTCTTTCTTCTATCAGCGTACAATCCTTGGAATCTATGCTCAGGATAAAACAGACAGTTGTAGGTTTCCAATAAAAGTTCTTTGCACTTAGTCATATTCTTAGGATTTTTCTTGTTAAAAAAGAAATGAGATAATCGATAAAATGATTTGTAATGTTCAGCAAATCGAAGAATGCACTGTTCAAGACCAGCAAGACAATATGCTGTTAAAGTGGCTACCTCTTCCTCAGACATAAACTCCTCTGTTGAAAATTAGAATAAATTATATATAGTATTTAATTTTCTAATGTACGAAGTTAAATAATAATTTACCTTTAGTAAGTTCAGTCTCTTCTTCTTTTTTCTTCTTTTCATTTTCACTATCACCTGATTCACTATCACTATCGCTTGAACTGTCACTGTCAGAGCTGTCAGTAGTACTACTTGTTTCATCACTGCTACTGGAACTAGAATTATTTGTTTCTGTCGTTGTTGTGGTTTGAGTTGTTGTCGTACTTTCTTGTGACCCTCGCCTACTATAAGTGACATCCTCCTTATTATTGCTTGTTTGTAATTTCTTTTTCTCCATTCTGTCTTTTGTCTCTTTATCCTAATTACATTTAAGGAGATTATTTAAACTTCCATATTTTAAGTTCCACTTTATAAGCATTTAATTTTCAAAATAAATATTAAGTTTTTAATAACTTACCAAGGTTTGCAGATCATCCTTTTGCAACCACTTTCCATCTGATTTTCTTGTGTATTCATCGTCTTGTAAGGAATTTTGATTTTCTTGACTTATTTCCATTGCTTCCTTCATAAGAGCATCCATCAGATCTTGCATATTTTTATTCTTCTCATTTTCTAAATCATTCTTTTCAATATCTATAGAATTCTTTGAGCCATCCTTCATTTGATTTTTGCTTTCACAATTATTTTTAGTTTCTTCAAATTTCTTTTGCAAAGTTCTTAATTCTTCACTTTCATCACTATCCACTATCATGCACTCATCGTTTACTTTTTCCTTATTCACCATATCACAGACTTTAGTAATTAAATCGTCAATTAAAGCTACCACATCCTGCATTAGTTGCAAATGTGAAACATTTCCCATTTTCATTCTTTTGACATCGGATATGTGTATTTCGTCACTCAATCGTTTTCTACTCTCTGTTTTCTCTGATTTATTATTCTTATTGATAATTTCTATTTCTTCAATACTGCTCGATTGCTGTGAAATTTGCACTATTTTTTTATCAGATTCATGTGCAGGTTCATAATCTTTACCGCTATTTTTTTCGGTGTCCTCCTCTTTCTTTTTATCATTAAGTTTAGGCTGGTACTTCATAAATGGACCTTCCGAGCAATTTTTCAAATGCCAATGAAATAATTGGCCTAGTGATTTCTTTAAACATTTACCATCGTGTTGTTCCAAATACTTTAATATACTTGCATGAATACGATAATGTACTTCTAAGGCTTCAATTGCAAGATTTTGTGGACAACTATGACTTATTCTTTGTGGGTATTGTGCTCCATTTTCATATAATAATTCACTAGCCTGGAATTAATTTTAATTAATTAACGTATCATTACTAAATTGACAAGAACTACAAAAATTATTGATGCATAATAAAGTCTACTATCATTTTTAATTTAGTATGAAAAATTCTTAATTAAAACACAATAAGTTTATCAGGATAATTTTTTTTTAACTGTCTTCTAACATACCTTTGCATAGTATTCCAGAAATATTGGAGGATCCTTATTTTTCTTTTCTGCTACTTTACCAAGCATATATTGATATAACCATCGTTCATCATGTAAATTTGATGTATCATCAATTCCTTGGCATGCAATAAATATGCGATTGGCTGATTGAAAACAGTGATCGGCAATCTCTAACATTTCCTCTTTCCTAGTTTCCAAAATTTCAAATCTTTCCATACTTAATGTATCAGTTTCTTGTTTTAAGGTACGTGAACAGAAAGAATGAACCATATATACAAAATTGCCATATTCCGTCCAAATTACTGCATGACTAGGTGCTAATTCAATAGCATGTTGATAACTAGATTGTGCAATCTTCGCTTTATTTAAAAATTTATCTTCGCTTCTAGAATCACAAGAAAATATCATATTGAAACCAATCGATGCAATTAAATTTATTTAAAAAATCGATTTATAATTAAAAATACTTACATAGTTTTATAACTGTTTAATAAATTTTCTATAATAGTTCCTGTTGCCATTGCCAAGCCTGCCCAAGAATTTAGTCCAAGCGGATATAAACACAGATCCAGCAAATAATATTGACAGGCGTATTGCCATTTGTTATTTTTAAAGTAAAAATCTCCAAGCAAATAGTAAATACTAGATATATTATGAGGAAGTAACTTTTTGATAACCGGCATCTTCTCTCTTTCTCCCAGAATGTAAGCTGTCATTTCATTCACTATTTGACTAGGGTCGCTTTCCTGTGGTATGAGTTTAATTATTCTCTTGAATAAAACTTCAGTATCGCTACTTATTGATGCTGGTCTTGGAGACTGAAATTCAGGCATAAGTTTTGGTTTATAAAAGTCAAATAACAATTGTGCAGCTTCCCATGTTAGCTCCATCTGAGGAACACCATGGTCCTCCAAGTGTTTGGGCTTAGTTTTATTTGCTTTATTGTTTGGATGGCCGTACAAGCAATAAAATATTTGTTCCAGATGTTTAGTAAGTTTGTTTTTAATTGACGTGTACTGAGGAGTCTCTAATTTTGGGATGATCAAATTCATAGTAAAGAAAAGAAGTTTTGCTTCGTTGAAACAGCACCAGGAATGTCTACCAATAAATTCGTGTGCTGTGAAAAGAATCATAATGGAAGGTGGAATGCCATCATCTTCATCATCAGATTCAGAATGACTTGAATTCTGAGATTTATTTTTATTGTACATTTCAATTTTTGCTCTTTCCTTATCTTCTTCGCTGTAAAAATTATTTTAATACACATATTAAATGAAAATATAAAAAAAAGATCATAGCTCTAATAATAATACGATATCAATTAGAAAACTTACTATTGTAAAATAAAATGTAAAATTATCCATGGCAACACGGTTTCTAATGGCATTTCAACCGTAGTTTCTGAGACATTTAATTGATGACAAACAATATGCACTAAATTTTGCACTAATCTAGAGAGTCGAGATTCTGGCAAATATTTTACTGTAAAATATTATAAATATTACAAAAGTTACTTTATTTAACAGGAATACGAAAGTATAGAGTTGAACTCACCAACAAAGGCACTAACTTCAATCGTACATGCTTCTAATTTCTCGAGAGCAGTTAAAATAGATTTTGTCCATTTTTTTTGTTCATTTTCATCGGGTGCATTTAAATAATTTTGCCAAGCTTCATTTAGACAAGCTTCTGCCCATACATAACATTCCTAATAAAATACTTGTATAAATTAGTATTGTTATTATTATGCAAATATAATTGTTTAAAACACTTAAATACCTCACCTCATATTGCTGCAACTGCCATAAGCTATCAAGTAACATGAACAATTGTTGTACTCGATCAACTAACTTTTCATTCGTGCCAGTCACAAGTTTGTTTCTCTGTTTTGCAAATTTAAAAGTATCTTGCAAAATCAGAGACAATTCTGCATATTTCTTCTCTTCGTATAAATTTTGAATTTCTCCCAGTTTCTGTCCCCTATTAATCAAGAAAGTTAAGCGTAAAAGAACAAAATATGATAATAAATATCAAAGAAAACCTAATAAAAGTGTACCTTTGAATGGAAGTAAGTTTCTTTTGGACTAATTTAAGACTTATTTCGGAGTTACATTTACAATTAGGCAGTTTAAGGCATATATTTATGTTTTGACTTTCTAGTTCCTGCATACGATGCAATAACTAAAAAAATTAAATTAAATATTATTAAACATTAAATTAGAGACGATAAGAAGCCTATAGATTAAAAAAACGAATACAAATAAAACTATCAATTACTAATTGTAAAAGTATTTACCAGTTCTAAAGTTTCAATAACTATATCTGTATCTGATTGACATAGGAAAATATTAGCTTTGAGCCATAATACCCTTAATAAAAGCAGGGTATTCTCTTCTCTAATCAGATCTTTTCTAACACTAGTAAAAATTATATGACCTAATTCCTCAGCTGGCATTCCTGTCCCAAATTTATCTACCCTAAAATATAAATATTTTTAATATATAACATAAAATAAATATAATAAAAATACACAAATATATTTTATTCGGCGCAATGCGTATATTACGAGCAATTAAATTAAATATCTATTTTAAACTCAGTTAAAAAAAATATCCTATGATTAAAAAAAGTAAATTTTTACTGAAAATTGTATATGAAAAATTTACATACGTTGAACTTGGTACAATGTCTGGTTTATTATCTAACCATTTATCTGTATGCAATTCACCAAATAACAAAGTCATTTCAGTATCTAATTGTATAATAATGTTATCTTCGTTTTCTTCAAATGGAGAAGCATGCGGAATATGTTCCCTAAAATAATTTATAAATAATTTTTGATTTTACAGAAACTTTTAAAATGCATATTTGTATAATACATTTAATTTGTTTACCTGGTAAATAAATAAGCCTGTAAATAAATCGATACCAATTCCTTAGGCCACTTTTGGTTCCATTTTGTACTTAAAATTTCTGTGAATTTTGCGATAATTATCATGAGATTATTTTTACCGCTATGCTCATTTATGAATGCTTCTACATCAGTACTTTCAAATTCTGTACCAAAGTATTTATGCCGTTGACTATGAAAAAAGATATAATTTTAGATTGCACGTCTTAATCATGTATAATCTCAATAAAAAAATTATATAAATATAATATGTATAAAAATATATACTTTATTTCAGGAGATGGAGACTTTGAGCTTTCAGAACTTTTTATACATTCCGTAGCATTCCCATTGTTTTGTTGATTAGCGAACAATTCATATAGATCCATGGTATCCATAGAATCTTCCATGTTT
This sequence comes from Sclerodermus sp. 'alternatusi', assembly GCA_037305995.1. Taxonomy (NCBI): domain Eukaryota; kingdom Metazoa; phylum Arthropoda; class Insecta; order Hymenoptera; family Bethylidae; genus Sclerodermus; species Sclerodermus sp. 'alternatusi'. The sequence goes on along the minus strand of CM074554.1, from coordinate 1,489,749 downwards.
TTCATCTGATCGTCTTTGGTTAGTTTTACCGTATCTGGTCTGATAAATAAAATTGTATTAAAATAGTTGTTTATAAAATTTTGTAAAATATATAATGAATACGAGATACACAAAGTATACATACAAAAGATTACTAGGAAATATTTTTCTAAGTGTCTCTTCTAATTGCACATCATCTCTTTCAGCTTCTCTTCGATTTGAACTTCTTACGCGAGCAGATCTTCTATAACTCATATCACTCCATGCCCATTGTTTTAAAAAACATAAAGCACTCCTACGCCTTTTCTTTACCTTTTGTCCCTCTTCTTTTCCTTCTAACTTTTCACTTGATTTTTCATCTATTTTTGCTTCACTTTCTTTTTCAGGCAATTTTTCATATGTTTTATCATTTGATTTATCACTTTCTTTATCACTACATTTCTCATTTTGACCATTGTTCTCTAGCTCAATATTTTCTTCTATACTCTTTTCAGTATCATTTTTTTGAGTTTCCCTTTCTCTTTCCATTTCTATGTCAATCTTCTCACATTTCAATTCATTCTGTTCTCTGAATTGCAATAAATCTGCTTCCGAAATTTTTAAAGGATCATCATCTTCTATTATTTGTATATCGCTGGAATAAGACTTTTTATCATCTTCAATGTCAACTTCCATAGCCGTTTCCAAAGTATTTGATATTTCACAAGGATTATTCCCTTTTTCTTCTAGCTGTAGCTTTATAATTTCATTTTCCTCATTATCACATTCCATACCTATTTCATCCAATTTATCCTCAATATTTTCATTTATTTCCACATTGTTATTTTCTTGAATATTATTTTCAATTTTATCTTCAGTTTTTGGATTATTCTGTTCAACTGTTAATTTAATATGACTCACAAAGTTCAAGTTATTTTCTGTAATATACTTATGCATATCTACTAAGCTTTCACCGATATCAGTCCATGTGTATCTATTAATAGGTTTTCTTAAAGGCAAATCTGGTAATGATTCATGTATAAATTCCGATCTGCAAGCAATTCTCCATTTATCAGCTACTTCTTTCGCGTCTGCGATTAATTTATCTCCTATAATGTGATCATATTCGGTAAACAGAGGAGGATCTAACATCCAATCATTATTGTATAATTTATAAGATTCCTCAAGCCCTGGAATATCATTAAATATTCTTTCTCTAAAGGCTAATCCTTTAATATAAGTAGAATCTCTTTCTAATGCCATGGAGATGTATAAAAGACAATTCATGTAATCTGGAACTGCGTATAAAATAGTAATGATATTGTCTAGACAAGGCCAGTGGTTTGGATTACATCTCAAGCCTTGTTTAAATGCTAAGCAAGCTAATTCTAAATTAGAAATTTTCATAGCTAATGTTCCTATTCTATACCACAACATAACGTCAGAATCATCTAAATTTGCTGCTTCCCAGTAATTGTCTATTGCATCTTCATAATTTTCCAAATCTGCCTGGATGGCCGCAACATTCTTATAGCAAGAGTATTTTAAAGACAGCATGGGCCTTGTTCTGACATCTGGAACTTCGGGTTTTACTACTTCATCCAAAAGCTGAGTTTCCAGAAGATCTTGAAAAATGTACAAAGCTTCCTCTCGCTTATTTTCCTTCAGAAAACCCAAAGCATCATTATAAGCCGATAAAGCAGCTTGTTCCTGTAAAAAATATTTTTTAATACCAAACCCTTGATGGAACTCCACCTCTTTTAATTTAATAATTCTATATAATTCAATTCCCTTCTTTTCTCTTAATAAATTATTTTAATAAAAGCTTACCAGAAGTTACACAAGTATCATAAATAATTAGTAGTATATAAAGAGAGTTTTGAGGTTATATCTCTTATAAATAACCAATAATTAAAAACTTACTTGAACTTCTTTCGAGGGTACGTCTTCATCCTCGCTTTCGTCGTTTGGTTCTTCATTGAGTGCAGATATTTTAATCATTTTCCCACAATATTGTTAACAATATGTTTATATACAAAAACATCAACAAATGACCGGTTCTACTGCAACGCGTTTTATACCTTCGCCATTCTGCCATTCAGTACCTCTCTCTAACTATATATATATATATATATACATTTGTATCATGCATGAAGGAAATTCGCTCAAATACGCACACACACATATATTATAGCAAATAAACCTAATTTACAACCTCGCATAAAACTCACACTTTTACACATGGAATACATTAAATTTATAACTTGTTTAAAATCTTGTTTACATTTAGAATTTTTTATAAAAATAATAGAAATTATAGAAAATAGTATTTATTAAAACTGATATAAGACAAGGTATTTTTATGCAAATAAATAATAGTGCCAACATATATAATATTGGAATTGTACGTCATGTGCTCTTATAAAAGCATACAGTAAAATATCTTGTTTGATTTAATAAAATTATTGAAAGCAATATTATTTTATGACTTTATCGAGTAATTTATCATACAAGTAGTGTTGTAGGTTTTTGATGGTTTTTTTTATCAGTAATACAAGTGACTAGGAATTTAATGATTTATTTAAGTAAATTATTCGAACATGGTAAGATAAAATATCTACGCTGCTTATTATGATTTACTACTGTAAATCATAATAATTTTAGTAGGAGCATACTTATTGAATGAAAAAGTTCAGTAGTAATGCTGTACACTCGATAAATAATACTGAATATTATAAATTATGATAATGAGGGATTATAATCATTTTTTGTGATTAATTAAAAGGAAAATTAAACAGATTTACAATTCTTTGAATGTATATATTCCATATAAAATAAAGATATATTTTCTGCCTAATTAAAATTTCATTGGATGAATCTCTAAGTGATTTATAAATAGTGTTTTATATTTTGTTTAATATAGATCAATGAACACTTATTCTTTTCTGACAGCTTTGGAAGTTATAAAAATACAAATAAAGAACTTGTTGTAGTGAATGATAATTTAATATGATTCTTAAAGAGTAAGAATTTCAGACGCTTCTTTTTCTAGTAAATTTTCCATTGAGCTAACATCTTTGCACCAGCCATCAAGTCGTTGAACCATTCCAGCAATTTGATTACGATCTAATACTCGAGGTTGTACCCAAGTCATATTAACAGTGCCTGCCACTTGATCAATAGCACCACGCACTAAACCTTGTGCCAATGCTTTCATTACTAAGAGTTCTACTTCACCAAGAGGTAAACGCGTTTCTTGAGAAATCTCAGAAAACGTCAATTGCCTGTAAAATACGAAAAAAAGATTTGATTTTACAGGAGAAGAGAAAATAGGAAAACAAATTATAATTACAATTATAGATGAAATCATACCGATTATTAGCTTGTCGTTTGAAAGTCATTTCCATAAGACAAAGAAGTGAAATTTTTTGCCTTAATTTTAATTCTTGAGCTGCGAGATCAGCTACTTTACTCCATTGGGGTTTAAGACTTTCTAAAGCAGATATGTCACCTGCATTAAATGCTTGAAGCAGATCAACCAACCAAGAATTTGGAGTTTCTTTTAAAGATTCTAAAACAGGATGGGCTAGAAGTTCGCCTAAATTATAAACGCCTTCACCTAAGAGAGCAGCTAGTCCCAGGAAAAATGCATGTTGCTCTTGTTCTGGTTTGGTCAAAGTATTTAATTCAATACATCCAAGATATCTGTATAAAACAGTAATCTTTTACTTATTTTTCTCTTACACGAATAAGTTTTCATCAAACGATAATAATAAATACACTATTTACCAACAGCCACTTACCTCAAAGCAGTACGGTAATATTCAGCGTGTTTTCCTTGTATTCTATACAAACGACTCGCTAATAAATAAAATCTACCATGTACCGTGGTAACACCATCTGCATTATCAAGCATCTCCTCCACTTCCTCGATAACCTTTTTTGTTTTATCATGATCGTTTAACTTGTCCAGCAAAATCTGTCCTCTAAGAACCTTACACAAAGCTACAGCTTCGTTATTGCTTTTAACTCTCGTCTCTGCCTTTTCTAAAAACTGGATTGCCTCCTGCTTATCCTTAAATTGTTGTATCACATGTGCCAATATTTCCACCAACGACAATGGATTTATCCTATTCGCAGTAGAGATACAGAAATCTATAGGTTATAAGTACTCTGTTTATATCATGGAAATGAATCAAGCTTACTTATTTTCAAAGGTGGATAAGAAATTGTTGTACAATTGCACGAGGTTCTCTTCTCTCTGAAGGGAAGGATGCTTTACAAATACTTCTAATCTAAGTGTCAACTGATGCCAAAGTCTGCAAGTCATGGAGAAGAAAAGTTAGGCTATGTTTGTTAAAGAAGTAAAATTATACACATAAAAAACTAAAGGGACTTAAACCTTTTGTTATAAAGTTCCTCAAGTGCGGACCATTCCGCAGCTAATTCCTTATCTGAAAGTTTCTGTTTTTGGCTTAAAAACAGGTTAACTTCACTGGGTTCTACGTATGCCGTCATTTTTCAAGAATCTATTGAAAGCAACAGAGAAGAACGTGGAAAAATCACTTCGCTGACTTGTCTACAAGAACCAACGGAATATTGAACAGCTGTGTAGCGTCTTCAACTGGTTACCTCGACTGACCATCAGATGTCATCAGCTTCGGTGTCTATGGGAACATCTACAACAGGGAGGGAAAATATAAAACAATTTATGGAGCAGCGATACCATGTACAGGGTGTGTCCGGAAAGAAGTGCTGTTTATTGAAGAGAAGAAGAATCAAAACTTTGAGAAGGAACTCCTACAGAGTTTAAAGTTATCGGTGAGTCTAATTTTGTTAATTCTTGAACCTGGGATGATCCGTATTTTTTTTTTAGAGTGTTACGGTGTTATCCCGCTGACGTCACACACGACGACACTGCGGGTGTCAGCGAATAAAATTAATTTCGAGGAAACGCTTATAATTGAAAAAATATAGACTCCGGATGGCAAAGTGGTAGAGGACTTTTCAACTTAGTTCAATGCCATTAACTGATGGGAGTGCGTTTATTTCCGGAAATCCTGTAAGTGCTTAGCCATCTTAAAAACGGCAAATCCTACGACGATAATGCAACTGCGGAAACCTGCGGATATTTCAGGAAAGAATAAATTACAGAGACCGATAAATTAGTCTAATGATTCCCTCTCAATGGTAATTAAATAATTTTAATCGTATGATGTTGGAAAATTTATGGCGTGGTAATTTAAGCATTCGATACCGTAGGTGGTGATTTTTACGATTTGCAAAAAAAGAAGAATTGAATATGCGAATCTGCCAACTTCCAAGTATACAAGGACCAAAAGAACAAAATATTCTAAGGATTCATCGCAGACACACCCTCCATCCGACAGACCACATCCAATGAAGAGAAGAAAAAGATCTTGAAGAATGATGACAAAAACAGAAGGAACAATCTTCTTACGGACTAAAACAGAAAAAAGACAAAACCTTTTTATGGGCTAATACATCCATTGAAATGTATGGAAATATACTTTTGCTGAAACATTCTAACAAGGACTTTTCCTTGTCTTTATTTTTTTAGCTTCAGGCAAAATACAAAAACGTCAAGTCCGTCATTTTCTCCAGGAAGTAAAATGTCACAAAATTGCCGCTACTTTGAGCATTTATTTTTCCATAAAATTTAATTAATTCCCTCCCCCACGTATTAACACGAGACAAATGATTTCTGTGTTACCAACTGTAATCTAATAACTAGTTTGATAAAATTAAGATGCTCGTAGATGGGGCTATCGCAAGATTTAAATGTCTTTAAAGACAAACATAACCTGTGAATCTAAATTCGGACACTATCGCTCTTTAAAAAGATTTGCCCGATTGTGATTAAAAAATGTGTGTGAGAGCAAATACACGCATGTGTGATGACGCTGTTCTCTGCACAATCCCGTAGTGCACGAGTCGTCTATGTTTTGATGAAGTTTTTGTTAAAATTAACTATTGTTTATTAGGAACTGTGCGAGGGAAAGATGAATGACAGTTGTAAATTTAAAAAACACCAATTATTTGCTTAGTGGAAAACTCGCAAAAACCATAAAGTTCTCACAATAAGTAATTAATATTGCTCATTTAATTCAATAAATTGCTGAGTATCTACGTGTGTCTAAATTCATCTATCAATTGAGATAAACAATAAATAAGTTTTTTTCACTTAGGACAATATTGAAAATGAAGAAAATTATAGTAACATTGGTTATCGTATCATTATTTTGCCATTACATACAAACCGGTGCTTCCCCATCAGCTTCTTTAGTTCCTATCATAATTGATGCCAATTTTTCAAATTCATATACTTATAATGTAAATAGCACTCTTGAATATGTTTTCATTTATCCTAATGTAAGTATATCGTGTTATAATGTTTAATACTTATTTTCCTTATATTATATTCAATCAAGCATATTTCATTTAGAAGACAGATATAGAAACAGCTAGGATATACGTAGAAAGTAATGGTACACATGATTTGCCATTAATTATAGTAGCTAGACAAAGACAGGGGACATTGTCTTGGCAAATACCTTATATAGTTGAGAGTACAAATTTTACTAGTACCTACAATCGAACCAGCAGATTATTGTGTTCGACAAAATATTATCATAAATCTCTCGAGCAACAAAAAGAATTTGTTTCCATTAGTATATCTACAGCTAGCGATACCTATGTCAATTTTCATCTTAATGTGATAGAAGAGACTCAATTCTATATACAGTATGTTTCTTATAAGTTTATGAAATTTTTAATTGTAACGTTACTGAAAATACTTTTTTAAAAGTAAAATTTTATTTTGAATCATAGACCAGGAGGAAATCGAACTGTGCAAATATCTCCAGCAGACCCTACATATTTTGGATACACATTTAATGATGAAATAGAAAGTTCTTCTGTGGTTATTAAAGTTGAATCTACCAATAATATATGTATGACAGTGTCGATACAAAAAGCAGATGTATGTTTTTACATTTATGATAAATATGTTGTTTTTATTTTTTACCAATTTTTAACAAAATTTATAACATTAAAGAAATGTTCTTTTTCAGTGTCCTGTATTCGATTTAGAAAGAAATATTCAATTTGTAGGGTATTGGGAAACTGTAAGTCAGAAAGGAGGTATAACTGTAGCGGTAAGTCAAACATACCAACAATTTTACTTGAATTAGGTGTTATTAACTTATAGAGTAATAAGTAATAATACACAAATAAAATATGTTAAAATTTTAGAAAAATGCATTCCCATCTGGTTTCTTTATTGTTTTGGTTGTGAAAGGAGATGATACTGATTGTATCGGGGAACCCAGTATGGAACTGCCTAGAATTAAAAATGTAACTGTTACAATGAATAGCAGTATCGTACGAAAAGACTATGTCATTGCTTGTTCGATATCAATAACTATTGTTTTGGGATTCTGCATTTTATATATTGTAGTTGTTGTAGTAACAAAATTTAAAAAAGAAAGAAGATTAAGGGAGGAAGTATTAAGCAATGAAAATCTTCAACAAGAAAATGATTTACCCAGTCCCTCGACCATTGAAGAGGTTAAAATTTATTTAAATATTTGATTGAATAATCCTAACTAAGAGATATAAAAGTTAAGCGGTTATATCAAATATGAAGAAGTCTCAAGATAATTTACTTTGTAGGTGGCTATGGATGAAGATTCTTCCCTAGATGAAGATGATATTGATATGTTAGAAGATGCAGACTTAGATAAAGATGTCAGGCGTACAAAGCTCGTACTGTCAGTTTCTGATCTGGCTCGGAAAGATCCAAAAATACTTAAATACAAATCTCGCCTGTATCTGTATTACCTTATAACAGTGGCAATATTTTATACTTTACCCGCTGTTCAATTAGTGTTGACTAATCAACACGTGCTTCAAATTACTGGCAATCAAGATCTCTGTTATTATAACTTTTTATGTTCGCACCCACTTAAATTTTGGTCCAACTTTTATTTCTCAGACTTCAATCACGTTTTTTCAAATTTTGGTTACATGCTGCTTGGTTTGCTTTTTATATTCTTAACATATTCGAGAGAGACTAATAAAGAAGAACAAGAAAAGAACAAGTGCTATGGCATTCCACAACATTACGGTCTATTTTATGCAATGGGATTTGCCCTTATTATGGAAGGCATTCTTTCTGCAACGTATCATGTTTGTCCTAATCAAAGCAACTTTCAATTTGGTAATATAGTATTTCACTTCAATATCATTTTATTAATAGCATAACATTTTTAGAAAATAACAAAATTATATAGTATAATAAGAGTGATATTTAGCGAATACATTTATTTCTCTTTTTTATTTCAGATACGAGTTTCATGTATATTATAGCAGTATTGTGTATGGTAAAAATTTATCAAACACGCCATCCTGATATAAATGCGAGAGCATCGGTTACATTTGGTGTTTTAGCTGTTATTATATTATTAAGTTTAATAGGAGTACTCAGAGATTCTATAACTTTTAGAATTATATTTTCAATAATATATTTACTCATCTCTCTCTTCCTTACCATAAAAATTTATTACATGGGTCGATTTAAGTTTGATCAAGGCCTTTGCACTAGAATCGTTGTGGTAATTGTACAAAAATTATTAAATTCACATGGAAAAAGTGATATACACTGTTATTAAAATTTTATCATTAATTTTCCAGATATTTAAACATGACAGAAGGGCTGGCATTTTAAATCTATTTCGACCAATTTATTTTGGTAGATTTATTCTACTTGTGATAGTGTACTTGAGCAACTTTGGAATAGCAATCGCTGGTTGTTTACACACCAAACAGAATTTCCCACAATACCTATTAGGGATTTTAATTTCTAATTTAATGCTCTACACATTCTTCTACATTATGATGAAGGTTTGTACCAATGAGTATCTTGGTTAGAACGAAGAAAATGAATGATAGGATTTCGATTGATTGTTTTCAACTAGTTATATGGATTCTAACGATCTTACCTATAATTGTTGTTTTTATTTTATCTTTTAGTTAATACACAAGGAACGAATTCTTTTGAAACCATTGATATATATTGTGCTCTCTTTGATACTGTGGGGTTCTGCACTTTACTTTTTCATACACAATCCTATATCGTGGAATGTAACTCCAGCGAAATCACGTTTGAAGAACGAACCGTGTGAGCATTTATTAATGAATTTCTTTGATTTTCATGACATTTGGCATTTCCTTTCTGCCTTCGCAATGTTTTTCTCTTTTATGGTATTGCTTACCTTAGACGATGACTTGGTAGATACACACAGGAGTCAAATACCTGTTTTCTAATTGAATTCTGGCTCTAGGCTAAAATTAGTAAACAAATTTTTAATCATGAAAATTAATTGCCTTTTATGAAGATTTTATACAATTTCAGAATTTTATAACAGAGTAATTTTAAATATCTGCTATATAAATAATAATATATGTAAATATAGAAATTTCGTGAAAAAATTAAAACCATTTGTTTTTAGTTCAGGATATATATTATTGAAATTGATAGTAATTGTGATTCAAAAGTTTCCTGTTATTTAGAAGTTTTTTTAAATTCAGTATTTTAAGTTAAAAAAAAAAAAAAAGAATTCCTATTGATCAGGGTAAATTGGAAACTAAAAGAGAGAAATATTTTTAATTTATTTAAGATATTTGTAAACTTAGAAATTTGTAAGTATTTTATTAAATGTTAGCGTTTTTTATAAGACTTAAAAGTTAAATTGCATCTAATTTTGTTCATTTAATTAGAAAATATATATTTCTACAAATCTTTATACCCATATTTACTTTTTTAATGAGTTGCTAGTCATGGTGGCAAAATAAAAAGTGATAATTCAGATGTTAATGGATCTCAATTCATAACAATGAAACTACGGTTGTATATCTTATAGTATAAAAATTGTAAAAATAATATTAAAAATTTCACTTGAACAACCAAATAGTTTTGTTCTCATGAAATCAGGTCAAGTTTATTAATCATTAATAGTTTAGTCATTTATAAGTGAGAATCTAATCGATAAGAGAATCAACTAATCGATTTCAACATGAAAGATTATGGAAATTAATTTAATAATTAGGAATTTAAAAAGTGATAATAATTTATTTAAAACCGAAATAGAAAATTTGTTAAGAGAATAATTGTATTATGAATTAAACTATCATTAATAATTTTATTATCATTATTATTACTGTTAATATTAAAAAAGGACTTCACTGTTCCAGTGAAATATAAAACAATGTTTACAATGTTTACGATTAAAGGAATAAAGAATTATGAGATTTTCTTAAGTAAATAAAGACAAAATTTCTTCTAAAAATAAATATGTAATTTTTTATAATCCCGTTTACACACGCTTATAACTATGACTGTAATTAATAGTCATGCAAATCTTGACAAAATATGAGCTACTTTTTAGTTTTCAGCTATTGTACTAGTAATAGTAAGAATAATTACAAGATTTTATAAATTACACTGTTCTTGTGTGTGTGTGTGTGTTTGTATGTATTTGTAAATAATATTAACAAAGAAAAATTGCACAGATTTCTGTACAATATAGATCATTTATTCAAGGCTAACAAATGCTGGATGCATTTCTGTAAAACACTCTCAACAATTATCGATAGCATTTAGAATGCTTATGTTCAATATAGTTATTATTCTTTAGTGATACAGATAATTGTTGAGGAATGATCTCTGATATCTTGTACTAATACAAAAACTTACAGTACTGCTCAACTACTTTGATTTCATATAGAAATTCTATAATTTATTGACAATTCTGGTTGTACATAAGCAATTATAGGTTACTATACATAATGAATAAAGAACATAAAAGCAAATATATTTAATTGAAAATTGAAAACAATTACAGAAAAATTCTGTACTTTAGAATAGAAAGTTTTCGGCAGTACTGTATTATGAATATTTTCCAATTCTGTAAATAGTTGTCGACAGTCACCTGTGTGAACATTATTAAAATGGGATATATACTAATATTAAATGATTGTCAACAGCTAGTTTCAGAAATATAGTATTCTTAAATATTCTCATTTTTTTCTCTAGTTAATTATTGACAGATATCGATATCAGTAAACTATAAGTTCAGGCAATCTGTCAGTTAAAAAGGGGGGGTGGGGATAAAAAATAGAAATAGGATAATAATTTAAAGATACCGATGATATTCATTAACTAATTTAAAAAATTTTACACTGACCTAAACAGCCAGCATTAGGAAGAATTACTGGAGTCGGTGTGGTGTTCTTGTCCACTGGCTTCTAGTTGTGTCAAAGTTCTTTGTAATTCTGCACGTTCAGTAGCGCTCAGCCTATTTACAATTTCTAGTACAGTATTTAACTTGACTTCAGGAAAGTTTTCTAGAGATTCTTTGATACGTGTAATAACAGCATCTTGTTTGACACACATTACATTACGTGAAACGACACTATTCTCATTTTGCCTTTGACTTTCTAACCACGAAGTAGCCGCTTCATCTTGATCCCATAAATAAGATTCAGTAGCACCTTTATCTTCCATGAACCATCTGCGCAGCATAGCTCCAACTTGCCTAACATCTAAACTTGGCTGCGTACACAAGACTTCACTCTTGATCTCCTCTTCCATTAATCTTCTGCGTAGTCGCCAATAGAATATTCTTCGAGCTTTTCGCCATGGAACAATTTCATTGATGCAATTTACCTCTAGCATTCTTTCAGGAGTGTCATGAAGATCTGCGAAATGAACTGCTACTTGGTGGTACATTGGTTCTAATGCTTTTTCTCGTTTCCTTATTTGAGTTTCTATTTGCGTTCTTTCATCTGGTGTATTTGCGATCAATAACTCTTCCTGCGAATAAATTAACGGAACAAATCAAATCATTGAGATTAGGAGTGGAAAATTAATAAAAACTGAACTGTTTTTACTTACCTTGAGTTTCTGTATAACAGGATCCATTCGATGCATAGCTTTTGTAGTGTCCTTTGTTCTGAATTTAATTTCTACTATACCATCAGGTTCCAAAACACCTCCTCGACTTGTATTATCAGCGAACATTTCTATGTATTGGGGATTTATCGTAGGATCCAAAACAGCCCAAGCTCCACCTCGCAGCTCACCATAAGGTGGTATATAAATAAATATTGGTCTAGTATATTCTCTTAATCCATCAACAATATAGGCACCAAATTTCATAACTTGTTCGTACATGTCTGTAAGAGAAAGTGTATTTTATATGCATTGGTATAAATATCTTTGAAGAAAATTATTTTATAAAACTAATGTGATACTTTTTTCTTATTTTCTTTTACTTTAGATCTTCATAAGTTTTGTTTGTAGATTAAAGATTTTTAATAAACTTCTCATTACCTTTCATACCACTGGAAAAACCTCTCCAATTAGCAAATATGAAAAGCGGTATTTCTTCTCTTGAAAAATCTTTAATAGCTTGTGCAGTTTTATATGCACTATCTGGGAACCAAACTTGTCCCGCTTGAGAAACAGTCTTTGCTTCAGAATCCAAATTAGCAGGATCCGCAGGAAGATGTAATTCGACGGTTCTTGATTCTGCAGCTATAATTCCACAGGGAATTCCTCCTAATTTTGCTCGTCCTGTGACTACAGTTTGGGCCCAGGGTCTCATAATTTCCTAAAACAATTATACAAAAGAGTTCTCAATTAAGTTAAACAAAGAATTTGTATAAGAACGATGAAAGAAATGTTTCTTTAGAATTATTAAAAATCTTTGTTAATCTTTCATTATTTCAGTAAGTATGTATTTTTGCATACCTGCCAAGAACCACGATCAAACATTCCACTTTCCCAAACACTTGAATCATTGGGTGAAACCCTGCCTTCGAACATCAGCCTTGGATCGTAAGCAGTCTTAGTAGGCATGAAGGTTATTTCTCTATCAATTGGATCGATGAGAAGATGTGGCGAGTAAACAGGTAAACGTGCACCTTTACACTTAGGAATATAGCTTAACCATCTTAATGTGGTAGCTACACCATCCAAATCTCTTGGATCTGTAGCGTGTGAAACTCCATTATTGTGCATAATTTGAATTCCACCCAATTGGTTATTGCTTGCATAGACTTTACGTCCGAGTACAGCATTAATGGCTCTATACCCAGTTAGAATAATATGAGAGTTCTCAATTTGAATGACTCTTTGACCAAGACGAATCAAATAAGAACCAATACCAATAGCTCTACAAGAAACTATAGAAATGGTGACAATTTCTTCGTAGGCCTTTGAAGTTTCCGCTGCTATTAACCCTGCATATTTAAGATTTTCAACACCCAAGCCATAGTCTTTACCAATAATATCAGTGATCTTGTAACGAGCTTCCCCGGCTGGATCTTCGATCAAGGAAGCTTTCACTGAATTCAACGGTGCTAATCTTGCATAATCATCAGGTGTGAGGTAAATGTACTTGAATCCTTTCTCTGGTTCGTTTTCGTCTTCCCATGCTATTCTAAATACACCTTTCACTTCTTCTGCGAGACCTATCCTAGCTCCAGAGTTTGCTGAGAAGTAAACACGTGGTATCTTTAACTGTCTAGCTCGTTCTGACGCTCTGTAGAAAACAAGATCTTCCCTGGTACCAAAAGAGCCAATTTGGTATGTTATGTCATTGGCAATTAGGATGATATCTCTGCCACCTGGATATTCCGGAGTATACAAAGTCAATCTCCAAGCTATCATGCCCACATCATTTTCACCTGGCAATCTTTTTTGTTCGACTAAATTATCACCTTCCAATACTAATTCTACGCTATCCATTACTGGGCTTGGAGCAACTAGTTCTTCTATATGCGTTCGTTCTTCGATGTATTTTTGCCATATTTTTTCAATTTGTTGTCTGAACATGTCTGGTAAATCATAAACATAAGTGGTGCCCAAACTCTGTGCTTGGAATCGCTTAGCTTGAAGGTAATCTTTGGTAAGGTACGGTGTTGAAATTGGCAAGCCGTGCATGGGTCCAGGTCTGAACTTGGAATTGCTGACACTTTGCGGTGGATAAGATTCGAACCTAATAACTCCAGTCTTAGGATCTGTTGCCTCAGTGTACAAATGAAGATCGATACTATAGCCACTATCATTAGCTATGCAAAGACGTACGTTAGAAGTTTGTTTTCCTGGAGCTGGTCTTATGGTCATTTTAATCTCAGCTTGTCTAACACGTAATTTCCATAGCCTTGGGCCATATCGTAGTACCATACTTGTTACACTTTCTTCTATGCGAGCAGGATCCATAATAACAGTTGGTACAAAATTTAAATAGATGTGGTTGCATTCTGTACGTTTTGCAAGAGGATGGGAAAAAGCAACTTCTAGCTCATCCATAGCCTCCAACAGCACACGTTCTCCTTCGTTGTGTAGGTAATCAAAGCTAGCTTCCTTCGTAATGAGATCAGAATGCCTGATGATGGATCGAATAAAGAATCGATAGTCAGTCACTTGTTGACCTTTAGCAACCTTGGCTTGACCAAGATACAAATGCATCTTTTGATTTGACGTTGGGAGTGCTTCAAGATCATAAGTTCTCATTCTATTAAGCTCTAATTGGAACGCACAGCCTGGCTCCAAATGTCGATAGATTCTGTCTTCGACAAATCCATCTCTTTGTCTGAAGGTGAAGAATTTCGGGAATTGTCTCTTTTTCAAAGCAGCAAATGTGACTCTTCTAATTCCACGAGAAATTAATTCGTCTTTGTTCGTGGCACACCAGTCACCAAACATTTTAGCCATCTCTGCATCGTCTTGATTTCCACTTTCTTGGACAGCGATACTCAAAATGTGAACAGGTTCTGAAGGTCTATCGCCTCTTTCAATAGCTCCACCAGCATCTGCGTTGCTTATGGAAACGTTTATTGACGTACTATGACGAGATTCACTACCAACAGCATCAACGGCTTCCAATACCTTCGCAGAGACTGAGCTGGGGGAGGAGAGATCTTCCAGAAGATCCAGAACTTCATCCGAATATTGACTAAACTGATCTAGATCTTGAAAAGCTGCCATGGCACCAGTTCTATGATTGACCGTGGCTTGATTTTGACGGTTAGGATGATTGTTAGGCAACATAAATTGGAAATGCACCACTGGTATTTCACCCGACAGTTCCAGATGTTGCAAGCAAGTGAGCTCGTAACTAATGTAAGCTCTCCTTACGTAGACTTCTAAGGCTGCATTGCACACAGCACGGTTCGAATGATAGAAAAAGTCATGCAAAATATCAAAGATTGATGTCTCTGACAAGATAAGTTTTTGGAGGTTTTCTGGATGGAAATCATGACCGTACATGTCAACGGCTGACAAAAAGATAGATTCCATTTGATTGTGCCTCAATTCATAAGCTGGTTGATGAGCTGCGATCAGCACCTGCCTGGCTCTTAAAGCTACTCGACTATGTTCTGTGCGGTTTAGACTAGTGAGTTCAGTTAACGTGCTGGATAATTCATCCGTTAAACCAGGTTCGTTGGCCCATAAATGATCAATCAACATGGTAACCAATACATTTTTCTTAGTTACTTGATTGTGACTGAAGATCATAGCTGTAACGGTAGCTACATCATCTTTGTATTGTTCGATTAAGGCTGACACACACTTATCGTAGTGCCCTTGTTGGAATTGACTTTCAACTGTGTAGTATTGACGAAGCAACTCATGCACAGCAGTTTTCATTCTTCCACGAATGCCATTCCTATATCTTTGAACTAATTGAACTATAGCTTGAGTCGTCAAGAAGAAAACATCTCTCTCAGCTCTTTTTAAAAGAGTAGCTGCATGTCCATCGATAACAGCTGCTATTTGTTGACTAGGAAATTGAGCAAGAACCGAAGTAATATTTCTTTCGTACAGTGACATTAGTTTTCGAATTTTCTTCTCAACGGATGCTGGTATCCTACCAGAAATTGTAGCTATCACTTCTTGAAGTTCTAACAGAGGTAAACTAGGATCACGTAAAGAAAACATGAATTTTTCTATGAGCTCTCGTAATCTTGGTAAATGATAAGGATCTGGTAAACAATAACCCGCTAAAGTATTTTCTAAGGCTGTTCGGTATTTGGAATGGAGATGATTTAGTTTTTCTGGCATAGCAGGTGCAACTGGCGCTGGGAATTGTCCTGTGTATTCCTGAGCTTTCGTAACCAAAGACGGATCATCTAGATCCAAACGAGCAATCAAAGTACCAGCTTCCAAGACAGCTCCTGGTCTTTTTACGTAGAAAACATTTCCCGATTCACTAGCTGTCACCGTCATAACCATTTTCATAACTTCAATTTCTGCATAAGCTTTACCAGCTTCCACGTGACCACCATCTTCTACTAAGAAATTAATCAATTTGCCTGCCGATGGCGATCTTAATAATGAAGGATCATTGTCCTTATCAAAAACACAGGTTTGATTGCCTATAACAATTCTGTATCGATCTACCTCTTCTCTCATGTACGTTGTAAAACTGGCACCATCCAACGAAAGAAGTAAACCGCCATCTGATAATCTATGTAATTCGACTTCCTTGTACGAACCATTCATAACAAGAAAATATGTATTAGGACCAGATTTAGCTGCTTGCACTTTGTATTTGTATCCATCGTTGATCAATTCCACCTGTCATTAAAAGTAATTTAATTGTAAGTACAGTTCATTTTAAGTATAGTTTAATCGAGTCAAGTTTATAATATTGAGTGTAAATATTGAAGAGCAATTAAACATAAACATCAATTTACCTCAACTATATTTTCCAAATCATTGCTGGCTTGAATTTGACCCTTTTCTAAAGCAGTTTGAAATCCAGTAAATGCAGCAGTGATAGTTCTGTCAGCGATGTGGAGTGCGCCACAGGTGACAGCAAGTAGCACATCGGGCTTGTCACTCCTAACACGTTCAGCAATCAGTAAATCTAGCCACGCAGTGTCAATATTGTTCGATTGGAAGGATTCAGTTTCCAATAATGTAATCAAATATTCCACAGTTGTCCTGAAATCTCCTCTAATGCTTAATTCCTTCAAAGCTACCACAAGGTTCTCTCTGGCTTGGTTGCGGTCTTCTCCCCAGGAAAAGCAATGCCCAAATTGTGAATCAGCGAATTCGTGAAGACCTCCAGAAGCTCCGACTGAGAAATATCCCCAGACATTTTTAGAAGAGCGGAAATTTAATTCTTGCACTGTTCCAGAACTTGGCTTGAAACCTAAAAATTTGTACAATTCAATATAGTTTAAGAATAAACTCAATAATTTTTTTAAAATCGAAGAAAATGATCCTACTTCTAAAAACTAATTTAAATATTTAAAGTTAAAATCATTAATCTATAATTGCCAAAAATCTATATTGATAATTAGGTATAGATAATTCAGCGCTGTATATTAATAAGAAAAGACAGTATGAGTAAAATATTGGCAAAAGTGTTTAGTTTAAAGTTCTAATAATTAATCAAGTAAATATTCATATTTTACACAGTACCATAAAATTCTCAAATATATGTATATATACACATGGTAAAGTGTATTACCTTCATCAGGATTTTCGCTAGTGATTCTGGCAGCAATAACATGGCCCCAAGGTTGTGGTTTATGTCGCGGTTGATCAAAATCAATAGAATTATCGCCCCATGGGCTTTCCCCGTAGAGTAATCTTATATCTTTGATGTGATGCAGTGGTAAGCCCATAGCAATTTGCAGCTGGGCCGCAGGCAAATTTACGTCGGACACCATTTCTGTGCAGGGATGTTCCACTTGCAGACGTGGATTTAATTCTAGGAAATAATATCGACCAGCTGTATCATAAAGATACTCGACAGTGCCAGCACTGACATAGCCGACCATTTTTGCTAATCTTACAGCTGCCTGTAATTGGAAAATTAAAATACACAATAAAAAAAGTAATTCGCAAACTATTGATCGAATAATAATTTAAATCGAATGTTATCAATAGCCCTATTCGCACTGCTGTTTCCAATTAATTTAACTTGGTGTATGTGTAAGCGTAAATAAGTAGCTTTAGTTGAGGAATTAATTAATGTAAGAATAAATACAAAAAATGATAATTATGAAATTTTTAAGATGGGACTTAAGTACCTTCTCCATTTCTTCAAAAACTTCAGGTTTTGCAATTACAGCAGGAGCTTCCTCAATAATTTTCTGATGTCTTCTTTGAATTGAGCAGTCACGTCCAAACAATGAAATAGCATTGCCATAATTGTCAGCTAACAATTGTACTTCCAAATGACGAGCACACTTAGCCAATTTCATAATGAAAATTGGAGAACCAGGTATTTCTGTTTGTACTTGCCTGTTATATTAATGACATTTTTTTAGTTTTTGTGCTTTACCGTCTTATAATAAAATATATATAATAAATTAGTGAGATCAAATTTACCTGAACAAAGCAGGTAATTCTTCAGCATTTTCCACTTTTCGGATACCTTTGCCACCACCTCCTTCGCTAGCCTTGACCATAACTGGAAAACCAATTTTATTAGCAGCCGCCAAACATTCTTCAACAGAAGATACACAGCCTTTTTTAAAAAGCTCTGATGAAATTTTAATTTTCTTTCCACTGTAGTGTGCTTTCAATTCTGATCCTGACCATGGAAGCGTAGGCACATCTGCAGTTTGGGCGACAATGCTTGAAGCTATCTTGTCACCAAGTGCCCACATTGCTCTTTCAGAAGGACCTGTATAAACAAAAACAGCAATATAAAGAAAATATTCTTATCTCCAAAAATTAAAATCGTTATAATACTAAAAATATAACATTTATATGATTGTATAATTTTTGTAAAACAAATAATGCATACCAATAAAACATATATTATTTTTGTGCAGTAATTCTGGCAACTTTGGATTTTCTGAAGCATGACCCCATCCGGCCCAGACAGCTTGAACTTGAGTACGAATTGCAATATCAACGATCAATTCTACATTAGCGTAATTATTGTTGTTGGTCCCTCCTGGTACTGGCACGTATTGATCTGCCATTTTTATGTATTCTGCGTTTGCCTTTAAATCTTCTGGAGTAACCATCACAACAAAACGTACTGCTCTTTCATTTTTGAACATTTCATAGGACCATCTTCTAACCGACCTCATACATTTTACTGCAGCAATGCCATTGTTTGCTATTAAAACCTAAAACCATTTGCTTGTTTTACTAATTAAATCTAATAGCTTGAAGGACATTGATTAGGAATAATTTTTGTGTCCTTTTCTACTTGCATATTATATATTAAAAAAGAAAAAATTCAAATAATAATAAAAATAAAACATCACAAATATTTCTAAACTAGAATTATTACTGTTGCGATTTAATTTAATTATCCAGATATTCTTATACTTCTACGTAATATGAATTTCTATTCCACATCTAATGCATATTGAATCATACATATCATATCATAAATACATAATAAAGTTTTTCTTTTATTATTTAATTAATTAAACTGTTTACTCTCTCCTGATTAAAATAAAAATAGAATACAAGATTAAATATAACGGATTAAACAGATGCTTCATTTAGTTTAAGTAAGAGGACAGGCAGGAAGTTCAAAGTACATTGTGCAGGAAACGTCCTTGTAATATTCTTAGGATTGTCTTACATGATTTATGCAAAAATCTATTTTCTTCCCATTTAAATAAAGAATGTTCCAATGTGTTAAAATACATATGTATATATTTAAATTTAAATTCCTAAAGATGAATTTTTGCGATTAATTTATGCTTTCATGGAAAATATAAATGTTACCTTATTAATAACTCTTGTTCCTCCAAATCGATGTACAAACTCTTCCGGTGTGGCAACGGTGAAGTCCTTTTCTTGCAACCTGCTTTGCGCTTGAATCATCACCGTGCCCTGTGACATACTGGGCCTGTTGTAAAACAAAATATATTTATTGTTAATTACAGATTGTTTCAAGGCCAAACACTTTCAAATGACATCCAAAAAATCTTGCAAATCCTTCTTACCCCATTTATGCTATGAGAAGCATTGGTTTATTATTGAATACAAATTTGTTCATACAATCATATTTAACTGATAAAATATTAATATACGCGTTACATGAGAATTCAAGTTATTCATTATCCTGGAGAGCATATAGGGTTTCTACTAGCTAAATTAGTTTATAAGTTTCGTGAAGTATGTGATATACATTACAAATATACATAATAATGTATAATTACTTTAATCGTATACACGTAATCATCGCCATCGTCATCGTCATCGTCATCATCATCATCATCATCATCATCATGATCTTTATTATAATACTTATTATTAGTATAAAATTCATAATTGCTGTGATTAGAGAATCTTTGAGTCTTTTGGAAATGGCATATGTGTATCAATAGTTGCTACTATTGTTATTGTTTTAGTATGGGGAATAAATATGTATAAGACCTTAAAAAGTTATAGGCTCTTAAGGATTTTTGGTATTCGGTGAGAGGTCAAGGTTAATTAAATATTGATTCATGATGGAAATCTTGCACAAACAATTTATTGAGCAAAAGTGAGTGGAAGGTAATATTCAGCATTTCCTCATTCTGATTTCCTCTGGGTACATGACATAAATAAAAACTTCAGGCTCCCAATCTAATCTAAGAACAATCTTTCCTATAAACAATTCAAGAAAGAAAAACTACTTATATCTGTATAAATGATACAGATATAAATTTAAATGTTTGGTGATGATAAGTTCTTGTTTTTAGAAGAAAAAAAAAGAAGAAAAAACTAAGCAATCTTTTAAATCTGATGAGAAATCACGCTTGGTCGTGCAAAAATGCTCTTCTTTCTCGTTCGCTTATCAATAATCAATAACTATTTGTTATCTTCAATGTTACTATCATATCGTATCACATAATATCATTAACATTTATAAAATTCTATTGGTTGAAAGGAATTTGTGTTGGACAAATTCAAGTCGTTATGGAGAAAATTTATAAAACTTTCTCATAAGTTATATGAATCACATTGGTGTGAGGATTCTAAAAATTAATTTATAACAAAAATAATAGAGGCAAAATAAAAAAAATTATTAATATTTTAATTTTTTTAAGTTTTTTTTATAAACAGCATTAAAAATATTGTTTAAACTCTTTTCTATTTTGTTTCTCTCTTTAAAAGTTTGTTTAAAAAAATATCTTATTTCAATTACACATTATTACATATTATTTAAAATTCATTTATTTATTGTTAAAATTTTAGCAACTGTAATAAAAATTAAGTAATTAAATTACAATAATTAGTAGCACCCCCTCCCTTTTCAAATTCCTAAATTTTTGTTTTAATTAAAAATTTCTAACTAATTGTAATTAAACAATGAATATAGGTTCGCGTAAATGTTCTTTTTCTTTATTTATTAATTAATTAATTAATTTTTGCCTAATGAAAGAGAAGAGAAACGAGTGAAGAAAGAGGACATGAATTTAAGTTTCAGCAAAACAAAGATTACATCAGGAAAAACGAGGACAGTAGTTTTATTCTCAACTAATTGAAAATCACGTTCCACTAAGTACTGATAGATTGTCTGGGGTTTTGCGTTAAAAATATTTGCCCGGCGCGTAATACGTTATTGTCAGAATGCAAATACAGCGGTCAGGTTAATTGCTTACCTAAGGAATCATGAAGAATCAGTAAATACGATACTTTTCTCCGAAGTTGAAGCTTACGACTGGCAAATGAGAAAAAGACCAAAAAAAAACAAAATATTAAAAATGAAATCCGAGAAGAACTAGAAAATTCTTACACCTTTTTTAAATTTTGTTTCAGACTTTTTTTCTCTAATAAATTGAAAAATTTTCAACCCCCATGACACGTTTTTAAAAAGTCTCTGCCCTTATAGCCAATGTTAGATGATGAAAAAAAAAAGAAAAAAAAAAAAACCGAAAGATAGGGAAGGAAACAAAATTATAAATAGTAAGAAAATTTAATCGCTTGTTAAAAGTCGAGGGTGAGCAAAGAGATATCTTTCTCTTCATCATCCCTCCAGGATCTTATTATTTTTTTTTTCAGATTTTTGTCCTTGGGGTATTTCTATTTTATAAGAATTTTTAGAGGAAAATTTAAGTAATTTTTCCAATACGTTAAAGGACGTGAGAAAGATAACGGTAACAACTACAATAATAATAATAATAATAATGATGACATAAAAGAAGAGGAAAGAAAAGAGAAAAGAGAGAGAGAGAGAGAGAGAGAGAAGCGAGTAATTATCATCATTACGTTAATCCTGGAGAAGCATTGGACGGTGGTGCAAGGAGTCCATCTTTTGGCGGGTCTTCCTCCTTGACCTTGCCTTCCTCGACCTTGGGTTCAATGTCGAGTTTCTCAATATTGATCTTGGCGACCCCCGCCAGTAAATTATCCGAGCTTTTCCATATCGGGTCCTTCTCGGTACTTTGAGCTAGAACGAATCGCTTCATTCGCTTCATCCTTATCGAACGTTGATAGTCGGTCCCAGGGGTCCGGATGAAATTCACCAATTTATCCACGGACCCCCGCTGATCGATCCCCGAATCATCTGTCAAGTCCACTTTTAATCGGGACTTTATACTTGGAAAAATAATTTGGTCCACGGAGATTTGTTTCGTGAATTTCCTTGAGGGCTCCACTTTGAGGCCGATGATTGTACGGTTTCAGAAAAAAATCCCTTTGGTCCTCCTCCTCCTCCCTCGTCTCTTGTTTCTTCTTTTTTTCTTTCCTCTGCTTTCCGATTCGCCAGTCTTCCGCTATTCTTCTTCTTTCCTGTTTCCTCGATCGATTTTCGAAGCTACTCGTCCCTTTGGCTGCTTCGTTTTCTTCCTCTTCTCTGTTTCTTCTTCGCCTCTCGAGTTAAACTTTCTTCGATTTTCTGCCTTTGCCTCAAAGTGACGTCACGCGAAGAGGACTATGATTCTCTTCTCGTTCTCCTTTCTTCGCGATTGATTGCCGACGATAAGACCTTCTTGATTGTTTCTCAATTTCTTATTTTTTATCTATTTTTTTTTTTTTTTTTTCTTCTCGAGCTAAACTTTCCTCGGTTTTCTCTCTTCGCGTCAAACACACTCGACGAGGAAGTCCAGGAGTTTCCTCTCCTTTCTTAAAAGCGGTTGTTGAAAAAAACAGCAAAATTGCTTCTTTCTTTCACACCGGCCTATCTTATTTCTAATATGCTTTCTCGCTTCGATGAAACTCGACGAGGATCATTTGGAGTCTCTTTTTCTTCCTTAATCGGTTCTTTAAGGAGTTTAATCAAGTTTTTCTGCGTCTACTTGATTTTCCAACTTGTTTTTTAACTTGTTGTTTGATCCAGCTTGTTTTTCAGAAATTTCTTGCGGATAGAGTTAACGAAGGAATGTAACTTTCCAGGTATTTTCGATTTTATATTAATTGAAAAATTCAGAAGATTTAATTTGAAACTTTTATTCAAAGCGACAAATTTACTCAATTATTTTGCATTTAAAAATTCAAATAATTATTACTGAATTTCCTTCTTCCAGATTTGTTGGCACCTTTTTTTTTTAGCACAGTGACACAGTCTCCCTCACAAGTTTAACTTATTTTATTATAATTGATCAATGATCGTTCATAAACTAATTGAGTTTTCTTTTGATATTTCTCCGCTCCAATCTGTACAAAGTTTTACAATTTGTATAAATTCTGACACTACAAATGCTCTTTCTCACTATTTAAGAAACAATTTCACTCGCACTGTGAGAGAAATCACTGCAATTTGTGCATAAGTAATAAAAAAAAAGAAAAAGAAAAACTGCAGAAAAGTCACTCGTCTAAAATTTCATCGACGACACTCGATACGAGGACAATTTTTCTGGAAGCGACGTAGAATTTTCTCACTATTCGTGCCACGATTTTCTTTTTTGAAAGCTTCAAAAACACCAGGATATAATATTGAAATTGCCGGTAATCGACGCGTACCGTGTGTGTGACGTCAAAACAATTTTTCTTTCTCGCATTAACCTCCGAGAACTTGGTAGCGATATAAATCACAAACGAATAGAAATGTCAATTGATTCCAGCACTGCATTGATAGCGTGGGAAACTCGATGAAATTTTAAGAAACGGTGGAAACGAGCCGGAGGAAAGAGAAGATCCGGACAAAATTCCGATAGAAGCTCCAACGATCGAGAACAAATTTCTTCTGAAATTGTCGAAGGCGTTTTTCTTGTCGCTATAAAGAATCGGTATCGATTGCACTAAAGAGATGGGTATCCTTGAAAGAATTGCAGCTGTCAGTGTGAAACTTAATTAACTGATAAAAAAATCAATCGACTTCCTCTCAACGGAAACAGAAATAAGGAGAACTAAGGAGGAGAGGAGAACGCATCAACCGCACGTGGTTGTGATAAATTTTTGTGATTTCTCGTCAGCGCAAATAACGTGTCGCTCGTAAAACGGAGGAGTGTGAGAGAGAACCGAGGAGAGACCGAGGAGAGACCGAGCAGAGACTGAGGAGGAACTCGAGTAGAGACTGAGAAGAGACTCCAGGAGAAACACCTGTCGTGGGGAGCTCATTGTCGGTTTTGATGTAATGGCCTCATGTGTTGCTTATCGAGTGACTTGCTCAAGTTCATCTCGATGCTACAATGTTAAATGATAAATACTGAAACAATCAAATGTCTGTGCGTTTCTCTTGTTTTCTCCCGATCTCCAGAAACTTTAACACCCGCTACTATACCCCAAAGTTACAACCTGACGTCTGATCTTTCAAAAATAAACAAAATTGTGCCACTAAATTGATTATAGACTGAGGATGAACGCTGATTATCGTGCAAATATAAAATACTGCACGTTGATTAACAATTATCGGAATGCGCGACGCTCGTTGGCGTAATTCTTCTCCTTTACCGACGGTTGCAATTTTTTTCAGAAATCCAAACACTCTAACGATTTAATTGCACGATTTGAGGCTTGATATTGATATAATAATAATAATAATAATAATAATAATAATAATAATAATAATGATAATAATAATAATAAATAAACGTGTATTTTGCAATATACTTCTATTCTGCAATGATCGGTGAATCGGTTTATTTCTTGAGAAGGCAAAATTAATGGAATTTTCCTCAATTCTTCCAAGTTGACAATTTTAAAGAGTTGTTTAATAATAAATTTTAGAGACAATCGAATACGCTCCTCCGTCCAGAACCTTGTATAAATTTATTAGGAGAATCTTAATTTGGATGGGTGTGGTGGCTTTGTAATTTTGTTGGGTAAACTGTTGTGCAGGTTCGCTGGATAATTTATCCGGAGAGCCACAAAATATGCATATGCTCCTTTCTATTCCATTAATTGCAATTCCCTCGTAAAATTCAACTTTGAAAATTGTGCATTGTTCATTGCTTTCGTCGAGTTACCACTCCTCCTCCTCCTCCTCCTCCCTTCTCTCCTTTCTTTTGCGTTTTCTTCCATTAGTTTTGTCAATTCGGCATAGAATGATTCTTTTTCGAAAAATCAAAGAATACAAATAAATTTTTAATCGTTGAATACTGGTAACCGGTGGTGATTTACGTCATTCGACTTTAATGAAATTCTTTTAGATCACTCGAAGAGTTCAATGCGAAAGAAAAAAAAAAGGCGGGAAAAAATATACACACACGAGCGCGTGTGCGTACATACAGTTACGAATAATAATCATGGAATCTTTCCTAGGTCCTTTTATTTATCGTTATCTTACATGTTCTATGATTATATAATTGCGATAAAATCAATTTGCGCGAAGTAGAAGTTCTCTCTCTCTCTCTCTCTCTCTTCCCCCCTTCCCCTTTTATCCTTTCTCCGATCATTTATAATCCACGATTTATGTAAAACCTCGCATAATTCTGTAATAAAAAAAAAGAAAAAAAAAATAATACAAAAGGATTGGATTGATTAGGAATTGCAAGATTCCTCGAATCAAACGGATCAATTGAAACGAATCTTCGAATTTTCAATAAAATTACAAGCGGGAATGGATTTGCAAATTGTTAGAATGATGCTAAAAATGAGAGATACTTTTTTGTAGATTGTCATAAGAAATCTGAGAGAACTCGTTACATGATCGATAGAAACTGGTCAACCTACAATTAGTTGCTTCTGCTACTTGTTTCAGGCCTGACAACAAATCCAGTGTTCGGAAGCTATAGTGATTCTTTGCTCGCTGAATATAAAATTTTCCTCGCGTTCATATAACATAACTCCTGATCGATATATCTGATAAACTCTTGATAAATAACAAATAAATAAATCGATTGAATTAATTAAATGAATTTTAAAGTTCGTGAACAATTGCGATTCGTTAGTTCGAAATATATATTGGGGTGATTAACGCAATACTCGCGGTAAATAAATAATTATTTTCACTTTTTTACGGAAGAAAAATAAATTAGGTTAAATTGTTTTAATTCTACTATTATTATGTCGTTTCTTTAAAATCGAAAAGATTTTCTGCCGAATTAATCCGATGTTTTGGAAATACATTTACCCGAGAAATCTGTAAGGTCTAATGATTTCATTCATATTTTCTCCCTTTGTGTTTATTTTCTTCTTCGAAAAGTGCTTGCGTCGCATAAAGCAACATTCGCGTGATTTGTTATTAACTTTTATGAAATTCCGCTGAGTATTATAATATAGGGACACCGAGAAGTGTGGTCTGTGACTTATTTTTAAAGAAATGACTTTGAGGTCACGCGTATCAAGGGACTCCACGTGGAGACTTTCATTTTTGATGGTCCAAAAAGTTTCAAAAGAGGTAAGCATATATTAAGTTCAAATCTTACTGAACAATTGTTATTTCATCTTCCTTCACCTAAAGTCACTCTTTTATTAATAATGTATGTTTTTACTACTCTCCTATTCTTACAATTATAATATTTAATGCGTAATGAGGAGTTTCGTTGTGGACACGTTTAATAAATAAATCTTAAAACTATAATATCTAGCTAACAAATAGCTAATATATGTGTCTGAAATGCTATTCTGATTTCTTTATCTTTATCGTACACTTGAAAACATATGGTCTTTTATCATTTTACCTTTCTTTCGTAAATTATTGTTAGTGCAATACTTTAAATAAGATAACTTTCAGAAAAATCGTAGTTTTTTCATTATTTATATGCATCTATTAATGTTCGAAAAGTGAAAGAGTTTAAAAATGGAAAATTTGATCTAATTTTTGGCACTTATCCTGCCTTCTTCTATCCTAGGAAGAATACAATAAAAATTTGTAAATGCTTTATTTTCAAGTAAAACAAATTTTTATAGAAAACAAGATCAAATTTTCAATTAAGTAGAGTAATTTTAATTAGGCACGCCTTTAAGTATATTGAATTATTATTTTGATCTTTCATTTATTAATAGCATCCGTTACAATTATTTGCAATAAAAAACTTTTTTGCATCATACATGTGTAGCATTTTCAACATCTATCGTTCGCTGAAATATCATTTTTGCACATTAAAAAAAAAAACTGGCTACAAAGGGACGTTTATATAAAATTTGTATCAGGTGAGATATAAAATTTCAATAATTTTCCTTAAAAAGATGAAATCCAAGAAAAGAGAATCAACAATGACAACGACAAACTAACTAATAAAAATCACCAAATTTCTGGGGAACCGTAAAAGTTTTCAGTTTTGGAAAAACACAACAAAAAGAGGCAGAAACAACAAAACAACAACAAAAATGATCGTAAGACCCTCGAGAAATTGTCAAAATTTCAATTTTCTCCATCAAAATCTTTAGAAAAAAGAAGAAGCGACAACAACAAAACTCACAAAACCCCTGAGAGATCGACTTGCATTTGTGCGAGGAAAACAGGAAGAAAGAGAGAGAGATAGAGATAGAAAAAAGTATCGAGAACAGCAACAACAAAAACCCCCATAATGAAAACGCAAAGAACCATAAGAGTCCCTGAGAAATGGAAAAAGTCAGAATTTTGTCGATCGCGCGTTGCAACCGTAAGAGTTCGAGAAACCAAATGAAATTGGCTCTGGAAGAGGGGAGTTTCTTATCGGGGGTGGAGGGGGGCTACCGAAATGAAAGTGACGGCCGACTTTCCAATTGTAAGAGAGTTACCGTTACCATTATATTCCTGGCATTTTTGGATAAGGGGCAACCGCCGCGGCGGGTTCTCCACGCGGAAGAACTTCCGGTTGCCGGGGAAAACCGACGGAAAAGGAGATGGAAATTCGGGGAGGGTGTTGGGGGTCGGGGGGGTCGTTCACCACATTTCCGGTAGGAGCCGACGTCCTCACTTCTGCGGACTCGTACAAGGTTTCAGCGACGGAAAACGGTACCGAGTGACGTTTTAACGGTGAGTACCCGTCCAACGAGCAAGACAGACGGTAACTGCGGGCTTTCCTTCGCCGAAAGGTGGACGAACGTTGTCGTGGTACTTTCATGTTACAAGAGATATCCCCTCCCCCCTTATTTCCTTCTTCCCCTTTCTCCTGCCATCTCCAATCGTTAGGCCAGATATCCCCGAGAGAAATTCTTTGCTTTGACTTCTGTCTCTCCCCCCCCCTCGCTCTTTCTCTCGGTCCCACGGTGATACAAAAAGAAAAAAGAAAAAAGAAAAAAGAAAAAAAAAAAATACGCGTTACATATTACACGCGTTGTAATTGGCACGTTCCTCGTTTCCAATTTCTCGTCCCGTTCGTCGATCGACGAGCAAAATTTTTCCACGGGGATGACGTCATTTTCGAATTTCACGATTTCAGGATCTCCCTCCGTAATTTTCCGGGACTCCCCGCGTTTTTTGCCTCTCCCCCCCCCTCCCCCCTCCGGTGTACCGCGCGTTCGCTTTGATCTAACTCGTTTACGCATTTTCGAGTTTGCATCGACCTACGGATCGGCGGGTGATTGGCTGGAATTTTTGGAGGGTGAGAAACTTGAGGGTAGTTTGAAAATGAAGCGCGACCCTCTCGTCGCTGCGTCAGGATACGACCACAAATGCGTGTGAAATGTCTCTTCCGCGTGTGTGTGTGTGTGTGGCGGCTGATGGCGAACGGTTTAAAAATAGTTAGAGGTATTGGTTTCGATATGGTATCACTGTCATTTATGGGGGGGGGGGGGGGGGGGGGGGGAGATCGATAAGGTAAAATTGGCGAAACTTTTAGTTTCAAACGCGTAACCTGTGCAGTGACGGAGAGACATCGAATAAAAAACGGGAGAACGTTGCTTTTTGCAATCGTCACTTTCATCCTTGTCTCTATTTACGCTCAGTCTCGAAGGTCTTCTCGAGAGAAGCGTATTTTTCTTTAAAATTCATTAACCCAGATAACTCTAATGTTGCCTCGTTGGTATTTTCCTCTGGCGAGTCTTAAATCGTCGCTTTTTACAAAATCGTTTTCCACCTTGTTCTCTCTCTCTCTCTCTCTCTCTCTCTCTCTCTCTCTCTCTCTCTCTCTCTCTCTCTCTCTCTCTCTCTCTCTCTCTAACTTTTTCCACGATCTCTCCCTTTCCGACTTCAAAAAGTTTCTTGACCCGCTGCTGAACTTAAACCGTCTCGAAGTGAAAAATTTAACTAAAATCTCAAAAGTCGCGAAGAATAATTCAATTTTCTTGGAGTTTACGCAAAAGAGAGATCACGTGGGGAGAGACCCCTCTTCACCCCCTTCCCCATCTTTTCTTCGATCTCATTAGAGTATTTCTTTCCCATGATATTTCTCTGTATTTCTTATTTATCCTGTGGACTCTCTTATCTCCGGCGACTCTCCTTTGCCTTCTCGTTATTATTTATCACATCCTTTGGTGTTTTCCCCCCTTATCTTTCTAATTAAATATTTTTTAATTTGGCTTCCCGCTATCCACTGCTCTCCTCGTCCCGCGCGTAATCTTCGTTCTTTGATCTAATACTTTTCTAACTTCGATATATTTTCTCCCGACTGTACTTCATCGTTCTTTGCTTTTTTCTATACATTTTCGGCAGTTCTTCCTAAAAGATTCTCCTCTCGATTTAATTTTTTATTTCGTCTTCCTGCTCTCCTTGTCCCTCGCGTAAACTTCGTTCTTTGATCTAATACTTTTCTAACTTCGATATATTTTCTCCCGACTGTACTTCATCGTTCTTTGCTTTTTTCTATACATTTTCGGCAGTTCTTCCTAAAAGATTCTCCTCTCGATTTAATTTTTTATTTCGTCTTCCTGCTCTCCTTGTCCCTCGCGTAAACTTCGTTCTTTGATCTAATACTTTTCTAATTTCGATATATTTTCACCCGACGTCCTTCATCCTCCTCGCAACTTTTTCTCGCGCGCATCACCAACATTTTCTTAATAATTTAGCAATTTCTCATACTCCATCGTTCCTTGCTTTTTCTCTACACATTTTCGACGTTTCTTCCTAAAAGATCGTTCTCTCCATTTTACTCGATTTGATTTCCCAGTGGGTGTACTTGTGTATCTGAGAATACTCTGGGGTATCTTCGGAGTTCTTCCCTTCCCCTCCCCTCTTTTAATAATCGCAAGGCCAGTAACAAGAAGTCGTTTGATCAATCCGCGATCGTCCCGTTAGCGCGCGTTCGTCGAGTAGAGACTGGAGAGATTTTGCAAATGGGTCTTCTCGCAAATAAACTCTCGATCGGCGACGTATAATTTGACTAGAGTGGAAAATCGGATTTCCCATGATTTTAAATTAGGTGATTAAACTCAGGGGGGTATCAACGAGATCGATCATGGGGACGGTCTCGCGTTAGAACTATGCATCTCGACAATTTAATTGTTATCCAAATTGTAGAAACGAACGAGGTAGATCGTAACGTAACGTTTGGATAAGACGAGAGGACGTTCCTCGTCTTATTTTTACACACATAGCGCGATCTCTTGGTTGATGGTTGAATTTCAGTTAACTTTGTCACTACCACATTGACATGGAATGAAACGTTGAAAGAAATCGGGCCATTATGCGCTGCTCTGAATGGTAGAGAGAGAGAGAGAGAGAGAGAGAGAGAGAGAGAGAGAGAGATGTCATTGAACGTGACCATCCATCAATTTCTCTCCAGAAACACGCGATTTTCCAAATCAACTCTGGTCGAATCTCATTTGCAATTCGACGCGCAAATTTTTCGACGAATCAGATTCATCGAATTCTCTGAAAAAATTGCGTCAGAGCGAATTAAACGTCCGCGCAACAGGTCAAAAAATTGCAAAAAAAAAAAAAAAAAAAAAAAAAAATTCAAAAAGGAGGGATGAAAAATTTGGGTAGTTTCTCGAGGGTACTCGAACACCCTCGAGTAATTTCTTTCGAAAAATACACGGGGGGAGGGAGGGGGTCGTGTTTCGCGAATTTTTACGGTATTTCGTACGACCATCGTCATTTCTCCTCGCGGGAGTCTGCGACGAGGTGTCTGTGGCAAGATATGACGTCACGGACGAACAACTTTGATCTCTCATTTCTTATCATTGATCCATAGGCTGACGGAGAACTGTTATGTAATGCTACTCTCATCTTACGTCTTTTGGTGCGTTACGTAATAGACGAAAAGCAAACGTAACGCGTAAACGTTTTAAATTTCAAAATCACACACGCGCGCGCATACGGAGAGAATCACAGCGGGATCACTCGATACTCGACAAATGTGCTCGATGCAAGATAGTGAAATTTCGATAGAATAATAAAAGCAAAGACAAAAGTACGAGACTGATAAGGAAGAGATTTTTTTTTTGGTTTTTTTGAACGAAACTCGAAGAAATTCAAAGCGAAAGTGATCGAGGGGAATGGAAGGGAACGGAAGAAGTTTCGGTCGTATATTTTTGTAGAAAAAACTTTTTTACGGAGAAATTCGGAATGGAAAAACAGAGAAAAAAATCAAACTTTTCCAAGCGAAATAATAACGAGACATGAAATTTCTTATCTCGCTAGCCTTCATCGAAGCGTGCATTTCATTGAAATTTGTTTATGTAAGTTTTATCTGTTATTTTTACTACAAGATTTTGTTAAACTTTTTTTTTTCTCGTTCCTTTATCTCTTTCCACCAACGCAAAAATGTGTGAATGTAAAAGGGGGAGGCCTTGAACGTTTTGCAAGGAAGATTTCAAGTATGCGAGTTGCAATTCGATAATTTGCATGGTTCTTCTTAACGCGCTCCTCGAGTTTCCTTGATGATTATTTAAACATTCAGTGACCACGTAAGGGTTATACGGTCACGGAAATGAATATTTTTTTCTAACGTCATACCAAGACTCACGCACGAAACGCTGATTGAAATTCGTTTGCGGACATTCGTGCATGTAATACTTTCCCTGGATTTTTACCCTCTTTCCTGTAATTTTATCTGCACATTCTTTCTTTACAAATAATTATCTATATTTGCAAATATTTCTAAATAAAAATTTACGCTAATTACGAAATTTGGTTATCTTTTAAAGAGCCTAAGTCAAAATGACGCCTCGGTTCAATATTATCGCGTTGGGATAGAGTGTTTTTCGAAGAATTTTCAAGTGTTAGCAATAACAAACAAATTTTGTCGCCATAGCGAATATAACTTTATTAGGGGAAAATTTGGAAATTTTCTCGATACTAAGAATCGACTGTTAAAAATTTATAAATGATCCTTATCCGCCAATTACCTTTAAGTATATTTATATTCATTATATTTTAAAATGTTTAATATTTAATATTTAAAATATTAATATTAAAAATACGAGTACTTCGAGTATTTTAAGATTTTTAATCTCATATTCTAAGAATTTTTCCATTTCTTCGATTTTCCAACTGCATCCTGATATCAAGTATCAAGTAGCATAATAGGATATTACACAATATCGAGTAAATTTTTAAATGTTTCATCGACGTTTCTTATAACTAATATTGGAGTACGCTTCACGTTAGTGCCACGTGAAAGTGTTTTTTCCATCAGCAACTATTTTTCACCTTTTAATATTATGCGAAAAAGAAATAATGATATTCAAGAATACATTATCTTTCATTAATACTTTTAAAGCGTATACCCAGATGATAGGTAATACTAAAGTTTCAGTTATAAATATTAAACATCAGAAAACTAATGTTTAATTATTTATACAATTCACTTTGATACCGATAAATAAATATCATATTAATTTGGTAAACAAATAATGTATTAAATAACAATAGCTACACCTACGTATATACGCGTACGTGTATAATTATTCCGAAATGTGGAGGAACATTAACGGTGTTTACTTCTCAGTGGTCAGATTACCAACTGTCGGCAAGTAGGAATTTGTTTAAACAAATACATGTCGGATAAGTGCACAAAGCCATTGAACCTCGTTCCAAACAGTTACCGCAATTGTCGATAACTCTTCGCTTTTCGATCGTGTGTTTCTAACATTTAAGAAACTACAAAGTGGAGTATAACACAGTTAAACGTCAAACGAAACGTCACGCTTGACCGATGCATCGCAATTCAAAAATTTATCACAATCGTATCTCTATCCACGTACAGTATTGAAAACTGAGAGAGCTTGCTAGAGCACTACAGCTTTAAGGCCGATTCGGACAGATACGACATCTGATCGACGCGTATCGGTAAAATATTCTTTCGAAAATTGCCGATCGAAGTCGGTCGTACCGGTGTCAGTATCCGATATTCTCCATATTTCCATAATATTCCACGTTTTCGCGTTTTGTCATACCGACGTCGATTCACGCCAAATCGTAACGTCCAAATCGGCCTTTGATCGTCAAAAAGTCGTTTTTTCCAGGAAAATTAGTAGCTTTTTGTTATCTCGAAACGCGGTCTCGAGCTGCAAAGCCGTAAAGTTTTCCTTGCTCCGCCGGTAAAACAGCGCCAAACACGATAATGGTCGGTAACCGAAATCGCGCTTAGGTAGAAAAAAGTAAAAATTCGACCCTTTCGGAGCAGCGATAGACGAGGAGAATTGGCGAGGCATGGAGAAGAAGAGAAATAAGAAAGAAAGATGAAAATAAAATAAAAAAGAAAAAGAAAAAGAAAAAGAAAAAGAAAAAGAAAAGGAAAGATACCTGAGGCGCCTTCGACGTTCGACCAATCCGGGTATGGCATTTTGTGCGGATTGTTGAGAAGCGACGTCACTTGGGAAACTCGTGGAGGCTTCGCTGGGGAAACTGTCCTCGTTCTCGAGCTCCTCCTCCGTAGGGTCGGGTTCTCCGACAACGAAACTGACCGGGGAGTCCGTGACGTCATCGGGCCCCGGTTGTTCCGGACCAGCTGGCTGCATGTTGTTGCTACCTTCAAAAGAAGCCGCGCGCGCCAATCAGGATCAAGTTCCGCTTTTTCGGTTCAATGCCAAATTTCCTGTTTGCGCCCTTAAAATCCCGCAAGTTTAAGCCACCATGCAGATTAGTCTTGCACCGTCTTCCATGCGTGCGCAATTTCCTCGCACCTTTCGGGTATTCCCGCGCAAACGCCCAAGGACGCGACTCGCAAAAGCGCTCGGTCGGTAACCACCGATGAGACAAGCGACAGACCCTTTTCCTCGATTTTCAAGCGGTTTCTCTCCACATCTCTCCATTTTCGGATACGTGGGACAGGACTTATTGTTAAGGTGTTTGACGCACGGTGTGGAACGTCGTTTGGAAGCGTCGAAGACGCTGCGCGGTTAGCTCTCAAATTGTTTCGTTGGACTTAAAAAGTTTTCAGATTTTTCGAAATCGACGCTCGTAACTCGAGAGTATCGCGAAATTTCCGCGAGAACCAGCGATTCGGAGAACTCTGTGAAGCGCCGAGGTGCGAACTTCCTTACCGACCGAGTTCGTTGGGAAGGATCGCCTTAACGATCGGGTACCGCGCGGGGTGACCGAAACAGCGGCGACGAATTCCCCCCCCCCCCCGTCGACAATGAATTTTTGCGACCTCTGTGCCTCTAGTTTTGTTTTCGGTGGAAAATAAATAGAATTCCCGAAGCGTCCTTTCTCGGACTGTAAGAACGCGAGGTTTGAATGTTAATGAAAGATTACGTTAGCGAAAGGTTGAAAGGCTGAATAAGTTTTCAAAGCAAATCACGGGAAAACGGTACATTATTCAAGCTGAGAACTCCCATTACCACGGAAATACGCGTTTTCTTGAATAATTTTTTTCATTAACATAGCGCCGCGAAGTTCCTTTGGGGATTCACCGAAAGCGCTGACGTCATTGGTATCAAACCAATGGAAATCGAGCGTATCGTCGTGGAGAACCTTAATGAAGAAAAATGTGCGAAAGGCGTAGAGAGAGAGGCCGAAGAGGCTAAGGCGATTGTTTTCAAGCGGAAGAGTTTGTTTGCACGTTTCATTCTCGATAAGAAGCCGAAAATTGGAAGTATCACCCGATACCAAAAAATTCCCATTACAAGATTCGATCGTTTTACCGATAAGAGTCCACTTAACCAGATTGATCTGCAAATATTTGACGATTTCTGATAAACTTTGCGTCATGCGATGAATTAGCGCGTGGGTATGATCAATGACTGCGCTATACGCGCGATCTATCTCCAATACTGTACATCCAGTGTCGACGCATTTGCATGTACACTCCGTGTAGAAAGTGTTGATGCAAAGGGCTCTGTGGATGCGAAGGGTGTCCGGAGCATCCAAGACATGTTTTTCTTTGGCATTTTTCATTCGGAGTTTTACTTGCAAGATAAGATACGGAATGATTAGAGACAGACAGAAGATTCCGGAGACCCTTTGTACCTTTACGAGTTAAAGAATTTACAATGCTTAAAGTATATTCTTCGATCGAGAGAGTCTATGCGCGATGAAACGGAGTTCCCCTGCAACATCTTCAGCATCCACCTTACAGATAAACCAGCATGCACCAATTAGCTTGTTATTCCTCCCCAATTTTCCATACTCTTCGATTCGACATCGAATTTTGCTTGTTTTTTTCACGTATCGGATACACAGGTCAAGACGTAATTTATGAATAAAATGGAAAAAATCAAAGTAAAACTCAAATTTCCGATCGTGGTTAGATTGTTATGTTTTTTTTTCTTTTTCTTTCATTCTACCAAATTAGGGTAGTTTGGAGTAGACCGTATTAGAGAGATAATTGGGGGAGTGGAAGTCGAGGGATGAAAGGTTAGAGACGAATATTAAAAAGAGGAAGAAAAGAAAAGAAAATATTACGCGCCACGATGAAAATTCTGTGAATACGTTTGTTCGTGGAAACAAAGTTTTGTAATTTTATGTACTTCTTTGGACTCCTTTGGACTCTTTTCAATTGCTTGCAAGTGTTCGCTTCGAGTTTCTTCTTATGTAATACGTAATGCTACGCGCTCACCCCCTGCCCACCCCATTTATAAAATTTCCCTCAAAATGTCGAATTTCGAGTCTATCGATACTGGAGAGAAACTCGAGTCCGCGGTGTTTAAAAATTTCACGAGTCCTCTCATCCCACGGACGTTAAATCGTCCGCAATTTCCTTTTTCTTTTCTTCCCTTCCTATTTTGTCTCCCGCGACAAAAATTCCAACGAGATCTCCATCACCCTGAGAGGAAAGCAATTTTTCTCTTTCCAGCGTGAATTTCATCGGATCCCAAAATTTGGTTTCCCACTCTCCCAAAAGCGAAAGATTTTACAAATTTTCCAAAGCAGATTTTAGCAAGCTCTTTTAGCAGCCAATAGAGCGGTTAGGACCAACGACCGATCGTCGTCGGAGAGACATTTTGCAAAGTACAAGCAATGTCAAAAGTATGTTTGCTCGTGGTGAAATTCGCGTGAGTTCGTACACGAATCGAAATGCAAGAGAGGAATTTTTTACGGGAAAAAGCTGGAACCTGACGTGAAATGCAAAATGAGAGAGAGAGAGAGAGAGAGAGAGAGAGAGGACGAGAGACGTTTTGCAAATTTCACATGGAAGCACAGAAGGGGTTGGTGGGGGGAGACTTGAGAGG
Organism: Sclerodermus sp. 'alternatusi'; assembly: GCA_037305995.1. Taxonomy (NCBI): domain Eukaryota; kingdom Metazoa; phylum Arthropoda; class Insecta; order Hymenoptera; family Bethylidae; genus Sclerodermus; species Sclerodermus sp. 'alternatusi'. Next base: position 1,452,923 of record CM074554.1, on the reverse strand, counting down.
AGTTACAGGGTAGCGTGGTACTCACCCTGGGGCTCGGGTTCCGCGGTATCGTTTGGGCAAGAAGCTGGCATGACTTGCAAAATTTCTGGCGGGTGTGACCCGGAGCTTATTTGAGCTTTCGCCTGGTCAAGGTCAAGCTGACCGGGCGAAGCTTCTGGCGTCGTCATGCGAGAGTGGCCCTAGCACAGCGAAAGCACAAGCAGAATCCACACGACTCCCCAAAGCTTGCAAGCTCCGTAAGCTGTCGGCGAGAGCTCTGTAAGCTGGCTGCAAGCTCGAGCTTAAATTCCGGCGCCCGATCAACCTCGGTCTTGAACGACAAGTTCCGCCTGAGCTTGCATCGGTCACCTCCACCAGAAGAGCTTTGTGCGATTGCTACGAGCTTTTTTTTTAGAGCTTTTAGAGCTTTTTCAGCATTCGGTTGTACCAGTGAAGATTTCCAAGAGACTCCGGAGCATACCACGACTTCCGGTTTGCTGCAACCTCCACTTCCGGTCTCTTAAGCTTTCCGGTTCTTGCGGATTAGGCGACTTGCGGCGCGTACTTGCACAGCTTTTTAAGTTCCCGGGCTACCTGCGGTTTAGTAATCTCGTGTTATGCTGGTCGTCTTTCGAGAAATTAAAATTTTTGGGGTTTTTTATGGGGCTCGTCGACTTTTCGCTTCGTCGAGAGCTTTCCGCTTTTACGTGCGTGCTTTTTCAACGAGCGATTACCACCATCTGGATCTCGCGAAACTTCACGGACCTTGTGCTTTTTCCCGATTTTCATGATTTGATACAAGTTTTTTTTTTATTTTTTTATTTTTTTTATGGCTCGACAGTGTTTAATTTCCCCTTCGGAGCTTTTTCCACCTGATGAAATTGTTAGTTCCAAATTCTACGTGCTAAAAGCATATTTTTTATTTTTTTAAAAATCTGCGTGGTCGAGAGAAATTTGATTTTTTGAATTTTTTGAAGCATCCGAAAGAGAGAGACGAGGTATCGAAAGATTTGATGATTGCATCCAGCCCGTACAAGTGGAATGAAGAATTAACAAGTTTTCGAGTCACGTGGGTCTTAGAGAAGACTGATCGTGACGTTACGAGCAAATTAAAACTCTTCCTTTCATCAAACTATCGCGCGGACACTGAAAATTTCGCTGCCATCATCGTCCACTCCCGAACAGAATATTTCCAGCCACTTCGGCTCCCATTTCGTGGGATTTTAAAAAATTCAACATATCGCACGCGAGAGGTTCCCATTGGAACTTGCGTAGCCTGAAGATAGAGAAGAAATAGCGAAGAAGTGGTAAGGATTCAAAACACGTTTCTTCATTAAACATCTCCGAGGCGCGATTTCCACTTCTCTTTCTCTCCTCACACACACACACACACACACACTCGCGTACAGACCTAAATCACAAAACGCATCGATAGACCATCGCGCACCCACCAAACACGCGCACTCCAACGAGATGATCCAAAGCCCATCGGAACAAACCGGAAGTCCTCCGGTTAGGAATCTCGAGGGATTCAAGGCCGTTTGACGTAAAGAAGAAGAAGAAGAAGAAGAAGAACAAGAGCGAGAACAAGAAGAAATCTCAGAGACCAACGCGAAGAATAAGAAAAAAAAGTACCAATCTCTTCCGAGGGGATAGGGAGAAGTTGGTGAAAGTCGGTGAAAAGTGGAGGTCTTCGTGGAAGATTCACGTGCGTATCTCGAGGGCTCGGAATGTTATGACTTGGGGGGAGGTCACACGGTCATCCCGATGGACAGTGCCGAAGAAACCTGAAGAAACTGATGAGAAGGTGCTCGAGTCGGCATATATGTGTAAGTGTAGTACTGGCAGGGGCAGAGCATGCCAGCCACTTGTGGTGGCCTCTGATTGGTGTTTGTTTGTGTTTCCGTTCCTCTTGCTGCGGTTGCCTCGACCTCGGACACCACGTGGCCCCGGGAAGCCAACTCGCGTTCAATGTTCGACATTAAAACGCGAGCTGGAAACCAGGTGAAACGTTCCCGTCCTCCGAAGGGCATTTCCGCGGCGCTACCGCAACATCCACGCGTAAAACAAAGATGGCGTCGCTCGCGCCAAGACCTTAAGGCTCTTTCCTTCTCTGCCTCTATTTGGCCCTCCACCTCTCTGAATGTATTTTTCGTCACACGACTTTTTCCCCGTAGGCTCCTCCGATGGCAGACCATTGGTCTAGCCTAGTCCAGTCTAGTTTTGCCCCTCCCCCTCCCCTTTCTATCTATATTAAATAGTTTCGCTATCCGTGTCTCGACTCTCTTGTGCCTAACGCATCTACCAACTGCGTCATTTCCCCCGAGTCTTCCCTTTTAAAGCGTTTACTCGTCGAGCTTCCGCTGCTTGTTGTACTTTTTAGTTTTTCAGGTTATGCTCGAATGTTCGTTCTTGGAGCGTTCGACAGGCTTTTACTGTTCGGCTATCCGTTAGTTGTATTTTTATGCTTTCAGGCTACACCGGAGAGTTTCTAGCGTTTCTTGCGCTGGGTCTCTATGGCTCCATCTTTTTTTTTTTTTTTTTTTTTTTTCTTTTTCTTTCAAAGTATATCCGTTACTTGTATTTTCTATCGTTTCAGGTTATGTTTTCACGGCCTATCCAATCGCGCGCTTCTACGCGATTGTACGCGCAACGCATATTTTTTATATCGGTACTCCATTTTTGACCCAATTTTTGATTCCGATATTTTGTTCATATTCTGTTTTTTTTTCGTTTCTCTTTCACTTTCGCTCGCAATAATTTGCCAAAAATAACGCGAGGTTTTGAATTCTTAGAGCTTGATAGAATTTCATGAAAAATTCGTCATGGAGCAACGATCGTTCCGTCTCTTTGGTTCTCTAGCTACGCTTTACCGATCTCTCCATTATGTTTGAATTTATAAGTGCGCCAGGTTTCGCGACGTTTGCTCCTGCCTACCACGAATAACGCGAATCCCTTCGTCTCTTGATTAAACTCGAGTTTCGAAGCACACGCACAATTACGTTTTATTTATCGCGTGTAGCACAAGCCGCCGCTTATCTGTGAGAGCAATTTTCACAATTTTCGCAATTTTCTCTCTTTATTGGTAGTCCCGTTAGACAGCCATTAATATTTACATTGGAACTTCGTGGCAGAGACCGATGGAAATACTCTTTTTTCCCTCCTACGGTGAGAAACAATCAAATTATCATTCGAATCTCTCATGGACCCTCGGGGGAATATATTCCCATTGAGATTTTCACGTCGAGGTCTCGCGGCGAATTCTCTTATTCGTATCTTCCTCCGTATCCTATTCCTCGCATCGAACGACAAACAGCGGAAATAACCGAGAAAACAACAGGAATATCCAACGATGCGCGATCGCACCGTAAAAATAATCCAATTAAATTGCGCAAAATAGCGCAGAGAATTTTCTCGCTATAAAAATCAAAGGAAAAAAAAAAAAAAAAAAAAAAACGTTAGAGATAAGGCGCGCGAATTTTTCCGAACGATTTGAGAAATCGAAAATTGAGGAGGAGAGAGCTACTCGAGAGGACTCCATTTTCGACGAGAATTTTCGAAAAGCGAAAACAAACTGATTTTTCTTTGCGGGAATCGTCTCGTGAAGAATCCCACGTGGTATTATTCGAATAAACTTGCGCGAACAAAACGACCAAGATGGAGACATCGCTACGTAGTGACGGTAAATTGTCGTTTGATTTATTGGACGTGCTTGGCATTTCCGTTCTGCCATCTCTAGCCTTTATATCCTAGATCGCTCCGCCAAAGAGGCTTGTTAATTATAGCTCCACGCTGAATTAATGTTAAATCACCCAGAGCCATGATCAACTGTGAAAAAACTCGAGAGTTTTCTATAAATAAGTTTAAAGTTTGCACATTGTCATTGTTGCCGGATAATGTATCGCTGTTGTTAATAAGCCTATGAATGTACGAAGTATGACAGAGTGAGTGACAGGGAGAGAAGCGTGGCACCGCCTCTCGATTCTCGCCATTCTCGATTGTTTCTCGAATTGTTTCTCGAATTATTTTTCGAACGATCGTTTCGCCCGGAATCATTGTTATTGTTAAAAAAAAAAAACTGACGCGCTTATAATATTTGATCGATACAATTTTAAAAAGCTCGCGTGTAAATATCGTTTAATTGATGATCTTTTGCAAAAGTGTGATGCAACGAGCGTTTCCACCACTTAAATTCGCAATGATGTGAAATAATTTTCAGCGATCGTTCGAATCAAGAGAACAGTTCTTTTGTTTGTTTCTCGCACGATCGACGAAATTTTACAAGACACTCGACTTCGTGGAGTATAATCCACTGCAAATATCTCCGATAGAGCGATAAGTTTCTTATTTATTTTCCGCTCGACGATCGTAGAACGCTTTTTGAAAGCTAACGAAAAGTTAGTTTCATTCGTCTTCTTCTTTCCGATGACAAGAAATCTTTTCTTTTTTTTTCTTCTATAATTAAAAAAAGGAATTTTTAGAATTTCTTCTTAATTGCTCGCGCTGCTCATTAAGTTCCATCACTGGTAATCAACTGTTACTACGAAAACAAGATTTCTATCGCTTATCAGCTCATTTGGAAGCGATCGTTCAGGAGTAATCAGTGTCTTTTAATAGAGTCGAGGAAAACACGCGTTGAATGAAGAAAATCGAAAGAAAATGCTGATAAAGATTTCGATTAAATTTGCCAAAGGGACGGCGGCGCAAAGGGAAGAGACGAAAATGGGAAGAAAACAGCAAACGCGACAAAGATGGAAAAGGTTCGAGACTCTGATTTCTCGTGACACATGAACAAATTAATGAGACGTGCATGAATTTGCGAACAAAAAGCAAGCGCATCGATCAGATAACTATGTTAATTTAAAAATATTATGAAAAAAAGCTCTCGAACAGTAAAAGCCGATGGGGAAGAAAAAATTATTAACCATCGAATTCTCATAGTTTATCCCCGTGCAGAGCGCTTCCTCTTATAAGTTTAGAGGAAGAGAAAAAAAAAAGAAGAGGAAAAAGTGGTGTACACCTTTACAAATTCATCCATAATAATGAAGTAGCGAGACGCGACAAAAAATTTGAAACACGCGAAGAACATAAAAGACGCGATAAAATTATCAAAAGAATTAAAAACGTTAATGAGTGAGAAAAATTGATAATTATTTTCTTAACGCGTGCAAGTACGATTTATGCAATTGTGCATTGTATCGCATTGTGCGATTATTATTGCAATTGTATCGCTGCCGAAATATATTTGCGCGCGTGACTGTACACGGCACGCGTATCATACGTTTACACCAATTTTTTTCTTTTAGGAAATTTCCTCAATTTTTCATGCGTTCCTGCACTTTGCGTGAAAAGCTCTGCCTCGGGAAAGGGGTTGAAAGCTTGACGACGACGTTAGAAGCGATGGCAGATAATTTCACCGTTGCTTAAGAATTGATTATTGTACAGTACCTATAGTTATAGACACTAGAGTTCTTAACGTCGAGATTCGTTAAAGCATTATCCGCTCGCGTGAGAATCACGGCAAAGTTCGACTTAATGAAATCTGCAATTGAGAAGAGAATGATTTGTAGAATGTGGAGGCTTGTGGTTGCTGCTGCTCGAATATGTTAATGATCTCGCGCATTATTTTTTATGGAAAGTTCGATCAACCATTCTGGAAATAGAATTTTCGCGCGACGCGACGTATATCGGAAAACTATCGTCGTTGCGACGCTCGAGATAAAAAATACTAACGCAAAGTGTCGAAACTCCACATTTTTTTTTTACGATCGCGCTAAACCAGCCGAGAGGAGTTTCAGCGAGAAAGAGTTTCAAAAATTTTTTTTTTACGATCGCGCTAAACCAGCCGAGAGGACTTTCAGCGAGAAAGAGTTTCAAAGCGCGAAAAGTGAATTTGAATCGGACGAGATTTGAATCGATGAGACTCGACGAATGAAACAAGTTGTGCTGAGAGAAATTGCAACGAAAGCTCTTCTCGTACGAGAGCTAAAAACAATGGCGGTAATGGCGGCTACTCCCGATGGTTGCTGCTGCTACTGCTGCTGCTGGTGTACCACAGAACGAACAATTATTGCATCTATCGTAATCTTTCTTCCTTTTGCAAGATACCACTTTACGAAAAGACACTTCCGCCGAATGTACAACGGCACTTGATACTTGTTTCCAGATAGAAAATCGAACAATTTCAAAGAATTCGCACTGATGGATTCATGAAAAACTGATGGATCAAATGAGAGAAAAAAAAATGGTTGTACGTTCGTGCTTTACAAACGATCGTACAAACATTTCGATAATAATTCTTATTTCTATCATCACCGATCCTTCAGCTATTATTGGATGCAATAATTAATAAATAAAAAAAAAAAAATACAAAAAAAAAACTGTTCAACACATTGATAATGCTCAACAGCGATAAATATTTGTACATGAAAGATTGCTTCAGCATTGATATCCGCTCGCTGAAGAAATATCAGAGATACTTGAAACGCGAAACAAAGATACTCTCGCCGTTTTACAGTTTCTACAAACTTTGCACAGTTGAAAATTTTCTTGAAACAATCCCGAGTTTCCCCGCGTGAAAAATCACCTCCTCCCCCCCGCGAAGAGATTGAGAGAGAAAGATGTCTTCCTTCGCGAGCGATTCTTGAATATCGTGGTACCACGACAGCTGAAGGATCGAGTTGTAAAGTTAAAAAGAATTTTTTATAAAATTAAAAAAAAAAAAAAAAGACCAAGGTCACGAGAAAACGATGATAAAACTCAGCATGAATGATCGAGAATTGGAGAAAGGGGTTGAAGAACTTGGGGGAGGTTCGAAGAAATTCAAAGTGGCGAACCTCCGAAGCACCGGGGGGGAATGGAGGGGGGTGTCCGTGATCGGGAGTCCTCGACACGTTGTCGTCGGTACCGCGCAGGAAGTTCCCCCGGAGCGAAAAACTCGAGGACCGAAGACGCGACGACAAAGTCACGATGAGGAAAAGTTGGCGGAACGACGAGCGATCGACTGCCGAGCGCGAAGTAACAAACGCGAAGCGAAAGCTCGAAACTGGAAGCCGCAGGGGCCCCGGTGGTATCGGGGACGATGATGACGACGTCGGCGACGATGACGCCGACGATGACGGAGTGTCGGTGGAGTCGCGCGATACGTCGGAAAGCGACCGGACGAGCGGGGTCAGGGGTCAGCTGGGTCCACTCGACTATTCCGCTTAGTCTGCCCGCCCCCTCCCGCCATTGCCGGTACCCCTCGTCCGTTGGTACCGTCGAATTGAGAACCACTGCTCGCATCGCGATTTTCCTCGAGAGCGACCACGGCGCCCCTACCCCGGATTTCCAACCGTTGATCGAGAACCACCGCGGTCCAAGTTGAGAACCCCTGTCCGTGGGTAGATTTTCCCGGATGCGGTCATCGAAGGAAAGCCCAACGTTTTTCAGGAGATTTTCCAAGGTCAACGCGCCGCTTGCGAGAGAACTCCGTTGCCCGTCGTCGTTCGCTCTGAAGATCGCGCAGCGTTTGAGAGCCACTGCTAGGAATCGCTTTTCGATTGTATCAGCGGAATATCACGGGTTGTTTCTTCGTGTCGCACTTATTGTTGCGCATGTAACGCGCGATAAGCTTAACGTGAAAGCTCCGACGGGAGAAGTACTCTGGGGCGATGGTGAAGTTCAAGGATCCCGGTGACAAGACTCGCGTGATTCCCTAGAGATCCTCCCTCTTTCTCCCCTTGATCGAACCGAAGTTCCATCATCGAATCATCGCGGAAATGATCCCGCTCCATCGTTGCTTCGCATGATCTCTGGTACAAGTACACGCGGTTGCGCAAAGTTTCGGATAAGTCTTCGTCACTCGAGCCAATGCGTTTGGATGGGTTACGACGTACCCCATTGTATCGCAATTCTCTGGATAAGCTCGAGGTTCGGTCATGATCCGAGAGATACCTTCCTCCACGCGTGGTGGGTACGCGTGACCTTGAGAAGCAGAAGCTTCTTGCACTGGACCCGAGACTTCGCGCAGTCTCCCGGCGGCCCTGTTGTCCCGAGCAAATGGAAATTTGATGTTCCGATTGTGAGATGTAGGTCTCTACCCCTACCCCCCTATCGGTTGTACAAGAAGCATCGGCATCATTTTACCGGTGTAGCGCGAACCTTCCAAATTAACATATTTATTGAACGCACTCGACGTGCGCGCGTTAACGATAAGAATTCTAATGTTCGTTTCTTTTTCGCTCGGTGATGATAACTGACTTGGAAAGTCAAGGATGTACCTTCTTCGTTGGTCTAAATAGAGACTGGTTATTGTTTACGATCGTTGTACGAATGTTCCGTGATTATGCTTGATATTTTTCCTGTCGAACTACCGACACAGGTGGTGTGATACCTTTCGCGTCTGTTCTAACAATAACACAATGTTCCATCGGCAATGTTCATGGTGTAACAATGCTTTTCGACGATGATGAGGACCGTACCGTGTCAGCCATGATAGACGCGCGATGGTCGCGAGTTCGGAGTACGCGAGATCCTGACAATTGTGTCTATATAGGGTGGAAAACACCCCGACGGGGGGTAGCAGCTTATTCGGTACACAAGAGCAGGAAGATGTCAGTTGAAAAAAAGGCGATTTGCCTTGAAACGGAACTTTCCGGATCTTTGATCGAAAAGCGAAAAAAGCTTGGAAACTTATTATGTGGAAAGAAGAAGATTCTAGTCCCGCGTCGGTTAATTTCCTTCTAGAATTGGATAACATTCGCGTTTAACATCAATTTAACTTCAATAAATCAGTGCAATCGGCGTTATGCCAATGAAAGAGAGAAGAAAAGAAGAGAAAAAAGCACTCGTAATACATATTTCAGCAAAATTCATCTCATTAAAGTATGTACGATGCTCCAATGGAGATTATGATAAAATTTTCAATGTGAAATCTAATGTCACGAATATATAGACTTGACCGTGACCTCTGTGACAGGAGATTTACGTTGATATTCCTATACAACGCTGATTTCGACGCAATCCTAAGAATTTTTCGTCAATTTTCTTTTCACGCGGACAAAGATCCTGCGGGTCCGCCATGATTCTCCGGGGAAGCACCGCGCACTGTCTCGTCGTAAACTGTCGCTGATCTCTGCACTCGCGTGCGGAACATCGGAGAAGTATCCCGTACGTGTACCGAACGTTGGAAAAAGTTAGAAATTCGGGAAAAAGCACGCAGTCTCGCGCGCTGTCCCACACACACACACACGCGCGCGCGCGCGCGCGGGAATTTCTGTTTTTCGCAAAGAAAAACCTTCAAAATTGGCAAGATACGCGAGAACTTATTAGCTTACGGTTTGCTCTGTAGAAAGTTTACGATTGATCGCTCTGACATTCCAGGAGTCTATTTACATACGTATTATATCCACCGACCGGAGTCAGAGAGACGTGCTTAAGTTTCGGCAAAAGGAGGAGGGAGGGAGGGGAAGATCGGGGAAAAGCACAACCATACATCAAACAGCGAATACGCTGGAAGAGCAAAAATTTCGCGTGTCGTGATTGGGAGTCCCCGGTCCGTATCATCGATGAATTGCACGAGGGATGATTTTCTCCTCGGTAACCAGACATTTTGGTTGCTATTTTTCTGCGTTATTGGGAGATGCAAGCTCCTCGGTTTGTCGCGCGGCGGCCATTTTGGAAACGACCGAGTGAGATTGCACGACCTCGCGTCGATATGCTTTTTATCACGCGAGACTCTCACGATCCACACGGATGGCCACCGGCTGAAGAAGAGATTATCGTTACGGACGCATCATTCCCGGAGATCAGATTTATACGGTTCATTGCAAAGAATCTCGAGATTCGATGGCGTTCGTTAAAAATCGTAAAGAAATCGATATCTTGCGATCACTCGCTATGCATCGAGGTGACACGTATAAATATCATGTACCGTGGGGTATCGCTCGGGTATCGGTGATGACGGTAACAATAATTATTATAATAATAATTGTATTATTGTTGTTGCGCTAATGTATCACAAGCATCGGTTACGCACCATCACATCGTAGACCAAAATTGATACACGTGCAAATATGCGCGCGCGCACTTCTATCACTATACGCTTAAACGTGCGTACGTGTACGCATGTACGAAACATAAATGTGATACAGATAATGATAAGTGTACGAGTATGCGTGAATTATGCGTGGATTGTAAAAAAAAAAAAACAAAAAGGTTTAAATTCTGCAATGGTTTTCTCGAACATTCGCGTTCCTCGCAAGTAATCTTGACTCTTTTGCGAAACATTTTCTTCTCCTCGACGTGAAAGAGAAAGAGAAATGGATGGAATAGAAGTCGAACCTGATCGCTCGTTAGTTTCACGTTTGAGCTACTCTCGGTATTGGTGTTTGAGGTCACGGATGATGGTCAATATGCTTTATATCTATAGAGACCTTTTCTGAGTTAATGTGTTTTTAGACCTTCCACACCGCATGGTCCACACACACACACACACACACACACGCGCGCGCGCACGTTACCTCATGATTTTACTATAACGCAATATTCGATTTCAGTAAGGTCGTTGGCTCTGATTATCACTGGGAAAATCGGTGTCAAGTTCATCGGATGTTTCAGATCAATAAAAGTGTACGAGTAGCATCAATTTCCGTCAATAAAAAATTTCCATTGGTCCCCGTTTCTCCCGAAAATCAAATCGCTTTGGCGAGTGATTTCGTCGATGAACGAATTCACTCGCTCTTGCGAGGTGAATTTTTGTTATATTTCGCGACGCTTATAAAAATATACTTTTTTATTACCTTCGATCATTGGGGATTCCCGCTGGTAATTAGACGGTACATTGGACACTGCATTACCGACCGAGTGCGTTTCCATGATCATGTCAAGGTATCGCTAACAATTGTTAATTTTCTAATTATCGCCATTGATGAAACTACATAAGTGAATACGCAGATTTACGGTCTACGAGAATTTTGGAGAATTTTCTTAATTATATTTGTGTTTTTTTTCTATTTTGTATTTTGTATTCAACAGGGCGATGAATGGGGAGCGTGAGATAACAATCGAGTGAAATGTAAAATTCGATCGATCCGATTGGTCGTGTTCCTGCTGAATTTTTATATTTTTTATTTTTGATTAATTTGCGCAAATATATTATAGCCGATGCACGCGAATGCGGCTGCTGTGGGTGACCTTGAAACACGTCAGTTTCTCGTAAGAGGACACAGAAGACGATGACGACGACGACGATAAAGAAGAAAATAAAAATTAATCTATGCATAACATTAAAAACGCTCTTCGTAATATCGCTAATGAATTTCCGATACAAGTTAGGATCTTATCTAACGAAAATTACGCCATTTTTCTCTCTGGTCACACCATATGATATCGTAACACGTGTGAGCAGCGTACACACACGCGCGCACACCACATTCGGGCGCGCGTGGGTAAGCACACACACACACACGCACACACACCCGCATAATGATGAATCTTCCAATTTAAATAGACACACTCGGTACATTGGTACGCAATCCATCGATGTTTTGAATAATGAAAAAAACGCGTATTCTCAAAATATTTACGCAATAAAAAATCTCCAATGGAAAATGAATCTGTTTTGTGAAAATGAGAAGGCACTTGTACTCGAAATATCTACTGTATTTCAAATGCGTGCGTTTGTGCGATTAAGATTAGTGTATTTTTGTTAAATATTTTATTGTCTCTGTCTAACTAATAGCACCTTTGTCATTGAATATTTTGGGCGCTAAACCTGTAATGAAAAAGTGGTGAATAAAAAATTCTTTTAGAATCATCCCCTCTACAACCCTTCAAAATTTTGAATAATGAAAAAAGCGCGTAATCTCAAAATATTTACGCAATAAAAAATCTCCAATGGAAGATGAATCTGTTTTGTGAAAATGAGAGGGCACTAGTACTCGAAATATCTACTGTATTTCGACTGCGTGCGTTTGTGCGATTAAGATTAGTTTGTTTTTGTTAAATATTTTATTGTCTCTGTCTAACTAATAGCACCTTTGTCATTGAATATTTTGGGCGCTAAACCTGTAATGAAAAAGTGGTGAATAAAAAATTCTTTTAGAATCATCTCCTCTACAACCCTTCAAAATTTCGAAGATCATTGTTACACCCTGTATGGATGTTTTCCGCCGATCTCCGTTAAGTATTAACGATTTTTTAAATTCATATCGCACTCTTTATGATATTTATAATATATATATTTATTTGTACGATATTTATTTTAAAAAATGTGATATATTTGAAAATAACAAGAAATCACTCCGAGTGATCTCCAATTGAGTAACGGAGTAGAAACAGCGGAGAACTGGATTTGTTGTAAACGAGATAAACAACGCAATCGTAAAGAAAACGAATCTGACGAGTGTTCGGATTAATCTCCGCGCCTAACTTCGCCTTTTCAATTTCTCGAGAAACTCGTCGAATTCGTTTCCTCTTTCTTATGTGCGCAAAATTCCAGTTTCCAGCCAAAGCGACTGATCCAAACCCTGTCCAACAGTTCGAATCCTACCATTATCGGATATTCCCGCGCAAAAAATGATTCCTGTCCGATGAAATTAATGTCTCGGAGTACGGACGATGAAAGATTCTTTTTTTTTTTTTTGTTTTTTTTTGAAAGTAAAAATTAAGGCACCGGCGAGACCGTCGTCGATACCCTCGATTCTTTCGAGTAAATACGAGGAGCCTTAAAAATTCCTCGCGTTTCGTGACGTGGACACGTGCTATTCCGGTACACGCGAACACGAGAATGAAAAATTAGATTCAAAAATGGTAAATAAACAAATCAATACTCCTCTGGATACGTCCGCACTCGCGCGCGCACACACGCGCGAATCTACCGAGTCAAAAAGTATGAGAATAAAAAAGAAGTGAAAAATATAATATGAAAACAGACGAAAAAAAAAAAAAAAAAAGAAAAAAGTAAAAATAAATCAAGATTGATGTAAAAAAAGAGGGATCTAGAATGATCGACGCGTGATTTTTCAAAAACCGTAAAAAGCCGTTAGCGATCGAGTCGATGAGAGCCAATCAGATCGCGCGAGCCATTGTCGATCTTCGATGGGTGGAATAATCTCTGGCGTGAATTGGTAAATCTATGGATTTTCATCGGAGAGGCAATCAAAAAATTGACAGAAGGCCGCGATTGGTGGGATTTCTGGTCAGGCGACGTATGGCCGGTCGTGATTGGCTGACGGGAAGCGTGTGGTTTCCAAGGAGCACGCGTCATCAAATAATGATGAAGGCCCAATGTGATTTTAATTCGATCATGACATAAAAGCGTGAACATGCTGTACCAATTGGCGAACGCCCGTAATTCTGTTTATGGGGAATCCATGGGAGTCGAAGACTTACCGGTGACGAATCTTCCGTTGCGGAGGAACCCGTTCCTCCTGAAGGTTAGGTTCCGTTTTCTCCTGGTCCGTCATTCGTTTTGTCTCACGAGTCACCGCGCAACTTTTACCAATAGCCAAATGACACCCGGGGAACGAACGAACTTCCGGACTTCCAGCGACTCCCACGGGAAGTCTCTGCTTAACGGCTGACCTTGAGATTTCGACCTTGCGCCCTTGTCATCTGGACCTGGATTTTTTTCACGATCCGGCAATTCCTGCTATTCCTGCTATTCTCGCCGCGATGGAATGACGGGAATTCATGTACCGACGCCTCCCGACGTCTCGTCGTCGTCGTCGACGGCCTACGAGCGAGTTTGTCCCGTCGATTTACCGATCGGGATCCTCTTCGATCTCTACTGTCGTCGCCGCCGCCATTTTCTCCCCGTAGAGGTCGGGACCCCTCGGACGCGCGATTCCGCTCCTCTTCCCGCGGGATTTACGATCCCGTTCCTGCGTTCCTTTCGCCGATCGATGAGAATTTCGAAAATAAGGGTGAATTTTGGTTTCCTCCCTCTTCGCGCCGACTCTCTCGATTTCTTTGACCTTGAAAACCCACTTTGCGCGGGAATCTTCGAGTTTGCCTCGCTAGATTTAGCACCCCCTCCGCTCCCCCGTCACCTTGCAAATTTTCATAATTTCAACAGCTCGAATGTCCGAAATTTGATGTTCCTGCCATCGTTATTTTTTTTTATTTTTTTTTCCCCATAGAGGTCGCAACATTTTTGGCGCGCACTTTCGCGGGATTTCCAAGCGTTTTTTCAAAAGGAATTTTCGCTATTTTATTCTCTTAATTTTTGTTTTCCTCTCAACGACGATCCTTTTTCAAATCCGTGCTTTAAAAGTTCCTGCGCGAGAGTTTGGATGGAACATTTTATTTGGATTTGGATCGCGACATTTTTGTTTTCGAACCGTCGATATTTTTGTTTATTCGCGTTTACTTATTTATCTTTCGATCAATAGAAGCTGTAAAGTAATCAAAGTTTTGGGATTCTGGATGAGTTTTTCATTGGAATCCGGATTTTTTTGGAAAGAGGTTTTTGAATGGGTTTGTGAAAAATTGTTACCTGTCGGGTCATTTGAATCTCTGCCATCACCGTCGCCATTTTCCCTCCACAGAGGTCGCGATCCTGCAGCTTCGCTCCTTTTTCGCGGGATTATGGACAATTTTGTTCTCCCAGCTGATTTATTTGTCAATCTCGCTCGAAAGGTAAAATTAAGATTGATTGTTGTCTCTTTTATCTTATTCTATTAGAAAGAAATTTTCATAATCTAAAAATTTTATTTCCACGTTTTCCTCGGACGAAATCGTCGGCGCCTTTAAATATTTTTGTTAGCCTCTGTACTTTGTATTTTCAGTTTTATTACCTTTTATTTTTGATTATTGACTCTATTTATTTATTTTCTAATTGGCAAGAGCATCTAAATAATTTTCTTCCAACCACTTTTCAATCTATTTACATGATAACATATGTGTGCACCCAAATATTTTTATTTCTACACATCCTATTTCAAATTTTAGGATGCTATTTTTGATTTAAATAGTTTATACATTAAACTATGACAGTTGTTTTGCAATCGCTTAATGTTTGTCTATGAATTTCTTATTTTTAGGCAATATTCTATTTTATAAATAATACGAGTAAACAAAATCCAAATGATACTACCAAATCTTATTATGTTGATATTAAATTACAAAAAGATGAAAATTTTTATACACTTGAAATAAGTTATAATCTAACCTGTAGTAGAATATTAAAATTTTGTTCTACAGTTTTTTCTGATATAATATTAAGTAAACATGTATCGATGCATATGTCTCTTGGATCAATCTTTATAAAGAGCTTACAAAATCAGGCAGGTTTAATCTATGAGATTTATTTTGCCAAAAAGAACGTTTCACTAAGAAATAGTTCTGCCAGAAATGAAATTTTCAATAATTCTTTTTCCTGGAAAGAATGTTTATCTTTCAAACCAAAGGTAGATTAATTTCTATGAATAGCAACGATTTCTAAACTTGCCTGTCTTTTCTTATATAAGCTGTAGTTTATTTTTTACAGTTTAAGATTACAGCAAATGGTGTAAGAAGATTAAAAAAGGATATAATCGATGAAATCCGTCAATGCCTTATAAAAAATACAAGTACGATATTTAGTTTCCACTGTGATAAACAATTAATATTTACTAATCAAGAAGAACTAGCTAACGAATATAAGTTATGCGAATTGTTGAGCGACTCCTTAGTAAAAATAATCAGACAGAGCGTTAACAATGAATTTAGAGAAGAGTGCTTTCGACTGTTACAAGTAAATAGTTCTTACGAAGCTAAAAGCGAATTGACGAATAGACTGCTAACAATGCTAAAATGAAATCCCAGAAAAATGCTCCTTCAAAACCAATTGTGTAATGTTATTCTTAACATCAGAGGAAGTCTCCAAAAGTCTCTCCGATCATACTAGCTCATACTTATTACAATAAAACTTCTATACCAATCCATCGTTTTCCACCGTTGCAAACCATCTCAACAACCACAGTGTTCCCAACCAATGGTCCCACTAATGGTCAACGACCCAACGAACAAATAATCCCAAAAAGAAAAAACAATCCTCTCGCTTCTGTCCACCAACAAGTTCAACGAAAGAAGCCAGTGTTCGAATCCACTTCAAGCAAGGTTCCGTCCAGTCCAAGAACCTTTCAGAGATCCAAAGGTCTCCACGGTTTGGGTCTGTGGGAACCTTGGAGTTGAACCTGAAGGAAGTAAAGGAGCAGCATAGTGTGTTATTGAGTTCTATTTGAATTTTCGCGCGTTTCAAACGATGGCCAGGGGGCCTGCGCCGCAGCAAGTGCGCACGGCTCTCTCCGTTTTTTCTTCAGTCGAGTGGAGACTGCGGGAGGGTCAGGTTAGGCAGGTTGGCTGATAGCGCATCGAAAACAGCGTCTACATAGCCGTGAACGTGAATGAAGGTTAACCCGTTGACGGCCGCGAAAAGCTTTTGCCCACGCATACCGGAGAGACCGAGGATGCGAACTTGCGAGGTGCGCGAGGACGAGACGCTCCCCGGGGTCGATTGCTTGGCCCTGTAAAAGGGGGGAAAAAAAAGGGCGGAGAATCCTCGAGAGATCGCCGAGAAGGTGAAGGACGATGGCCCGTCGTGCCTTCTCGGTGTTTTCCTAAGTTTTCCTCCTCGGGTTCTTTCTCGAGAAAACGAGAGGAGCTGCCGTTGGCGGGGGTTGGGGGAGGGAGGCACCTTCCAGCTCCGGGTGTGTTGGATCCTAGAGCGACGAGTAAGTATAAAGTTTTGCGTCTAACCTATATTTATATGTACGTGTGTGTGTGTGTATGTGTCTGTGTGCGTGTGTTTTTTTCTATA
Source organism: Sclerodermus sp. 'alternatusi' (assembly GCA_037305995.1). Taxonomy (NCBI): domain Eukaryota; kingdom Metazoa; phylum Arthropoda; class Insecta; order Hymenoptera; family Bethylidae; genus Sclerodermus; species Sclerodermus sp. 'alternatusi'. The sequence goes on along the minus strand of CM074554.1, from coordinate 1,436,161 downwards.
CGTGTTTTGGGCGAGTGTACCGCACGTCATTTTCCAGCCAAATACCGAAAAACATTTGTATTTGGTTTGCGAATGTACGCGCGCGCGCGCGTGTGTGTGTGTTTAACACATTTCCCAGACGAAGAAAGAAAAGCACCTGTGATCGCATCCAAAAAATTGCTAGGATTTTCCTTGGATAGGTAAATCTTGCGCGCGCGCGCGCGCGTGTGTGCGTGTGTTTGGCTGTCCGTGTATTTACGCGTATTCCATTTTGTTTTGTTTTCGTTTCGTTTAGTTTTACATCTTAGCGATGTACCGAAATTGACTGTAATTGCCAATTCGACAGCGGAGGTAAACCGTTTAATTGCCAAGTTTTCCAATTTGACGGACATATTTTGGATTGGGTGTCGAAGATGCGCGAAATTCGTTGATCGAAGGTCCTCCTCCGGTACCTTGTTAATTAACGAGAAGGTTGATTTGGAAAATGTTGGGCGATTATCGACTGTTCCAAATTTAACCAAATTTTCGGTTCCGGGGATAATTTCTTTTCCGTTGAACGGTGGTCAATTTTGGACGGTCGAATCTCTGCCGTGCGAAAACAAAAATCGATCACTGATTTTCCAATTGTGAAAAAACAACGCGTACTTGAACCGTGCAGCAGAGCGAGTTCAAAAACGTATGCGCAAATTGTATCAGGCGCTCGTGGTTTTGCAATGTTTTTGCCAAATTTTCGACGTATCTTGACGAGACGTTTTGGAGTCTTTAAACCGCAGATTTTTGAGAAACCGCTTATGATGCATCGGTGCTTTGAGCAGGGACTGATTCGTGGATTTTTTTTTCTGAATATTCGAGTATCCGAGTGGTTGTTGAAAAATGAAGAGGAATTATCGATCTTTCGGTGAAAACGCGTTAAACTGCTGATAATAAGCTGAGAAGATGCACGTGAATCGACTTATTCACCTTGTGACGAAATTTATCTGAAGAATGTAGGAGAGTAATTTGAATAACATGTGTTTTAAAAAAAACAGTGACTGGAAATATTTGAGTTAAAGATTCTTGAGAAGCATCCGAATAAAAGTATTGTAGATAAGTATATTGCAAGATTAACCTTTGAAGTTAATTTTTTGTTGTTTTTTAAGGAATTTTCAGGTTTAAAACTTTCAACGGCGAGTGTGTAAAATACACAAAGATGTAAGAAAATTGACAAGTCGCGGATAAACGAATATTTTAACCCCGTGTAAGTTTGAAAGACGAGTTACACTCGGCACAGGTAATTAACGAATCAGAATAGATAATTTCAAAATGTTAAATAGAATTTTGAATACTTTTTTCGCAGCGATCGATGTTGTTACACGTTTTAAAGTGAATAATTGTACAAATATGAAATTGAATAAAAAAAAAAAAATTTATATATGTATTTCAAACGGTTTCTTTTGATAAAACAAACGAGTATTAAGGGGTTAAAGAAAATTTATGTTTGAAATATTAAATACTCAATTAACAAATATTTAAATAGATCAAGGGTCAATATCGCGGTACATTTGAATTACACGACAAAAGAGCCAGACGTTTTCAATTAATAATTATTTCCTGTAGAAACGTCGTTGGGTTATTAATCTGTGAAATTGGCAAATTTGAGTAAAGCCAGATGTTTGTTCAAGCGCATAAAATCCGTTGTAGATACGCGTACATGAAAAAAAAAAAAAAAAAAAAAAAAAAAGTAGTTTTCTTTTTTTTCTTTTTTTCTCTTGTTCAATAATGAGAGACGTCTAAACTGTCTAATTCGCGTGATACAATTTATAGACTTATAAAGCAGATGAACTAGAAACAATGGATTTCGCGTTGCACTGATAATATTCGGATTTACATTTTTCTGTCGGATAAAGCAGAAAAATACAGTTTGCCACCGGTTGTACTAAAAAAAAAAAAAAAAAAATTATGCGCATAATTCGTCGCTTAATTGTCGCGTTCAATTTTTAGAATTTCCAATAAAAGAAAGAGAAACAAATGCCTTTTTATTATCCCTCCAAAATAATAACGAAATGAACCAATTGGACCATTTTTGTCAATCGGTTGGCTGGATATGAGCTCTTTCTCGGCAATTTTTGCTGGGCTCGATCTTTCTCGATCGTTCGAGCGACTGATTAAAACGCGATCGGTCGTTCATAGATCGACGCGATATGCGCACGCGTACCCGCAGAAAACTCAAAATCCAAAGAATCTCGAAATTGCGATGACTCTTTCCGAGCCTTGACACATCGTCTCGCGCGCTAAGAAAGAACTTGAGAATTCTCGGAGCGTTTCGTCCTAAAGTTTTAACATCCAGGAGGAACCCATCGGTAACTCTTGCCTCTTCCGACATTTATAGGGAAGAAATGTTACAAAACCTTGGACGATTCTCCCACTTTTCATTCGTTCGCGTTCGTCTCTGACTCTTCGTCGGAGTACAAACATCGAACAGGCGATTCGACGAGCGAGAGAGTAGCGCTCAAAAAAACAATATCCAAAACCCACGTTTCTTTCGAGAATGATACTGGGTCGTGATAATTGGAATGAGCCCCGACGTAAGAGTGGGAGAATTTTCGAAAAATTCCCCAGTTTCGTCGAATGTGGACAAATTTTCAAACGTCGAGTTTAAAACTCGCCTTGGCCGGTTAACGAGCGGAGCTTGCTTATGCATATGTATGAGTATCGTGTGTGTGTGTGTGTGTGTGTGTAGTTGTGTCAGCACGTTCTGTGTATATTAATACTCTGCTTAGTTAGTATGCGAGTGCAGTTTCGGTTCTCCTGCTGCGTGCCCTTATTTGCCGCCGCGGAAATCGTCCACGAGACGAATGGAAATGCGTGATCTCTGTGCTCGCGCAATTTCAATCCATATTCTATGTGTGCGCGCACACGGAACACGCGCGCGCGTGCGTAAAAATGTGTGTGTGTGCGCGCGTACGCGAGGAGAATGTCCTCGCGTGTGTATGTGCGTGCGTGCAAGCCAGTCACCGTTTGTTTTAGCAAATTTTCGCGTTTCCCGCATTTAAATCGTGGGCCGTCTCGTGATTGGTCGATTTGAATTTGGTCGAATTGATTCTGTAACCGACACGACCGTTAAACGAACGACGCTGTTTTCAAATTTTGAAAATACGACATGGACCCGGACGAGTGCCACAAAACGATTTGGCGACTCTCGCTAAGCTGCGGAAGAAAATGAAAGCTCGTACGAAAGTTCGTTGTCGATTCGATTTGAATTTGATTGGCCCCCTGAGATTTGCGTAACGGAAATCGTGCGACGTCACCGTTGAAATCGAAATAGGTCGGAGAATAGCGCGTTGCGCGCGCTATAGGTGTGAAGCGCGACCTTTTGAATTGGCCAATGGTATTCGAGGAGACGAAATCCCGATGAGGCTAAATCGAAAAACGTGACTCGTTGCTCGTTGCAATTGTAAAACGCCGAGCTCTTGCCGTTCGATTTGGTCGGATTTTCTTTCATGACTGATCGAACTTGTGAGGGAGGGAGAGACGTAGTGTTTGTAAACAACAAGCTCGCATATCGGTTCAATGACCCGAGTTATCGGTGAATGAATAGCGTGATATGAAATTTCATCAAATTGGCTATCCAGGAATCTCTGTTTGCGCAATTTCATATCAATTCGATATCTGTGCTTGCGCGCGCGCGCGCGCGCGCGAAGGGAAGGGGGTGTGAGAAGCGTGGGGAGTCGTATCAATTGAATATCTTGCTGAAATGTGATGTAATTGTGTGGGGTGGTGCTCGTGCGAGAATTTGCGATTCGCTTTCACGAAGTCCTTGTATGCATATGTCGCGTTCCATTTATTATTTGCTTTGATTGGTCAGATTTTATATTTGTTTGGACGCAAGCAAGCCCGTGGTGAGTGGACGCGAATGGGACTTTAGAAGCTGACATTCTCCCGTGCGATTGTGGCTTGGCTATTTTTATTTTCACGAAATAACGTATTCTGCAAACTTATGTTGGTCTCCCTTAACCCAACCTTCCTTATACATCGCTCGAACAGGTTTCCCATTCGCGATTCGCCCATTTGAATGACATAACCACGTGACATAACCTCTCCTATTTGTTTATCGCTTGGAATTTTCATGAAAGTACAGGCAACCCTTATCGCTGTATCTCTTGCTATGTGGCTCTTCTGTTTCTTCTCGTTCGCATAAATAGGAAAATTTATTCAGCCCGAGATTCCTCGTCAATTTGAATAACGCTCGACTATTTTTGTACAGTCCACTTTTTTTTGCTCGGAACCGTATGAAAGGGAAAAACAAAAATTCGTTATAAACGTTGTATTGGCTTTACAAAAAATCCCTACAAAATTTCATTATTCTTTGCTAAAAATTACCCGAATAAATTTGTAATAAGAATAATTGAAATCAAAAGTTGTTAACGTCAAGTATTAAACAGGATATTCCGAAAAAATCATCTTCAAGAAGATCCGTAATAGCATACATGACAAAAAGTCGACTGTAAGTTAACAGAATGTGAATAAACTGACAAAATGTCAACTGTATGTTGACTTTTAATCGTGCGTGCTGCTAAGGGTGTTACTCTTGAAAATAAATTGGGTCGAAAAGTGTTGCATAAAAATGAGAGAAAAAAATCATGATAATTCAATGTTTTTTGCTCGATTTCCTCCGAAATTTAAAAGTTTAAAAACCGTTAGAATTTTAGGTCATCGCAACCAATCAAATCTCTTCGATTTAATTCGAATCGGATTATCTTTGAAGCAACTTCAGATCGTCGAATTATCACGAGCCAAAAGACTTTTTCTCTCTAAAAAAAAAAAAAAAAGAGAGAGAGAGAGGTTTACGAAGATTTTGTTTATGTGCCAGGAAATATTTTCCGGCAATTGAAAAAAAAAAAAAAAAAATAAAGTTTTCCAGGCGGTTTACGCGGAGATAACGCATCCACCTGAAGTTGTTTCTTTTTAAATGCGTTCGCGCGACATAACCTCTTCACTCGTCCGTTACGGCGGAAGTTGACGATTGGCTGTTCGCAGTTCGTCGTGAAGTTCCGTCGATAATTTCGGTTTTACTCGTAGCGCACATAATTCACACTTGCGATACATACTTCTATTCGTGGCTCCTTGCGTGTGGTGGTTTAGTCCCGCACACGCATGGTCGTTCGAGCGTGTGTGTGGTAGTGGTGTAGTCAGGCAGTCGGCTAGTTATTATCCTTTTTACAGCGTTGCAATTTCGTTGGCAAAGTTCGTTGCACCTTATCTCGAAAATTATACGCGTTACAAAGATAACCATTATTGTATACATGCGCACGTATATTTCACACCTATTTCTCCTTGTTTTCTTTTTCACCCATGATCACCCCGCGCTGTTATAGATAAATCACGAGAATGAAAGTTCCTTGAAAATTACCGTGAAAATTGATTTTTAAAATATCCAAGAGTTTGTTCCTTTATTTTTTCTGCTTTGTTTTCTTTTTTTTTATTATTAAGTGCTTCAGATTTTTCTTTTTCAGTGAAGTACCATTATTAAACCAAAGTGATTTGCATGTGTGTGGTTTTTGAGATATTTATAAAGAGGTGGAAATCAATACAGGCGCGCGCACCACACGTATAAACGCACACTTGTGAGGTTTTATTGTAATTTTTTTGTATCCTGATACTTTGCACGCAACTTCATGGATGGACTTCCTGAAATTCTTCGTTCGCTATGTACATTCTGAAGTTTCACCTGATGTTTAACAATAAACATTTTCCTTCTTCCTGTTCCTTCTCTTTATAATTTTCTGTATGTAGATCTCCGGGAATCTAATTCAGTGAATAAATGTATGTGTACATTTCCAATGATTATTATAATTAAATAGATGAACGAATTAACGTATAAATAATAAATATGATGCAAAAAATTGTATTAAAATCGAATAAACAAAAAGCATTACCAGTAAATATTCTGCGAGGAAATACTGGGTAAGAAAAAACCATTTATTAGATCTGTGCAATTAGTGAGCGCATATACAGGGTGTTTCAGCGAGGTATGGCAAAATTTTAAGAGGTTGTAGAGGAAGTGATTCTAAGACGATTTTTCATTTACCACAATTTGATCTGAAGTTTGGTTTTGAAGAAATTCGATGATAAAGGTACCATCAGTTAGACAGAGACAGTCAATTGGTTAAAGTGAGATATCGCCACTCTCTCTTACTTCAACTATTTATTTATATACAGGGTGTTGCAAGAAGAGACACTGGGTAAGAAAAAAACATTTATGAGATCTGTGCAATTAGTATGCGCATATACAGGGTGTTTCCGTGAGGTATGGCAAAATTTTAAGAGGTTGTAGAGGAAGTGATTCTAAGACGATTTTTCATTTACCACAATTTGATCTGAAGTTTGGTTTTGAAGAAATTCGATGATAGAGGTACCATCGGTTAGACAGAGACAGTCAATTGGTTAAAGTGAGATATCGCCACTCTCTCTTACTTCAACTATTTATATACAGGGTGTTTCAGTGAAGTACGGCAAAACTTTAAGAGGTTGTAGAGGAGGTGATTCTAAGACGATTTTTCATTTACCGCAATTTGATCTGAAGTTTAGTTTTAAAGATATTCGATGATAAAGGTACCATCAGTTAGACAGAGACAGTCAATTGGTACTTCAACTATTTATCTATATATAGGGTGTTGCAAGATTGTCGCACTTTATTCGAGGGGGGTTATTTTTGAAGGTAAACCGTGACGAAAAGTATTTTACTATTTTGCAATCCGGAGCTCAGTTTTCGAGATATTTAACAATAAAAATGCTATTGGTTGGTTGGAGACAGATCGACAGTTGAAGAGAGACCAACAAAAGTCGGAGTGAACTCGCTTCAACCGTATCTGTTTCTGTTCGACCAATAGCATCTTTAGTTTTAGATATCCCAAAAGCTAAACTTTAAATAGAAAAGTGACGAAGGACTCTTTTCGACTCGATTTAGTTTGCAAAAATTAGTCTTCGGAGGAAGCGCGGTAATTTTGCGACACCCTGTACGTGTACAATGCACGTACGATTACAGATTAGTAAAATATCGATTTCCAGAGTGTACTTTGGTTTTCAGGGCAAATTCTTGACCTTGATATTACATGAAATTAAAGAGGGGAATCCCCTGTCTCTTTGTACTCGTAAGTCCCCTTTGTTGATTCACCCATTAAGCTTGTTAAACGTGATAGTTACATGTCATTGGTTTCCTGGATATCTAGTTTATTACTTTCTCCGCAATTATCACATTTGATCTTCCGATTAAATTTACTTTACACGCGTGCAATCTTTCCTGTCGACGCTTTGTTTAAAGAAGTGAACAAAAACACCCGTACTTCCTATTTTTAAGCAGCATCCGCTTCCGCCATTTTTATTCCAACTCGAGCGGTTAAATATTTTGTCTACGTTCGTCGACTGCTTTTATCAGGTTGAATTTCCTTTTTGGTCATTTTGTGAGTCACTTGGCAATTTTGAATAATCGCAAAGTTCTTTTTTCTGTTTTCCTTTCTCTTATTTTATGTCTCTTTGGATCTTTTGGGTCTATGCAAAAGTTTCAGGAACTTGAAGCAATTTTCATTATTACCATTACTATTTTTATCGCACAATTAAGTTTTAAAAATAGGTATTCATGACTTCTTAAGTAGTTGCGATGCAAGTTATTTGCTTCATGGCCGGTTAAAGTCTTAAAATAAAATTAGTCTTCGGTTCTTATATTTTCTATTAAGGCAAACTTGGAGGAATTTTTACGACCTCTATTTTTAATTCCCCGTTGAGCGAAAAATATAAATGAAACCGTTGAGAAAATTTATTTCAACGAACACCGGCGATGATTTACGCGAATAAGTGGAAAAGCGCTCTGGAAGTTGTTGCGCTTTCAGGAATGTGGAGGGGAAAGAAGTTTTTTTTTTTTTCCAAAGACCCACATAAAAATCGGTCGATTCGAAACTCTGAATGAGACACGCTCTTTTACCACTTCTCTGAAATGAATACAAAAATTAAAAGGATTAATCGCTGTTCTTGTAATACCATCGACTTGAACATCATTGATCTTCGTCAAAACCCTCCCAAAGAAAGTTGCGTCATAAATCTCAAAATTTTCAGCCAAACTCGATCCCCTGTAAGAAAGTTCCATTGCCGCAACAAGAATCAGTATTTGCATCATCCTGCAGGAATACCGTGACACTTACCCCCCCGGACGGGGGGGGGGTCCAGACAGAGTTTGGGTTTGGGTAGTGAAAAAATGTTCCCTCTCCCGACTCTCCCGCAGCTCGGCAAATAAAATGAAAACTACTAGAATCGCATCTAAAGAGGTCCTTGAAAGCGCAAAGATCATCCGAAGGGACAAAAACATTTGTCGAATAATTTGCGAGAGAAGGCGATTGCCGCTCCTATTGTAAACCGGTCCGTTTGCTCATGGGCGCTAACAAAGTGTGTTCGAGAAATACAAATAAACGCAGTTTGCGTAAACTCTGAATGTCCAGATAAGAGTATTAGCACTCGTTAGAGCTCTAATTACCGTATCACGCCATAATAACGGTCTCGCCTGGTGACACAGTGGAACGGATGTGGCTCGAACTTTTTATTTGTGGCTTTGTTATATTTTTATTTGCCCCGGGTCTGCCCCTTCTCGCCGAAGTCGTTTGGTCCCCGAAGCAAATGTCGAGCTGAAGAAGCATAGGGCAGTGCGATCTGCCTCTGCCTCCGTCTCTTCCTCCTCCTCTGTCCTTCTGCAGAAGCTCGCAGCCAACTTACAATTAGAAAAAAGAGCCGATCTCGTCAGCCGCGCGCAGCCGGATGTTCTTTTCTGCCTGAAAGACATATTCTTTCGCGATGAAAGGCCAACCTTGTTAATGAACAGCCCGACCAAAGGTCCATCTTCAACGCTCATAATGAACGCACTTGTGTTTTCTGATAAGAGAACCCCCGTCCGAATTAGTCGCTGGATTAAATGATCGCTAATTGCTCCCAAGAAACCTCGTACATGCGCTGTTTTGTTGTTTCGCGCGATCCCTCGGTTCCTCCAGCTGTGGAAATATTTCTTCGTCGCCACGTTTCTCTCTTCCTCTCGAGTTGCATCGGGGTATCGACGCAGAAGCGACCAACGTTTCCAGGGATGTCGCGGGAACTGGAACATCCGACGTTTTTTTGGCTAAAGATCGTTGTGATACTTTGAGTTCTGTCGATAAGTACTCTCGAGTTATTTCGTTGGAGGTCGATAGCTTTTGGATTCTCTCACCGAGAAGGATACGATTTTCTCAGCTGTATTTGGATTTTTTCTCAACAAACTCGGGGGGTTGAACGTTCGAGCGTGGTTCAAACTCTTTTATGAGGAAACTCGAGAGAAAAGATCAGTCTCGATATTGGACGATGATTAGAGCGTAATTTGTTCAAGGTTCTTTTATTATTATTATTATTTGTGGAGTTCGTCGCGGAGTTGTCAATGGTTCCATCGAGTGAACTTTTCGAATATTTCATTTGCAAATGAGCAGCAATGTTTTGCCGAAGAAAATTCTGCGTGACTTTGGTCGGTTTATTGACTTCGTAAACTCCAGCGAGAGATTTTTTATTGGATCTGCTTTTTCATTGCTTTAATTGGATATGGGTTATTGATTAAAATACAGGGAATTTTCGATGAGCTAAGAGTTTCTCTCGAGGCTTTACAAATTATTGGGTAATTACTGATAACTGCTCTCTGTATATGTGCATGAATAAGCGTATGCTTTAAAGAGTGAGATGAAAAGAGAGGGGGAGAGAGAGAGATATATATTTCATACGTCAAATGTCCAGCGCGTAACTTTAACACAAATTCTTATAATTATAATGATCCAAAAGATATATCGAACTACTTTTAACACGGTAGAAAACCAAAAGCAAATTTTAAACGTTGTGAATTCCTTCTGGAAAATGATTGATGTAAAACTTAATATTGCGCAGTGTTACAAAAACCACAATAACGATAAGAAACTTTGCTAATTAACAACGATTTGTATTTGAGGAAAACGTACTATTGGTAAAAAAAAATAGATGAATGCGAGAGAGACGGAGATATTCTCAAAAAACCAAAAATACTTCAAAAAAAAAAAAAAATAAGCAACATTTATCGCCATACTCAACGGAAGCGGAGAAAATTATTGAGAGTGAGAATGTAAAGAGAAAAAAAAATGTCTAATGGTCGCGCGTAGTAAAAAATGCAAGTGGAATTACCACCTGTTTTGGATAAATTCTGAAAATAGCATCGCGCAATTAAGCATATTGCAGCCAGCCGGTGAATTTGATTGGCTTACGTTTATTGGACTTTCACTCTTGTGTTTTCGTTCCAGTGGCTTTTCTCGTGTAAAGGTCAGGGGAAGGTCCTTCAGGCTGTACCCACTCGACACACAAACGCGCACACACGCACACACAAAGGAATGCATAACCTGTATACATCCAGGCTTCCAATACACGCGTGCACGCGTGCGTTTATGTGTGTAGCGTTATTCGTAGGCCGAGCAAGGTCGTCGGATTTCAACCAGTAAATTCATCCTGGCAGCTCTTGGCTTGTTGTGTTGTATACGCTATACTTAAATTCCCCTAATTGCGAAAATTGTGCATGCTAAATTTGCCGATCGTATGCAAATTTCAAGAAAATTCAATCTCTCGATCAAATTATTTATTCGTCCCTCTCCATTTTCTTCCTTTATCTATATTTTTGTTATGTTAAAATATGTAAAACATTTCCTTTTTTTTCTCCCCCCCAGTTCTCTGCCATTTTCTATCTTCATCCATACCTAACCTATCTACGTTTCTCCGTCGGAAACGCGTGTTTTCTTTCGTTCGCTCCTAACGTATATTTTTGAACAGAGATGACACGGCGGGGGTTAACCCTTCGTGGTCTTACGTCACCTGTCACGTGACGTAAGCATTCCTTTGTATTGGCCCGTGTCACGGCTGAATTGAACCGATCGGTACCAACCGAAATGAATGACGTTTCTCTCTCACACCCCAAATGCGTCCCTTCGAAATCAAAAGAGTAAAATCGAAGACCACTCCTGGTCTCTTTTGTTTTTTTTTTGATTTTTATGGAAAACGGACGGTGAGTCCGAAGATGATGGGTGGTGTGGGGGTGACGAATGTACCGATAATGGAGTCTTTTTAAAAATGGAATAATTTTCTGCCGGCCTTCGCGAGCTTGGTTGGAGAGAATATCGATGTTTCGAGCGTGTGCGTATTGTGTTTCGAGAGGTTGGAGGAGCGCGCAAAAATCATCGGCGAAAAAAATGGCGGAAGCAATCTGGTGGCTTAACAGCTCCGTCGCTGCGGGCCACGCTGAAATTACGTTGATCAGGAAAATTGCGCTTAAGAGAGTGGCGTTTACCCGCGTGAATTTCGCCACTGACGAGTTGCCTCTCCCCCGAGAAACCATATGGAAATTTCAAAGACGACTCCTTTCCTATCCAAATTCTCAACCGCGAGGAAATCGCAAATGGAAAAAGATACGACGGTCGTCGTGGTATCGCGACCACCGGGGGTCATCAACACGACCGTAACGCGTATCGCGCAAAACACGGTTCTTTGGAATAACCGCTAATGATTTTCCTTAAATAATTCTCTTGTGCAAGGTAATGGGATGGGGGAGGTGCGGCGTGTACCGATCTCGAGTCAACCAACGTGAGTTTTTAGATCGCGCGAACGGGTTTACGTAGAAGGAAATTTCAGATAATTCCTTTCGCGCGTAAATCCCGTTGAGAGAAAATCGCAAGTGGAAAAAGATTCGTCGATGATAACGGTCACCGGCAAAAGTTACCTAGATTCTACTGCGCGAAAGCTGCTTTTTTTTTGTCAGTTTGATTTTTATTTTTTATCAACCCGTGGAGGACCGGTATTTTTCCATACAAATTTAACAATTTTTTTTTTAGTAAAAGTCACGCATATTTGCATTCTATATGATTAACGCAAACTGCAAACTTGCAAATTTGCAAATTTCAATAAACGTTTTTCAATTGGACGAGAAAACTCTGCGCTTGTCGGATTGGTCGTGGTAGACGCGAGGTTTTAGGTTATGTCGACGAGTTTTTACGTAAAAGGAAATTTCGCCGAGAAACCCAGAGCAACGAGAAATTGCGAGTACAAAACGAGACGATGATAATAACGGTGGTCGCCAGAGGTCGCGACAACTATGAGTATCTTGCAAAAAATTTTTTCATCCAACTTTTTTTTTTTCTTTTTTTTTCTATTTTTGATCAGCTAGAAATGAGAAGGGAGAGGGTAGAACGCGCATGAAATTTTAAATGAGTCGACGCTAGTTTCTGTAGATACGCGAACGGGTTTGCGTAAAAGGAAATTTTAGTTAATTCCATTCGTATCTAAATCCCGCTGTAAGGAAATTGCAAATGCAAAAAGGAACGAGTAACGGTGACCATCGGGGGTCACGCATCAACATCTGCAATGCGCGCATATCGCGCAATTTTTTGTCTCTCTTTAATTTCTCGACGTGGATGGAGAAAAGGGGGGAGAAACGCGTACAAAATCCTAAGTAGTCAACGCGACTTTTTTCTAGGTTATGCGAACGGGTTTTCGCGCAAAAGGAGATTTCAGCTAATTCCATTCGCGTCAAAATTTCGCTGGAAATCGCAAATGGAGAAGAATCGCGTCGATGTCGTCGATGACTTCCAAGGGGGTTGCCAACCCCCTTCCCTCCTCCACGACCATAAAGCGGTATCACGCGTGAAAATATTTTCTCGCATAATCTCTCTCGTTTTGCGCTCTCCTCGAGTGTTTCTTTTGCAAAATGACGAGGGGTGTCGGGGAAAGGGGGGAAACTCGCATAACTAAGGCGAGAACACGTCGAAAGCGACAACCAAGGCGAGTTTTTAGTTTGGTCGAACGGGTTTTTGTATAAAAGTGGGTGGTGGTGGTGGTGGCTCGCTCGTACCGGGCGAGAGAAAATTTTTTTCGTTCTCTCGCGAAACATATTGTATCTGCGGATCTCATTAATAATTCAATTATGCAAATCATTCGATATCTCGAGATAGAAACTGCGAGCGAGTCGCGTATGAAAGTTTCATCTCGCGTGCGGCGAATGGCGGGAGCGAAAATTCCCTCGACCGAAGCGCCAAAATGCATCGAGAACAGGAAATTTCATACGCGGACTTCCGCGCACGAGGGGAAGGCCCGGTAAATTTCCGGTGGCCGCCATTAAGCTCGAAAAATGGCCGTCCGCCATTTTTCCATCGATCTTACGCGCGTGCGCGACGCGGATAAGATATCGCGCTTTTCTTTATCCGTATCTTTCTAGTTTTTCTTTTTCTTTTTTTTCTTTTTCTTTTTTTTTCTTTTTTTTATATAATCTCAAATCCTCGTACACATCGAGCGTGATGCATTGTTATTTAATCCGAGGATAGTGTTTGGAGGTAAATAGCGGAGGAGTTAGGAGTGGTGGAAGGTTTTGCCATTCCCCTTCTTCGTTCCAAGAGGCGAACGGTTATTATTCGAATTGATAGCAGAAAGGAGAGTTTCCTTGATGTTCTTATCGCGGGAAACGAAGGATCTTTATCTTTATTGAAAAGCCGAGACTGGTATCTCTGCGTGGAAAAAAAAAATTAAACGCTACCTAACCTATAACAGCACATCCCTTCTGGAGCGCCACTAACTTCTTTGCATTTGGATCTTCTTCTTTGACTCTGTTTTTTTTTTTTTTTTTTTTTTTTTTTTGCGTTTCCCTTTGCATTTGTTTGCCCCGAGGGCAACGAGATATTTTATTCTTCCTTCTGGCTTTGCAAGGGCTCCAAATTATTTTGCGCGTAGCGATGCGGGAAATGTTATGCAAATATGAAGTTTTTGGAAAACGAATGAATTTTTGTCGTTCAACTTTTTGTTTCATCTTTGTTTTTTTTTTTTTTTTGTACTTTTCTCTTGATTTTTATGATCCTTTTATCGGAGAGCAATAAAATGCTTGTTCTTCCCTTCTTTTAGAGTTTTGTATTTGCTCCCTCCGACTTATCGTTCGAGGTGATGCAAAAAGAGCGAATAAAATGTCTTTGCTTATAATCTGTTTTATCCGTCGAATTCCAACGCGATTGAATTTCTTAGAATTTAATACGCGGTAATAGAGGCTGCCTTGTAGAAATAAAATTGTCAATGGAATCCATATTGAACTTACGATCAAAAATAGATGTGAAAAAGAGAGGGATCGCTTTTATCTTCTTTTTTATTTCCTTAGACGGATGAAGAGTGGATTCTTTCTTCCTCTTCCCCTTTCAACTTTTTCTTCTATTCCCTATGTATCATTGTTCTCTTTATCGATATTGTTTCAGTTTTACCATTTTTTTTTTTTTACTTTCGCTAAAAGTATGAAAAATAGATTTATTTTCCTCTTGTTTTACCATTGTTTAAAATGTTGTCATTAAAATTTTATTAGTTTCTTCTATTTCAAAAGAAATGTTTCACTCCCTCCTTTTTGTTTATTTTTCACAAAATCTTGTTATAGTTATTGTCATTTTTTCGACAAAACTTTGAAATCTATCGTTTCTCTTTTTACTAAATTTTCATATTCTCTTTAAAGAACTTGATCGAAGCTTCTCTTAGTCGTTATTAAAAAAGATACTCTTTTTGTTTTTTGCTTTAATCTTTTTTTCGTCATTATACTTGTTTATTAATCCATTTAACAATTTCAATTAAAAATTTGCTTGATGAGATTAATAATAAGATTCGTCGTATACTTCTCTCGAGAGAAGTACACGAAGTTCGCGTACTTGAAGGTATACAGGAACTTCCGGCAATAAGATAATTCAGGGGGTGCTTCATGAATTTAAATTGCTTTTCGTTACTTTCAGTTTCTACGAGAGATCACAAAGCAGTGGAAACACGGTTGATTTTGACGAGTTTTCCTATATTTTCCAATGATTGATCCTAAATTAAATTATGATTCTAATCTCAAAACGCGTTAAAATCAAATTTATCGAATTTAACGAGTCTCTTAGAAAACAGGGATCTTGGAAGACTTGCTTTAACGACAATAGTTTTACCTCTTCTTAATCAGTGTATCGAGAAAAAAGACTTTTTCCATGAAAGATGCATCAAGAAGTGGTGACTGTCCTCTCTACCTTTCACTCCTATCGACTTTTTAACTTTTCTCGGAGAAAGAGAAATAGCTGCAGTGGAAGTGAATTATGTGTTTTGCCATTATATGGAAGCAGAAAGAAAAAAACAGGAAGTGATAGAAAATCTAAAAATTCACGATAATAAAGTATTGACTCGTTATTTTTATTTCATAAGAAACTTCTACTACTAATACAGGAACGGGAAACCTATTACACACACACACACACCTACAAACTTGTTCTGATATTTCCTTTTGTACAAACTCGGATTATTTTATATCATAGTGCATATAAGCAATGACGCGTACTTCGTTATGCTAGTTTTCAACTTTTAGACTAGATATGAAAATTGGCCAGGGCAAGAGACGAAAGTAGCGAAGCGCCGAAAAACATTAATAAACACCCGTCGCAATTAGACTTCTAAAAGAAAAGATTGGACCTCCCTTTGCCAAAGTATCCTGAAAACCGCAGACCCCCCCCCCCCTACCCTTATAAAATCATGAAATATCACAGTAGAAAGATGACCACGTCCAGTCTCGGGTAGAGTTGCGTAAGCACATAAAAAGAACCGTAGATCCATTAAGGTCCACTCGTGGCCTTGAGAAAAATTTGTCACGCGGGGCAAAAGTGAATTAAAAGCGGGGTGAAATTTTTGCCCAGCTGGTCAGCCGTAAATTTTCTTTTGAGACTCTTTAGGGGTGAGAAATGGCCAGGACATGGAATGAAAAGTGTGTTTTGCTCTGTTGCAGAGGGACTGGGCGGAAACGTGTGGAGAGACGAGGAGAGACGAGGGGAGGAGAAAAGGGGTTGAGAAACAGTGAAAGGGGTGGGAGAGAGGGAGAGAGAATGGTTCGATCGTGGCTGAAGTGAATCCTCCGGCGTCACCGTGGCGCGTGGCAAATCGGGCCAGAGGCCTGGATCCTCCTCCTCCTCGTCATCCTCCACGGAGAGGCTGCAAAGGATGCCAGGACCAACGCCCGACAGACCTCGTGCCCATCGGCTCACCGACATCGAGCCGCAAACTGCCAAGGTAAGTCCTCGACATACTCGCCCCATACGTACACAGGCACGTTTGCCCGGCATCCCGACATAACCCCGTTATAGTTTTATCGTGCATACTCCATCTGGACCGGGGTATTCGGTGTGTCCCTCCTATAGCGCGACAACCCTCTTCAATTATCCGTCAATAGACACCAGAAACAAATACACCCTTGAATATTGATGACAAGTATCTTGACTAATGACGCTCGATTCGATCACCTTTCATCACCCTTCCAATCTATTCGGAAGTATTTGGAAGCTGGTTCGGGGATTCCCTTAAGCGCGTGACAAATCTTTTATTTACTTGCGGGTGCATCGAAAGCTGTCTGAATCTTCTGGATATTCTGCAAAGTTTTCCTTCTTTGCTGTCTATTATCCGTCAATAAGCACCGGAAACAAATACACCCTTGAATATTAATGACAAGTATCTTGACTAATGACGCTCGATTCGATCACCTTTCATCACCCTTCCAATCTATTCGGAAGTATTTGGAAGCTGGTTCGGGGATTCCCTTAAGCGCGTGACAAATCTTTTATTTACTTACGGGTGCATCGAAAGGTGTCTGAATCTTCCAGATGTGCTGCAAAATTTTCCCTCTTTGAAGGGACGGAGCTATTACTTTTTTCTTTTCTGTTTTTTTTAATTTCTTATCATACCCCATCTGGACCAGAGCATCCAGCGTGTTTCTCCTGTAACGCGATAACCCTCTTCAATTATCCGTCAATAGACACCAGAAACAAATACAACCTTGAATGTTAATGACAAGTATCTTGACTAATGACGCTCGATTCGATCACCTTTCATCACCCTTCCAATCTATTCGGAAGTATTTGGAAGCTGGTTCGGGGATTCCCTTAAGCGCGTGACAAATCTTTTATTTACTTGCGGGTGCATCAAAAGCTGTTTGAATCTTCCGGATGTACTGCAAAGTTTTTCTTCTTTGCAAGGACAAAGTTATTACTTTTGTTTTCTCTGCCTTAAATATCTCTAGTTTCTTTCATTTCTTACGACGACCTCGCTTGAATCAGTGGTTCTCTTTGAGGGGTAATTGAAAACTGGAGTTTTAGGCTATCTTTCAAAAGGGTCCGGTTCTTCCCCGGGTATTTCGCGTACCCTGTTTGTTTCTGTCTAATTGTTTTAGTTTTCCCATTAGAGTCTCTGCTTTGGTCCTTTAGATTCTTACGACGACGTTAACTCAACGGTAGCTCCTGATGGTTGAAAACCAAAAGTTTTGAAGGTATCTCAAGAGGAGTTGAAATTTTCCGAATGTACTCGAATGCTTGTCTAGCATTATTATTATCATTATTATTGTGCTTTCTTTATGAGAGTCCATTTGGTTCTGTAGATTCTTGAGTCGATGTTGATTCAACGCTGGTTTCTGGTAATAGAAAACCAGAACCACCTGGTACACCCACCCCTAAAGCTCCCGCGTCCAGATACCGTGATTTGAGGAAAACAACGCCAAACCCTTATATTTTCTTCAAACACTTCCCGTAGAACCTTCTTTCTCAATGTTTTCTCTCGTACTTTCCAATTTTTCCAAAAAAACCTCAAAAAATTTCAACTGTCACGGACATACGCGTCAGTTTTACATCCACCGATATCGACCAGATTTCAGTTTTGGCGCAACCGTTTCTACTTATTCGCGATCTTACAGAGTTGCGAGTGAAATTACAAGTGAACAATAGCATCGACAACTCGAAGATTTAACCGATTCGCTGCCAAGGACGCGTATTATACCCGTCTTTGTCAGGGTGTTACGCGTTGCCAAGACTCGTCCACTCGTCTCTGATGTTACGCTTGCGAATGATTGCGTATGATAATACAAGCGCTTTTACCAAGTAATAACGAAACTTTGGCAAGCGATATCACCACTCGAAGATGCAAATGGCAATGGGAATAGCTTCGCGCACCTTATGCTTGGCAGCGAATGGGTCAAACCTATTTCGCGATGGTAAATCATCAATGGTCCGTAACCTCCTTCGTCCTCCCAAAAATGATCGAAGCAAATCGTTTCGCAGTGTCGAGGAACCTCGACGCGAGAGTGGATCAAGGAGCAAACCTAAGAATCGAATTGTTCGCGTCGTTTTGCTCGCGACACCGAAATGACCTCGTCCCGCGTGTGATGTAACCTAGGCCACCTCGTGGAGAGCCAACGTGTTCGGTGAAAACTGGCAGCGAATGGGTCAAACCTATTTCGCGATGGTAAATCATCAATGGTCCTTAACCTCCTTCGTCCACCCAAAAATGATCGAAGCAAATCGTTTCGCAGTGTCGAGGAACCTCGACGCGAGAGTGGATCAAGGAGCAAACCTAAGAATCGAATTGTTCGCGTCGTTTTGCTCGCGACACCGAAATGACCTCGTCCCGCGTGTGATGTAACCTAGGCCACCTCGTGGAGAGCCAACGTGTGTTCGGTGAAAGTCATCGTCGAGAGCGGCTACACTCGTACGGGGATCGCTGTACCATCCCGCCAAATGCGTTTGCACGGATACAAAAATAACTGGCTCCTCCATATCGCGGGAGCTGCTAATTATTAAAGCGGCTAAATCGATTTGCGGACAGAAACGCGTCGGGGGGAGTGTGCGGTTCCAATTATAAACTTGGATAGGGCACGCAACGCCTCTTATCGCTGCTCGGTTGAAGCATCGACTATCCGAATCTCGATCTTGTTGCGCTATTAATGTTTTCAAGGCACCGTGGCGGTGGTGTGGTCGCGGTGGTCCCGATTACCGATAAAACTCTCGCCGGCGAATAATTTGCCGTTCGGATAATTGGAAACGCGGAAAGCAGCTGCGGTGGAGGCGCGGGGGAGGAGGAGGAGGAGGAGGACAAAACAAGCGGAAGTACCAGACTCAGCGTCGTTATGATTCAGACGGGCAACGTGATCTCTCCTTCTGCCAAATCCTCGTTGGCTTGTTTTGGCAAAAGAACGAAGCTCGTGGGAACTGTCGCGATTGTTCGTTGTTTTCCCCGACGGATTGTTCCGGCTCTAATTTTGTCTTCGACGCTGTTGTATCGTCCGCGCGCGTTTTATCTAACGTACTCGATCGCGGATTGAGAACTATCGCGGTAACTTCTCAGGGGTTGTCATTTTACTGTCGAGGAAGCCAATTTATCGCGAATAGTCTCCGGGAAATTTTTCTCAAAACAAAAAAAGAAAGAAAATTTTAGACTTTTTCCAAAGATTGCTCTCCGGGCAATTTTTTTCAAAAAAAAATGAAAATTTCAAATTTTTTCCAAGGACTACTCTCCTACCGTTTCTGTCTGTTTTACATCGTTCGAGTTGCCTCTGTGTCGGAAGATCGAGAGTTAAAAGAAGCATTTTACACTGTATTAGACGATTAGAGAGCGATAAAACGTTTGACTGAAAACTATCGCGGTAACTTCTAATCGGTTGTAATTTTTCTTTCGAGAAAGCCAATTTATCGCGAATAGACTCCGGGAAATTTTTCTCAAAAAAACGAAAATTTCAAATTTCTTTCAAAGACTGCTCTCCCACCATTTCTTTCTATTTTACATCGTTCGAGTTGCCTCTGTATCGGAAGATCGATAGTAAAAAGAAGCATTCGACACTTAGACGATTAGAGAGCGATAAAACGTTTGACTAAAAACTATCGCTGTAACTTCTAATCGGTTGTCATTTTTCTTTCGAGGAAGCCAATTGATCGCGAATAGACTCCGGGAAATTTATCTCAAAAAAAAAACGAAAATTTCAGATTCTTTCCAAAGACTGCCCTCCGGGAAATTTTTCTCAAAAAACCGAAAATTTCAAATTTCCTCCAAAAACCGCTCGTCCTCGTCTCTCTATCTATTCTACATCGTTCGAGTTGCCTCTGTATCGGAAGATCGATATTAAAAAAGAAAAAAAAAAAAAAAAGAAAAGAAGCATTCGACACCGCATTAGACGATTACAGCGATAAAACGTTTGTGCACGGTAGTGATATCGGTGATGCGGTCGCGAGGAATCATCGAGCAAACAGATCGGCGGATATCTTTGCCGATCGGCTGAGGCAATAACAATAATTTATCCCACGGTAAATATCGATGAGAAATAAGAATAATATTTGCCGTGGCTAAAACGGCCGTTTGATAAAAGGGAGAAACGATCCGTATAATTGTCCATAAATAAGTAACGCTGGTTAATCTTTATCTAGGAAATCTTTATCTTCGCTGTTCCTCGATTTTATTGCAAACGCGATACTATCAGGACACGAATCTCTCGAGCAGCGTTGAAATTTCTCAACTGAAACGCGCGCGGTAGCGCCGACGGAAAGAAACCGCGCGCAACGAGTGACTGAACGTACGAGTGCACTTGCGCATTTCGATGGAATTAATTGTGCGACAATTAATCTTTTCCCTCCGACAAAAACATCGATCGGACGAGGAAACGCGCGTTGAGTAAGAAATTTCCCGCGATGACGCATGAAAAATCGGTTGACGATTTTTCGTCAACGCGCGCGTTTGCGGAAGAGAAAAATCGATTTCAAGGTCGATTATCGGAGGATGACGATTTTAGAATCAAAACGACGTTTGTCCGTTTGCCAAATGATAGCGCGAGCCTAATGCTGAGTAGAAGAGTGGGTGAAACTTCGGGTTTTATTTCAGGAGTATAATTCGGTCCATTTTTGAAATTTTTAAGATCCAATGAAAACAAACGGTGAAATAATCGGTAGCCAATGGCAGTCGTAAAGCGTTTCTGCGTTAGGTACGCGCGCGCGCGTTTGCGGAAGAGAAAAATCGATTTCAAGGTCGATTATCGGAGGATGACGATTTTAGAATCAAAACGGCGTTTGTCCGTTTGCCAAATGATAGCGCGAGCCTAATGCTGAGTAGAAGAGTGGGTGAAACTTCGGGTTCTATTTCATGAGTATAATTCGGTCCATTTTTGAAATTTTTAAGATCCAATGGAAACAAACGGTGAAATAATCGATAGCGAATGGCGGTCGTAAAGCGTTCGTTAGCCGAGGCTAACTGGGAAGCGCGTGAAAAAATAACGATCGATTTGGTCCTTTTGCTCCGCCGGATGAGAGTGGAGTAAGAAATTTACAGCTTCCAAGAGTCCGATTGGTCTCTGGTACGCTCTGGACTGCCTTGCTGATCCAGCGAGAGTCTCGTTATTTTAATCGAATGGGTGAAAGGTCGGAAATCGAGGAGTAAACGAGAAAATCGTTGGAGAGATCGTCGGAGACTGGCTATAGTCGGAGAAGTTCTGGATGATTTTCAGGGGTGTTGATAGGGCAAAGTAGAATAAAGTGCGATGGAGTAGAACAATTCGGAGTGGAGTATAGTGGAGGACAGTGAGATCAAATGATTTAGATGGGCGGTGTGATGGAATAGTTTAGAATAAAATAATAACGAAGCGAGATAGGGCAGAGTGGAATAGAGTAGACTAGAGTAGAGTTTTGTATTTCCTTCGCGTGCTTGAAATCTAGCGTCTCGTTATTTTAATCCAATGGGTCTGAAGGCCAGAAACCGACGAATAAACGAGAAAATCATTAGAAGGATCATCGGATAGTTTTCTCGAAATTTTCCTGGGACGTTGGTGGAGCAAAGTGGAATAGAGTGCTGTGAGTAGAACAATTTAGAGTAGAATACAATGGAGTGGAACGGTGAAATAAAATAATTTAGAGGAGAAGACGTTGAAGTGGAACAGTTTAGAGTAAAGTACTAACGCAGTAGAGTAAAGCAAAGCAGAGCAGAGCAGTGAGTAGACTCGAGTTTTGTATTTCCTTCGCGTAGTTGGAACGTAGCTCAGTCAGTCTGCTCTGAAAAATCGGACTTTTATCATGGCGGACTGGTTGGATCGAGTTTCGCAGTTTCCCCGTCACATTAATTTCGTGTGTTATCTACACCGCGTGTTATGTATCACGATCAACCAGATAAATTCTCGCTCAGTCCAGAATAAGAAAGAAACGGCCGGTAATATCAAGTGTGCTGCGAGTACCTTGCAAAGGCTGTAACTCGCGAGCCTTTTGACAGGATCACCTCAGGTTCGTCCTAAGTTTGCGTTATTCGCTCGCGGTTTGTTTATTCTCTTCATCAACGTGTCTCGTTCCACTTCCGACTGCGAGCGATAGCGAAGGAGCCTAACAAAGTGCTAATAAGGTTCCAGCGATTCTCCTCGCCGAGCTAATTACTCTCAATGATACTTAGACTTCTGGTAACTGTCACTCGTATCATTGCGCTGCCTGCTGAATGTTACCCCGATAGGCTTCTCAACATCGGTGGCCTGTAGCTTAGCACAGGGACCGAACCAAACTACGAAACTGTACCACTTACCAGTTTGGTCAGTTTTTATCCACGAGTTTACGCAACCGAACCGTTCGCGAGTTCTATCAACGACAGCCACAGGAACTACTTGCTATTTTCTCCAGTCTCGCACGATTTTTCGCGATTCTCGTCCTGTTCAACCTCGTCGATGCTTCCGTCTCTCATCGCTGATAAGGTTTCAACGAGAGTGCGAGCGGCCCTGCGAAAGCTACCGACCGTAAACACAATTTTTCTTGCAGTTTTGTCTCTTTTTTTTTTTAGTTGGTCCGCGTTTTGTGGAAACAACCGTGGTGAAGATCATCGACACCAATTGACAGGGACTGTGTTGATACCCTCGGTTTACGATAGTCCGTTTTTTCCCCTATTTTTTTAGTAGGTCCACGTTTTGTTGAAACACAACCGCGGCGAAGATCATCGAAACCAATTGACAGGCACTGTGTTGGTACCCTCGGTTGACGATAGTCCGTTCTTTCCCTATTTTTTTAGTAGTTTCACGTTTTGTTGAAACATGACCTGCTGCTTTCGATGAAAATCATCGAAACCAATTGACAGGGTCTATGTTGGTGTCCTCGGTTTACGGTAGTCCGTTTTTTCCCTATTTTTTTAGTAGGTCCACGTTTTGTTGAAACACAACCGCGGCGAAGATCATCGAAATGAATGACAGGGACTGTGTTGGTACCCTCGGTTTACGATAATCTGTTTTTTTCCCTATTTTTTTAGTTTGTCCACATTTTGTGGAAATCGCGGCGAAGATCATCAAAACCAATTGACAGGGACTGTGTTGGTACCCTCGGTTAACGATAATCTGTTTTTTTCCCTATTTTTTTAGTTTGTCCACATTTTGTGGAAACCGCGGCGAAGATCATTGAAACCAATTGACAGGGACTGTGTTGATATCCTCGGTTGACGATAGTCCGTTTTTTTCCCTATTCTTTTAGTAGTTTCACGTTTTGTTGAAACATGGCCTGCTGCTTTCGATGAAGATCATCGAAACCAATTGACAGGGACTATGTTGGTGTCCTCGGTTGACGATAGTCCAGTTTTTTTCCCGCTACTCTCCATTTGTTTATTCTCCATCAAAACTTATCTGGTCCCTCTTGTATTACGACCGATAAGGTTTTTAATAGGGTATCGCGCGGCAATAAACTGCCAACGATTGTCTGCCAAGTGAATTGCTTCCAATGACTCTTGAACCACCATTGAGTCTCTCGCGCGCGCGCGCGTTTGCGTGTGCGTGCGAGCGCGTCACTGCACACTATCTCTGCCAAATGTTTCTGATAGACTTCCGAGAATCGGTAGCTCGTATACCGTTTGCTGTATATCTGCCAAGATTTATTAATGAACTACCGGGGATTTGCGTTCCCCCCACTTACGTTGACGCGTTCTTCAACTTGCCACAACCGCGGGAAGACTCGTTAGAATTTTCCCAATCGATTTTCGCCTCGCTCTTTTCGTTTCGTTTCGTCTCGTCTCTTCTCTTCGTCGTCCACGCGCAGTGACCGTCGTTGAACCCTCGCTCGAACCAAACGCTAAAATCGCAAGCTAATAATCGTCCCATTAATCAAAAGAAACGCAGCGTCGATTCGTTCTCGCTCATCCCTTTCACCTCGGGTTCCTCGGTTGAAACCTCCTGGGAGTTTTCGCGAGAGAAATGGAACAAAACCTCTGTTACAAGCCGGGGGGGGGCGGAGGGTAAGGGGGTTTAGTTTTTTGTCGAAGCGAGACTCTTAACCGGGGTGTAGTCAGCGCGGTAGGAAGCTCGCGTGGACGTACCCAAAACCTACCACGTAGTTTATGGTAAACGCAGTGTGTTTAAGGGGGTTTAGCATTTTCGTGAAATAACCCAAAGAAATTTTTCCTTTGGATTTGGTTTTTGGCGAAGCGAGACTCTTAACCGGGGTGTAGGCAGCGCGGTAGGTTAGCTCGCGTGGACGTACCCAAAACCTACCACGTAGTTTATGGTAAACGCAGTGTCTTTGGAGATGTTTGGATGCGCGTTACCGCAAAACCACGCTCAGCGTTTCCCGTAGGAAACAAGAGCTCTAGCCTCTGGAGAGCGGAGGTTGGTAGAAGCCAATGAGAGGAGTGGTATCATTTTGCGTCGTCGCTTCCGGTAGGACGTAGAGCGTAAAAGGTATCGTTCCAATTTCTCAAGATGCGCCAGGCCGTGGTAGATTTTCCCTTCGCCAAAATAAAGCGCTCGTTCGACTGTCGTGGCCTCGTTCCGCGCGTCGGACGTCTCTCGTCTTTTTCTCATTTTTGCCCCTTTTAACAGCGTCTAATTATGTTTATCCGCTGCAAGAAGGATCTTCGCCACGCGATGCGGTCCCGACAACAGCGACAATGACAACAACGGTCTGTGCTCTCTATTCCACTTGAAATGTATTCTTTCTCTTCCTCCTCCTCTCCTCTCCTCTCCTCTCCCCATCTCCGTCCGTGCGAGATATAAAACCGGAAAGTAACAAAGCTTCCAGCGGCAGAATAGCGGAACACCGGAAGTTCACCGGGAGTCCCCGAGGTTCCGCGCAAGAAGATGGCGTTTGTTTGGATCTTTTGCTTTTCGCGTCTGGAGCGAGAGACACTGGAAATTCGTTAGCCGTGACCCGTTTTGTTAAAACTGTTTCATTTTCGCTGGAGCGTCGTTAACTTTTGCGACGATCGTCGTATTTTGAGTAATCGTGGCAATGGCTTTCTCTCGGGAACTCTCAGAGGAACTCTCGGGAACACCCGGGACTCTATCTGCCGTGTTAAACGCACCGCAGTTTCTCAGTGTTGGTCTTATTTGGAATATTGAGCGAACGATGTTCGACGGCAGGAAAACGCTTTCTGGATCCGATCTTTTTGGATTTGGGAAGTTTTTGGATTTTGCGTACCTTACGCTGTTAATATTTTTGGACCGGATGGTCGCTCGAAAGGAAAATTAACCTTCCAAAGACGGGAGTGGTCGATGCATCGACCACCTCCGAGGACGTCGATCCGACGTAAGATATTAAGCACGTGTACATAAAAATATTTGATAAAAAAAGAAGTCAATTTCGATGGAAAATTACCCGCCCTCAAACGGTTGAACAATATTCTGGATCTTTTGAATTTACAGATTTCTACCTATACACTATCCAGAATAAATTTTAATTTTCGTTAGCGACGACTCTTGCGTTTCCACCATCGAGCTTCCCTTTTACCTTCCAGATCGTTCCTAGGATCTTCGAGATCCCAGATCCCTGTATCGGTTGTAGTCTCCGCTGATGCTAACGGTACATCGATTGGATGATCCGAGAGATTTTTACCCGCGAAACAAGGCTTATCTCGATCCCGATAAGTCTGTTTAGAAAAGTGGCCTTCGCGGTACTCGCTGAGAACACCCGATGAGAGCAAAAGTATCTCTTGCCATCAAATAGACTCGGAGTTTACGTGCGAAGACCCACCACGCTTTTGAAGCTGTACTTGGGCCTGGGACGAAAAAGTTTTAGGGCCCGATCGGTTAGCAGAGCTCGCGGTTGCTCCGTTTGATCATTACGTCATCTTCCAACGTACATCTGTAGTAGTAGTAGTAGTAGTAGTAGTAGTAGTAGTAGTAGTAGTAGTAGTAGTAGTAGTAGTTGGATGTCTCTGGCTTTGAAATCCTTGCGCTGTATTAATTGGCTTATTAAAGAAATTGCTTGTGCGTGAGATTCTAGTGGAATTGCAGTAAATCCACTTGACTGGGATGGTAAAGCATCGTGTGTTGATCGTAGCGTACGTGTGTGTGTGTGTGTGTGTGTGTGGTGGTACGCTCTCCAGCATATTCCGGTATTACCGCATGGTTAAAAGTCTGAGACTTCCGGTGTATCCCGACCTCCACATCCTGTAACTGTTATTATTTTAAAGCTGGTCTCTCCCTGGTGGATCAGGGGATACCCTCCTAGGGGGAAAACGATCTCTTCGCAAGACACCGTGACAGATGTTTTCCACAGATGTAACGCAACTCTCGAACGTCACGGTGATTCCAACGGACCAACGCAGATTTATCGACAAAGACCGAGCGATGATCTTACGGAAATCCTACAGATTTTTAACGTCAAGGTCACTGGCTCTATCCCTTTGATCGTAACAACGCGTACATTGCAAGGTGCGAATGTTTTCGATTTATCGGCAAAGATCGAGCGATGATCTTCTGGAAATCTTACAGATTTTTATAATCAAGGTCACTGGTTCTACCCCTTTGATCGTAACAACGCGTACTTTGCAAGGTGCGAATGTTTTCGTTTTATCGGCAGATTTATCGACAAAGATCGAGCGATGATCTTCTGGAAATCCTACAGATTTTTATAATCAAGGTCACTGGCTCTACCCCTTTGATCGTAACAACGCGTACTTCGCAAGGTGCGAATGTTTTCGATTTACGGTGATTCCCCCGGATCATCGCATATTTATCGACAAAGATCGAGCGATGATCTTCTGGAAATCCTACAGATTTTTATTATCAAGGTCACTGGTTCTACCCCTTTGATCGTAACAACGCGTACTTTGCAAGGTGCGAATGCTTAAATGCGTGGATTCTCCCTCAGGGTCAATGGCTTCCTACCGCGTGGAAAAATCATTCGTCAGAATTAATTTTTCCTCTCCCGCCGCTTCGTGGGGTGCCCGCATCGATTTAAACGCATTTACAAATTAAACCCCCGAGACGCGACACTTTGGAGAAGCACTTCCGAAGGTTGACTTTGCTCTCGTGGTGGATGCGTTTGCGTCGATTCTCGTCGAAGGCTCTTGCGTCTCGAACTCCCTTCGACTTCTGCTATTGGAAATGATGTAACTCGATACTACCGCGGTGAATTGCCTAGATAAAAATTAGACCGAGGAAGAGGATGAGGGGGGGGGGATAGTAATTAAGAAAGTCTGGATGTAGGCCTGTGTTTCAGAAGCGAATATCAATTAACGCGAGACGGCTAACGTTAATGCTATCTTGGAGACGGATCGTTTAATTAAACGTTACAACTCTCGTCTTTCTCCGTCGATCTTTTTGTTTTCGTTCTTGTTAAATTCGTGACACTTTCTTTCGTAACTATGCCGATTACGTTGATCCAACGGTACCGGCGGCGGCCGTATACCTCTACAAAAAGGGAAGTCCAAACTCAAATTGGAAGTATCTCTACTTTTCAAGGCCACATATTTTCATGTTTTCGAACGAACGTTTGCGCGGAAGGACGAACTCGAAAATTTTCTCGAATCTTCGCTTTTTTCGTTTTTGGAATTTTTTTTTTTTTCAGATTCAAAGATCGTGAAATCATGAAAATCTCTATCTCGTCTCCGAGGGTGTCATTGTCCGTGGAAGAAACGAGTATCGCGAAAATGGAGTTTACCGTCTTAGCCTCCTTTCCCGCAGTTCATTCCTGCGGTGGGAGAAAATCGATGAACTCTCCTCCACTACCAGTTGCACGCCCTGCGTAAATATTTATAAGCGTACGCGCATTTTCTCAAATTTGTAGCATTTCCCTCGTCGCGAGGTTCGACGTGGCGCGTTGTGGACTATCGTCCATTGTGGTTAGCCCCCCCCCCCTCCCAGTTTCAATTTGTTCATTTTGCGCGCAGACTCTCGGAGATCACCGGAAATTCGTACTGCGGAGTCAAAGTCAAAGAAACCCGTCGGAAAACGAGATCCCGTGGATCTTTACGAATTTTCACAGACTGTACCGGACGAAGAGTCTTTTTTACCCGAGGTAATGGGAATTTGATAAGTCATTTTTGGAAACTGAGAGGAGTGTTGCTTGGAACGAGTAATGCGCAAGAAAACCCGTCGGAAAACGAGATTTTCACGAATTTTCAGAGACTGTACCGGACGAAGAATCTTTTTCACCCGGGGTAATAGGTAATTGGTAAGACATTTTTGAAATCTGAGAGTCAGTAGATCGCGTTGCGCGACGCAATGTTCGATTGTTCATCGGGAGAGAATAATTAACTTGTGTGTTACTTGGAACAAGTAATGCACAAGAAAATCCGTCGGAAAACGAGATCTCGTGGATTTTCACGAATTTTCAGAGACTGTACCGGACGAAGAATTTTTTTCACCCGGGGTTATGGGTGCTTGATAAGTCATTTTTGGAAACTGAGAGTCAGTAGATCGCGTTGCGCGACGCAATGTTCGATTGTTCATCGGGAGAGAATAATTAACTTGTGTATTAGTTGGAACAACAAAAGGCGGACACTGGCGGGGCACGTCCACGATAGCCACATGCTAAAAAGATATAAAAATGCCGGGCGGCGGCAGCTGGGAATAACAGTGACTCATTGAAATATTTCAGACATTTGTTATTTGACGGGGAAGCCCCTTCCAGGGATGAAAAAATAGACAATCTCGGATCCCGATGAAACTCAATAGCGGTTCCCCAAATTCCTTGCTCTTAAATTCAAGACGACGAATAAATTTATCTCGTCCAGGTGGTATTTTTTCTCATTCAAAATTTCGCAGAGGTGGAACCTGTAGAGTTGGTCCAATCAAAAAAAAAAAAAAAAAAAAAAAATACAGTGGAAGCTGGGAGGGAGGGGGGGATAAAATGAACGTTGTATAACAATCGAGAGTCGGAGGCAGAACGTGGAAAATGATGAATTTCAATGATCGAGTGATGATGTAGAAGATCGATGATTTCCCATAAATTATTACAAATTTTTGCACTCGATTACGATTTTTGCGCTCCTTGGGTTATTCCTCGCCATTTTGTTTATTTGTCAACGGGATGTCAATTTCGCATAGGTAGATAATGTAGAATGGGTCCAATAAAAAAAAAAAAAAAATACAGTGGAAACTGAGAGGGAGGGGAGGGAGCAGAACGTGGAAAATGCTGAATTCCAATGATCGACTGATGATGTAGAAGATCGATGATTTCCCATA
Source organism: Sclerodermus sp. 'alternatusi' (assembly GCA_037305995.1). Classification (NCBI taxonomy): domain Eukaryota; kingdom Metazoa; phylum Arthropoda; class Insecta; order Hymenoptera; family Bethylidae; genus Sclerodermus; species Sclerodermus sp. 'alternatusi'. The sequence continues at coordinate 1,406,937 of CM074554.1, read as the reverse complement.
AATTATTACAAGTTTTTGCATTCGATTACGATTTTTGCGCTCCTTGGATTATTCCTCATCATTTTGTTTATTTGTCAACGAGCTGACAATTCCGCATAGGTAGAGAGTGTAGAATGGGTCCAATAAATAAAAAAAAAATACAGTGGAAACTGGGAGGGAGAGGGGGGGGGGAGCAAACGTGGAAAATGATGAATTTCAATGATCGAGCGATGATGGAGGAGAGAATCGATAATTTCCCATAAATTATTACGAGTTTTCCGTTGATTGGGAAAGGTCACTGCACAAATAGCTAGAATTAAGTAATAGGTGTGTGGGAATCAGGGTTAAACATTGTGAAACGTGCGTGTGGAATGTAATTACACGTGCAGGTGCAACAATCTATTCGTGACAGGATGAGGGACGCGGTAACTAGTAAATTCCTAAGGTAACCTCAGCACACGCTAGAAATTAATCCATGAATAATATTCTAGTTAAATTGAAGGATACTGGGAGCTCCTGCTCCTCCCGCTTCTCCTGCTTTTGCTCTTGCTCCTCCTCCTCCTCCTCCTTTTCTCCTATACTCTTGGAAAATTATCTCTTCCTCCGTGAACTTTTCTCTCCCCTCCCCCTCTCCTTCGTATATTTCATATTCATACATGTATGGTAGAAATTGTGTTATAGAAACTTCATTGAATGGAAAAAAATGTTTCTTTTTCTCCGCAATCTAATTCGCTTTACGCGTTCCAGTGAAATTAAAAGATGCCGAGAGTTGATCAATCTCCATTTTCTTAGAAAATAATTTTGCAAATTTTCTTTATTTCTTTACATAGGTAGAGAGAGAGAGAGAGAGAGAGAGAGAGAGAGAGAGAGAGAGAGACTATCTGGCACAGACTGTACAAGAGGTGAAAATTACGTTTGCTTCCTTTGAAGATAGTCGTTTTGCCTTACCCTATTTTTTCTTGGAGAAAAGCGAGAGAGCAAAAGTGAGAACACTGTGTTTGGAAACCGGAAGTCGGAGATTCTGTTGCTTCGAGTAAACTTTTCGTGAAATTTATCGACTAGTGAGTTTGTATCGGTGAATCACAGTTATGTCTCTGAATGACGAAGTGGAACTTTTCAAGTATCCCAGCATATGGTTATTATTCATTTATAATCGGCGCCATTTGTACCGACGACTTACGGGTCCATCGGTAATTCCTTGTACCGCAAACTTCACTTTAGAATAGCGAACGGGCTATTAACGTTATTCGCTTCCGTTCTTCGGTCCAGACTCCTAGGACTCAATTTCTCGATCTTCCTGTCTTCTCGATGTTTGTTCCGTCATTGGAAAAAAAACTCGTCAAAAATTCTCTCAAAAAATTATTCGCTAAAATTTTTCTAAAAAAAAAAGCCTCTCGCAATATATATATAAGGTAGTTAAATCGTTAAAAAAGTGTACCCTGATCATCGGCATCGTCATCGTTGTTGCTCCGATACCAAAAATGTCCAAAAACGTTCGATCGATGCAACTGAAACGGCAAATTCTTCCTCGTTAATGATTTCCCCGGATTAGTCGTCGATGATTAATCGATTTTAATACAGTCGCGAATGTCACATTGATACCACTGCCAATTAATTATCAATAAGCGATGGAGTAATTTTGGATAAAGAATTAAATAGTTAATTGGTCGATAAAAACTTGTGGGCGTAATTCGATGATCGATCAGGTTTCCATCGTTGCGTAGAAAGCGGAAGAGACAGCAGTCACTGATTTGCGAATGGAGACGGAAACGCGTGGAGTTTCTATTAAGAGAAACATACGCGCGTACACGAAGACCACACACACACACACACACATACACGTATACACACAAAGTAGAGTTTCCGTTTTAAACTGGGTTCCGTCCGGTGTGTGGAGCATCGGGGATAATTCGTAAGAATAAAATCATCGCAAGAATAGAATAATTGCGGGGATGACGGGAAGAATCATCGAAATCGAACAAAGACAAAGACAGCATAGGAGAAAAGATTCGTGACTGCTCGTTGTTGATCGGTAATCGATCGGAGACAGTGGGATGATTTGAGTGGAACGAAAGAAAAAATGTCAAGATCGAAAAGAGGGAAGTTGTTGGAAGTGCAAAAAATTTATGAGGATGGCGGAAAAAGTTTTGCAGAATCCGCTAAGAATCGGGATGAAGCGTCGTAAGCGCGTGAAAATGAAATCAGGAAGAACGGCAATGATGAAATGAGAGAGACGATAAGGATGAGCGCAATGAAAAATCAAAAACACAAAAATAGAAAAATCGTAAGAATGTAACACGCGAGAAAAATTCGTGTAAACATACGAGATGATGGAAAACTCTCGTATGTTCTTAAAGGCGCGTCGTCCCCCGAGGTCGGACGAAATAGAAAATTCCTTTGCCACTTTTCGATTCGCGGCCTATTTTTTGAGATATCCAATAATAAAGATGGCGCTTGTCAGAGGGAGACAAGCGGATAGTTGAAACGAGACAGAGTAGCGTTATCTCGCTCTTGCTAGTCGCGACCGTCTCTTCCGTCTCTATCCGACGAAAGCTACCTTTGACCTTGAATATCTTGAAAATTAAGTTTCGGAACAGATAATGACAAAGGGATTGTCCGCTTGGTTTGGCCTCAGGATAACATTCCTCCAAGGATCTTTTAAGGACGTGTGCGAATTTTGAAACACCCTGTATAAGAATGACCGAGAATAGAAGCAAGGTTGAAAATGAAGAGGAGAAGAAAAAGAGTGAAAAGAGTCAGAAAAGAGTAAAACTAAAAATAAAAATAAAAATAAAGATAACGAAGAAGGAAGAAGGAAGGAGGAGGAAGAAAAGGCTATCATGACGTCATGGTCCAATTGCATCGACGACATCAAAAGAGGGGGCGGTGCGGGGGTCGCTATAATTTGCGCATTAAAACTAAAAACTGAGTATTATAAATAATCAGTGATTACAAGTATAATAAATATTCAGAAATATTATAAAGGGAAGAATAAAGATAAGAAAGAAGTGGTAAGAAAAAGTTATCATGACGTCATGGTCCAATTGCATCGACGACACCAAAAGCGACGACGACGGTGCAGCGTCGCTACAATTTGCGGATTAAAACTAAAAAACTGAGTATTACAAATACAATAAATATTCAGAAATATTATAAAAGGACGAACTAAGACAAGAAAGAATGAGGAAGAAATAGTAAGAAAAAGTTATCCTGTGACGTCATGGTCCAATTGCATCGACGACACCAAAAGCGACGACGACGGTGCAGCGGTCGCTACAATTTGCGGATTAAAACTAAAAAACTGAGTATTAGAAACATTCAGCGATTATAAATACGATAAATAATGAGAAATATTATAAAACGAAAAATATGAAGATACGGAGAGAGAGAGAGAGAGAGAGAGAGAGAGAGAGAGAGAGAGTAAGAAAAAGCGATCGTAGGAGCGTCGTGGTCCAATTGCATTGACGACGATGACACCAAAAGCGTCGGCGACGATGCAGCGGTCGATATAATTTGCCTACCGTTAGGTGAGTTTAGTCGCTTCGAGAATCCCGTGCAAAACTGTCTGCTGTGGCCGGGGCTTCACGCTCGACAGGATATTTCAATCAGCTGTCGCGACACGGGATCTCCTCGCCGCGGAGAATCGCATTCCTCGCTGTAGAGCTCCTCCACGGCGAGGGGAGTCCTGCCACTCTACTAGTGGGAAAACGAAGGCCAGAGGGGGGGTGTGGTGGGTCGGGACGAGGGATAATCGACTGTGAAATTCTCGTTAGTTCTGGAGATAAACGTCTGGTCCTTCCTCCCACCCCCTCCCTTCCCCTCTGTTGGTCGAACGATAAGAATCCAAAAAATGACGACTACGAGAATAAAATGATGGATGATAACGATAGGAGCGAGAGATTCGCGCGCGGTAGTGATTTTTCTTATTTTCTAGTTTTCTCGATGTCTCTTTTTTGCGTTTCCTCCTATTTTCGCTAGGGTTTTTTTTTTTTTTTTTTTTTTTTTTTTCGGAGATGGTGGAAGATTTCCAATGGAGAGATTAGAAAATGATTGATAAAGGTAAGGGAGGGGAGGGGGAGAGTGGCACACTTTTTGTTCTTTGGTTCTCTCTCTCTCTCTCTCTCTCTCTCTGTCGAGTATCTATTCGAGCAGAGAGCAGTCTTTTGGCTAGAAGAAATTTAGGTCGAATCGTGGAAACTCGATAGATTTATCAGAGGTGCCCAATGAAAAAGTCTGGATTCTCGTGGAACAAACGACTTATCGTGACTCGGCAGTAATTAAAATCACCGCTGAGTTCTGTCAGACCCAGAAACGACCAATATCCACCACACACACACCATCGAAACTCCATTTTCCAAGTTTACACGGGTCGCGAGGGTCTTCCCCCGTAGAATGCGGAGACTGGAAGAACATTCGCGTTGGTCTCTTTGATCGCCCTACTTTTTCCATCACTTCCGGGGGAGCCTCGTTTTTCAAACACGGACAGCGGTTGAGAATCACTGGCGGGAATGAAATTTCTCTCCCGGATGGACGCTACTGTAATTTTCAAAATGTTATCGACTCTCGATGATTTTCCATAGACGCGCGCGTGCGTGGCTGTCAGATTTTGAAAAAAAATTTCGATTCTTCGTTGAATTTTGCAGTTTCTTTTTCAGAGAAACGGGGAAGGTCGGGAGAAATTCCAAATAACGAGCGAAAATCTTTTTCGTTGTGAAAACGCGAATAATTTTTCTCCGAGAGTGAAAATTTGTACAATGGCCGGTGGCTCTTCGTCGACGGGCGCCATTTTGAAAAATGGAATTGAGCGATAGGAACGCGAGAGATCTGGAGAATTTACAGATTCTTGGGAAATGAGAAAATTCCTTAAGCCGGAATCGACCCAGTAATGCTTATCGTCGTGATTAACATAACCTCGCGTAAGGTAGTATTGAGAGTAAAAAAAAATGCATCCCCAGTTTCAAGATGATTCCTGGGAATAAGTTGCGTCGAAAATTCTTTTGTCACTTTTCGATCGGAGGTTTATAGCTTTAAAGCGATTCGATGAAAAAAATGCTATTTGTCGAGGAGAGACGGTCAAAAGAATTATTGGTTATTTTCAATTGGTTGAAGCGAGACGGCACCATCGTTCTGTTTTACTTCAACCAACCGACTGTCTCTGTCAAACAAATTATTCGTCTATTATCGAGTATTTCGAAAATAAGATTCAAAATGAAAAATTGATCAAAGATTTTCGACGCAATTTCATGTCGGAATTCATTCCTTGATCCAAGATTTTTTTTTTGACACCCTGTATACTCATATAAGGTGACGTTGATAGTGTCAAATAATAAAGCACTTGGAAAAGTTCGTGAATAGTTTGTCTATTATCGAGTATTTCGAAAATAAAATTCAAAATAAGAACTATCAAAAATTTTTCGACACAGTTTAATTTCGAAATGCGTTTTTTTGACACCCTGTACACTCGTGTAAGATGACGTTGATAGTGTCAAATAATAAAGCACCTGGGAAAGTTCGTGAATAGTCTGTCTATTATCGAGTATTTCGAAAATAAAATTCAAAATAAGAACGATCAAAGATTTTTCGACACAGTTTAATTTCGAAATGCGTTTTTTTGACACCCTGTACACTCGTGTAAGATGACGTTGATAGTGTCAAATAATAAAGCACCTGGAAAAGTTCGTGAATAGTTTTCACTGAGCACGTCTAAAAGCAGGAAGTGGCAACACCACCACCACCATCACCACCACCACCACCACCATCACTACTACCACTTCGTCTTTTCACAAAATATCAAACTCGTGCATCTCCTCCCCGTTCGGTAGATTTGACCCAATTTCTTCTCCCGCCACGTTTTCATCGCCCACGCACGCGTTTTATGAACACGCGACCCCTCCCTCCTCCCCTGCCATCCTCTAAAATCCACGTCGACCTTCGCCGTGGTTTATGGGAACATTTTTTTCTCATTGGTTTTCATTCGCTTCCCTCTCGTTTCCACGCGTGTCGTCCCATAGATTTTCCCCGGAACTGGACAAAATTTTCCCCATCGAACTCCGCTCGAATGGGATGGTGGTGGTGGTGGTAATGGTGGTCCGTCTGTGCAAGAGAGAAATTCACTTTTCCATTGACCCCCGTGAAATGTCTCCGGGAAAACGATGCGGGTTGAATTTTATGGGAAACACACAAACGTCCTCTCGACGTATTTTCTTTTAGTGTCGTCATTTTCCAGCGACGAGATGGCTCCCGAACGAATCGACCCTGTCGCGAGATCCAAACGAGAGAAATGGTCGTCGAGTTGAGAGTCACTGCGTCGAAAGGAAACGCGGTCGAAACTGAGAGACGTTAGATTGAGATCGTCGCGAGTAAAATGATACAAACAGCAGAGGGAGGGAGTAAGAGAGTAAGGGAGCAAAGAAGAAAAAAAAATGCGAGTGGATCTCGGACGGGGGATGAATTTTTCATGAGAAAATCACAGGATCTTTTACATCGGCCAAGTTGAGAACCCCTCGGTCAAAGGCAAACGAAATAAAGTTTGCACGGAGTACGCGGCATTTGCTGAAGACGAAAAAGAGAGGGGGGGGTCTTGTAAGAGAGAGAGAGAGAGAGAGAGAGAGAGAGAGAGAGAGAGAGAGAGAGAGAGAGAGAGAGAGAAGAGGGAGAGGGAGGGAGAGAGAGAGAGAGAGAGGGATGCTTACACCTTGATAAAACTGGAGGTCGGGTTAATGACAACCACCCCCAGCCAAACCCACCCCTTCCGCGCTGTGCAAAGTGAAATTTGTCACGAACTCTTCAAGTTCCCGTCGAATCTCGCGGGTCGCACGACGCATTTAAAAATTCCTCGAGGAGCATCGGGTGGTTCGAACAGCGTGCGGAGGTCGTCGTTTTTACGACGATTTCCGGTGACCTTGGACGATTCTATTTCGCGCGAGGATCCCGCGAAGAACAATGGAGGGGCGGGTGGAGGGAGGGAGGCCCTTCGAGACGTCGACTATATCGCTGCCGTGACCTTCGACCCCGTGAGAAACCACGCGTAGTTCCTTTACTCGCCGTGACCTTGAAGTATCGATGGGGAACCGCGCAAAGTCTGAAGATGCGAGTGTCCGACCTCGGAATGGCCACAGGGACGCGTGAGAGTCGCGCGCGTCCTTGAAATATTTCCGAGGGAGGGTCCGAAGCGCGGTACGATGGACAGACTGGAGTCCAGCCGACGGGACCGGTGGAAAATCGCAGGAGATCCTCCGACGAGGTTCGTCCGAAGATTCTCGACGCCTCCATCCCCTCCCCCCGTCTGGCTACTTCCGTTCTTTCACGACGAAGACCCAAAAAAACCCGCCACCCCGTTTCTCTTCTCAGATTTTTCTCAACCGGAATCACCGGATGCTCTCTCAAGGTCATTCCTCCAGGTCGATTTCAGCAGCGACGAAGGCAAAACTGTGACAGAGGGTTGTCGCGGTCCTCTGGTTCTAGTGGTGCCTGCACTCGCCGTGACCTTGAAGTATCGACGGGGAACCGCGCAAAGTCGCAAGCACCCGACCTTGAATTGGCCAGGGACGCGCGAGAGTCGCGCGCGTCCTTGAAATATTTCCGGGGGAGGGTCCGAAGCGCGGTACGATGGACAGACTGGAGTCCAGCCGACGGGACCGGTGGAAAATCGCAGGGGATCCTCCGACGAGGTTCGTCCGAAGGTTCTCGACACCCCCACCCCCTCCCCCGTCCCGCCACTTCCGTTCTTCTCGACAAAGACCCAAAAAGACCCGCCGTGTCACCCCACCTCCGATCAAAGGTCCCGAGAGATTTTTCTCAACCGGAATCACCGGATGCTCCCTCAAGGTCATTCTTTCAGGTCGATTTCAGCAGCGACGAAGGCAAAATCGCTGAGAGAGGAAGTTCTGGTTCTGGTGGTGGCGGCTGCGCTCACTAAACCCCATGAAACCCACGAAACCCCATTGTTTTCCGGGGGAAGTGGACGACGAAGCGACGCGGATGTTCATTTTGCAAAAATTCCGCGTGTCGAACGATCGTGAGAAGAGACAGCGCGCGCCATGTTGAAAACGAGACCGGATTGGGTTGACGTCCGTTTTATCGGTTTTATGGAGCCAATTGAACGGTGCGCGAGATCAGCGAATGACAACTCGTCGCCTCTGACCCGAACTTATTGCGTTAATGACGTAAACTCAATTGCGAATAGTTTCGCATCTTCTAGGAGTCGTCAACGATGCGTGGAAAGCGCAGAATTTCTTCGGCATGTCGCTCATTCGTCGTTTTTTTTTTCATCCCTCGAAGCGAATCTTTCTTAGTTCCTCGACTTTTGGAAATTTTCCACGGTTTCCATTTTAACGTTGAGCCCGTACTTGTATTTTTGTTTGATGTGTGAGAAAGAGAGGGGGGGGGGAGGGGATATAGTTGTTTCTATTTTGAAAATATCGCGCTATAGATCGAATCATATTTAACAGAATTATAAATGAATAAATTACTTTTTTAAAATTTAATCATATCATTGTACGTGTATGCACTAACTACCATCCAAAAATTTGGAAGCGTATAATTTTTTATATAATTTCGTTTTAAAGTTTATCGACTATTTTCCAATTTTTCCAATTTTCGTTTCTCGAGACTTCTCTTACTTTTTATAATACCTATCTTGTATTTCTACACTGTTTTCGAAATATGAAGAAAAATTTTTTTCTATTTAAGATTGTTTTTCTCCAAAATTTGTAAGTGCTTTCAAACTTTTGGACGGTAGTGTATATACGTTTATTGTATATAAATTTTATATTTAATTGGGAGATTTGTCGCTTCTTCGGTTCTGTCCTCGTTCAAAGATTTTTTTTTTTTTTTTTTTTTTTTTTTGGATTTGTTTTTTCATCGTACGATAAATCATTGATGAAATTGGGGGATGAAAAGCTGTCTGATCTCTCAATAAATCATAAACGGTAACATCGTCATCGTTCTCCTCGTCGTTATGAGAAAAAAAAAATCTGAGACCCTAAAAGTAAATTGGTAACCAATTGGTCCCTCGTTTTTGGCTGAGGTCGAAGGGTAAAGGTCAAGTAACGGTCCCATCGTCACTTCAGTCATACTTGAATGGTTCAGCTTGTCGTTTCATTTGTTCCATCAAACTGCTAAACGCGTGATAAAAAAAAACCTTCTTCTTCTCTGTGGCATTGGTAGCAGGTTAGGTTTTCGACGCTAAAACACGCTTCTTGCGCTATTATTTTCGCGTTACCGGTGATCGTACACGCGCGCGTACTTACGCTTCTATTTTAGAAATAGAACTTGAAACTTTGAAACAGGGCGTGTCCCATTTTTGAGCATAACCAAACCAAACGAAGTCAAAAAAATTTTCTTGCGAGAATAAAGTTTAGTTAAAAAAAATTCTTTTGTGGACGCGTATCTTATGGTCTGTGCAATATACAGGGTGTCGCGAAACAACCAAGCTTCCTCAAAGGGTGCGATTCCCGACAATATTTCAAGAACTTCTCCCTTCCGCCATTTTTCGATTTGAGAAATTCATCGATAAAGATGCCATTGGTTGAATTTTCGAAAACAAGAATTTTCGATTGAAAAATGGCAAGAGGAAGAAATTTTTGCATAATTTTTTCTGAAACGCGACAAGTTCGATAGCGAAATTTCAAGGACGCTCGATCCTCGTTTGCAACCGGAACTCGATGAAAATCAGACGCGGGTGAAAATTTTGCAGAAAATCAAACATGGACGGGCATTTCGCAGAAAAACAGAATTTGGCGAAGCGAGTGGGGTAAGATCGAAATTTTCTCTAAGAATTTGCGCAACTTTTCTCGTTGCAACGTCACCGCGCCCCGTGTCATCAATCTGTCGGGCTATTTGCCGGAACCACATCAAGGACAATTGCATAGTTTGCTCCGTGATATTCAGGATGTTGGTGTCCGTGGATAATGGACCATTATGGATTGACTATAGCAGCGGCAGCAGCGGCAGCAGTAGGAGCAGCGGTAGGAGCAGTAGAAGCAGCACTAACACTAGCGCTTCTGGATCGATATTTCGATAAACTCACGGAGACCAGGAGTGGTCCGCCATTTTCCTCGTCCAGCAACTTACTTCGACAAACGAGACGTCGTTGTCAAACCTCTGATTCATTAGCAAACTGACGAGGGGGAGCCTCGACTTGACCCTTGCTCTTCTTCCCTCCATCCAAAAAGGGGGAACAATTTTCGTCTGTTTATCACACGGTGAAGGAATGACGCTTCCTATGCGATGAAATTCGTTAAATTCATTTGAAAGAAGGAGAAATTCTTCGGCCTATGAGAAACGTGTTGGATCTTCGATAATTTTATCCCTCGAGAAAAATGTCGAGTTTTTCAAACGAGAAACGATGGAGTTCGTCGAATTCGATCGAGCGAAGGTTTTCGATCGCTTCTCTTGTACGATTGTTTCGAATTGATTCCCCTCCCCTACCCTCTATCGCAAAATGGAGAACGACCCTCGTCAGTTTACCACATGAAAGATGACAATTTCGATTCGATGAAATTCGTTAAATTCATTTGAAAGAAGGAGAAATTTCTTCGGCCGATGAGAAACGTGTTGGATCTTCGATAATTTCATCCCTCGAGAAAAATGTCGAGTTTTTCAAACGAAACCATGGAGTTCGTCGAATTGGATCGATTCGATGAAATTCGTTAAATTCATTTGAAAGAAGGAGAAACTCTTCGGCCGATGAGAAAAATGTCGAGTTTTTCAAACGAAACTATGGAGTTTTTTTTACCGAGTTGGATCGAGCGAAGGTTTTCGATCATTTCTCTTGCACACGATTGTTTCGAATTGACCCCCCCCCCCCCTCCCTATCGCAAAATGAAGAACGACCCTCGTCAGTTTACCACGTGAAAGATGACAATTTCGATTCGATGAAATTCGTTAAATTCATTTGAAAGAAGGAGAAATTTCTTCGGCCTATGAGAAACGTGTTGGATCTTCGATAATTTCATCCCTCGAGAAAAATGTCGAGTTTTTCAAACGAAACCATGGAGTTTTTTTCTACCGAGTTGGATCGAGCGAAGGTTTTCGAGCTGTTCGTCGTACAATTGTTTCTAATTGATCCTTCGCGCGCATTTTTGTATCGGTTGTAGCAGCACGACGCCACGTCGTAGCTTTCGAAGAGAGTTTGCGTACGCGATAAATTGATAAACAAGCGGTTTTCTCCTCGAAAACGGGGGAGAAGAGCGGTCGTTACCGGAAGTGAAAAGAGGCGTTAAAAGAGAGAGAGAGAGAGAGAGAGAGAGAGAGAGAGAGAGAGAGAACAAAGGTTAGGTGTGTGAAACAATGGCGTAATGTTCGTCATCATTGCTGGAAGCATCGGAAGCTTCCGTGTAAGAACTTTGGGCGTCTGTCTGATTTGTCGTTTAGTCGCGTCACTGAACAACATTCTAAATAAGGTTTATATCCGCCGTCTATTTTCGTCCGGTTCGCGACGCTTCGAAACTTGCGAAATGCGCGACGGAGACGTCGTTGAATTTTTTCTCGAGACCGTCAACGACGACGTGGGTCCGTCTGAGGTTCGCACACGTTTCTTAAAAGGTCTAACCGGATCGGTGAGGACGCCGTTACTACTTAACTCTTTCATGACTCGCGTGGTCTTCCAAAACACGCACACCGACGTTTGATTTTCTAACGAAGAAGAAGAAGAAGAAGAAGAAGAAGAGACAAAGTTGGGAATTAATTTTGTGCGATCGCGCGTACAAAGTTTGTTGAACGTTTTCGAAGAAATTGTAATCTTTTTAGGAGCATCTTCGTCTCTTCCGTTTCTTCTCGCTTTTCTTCCTCTCCGTCTGAATCTTCCAATGAAGAGGAAGTGGAACTTTTATCCATCTGGATCTTCCAACGAAGAAGAAGAAGTAGAAGAAACAGAAAAACCGAGTTCACGAATGCTCTCCCCGATATTGCTGAGAATAAATTTGATATGCCCACGTGTACAAAATCTGTCACGCGTTACTGAAGAAATTAGAATTTTTCCAGGAACACTCTCTTCTTCTTCTCTTTCTTCTTCTATTTTTTCTTCTATTTTTTCTTCTCCATCCTGCCGCGTTTTCTACCAGTGAAAGAATTCCAGATTAGCTGGATATTTTCCAAGATTGCTGGTACACACCCTCGTCGTTGCTGTGGAATTCTTTGCAAATGGCGTGTTAAGTAGAGTTCTTGGAAAAATTTACCATGTTCATTTTTGTTTTCTTCTTTTTTCATTTTACGTCTCTCTCTCTCTCTCTCTCTCTCCTTTATTTCTTCCTCGTCTTTGCCAATGCAAAACCACCGGAGCCTTCTCCGGTGGATGCTTCATTCTAGAGTGGAGGAATTTTTCAATTTGGCAACTCCCTCTGGACTCGTGATTCAACAAACCAACGAGCATAGATAAATGTACGGCGATACAGAGTTGCAATGTTACCTTGAAAGGTGTGTTCCAGCATTTCATGATTTCGCGATGTCGCGAATTTTGCCATCCGCTGAAATCCTGACTCGGCAACAGCCATTAAAGTGACCCAGTTTCTTTCTCCCCCGGGAAAAAATTTACCGCGTTTCTATTTTCTCCCTCTTCTCTCTCGCTTCTCGCATATTTTTCTTGCATCCTCATCGTTTCTTCGTGGCTGTTTTCGCTTCCTCGTACCTCTTCGTGAGCTGTCTTTTCGCCATGCGAGTGGAGAACGTAAGAATTTCAGAATTGACAATTGCCACTGAACCAGTAGCAACGACAGTAACGAAAGCAATGACAGTAACGACAGCAACGAAAGCAATGACAGTAACGACAGCAACGACAGCAATGACAGCAACGATAGCAACGACAGCAACGACAGTAATGACAGCAACGACAGCAATGACAGCAACGACAGTAACGAAAGCAATGACAGTAACGACAGCAACGAAAGCAATGACAGTAACGACAGCAATGACAGCAACGATAGCAACGACAGCAACGACAGTAATGACAGCAACGACAGTAATGACAGCAACGACAGTAATGACAGCAATGACAGTAGTGACAGCAACGAAAGCAATGACAGTAACGACAGCAATGACAGCAACGATAGCAACGACAGCAACGACAGTAATGACAGCAACGACAGTAATGACAGCAACGACAGTAATGACAGCAATGACAGTAGTGACAGCAACGACAGCAACGGCAGTAGCGACCACCGAACGAACCAGCAGCGCATAAACGCAAATTCGGCGCAAAGTTGCAAAGTTACAAGGCCACTCCTGGAAGGAGAGCATCCGCGTATTTCGCGAATTCTCTTACCCTCCGTGGAAATTCCGACTCTGCGGGAGTTTCGTCAAAGTGACCCAATTCCCACACCCCCACCGCTTAACCCTCTTAACGTCGGAGATGCTATAAAGTATCCAGGAAAGCAAAACCGCCCCGTCGACGTTGTAAATTTCATCGTTGGATCTCGCGCGTGGATGCCAACCGAGGTCGCGTTCGAATATTGCGTTCGTACACTTTCGAGGAAAAATGTTTTTTGACGATCCCCCCTCCAGCGTCACAAATTCGGCGGTAGAAAATATACCACGGATCGCAAATTTGCGCGTGGAAACGCGGAAACAAGATGGCGGCTGTTCGTCGAGACCGGCGACGGACGTTTCGTTTTTCGCGTGACTTTTTGGGAATAGTCGAGGAAGAAGGAATCGCTCGAGCGTGTGCGGCTGACGTAATTTTCGATGTCCTATCTCGCGGGGATGAAATTGAACGGTGGAGTTTTCTCCGGAGGACCCCGGAAGCGGCTGTCAAGGATCGTCGAGGGTCTCTCCCCGATATATTTTCCCCATAAGCGACGAGGATTTGAAAAATAGAACATTGGCAGGCTTGTGAAGTTGAGAGGGAGGGAGAGAGAGAGGGAAGACGTTATTCCGAAGAGTCCCATAAACTACCATGACCTTGACAAACTTTTTTATCGGCGATAGCCATCGAAGCGTGCGCGTCCTTCTGAGGCGCCCCATGGAAGAAGTGAAAATTATTTTGGAACGAGATCGACGCCATCGACGTGAAATTTCCCCATAAGCGACGAGGATTTGAAAAATAGAACGCGGAAGGCTTGCGAAGTTGGGAGGGATGGAGGGAAACCATAATTTCGAGGAATCCCATAAAACACCATGACCTTGACAAACTTTTTTATCGGCGATAGCCATCGAAGCGTGCGCGTCGTCCTGAGGCGCCCCATGGAAGAAGTGACAATTTTTTTGGAATGAGATCGACGTGAAATTTCCCCATAAGAGACGAGGATTTGAAAAATAGAACGCGGAAGGCTTGCAAAGTTGGGAGGGATGGAGGGAAACCATAATTTTGAGGAATCCCATAAACCGCCTTGACCTTGACAAAATTTCAATTTCTTTCCCATGGAAGAAGTGAAAATTTGTCCGGAATGAGATCGACGTCATCGACGTGAAATTGATCGCAAACTTTTCGCGAGTTGACCTTGGGAAAATATCGGATCCCCGTCGAACTTTCGCATTTGCCTCGTTATCCTCGTTCGCCTCGAGAAAATATCTCCAGAGAAAGTATCTCCAGGTTTAATTTTGAGCTTTGCTCCTTTAACTCCACTTCCCCTCCCCCTCCTCCCGTTTTACCGATATTTAAATTTGATATTTGACCGATAGTTAAATTTGGATCTTGAAGTAGCATCTGGGTTCCAAAAACCTCGAGACCACTTCGATCGACCCTTCGGCTGTCGTAAAACCGTACGAACGTATCGCGAGTGAAATCGCACGGAAAATCGATGACTTCCTGCGCCGTCGAAGGTCGTTGACCCGTAGAATTTTCCGATCTGGAACGGAGACACCCCTCCGGTCGGATCAATTAAAAACCTCGAGTCTCTGTACATCGATCCTTCCGGTGCCGTAAAACCGTACGAACGCGTCGCGAGTGAAATCGCGCGCGGAGTGTCGATGACTTCCGGCGCCGTTCAAGGTCGTTGACCCTTAGAATATTTCCGATCTGGAACGAAGACGCCCCTCCGGTCGAATGACGAATTTCGAGTCACCGATGATCCCCCCATCGTGACGCGGCTCGGTGGACACCGATCCGAGTACCAAGAGCTGACATTGGCGTTGACCTTGAAATCGGTACCCCGGTCCTTCCACGGGGATGCCGGTAGCGCGAGTAACGCGATTGTCGGAAGCGAATTTCGGAGGCGACGGGTGCGAGATAGCGGTCGATACAGGAGGAGGAGAAGCACGCAGGGGATGACGCGGAAGGCAAGGGATGACGCGAAGGCAAGGGTGCGAGAGTCTCTTGGTACGCGGTTGGGTGCGCAGATCCTGGTCGAGTCCCGAGTCCCGGTCGTCCCGAAGTGTTCCGAAAACAGCGAAGGAGGGAGGCAGGATGAGAAGGGGTGAAAGAGGGAGAGAGAGAGAGGAGAGGAGAGGAGAGGAGGTATGCCCGGTGACCCAGTTATCGTCGAGGCGAGGAGCCAGCTCGACGTTGCAACCTGGGACTCTGGTGCTCGTGCGAAATTTCACCGGCCGAGGTACTTCTCACCCCTATTTCGCGAGTTCCTTCGACATTCGACTCTTCCGCGTCTCCGAAGGTCGCGGGAGGTTGCGCAAGGTCGAAAGATTTCCGCGGGCGAGACCTTCCGGTTGGTCCATTCCGTAGCTCGGCGTCGTTTTCTCGGTTTTTTCTTCAGTTTTTGGTCCTGTGTATCGCGCACGCGAGGCATCGAACGGAAATTCTCACCCCCTTCATCCCCCCGGAACTATCGGTTGTTCTTGCTGCGTTTTTCTTCGGACTGTACGAGTCGAAGAGTTCAACGCTGGACGAATGCTCCAAACTGTCGTGTCCTCCACGACTCCCAGCAGCGAGGTAACACTCTCTGTCTCTCTCTTTTTGAGTAAAAAAAATTTTTTGTTGTTGTTGTTTTTTTTTTTTTTTTTTTTTTTTTTCGTTCCTCGCGCGTGGTCCGTTCGAAATTGGTCCCGAAAAAATTCCTACGTCGCGTCGACGTCCCGGCGAGTTGCGGTACGACGATGCGACGCGTCTCTCTCCCTGTGCAGTTTTTTTGGATTTCTGCCCGCGTTGATTTTCGATTTTTCGGGGGATCGAAAAATCGTCGTCGAGCGAAAGAAAAACTCTCGAGAGTCCTTCGGAGTTACGTGCCGAGCGATCGAAAACGCGTTCGAATCGCGAGAGTGAATTTGGTTGAAAATTTGCAAAATTTCGAGTTTTTTCGTTGAAGATTTTCACGGCCGTCGTGAAAATTGTTCAAATTTAACGAAATTTTGTCCTAGATCCACCCCCTCGTGATCACCGGCATCTATTGACTATTGTCGGGGGAGGGGGAAGGGGGGGATTTTGCGCTTTCGCGCGACATTTTTGATACGCAATTTTTTTTTTTTTTTTTTTTTCGAAAGCGCAACCAACCGCGCGCGAAACTTCGATACTTCGCAGTGCAGAGAAAATCCGCGCGATTGAAAAATTAATCAGCGACAAAATCCATTTTGAAAATGTAGTTTTTGTATCGGACATCGTTGCGCGACTTTATTTTTCGATTCAATTCTTATTGCACGATTGAAACGATGATTGAAAGTAGTTTGGACATTGCTTCTAGCAGGATTTTAATGCACAGTGGGTAATGAAAAACTCCCTTTAATTTCCAAGTTCTCAAGGGTCATCAATCACCACCCATGATACCGCGCGATATCGATTGGTCCGACGAAATACGTAAAAACCGGATATTACTGCAATTTTTGAGAAACTGATTGAAAGAGATGATCTAAAAGCGCTGAGGATGAACCTGACACGTTGACAAGAAAGATCTCTTCGAAAAATAATTTTCTAAATTATGAGAAGCAAGTTTTTTGGAAATCAACAAAATTTCTCTCTGTATTTCGTATTTTCTTCTTGAATTTTTTGATGAAAAGTACGAACGGTTTTCCAAATGCTACGAAATTCATATTTGCATTTGTGGAATGCACCGACGAGGACACGGTTGTGTTGATTTGAAATTTACCGTTGGTACCTCTTGAGCCATTAAATCAAATCCGCTTTGAAATAATCTCTAAAACGCGTTCAAAGTTTATCATCGCGTAAACACATTTAAATCGTGCTTGCTTTAAACTTGCTTTGAACGCGTGTTAGTCTTTTTGCATCTTTGTGCGTAGCTCAATATGTTGATGTAAGTATTGGCGATCTCTCTCTCTCTCTCTCTCTCTCTAATTATGAATCAATATTTTCAGTAAAACAATCGAATGTCTTTTGACTTTCGAGAAATTTCTAATTTTGTTCACAAAGTACCCTGGAAAATTTTCTTATCATTTATCTCTTGCATATTCTGTTTGCAAATTTATTATACATTTGCATAAATTAAACCGAAACGGATTAAAGATAATTATAATACTGAAAATAATAATTTTTTTGCTTCAACGTCGCTTTGTATATAATAACGATTAAACATTTTTCAATGTTGTTGCATTTGCAAAGTAATGAGTTAAGCTATTAATGTTACTTTAGATTTTGATCAATAGATGAATGTTTTTGAAATAAAGTGGTATTTATGTATATCGGTGTGATTTGCAATTTGTAATTGAATCGAGCGCTTTAGAGCTAATCAATGATCACTGGAAGTTTCTTTTAAAAAGCCACTGCATAAACAATGATAATGCCAGGCCTCTGCTAATTAGAGTTGAAAAATCCAAAATTAGTCAAAATGATAAATTTGAGATTGAATAATCTATCCTGATTAATATTAACAAGTCAGAGATTACGAATGCTCTCTTAATAATAAATTTCTGTTATTCCATTTTTCACGTCGCTATCCGCCATGTTTTTATTTTTTATTGTGACTTCTGTGATTTAGAAATCAAATGCGCGTATTTCTGATGAAACCATCGTCATTTCAGTTTTTTTTACCACGAATTGCTACAGTGTTTTTCTTCAGACTGTAATTCAGAAAATTTATCGATATTCCTGAAAAAAAAAAAAAAAAAAAAAAAAAAAAAGTAAAACTTTTTAATGGGAGAAAAATTACCATTGACGTCGTTTAATAATTTAAGAAATATTTTTCTCATGTATTAAAATTTCAATTCTTTTTGTCATTCAATTGCAGCAATCGTCTATTGAACTGTGCTGAGACAAATTTCAAATATTTTGGGTGTTTTTGAAAAAGAAAAAATTTCTTCTAAATTCAAATACACGTTTGACTTTTTTTTGGATAGTTTATTTGCGTTACTCGATAGGGAGATACCCGCGAGTAAATGCCATGAGAAATTGGAATAACTGGTTACGGGTGTCTGAAGTTTGCTGGAATGTTTGAAATTATGCTCGGCATAATTAATGCGTTCTTGCGTTCGATCCAGCGTTTGAAGAACGTTAGAAATTATGCTTCGCATAATTAATGCGTTCTTGCGTTCGATCCAGCGTGGCCATTTTAATTGGATCAATCGGCCGATCGAGGAGCCACTCGCGTTGACACGAATCATCGAATTCCCTTAATTTTGATCGACGGTGTATCAAATTTCGCGTGTCTCGATTAGAAATTTACCTCTGTCTTCGTTTCCGCTCAAAGACGCGTCATAAACGTATGAATCTACAAATCTGCAAATATCCGCGAAAAAAATATTTACACGAGTGTCGCGAAAAATTCTGCAAATGCAAACTCGCTCGATTTTTTTCGAAACTTTGACAGATTTTGAGTCGTCTCGATTCACATCAGGGAGGGAGGACTGATGTCAAAATCGTCACTTCCGGTTCTCTCTTCTCCATTGAAACCTCCACCGCGAGTCGTATCGATGATAGCCTTAAGGAAAAGATGGAGGGAGGGAGGGAGGGAGGGGGGGAGTAGCTATCAGCTGATCGCACGTACAAAGAATTTGTCGGAGTGACGTATCGTATCGTATCGTTTAAACAAATCGTCGTTTTTGCAATAAACATCGCGATAAAAAAAAACTTTGTCGAGATGCGCTGAATTTTACATAGAAACATCGCGCGTGCGCGCGCGCGCGCGTGTGTACGGTACTGCAATACAGCGATTAGCGTTGACTGTACACACACACACAAAATGAACGCGTTACAGACGTTCCTCGAGCGTATTCGTTGAAATTGGATGGAAATTAGTCGGATGATCGTTCGATCGTGATTATTCGATGGTTGGAGAGGTCACGTGGTACCGGTGTAGCGACACCGTGGAGAAGTGTCATGGATGGTGGAGCTTATATCCGGTAACCGGGTCCCCTGGATGCGCATTGCAACGGAATGCGACATGTTTTCGCAGATTGCAGCAGCAACAGCAGCAGCAGCAGCAGCAGCTGTTGCACTGGTAGAGACGCAGACGGTTTAAACCCCCTCGTCGTACACTCTCCCATCTGTTCTCCACGGTCATCCATCTTAGCTCCTCCACTTCTCAGTTTACGTCTTCTCTCTTCTGCGCGCGTAAACTGACCGAACGTGAACGCCGCTCGAACTATAATGGGATACCCGCTACAGTTTTATCACTCGCGCGAGGAGTTTAATCGCGCGAGCGATTAAAACCACGAGGATCCGCCGCGCGAGTAGCGTTCCCACACGTCGCACAGCCGCGGGCGGCGGAGAATTTTTTGAGTTCGCGCCCCTTCGACTGGAGGATTTTTTTTTTTTTGCGCGCGCGCGAGCGAGCGATTTTTCCAAACGATTCGAAATTTTATTTAATCCTTGTTGGGCCGGGCAGGGGGGGGGGGTGGCCACACGGTAGCAAATTTGCAGTTTGCATTAATCATGTGGAATACAAACGCGGGTAAGTTTTATTTAAAAAAAATTGTTAAATTTCAATGGAAAAATGTAGGTCGTATAGGGGTTAATGGTATTTAATAAGTAAATTCAGATTTTATTTTTTTTTTTTAAATGCTCTGGTTGATTTTTTGGTGAAATATCGCGTAAATGGGGTAGTTCCTCCCCTCTGCTCTTACCCCTTACCACGCGTTGATCCACATTTTGGTTTTAAGTGGGTGTACGGTCAACGATCCTAAATCCGGCGTTGACCCTCCATGGGACTCTATGGGGTTCTATGGGCCCGCGTAACTTTCAGGTCACGCGTTAGCGCATCGACATTTTACCAAATCATTTTGGTTTACCAAATACTTTTTTCGCAAGATGACGTATGTGTCTTGATTATGCAATGTGTCTGAAGCAATCAATAGCAATATTAATGACGGTTGGCAGCAGCAGCAGCACCACCACTACCACCACCATCATCATCAACCTGAAATAACAAATCAAATGCCTTGCAACTTGCCTGCGAATAGAAACCGACGAAATTAATTCGACCCATACGGGGTTAACGTTAGAATCGTCAAAACCGTCATAATGACGGTTTTCAAATTTTCTACCTATAAAATATTCATATAAATTCATATAAATGGCAATCGTAATATAGATTATGTTGATTGTCGTTTCTATTAAATTACGTTCTTTCGTCTGCGTGAACCGAGCCAAAAATTGCAACGACAGTCGTCAAAAATCAAAAATCCGCTAATTTGAGGGGTGCGATAAAACGATGCGACGAAACGATATACAGGGTGTAACGAAATAATCGCTCTACCTCGAAGGGGACGATGCGAATCTATGGGGTGGAATCCGGCGATTCGCATGGTGTTTCGGGCGGAGGGGGAGAGGGGGGGGAGAGACGACGGCGATTCCGCGAAATCGTGAAATTTCGTCAATTTCGACGCGGCGCGAGATATCCGAACTTCAGCCGTGTGCCATAATTCAGCGACAATTTCTATTTCCGCACTTGCGAAATTATCGCAACACGCTTGAAGATTTAGCAGCTTTGATGTTCCAGGACTATTAATTTTATCGTGTACACGCACGACGACTCTCACCCCGTGTCGCGAGTGTATCTACGCACTCCGACAGATTTTATAGCAATTTCAGACGATTCGACGCTGATCATTTTGCACAGTCCCATAAGTTATGGTGGAAGAGGAGGGGGGGTGGCGGGGGGGTTGCGTATCACCGCGCGTATTTTTCAGCGTGTCGAAGCATCGAACGATTTTATGATTTTTATTTCACGGGAGAGACTCGATAACGAGACACCATAACGAGACACCATAGAGATTCTAGAGAGTCTATGGTGGTGCGTGTCGCGGTCCTCTGATTCGTTGAAATATTTTTCGCGTGGTTGTCAAACTCGTCGTTGGAGCGACTAGCGAGGCGACATCGCGCTAGTAGCAAAATCGTCGAATGGCGTTTTCGAAATAATCGAAGCGTTTTGCGGTGGGGAGAAGGGAGACTTTTTTCAGTAGTAGCGACGGAACAGTCTGATCGCTTTCGTTTTTTTGAATAAATATAAAAATTTTGATAATAAATTAAAAATTGATTTGAATAAACAAATAAGTTTGAAATTGCCGGATGTTTTGAAATTCGCATTTGCAACTTGTTCGAAACTTGAAGATTCTTCCTTTATTCTTTCATTTGCGAGGTGCGCGTAAAGTTAAATAAAATTTGAACGAATAAAATTCTCAAACTTTTCCCACGAACGATGTCAGAGTGATTCTTTTATTTTTTTTTTGTTTTTTTTTTATCTTGCTACGTGATTAATTGTTAAGGTTAGCGCGACATTTTCCCGTCTCGTTTATGCGAATTTATAACTGTGGTAGAAACACAGAAATATGTCGAAAAATATTTTTACGAAACTTCGCGCGTAAAGCCCAAAGCTGAAAGTTGGAAAAAAAACTTTTAATCGTTAAACGCGAGAGAGTCGTAACTTGATAAATAAATTGTAGCTTGCTTATGCTCTTGGCGGTTTAAATTTTAATTGCAACTTTTGCAAAATTCTTTCCGGAAGTTCCGAAAATTTCATCATTTTTTTCAAAAGACTGTCATTTGATTACAACGAATGTAGAAAACTGTGTTTTTGGAAAAGGATCGTTTCTCCTTGTATCACTGTTTTTTCTTCTCTTTCCAAAAAAAAAGAAATGGAAGAAGATGAGAATGAAAAAAAAAATGAACAGAAATTAAGTGATTTTTTTGATTTTCGTCATCGCGTGACATTTCTTGGTGGAAAAATTGTCATTTCTTCCACGAGTAGAGCGGGAAACTTACATTATACGAAATCTTAAGAAGATTTTACGCAAAGCGAGAGACTGTGCGCTCCGGTTGCCGCTTGTAAATGTAAAAATAAACTATCAGAATCTTATGTGGGAGGTAAATAAGCAAAGTTTCTCGAGTACTTCCTGAAGTTTCTCGTGTAATTCACAGGAAAGGGATAAAAGTGTGTACGTGATACACGTGTACGAGTATGTGTGCTCGCCATGGGTTGTTCTGCTATGTATTGGTTGCATAGAGAAGTTTTGTATGGAGAATGGAGGTCGAGCCGGGGATGTTTATTTTGCGGTGCCAAAAAGTACGTTGACCCGGTAACAGCCAATAGAAACGCAGCTGTTCGTTAAGCTAGCGTTATTTACGAATTTCGCATAAAACTTACCAATACTAGAAACTAACCGATAGCCAGAAACCCACTGACTGTATTTCTGGTAACATAAATTATTCGAGCATGTGGAACCCCCCCCCCCCCACCTCATCTAATTCCTCATAATTTTTTTCAAATCGCGATAAAATAGTAATTATATCTCTATGCGTCTTGTGTGATAATGCTGATGCAAAGTTTCGCCGGAGAAATAAAAATAACTCGTGGAAAGTTATTCACCGATAAACAAAATTTTATTGAAACGAAAAAAAAAAAATAAGAAAAATATTTTCACGTCGATGCGATCGATGCTTGGATCAAACGCGTAAAACGAATGTTTTTTTCTCTTGCATTTTCGTAGATCATTGTTCTTAATCCTGTATAATTCGTTCTAAAAAATTGTTCTATTCCGTTTGCCAACTTTCAAAATGGCCGACTCGCTTCCCGCCAAAGTTAGCGCGTCGACGCAACTTCGTTTTTCTACGATTTTACGTCAGAAGGAACTTTGATGCGAGTGTCGTAAATTCATTGGCAATTTCGAATTTCGTCGCAAAGTCGGAGAAATTTGAAAATTTCACATTTGAAAATTCCAAAATACGCGGGAATGCGAATCGACGGGGACTCGAGTCTCAGGAGTTTGTTCCGGAATTTTCTTCCGATGGACTTTTTATGCCAATTGCATAAAATTACGATGTCAGAAGCTTCGTAAATTTATAAAGAAAAAACTTCGACAAGAGTCGACGAAATTGGCAAATTTGAAAATTCTACGAAAACACGACGGAGGTTGTTGTACTTCCAAAATTTATTCTCCGCGAGACTTTTCCGCGGAAGTTCAGCCGACTACGCTCGACGACTTCCGGCTGCTTTGCACTCGCCACCCCTCAAAATTTAATCTTTTCAAAACCAATTTCGAAAATCATCGCGCGCTTCATCGATTCTCCACTGTCCGTTGGAAACTTAACGGGACAACGACGACGACGACGACGACTCGACGTTTTGCATGCGCGCGAGTGTGACAATGATCTCCCAAATAAATTACGAGAATAATTAGTCCAATAAATTTTCCGAATTGTCCGTCGTGGACGAGAAATTACCGTTGATTGAGATGACCCAGTGGAGATGATTTATGGGCGTTCAAGGTCTTTTCGTTCCTTTCGCGCGCGCGCGCGTATTCGTCCAACTCGATATATCCGTGATAAACGCGAGCATCTCTGGACTTTTTATTGTCATTTCGAAAAACGAGAGTCGTCGTTGCTTCCTTCGAAAATTCACGCGAAATTGGAGGGAACCTTCCTTCCTCTCGCCGCCATCTTTGTTTTTCGAAGATAATCCGCCGTCGTCCCTACCTGTCTGGTTTTTTCTGTTTTTCTTTTTTTTTTTTTTTTTTTTGTTTTCTGTCTTTTCACTCGCGTTCTCTTTGGCAAGCTCGAGAGATGCGACCGTTGGGCTGAAAAGTTTTTTTTTTTCGAGTAGGAGAATCGTAAGCGCATTATACTCTTGATCGTAAACGCGCTGAGAGAGAACGCCCGAAGAGCGGAGGGGAATGGCGGGGATTTTAAGGTGGATCGGAGAAATAACAATGAGTACTGGCAAGCTGCTCACGAACTTACTTACTGGGTCACTGCATTTTCGGTCGACGTGGAATAAATACATATTTTCGACCCGCAAACCCAATACCCGTAACCCAAAAACATTTTCACTCGCCGATTGTCGGTCGATGGAAAGAAACTCGGGGAATTTTTATTTTTCTGAATTTTGAAGAATTCACCGATTTCTGCTGAGGAACGTATCGAGATAAGGTGCAAGTTTTCGTTGTAGAGCTTTGTGGAGCAATTTTTCCAGAGAAACTATTGAAAACTATCGAAATTATCGCTGTTCGCGTGTACATCGACGATTCGCGGATGTCCCTGAAATTTGTCTAGGTTCGCACTATTTTTTGTTTTGTTTCCAAAAGTATGAACTTATCAGCGAATACGGTGCGGTGACGTATCGAAAATTTCTTTTCAAAATTGGAGGATATCAAAATTGCGCGGAAGAACCGTCAGTCCTGCACAAATACGAGAGAATAAATAATTGGTAACGGACCAATAAAATAGGGAGAAGGTAAATTAAAAAAAAAAAAAAAAAATAAAAAAAAATCGCAATAAACTTATTTCACTATGTAAGATATAACCGCACAAATGAAGTAATTCCAACCTGAAAGTTGCTCGCTGACCAATCAGAGCGCACCGGCTCCATTTCGCAGCGCTGCAACGTCGGTTACAAAATACCGTTACGCAATTGGTTAATTTTCGATCGACTCTCATTCAAATTTGACGGCTCCCATCGAGAAACTGTAAAGGAACTTTTTCTTCGCTTCTACCCTAACTTTACGTTCCCCCGTGGAAAACGCGTATATTTTCCAAAAAAAAAAAAAAAACAAATTCTCTCGATTCTTTTGCCTCTCTTTCATTCTCGAGTCAGAGATCGATCAAATGGTTCAACGAGGGTTAAAGAGTCGAAGAAATCGCCTTGAAGTGGAGAAAATCAACGATGAATCAGTCTTCGGGAAATTCTCGGAGGCTTTCTCGGATTTTCTCGAGAGTCTCGTAGGTCAGTAAAGAGCAGCGGAGCGCGTCGCATTGGTCGCTGACGATTCTGCCGTCTCTACAACCGCTTGTTGCGTTTCTGAGTAATAAGATGAATGCTTGTAGGCCAAACGAGATAATAGATAGCGCTTTAATTCACGATTAAAGCCACTGCTCTCCAGTTGCGTCACCAGTTATAACACCAAGAACTACGAACACACCCGTAATAAATAGCCACCGTATATAAGTAATGGCCGTTTATTTTATCCTCTACTAGTAAGATCTCATTCAAATTATCGTAATTGATACAAGCAAATGGAAATAGCACTGCGATAGTAGCCAATAAACGGTGTTTCGAAATTCGAGCAACGTCCATTCCTCGTTAATTTGTCGCATTGGAATATTCCTCATTGTTTTAAAAATTTATTAGATTTTCTCTCTGTATCTTTTCTATAAATTCACGTATTATCGTTGATTGTTGATTTCTTCGCGTTTCTGAGCAATCCATTGGTTTATGATGCGGAACTAATTGGAGTATTGATAAATTGTGATAAAAATCGTTTTATCGTCAATTTTCTTCGTTTTTTTTTTCTCTTTTTCTTTTCTTTTTAAACAATCGATTTACAGTTTTACCTCATCGAAGCGTATCTCGTTATATCTCCTTGTATACGTGAATATTGTATCAAGACACGAAACGCGGAGGACTTTGCTGACATTTACAAGACTTGCGCGTGTTACAATTAATTTCAGTTTGCTCCTTGAGAGTTAATTTCTCGTTTCTGGCTGTTTGGTAGTCTTTTCGAATTCCAACGTATGTGCTCGGCATTCCTATTGGCTGTGTGACCCCTTAACATTCTTCTCTTCTCGCTCTCTTCCTTTAAAAACATTCTTTCACGAATTCCTTCCCTCTTTCTCCCCTCCGTCCATTTGCTATGAAACTGTCTACCGAAAACTGTGTCTCGCGGAAAAGATGGGTCTTCGTCGAGATGATTAAAATTGCTCGGAGACTTTAAAATTATCCTGAAAGATGAAATTGCAGGATCTCCATCTGGAAAATGGTGGAGAACGATAGAAATAATTTTTTAATAATAGCACGATGATAATAAAAACGACGATGACGATGACGATGATGATGATGATGATGATGACAGTAAAGGGAGGAAGGGAGAGCCCTAATGAGACAAGTAGAAGGTTGAAATTGGTAGATCAGGGCATTCGTTGAGAAATGGTAGGAAGGCTCGTTGGATGAACGAGATAATTGATAGTATTTTCATAATTGAATGCCTACACTCTCACTCTCTCTCTCTCTCCCTCTGGTCCAGTCTACAACTCTCAGCGGTTAAAGAGGAAGTGGCTATTCACTCAGAGTATTCAAAGCAAACCTTTCTTGTCTTTTATCGTTTCTCTCTCTCTCTCTCTCTCTCTCTCTCTCTCTCTCTCTCTCTCTCTCTCTCTCTCTCTCTCGCGCTCACTCCCTTCCTCTGAAAAATGATTCACTCATCATTGGTCATTTCCCACACGATACTACAATTTTCTTCAAATTTTTCACCTCGGGTCCGACTGGCCGCCATTTGTTTTCTTTGTTTTGGCCATTGCTCGAATGGCGCTTGGTCTCGCTTCTCAATCAAAACCGAATGACTTAAGAGCGAGAAAGAAAATCCTCAAATGAGAGTTACCTCTCATTTGCACTTTGATATTAATCAGCGTTAACGCTTTTACTCGTCAAGAGTGAATTTCACACTCGTTCGATTTCCCTTCCAGCGTTTGGCGAGGAAAAACAATGCAAAAGTCTACTTTGGGTGATTGTACTCTCCGCCAGATTCCTCTGTTCCATTAATAATTACTCTTGTCATGAAACGATAATTAAACAATAAATGCAGATAATTCTCTTAGCTTGTTTCTACAATTTTTTTCTTTCTTTTTTTTTCACTAACTCTTATCGGTACAAAGGAGTTACTCGCAAATTTCATGTACTACCGACACCAGAAAATACAGAAAAACTTTTGTTTTCA
This sequence comes from Sclerodermus sp. 'alternatusi', assembly GCA_037305995.1. Classification (NCBI taxonomy): domain Eukaryota; kingdom Metazoa; phylum Arthropoda; class Insecta; order Hymenoptera; family Bethylidae; genus Sclerodermus; species Sclerodermus sp. 'alternatusi'. The sequence continues at coordinate 1,379,982 of CM074554.1, read as the reverse complement.
TTTTTGTATATCGTTGGCGCGTGTGTGTGTGAATCGAAGAAACAAAGCTTAGAAGCACAATGATACTTTGGGGATAATGCAATTTGACGACGAGAGCTCGTTCGACGTTTGGAAAAAGTAAATTTTCTCAAAACTCAGTTTCCACTGGTCAGCAGCGAATTCAGACGAAGTTAAAGCGAATCCGCGTTGGCAATTGGAGGAGGAGGAAGATAGGGATGAATCATCATCGCATATGGGGAATTTAACTAACTAGCTGGTCCGCTCAATGATCTTGTCAGCCAGACGACCCATGAATGACCACCGCCATCTTTCACTGAATAAAATCACTGAATTCGCTGCAAAACTTTCAAACCCCCACGTCCACGAAGAGACCTGGAAATAGATTGATCATCGCCTTGATCAGACCCAACTATCTTCAGCGTTACCCGTTACTCCAATTCTCCTGTACACCGATGACGTTGTAATAGAGATGTGACGTCATCAAAAGCTTCGTTCGAAGTCAAAGAAAATACTGGCGTTTCATTCCCCCAGCCTTTTTTTCCTCCCTATTTTATATTTGAATTTTTTCTTCGCGTGGTAACCTAACCTCAAAAGTATCGACCAATGTTCTCTGGTCCACCCGCGGTAAGCTGAAAGAAACTGATATCGCCGCGTGCAAGATGGTTGTCGTCAGTTTTGACGTTGTTTTGGCGATTGCCTCGAGTATCGTCGAATCTTTAGGATGTTCGACGCATCGTCTAACGAAACGTTATCTTTTTCAGGGATTGGGATGCAACCGAACGGACGACTTTGGTACACCCGTTAGCTCCGGCAGTAACATGGGCAGCATCGCGAGATTCCCTAAACTGGACGAGTGTGCCCATTTTCACTATGAGCACGTGGAACTCGGCGCTTTGGAAGTAAGTCACCGAAAACTCGTTCGAGTTACCGCATCCAAACCACCGAAAATCGCATAGTTTCTATAATCGCATCCTGTCTCTTTCCCCGCTTGTCGTCGCAACTCCACCTCCGTCGTCCATAGTCGGAAATTACCGTCGAGAATGTCTAGCGAACCGTCGGTTCTTTGCATTCCGCGCTCACCATCGACTGGTCCAAAACTCCTGAAACTCCTGAAAAAAACGACGAGGAAAAACAAACGTAGGATCCGCCAAGAGGAGAAGGAAAGCAGCTGTGGAAAATATCGGGGTCTCTTCAGCGTGTGATACTCGCGAGCACTCGAGTGACCTTGAAGCGGTATGATTTCATCCGGAGGATGAAAGTGACGCCGGTCATTAGCGACCAGAAAAGGTGCGAGAGTGTCTTCGGCGTTGAATTCCTCCGGTTCTTCGTTGAATGAGAGAACGTACGAGGAGCAGAGGTCGCGTCGACAGCGTAGGAACGACCTTGCATAGTTTTGCCGGCAGGTAGCTAGAGTAAGAGGGTAATTGCATAAAGAGCAATGAAGTTTGCGAGGAATTGCATAAAGAAGGTACAAAGTAGCAGTTAATTGTTACTTTCTCCATTATTCGAGCGAGTATCTTGCGAGTGTTGGTAGTAGCAACGTTCGTCAGGCGTTTTAGAAAGCAGCAGCATCAACAGCAGCAGCAACGGCAACAGCAGTAGCAGCAGCAACATCAACATCAACATCAACATCAACAGTAGCAGCAGCAGCAGGTAGCCGCTACCAGTTCCAAATAACTTTGACATCGCACATTTTCGCTTCTATCGACGGATTCTACTTGTTCTTCCGGTCCCGCTGGACCACTGACGGTAGCTCTCGATGCGATAATTTCCAACGGAAGTCGACGTTGTACGAAAGAATCTCGCGTTTGTCCGATAATGCTGAAATTTGCAGTATGCGGACAAACTCTCTATCTCTTCGCGCTACTTCCAATCTCTTCCCGGTCCTCAAACGCTCCGTGACTCATGTTCAATCGGTGGAAATTATTCGGATACTTCGCGATGCTCCGCCATTTTGTTCTTTTCACTATTTATCGCGCGACCTTCGAATTATAGTCCAAACGTAGATTGCTCTGGACCATCATACTCGACGCGCGGCCCACCGATCATGTCCTTGCGGCCCGTCAAGTTTTTTTGTACAAATAACTTTTGAATTTATATATATATTTTTTTCTAATTTATAACGATTATATTATTATAATTATATATTACGGAACATTGTTGCTAACCACGTAATGCAGCAAGTAGAACGTATGTGGTCTGGGAGGAACAAAGGTTGAGTATGGAGTCTCTGGAACAATGTTGTGTATTTTGTATGTTGAGAGAGAGAGAGAGAGAGAAATTAACAAGAAGAATCGAGAGAGAGAAAAAAGAGAATAGAAAAAAGAAGAGAGAGAGAGAGAGAACGATTCCTCTGTAACACAACAGTAACATCAGAACTTCCATGCTAGAATTTTTTAGAACTAGTTTTTGATCCATTATAGAAACACAAACAATTTCTTCATCAATGTTCACCTTGTCGACTCAATGTCAACGTCGGTCCCCGGGCGTTTGAAAGCGTGTGTTTTGCGATATCCTTGAGTCGATCTACACGGCACAAGTTTGACAAAGTTGATCATACGCGAACATACGCAAAGGATGCCGTGCGATTCCAACCAACTTGGCTCCCGACAGTTTTCGCGTCAGTTTCTGACTGTCGTTCGTGCCGAAGGGACCTCGTGGCAATTTTCTCTACGATAAAATTGAAGAAACGACGCGTTTCGTCGTCTAACGCGGTCATTTCTCACAGACTCGCATGTCTCTGTGGAATGGAGAACGATCGGCAGCAACGTTGCGCATCGATGATCTTTTGATCTCCAAGGTCATTGTCAGTATGATTTCTGAAAATGTAAATTTTCTCGCTCGTCGTCCCGTTCCTCCCGCTCCTCCTGCAATTTGCATCGAAGCGCGTGTCGAGCAACGAACGATCGGCGATTTGACGCTAATGGACGCTTTTCTATTTTCAAGGTCACCATCAGCGATGGCTCCAACGACTCGGATACGTACGCCGTGAGAATCACTTCCGGCGATGCCTGCTGGACCCTCCAGCGGTCTTACGACAACTTCGTGATGTTCGACAAGCAGTTGCATCGCTGCATCTTCGACCGGAAGTTCTCCAGCCTCGCAAAGTTGCCTGACATCAGGCCGAAAGGCACTTGTGACCTTCTACGCGACTATCTTCGCAGGTTCTTTCATTTCTTCTGCTTTCTTCTCTTCCTACGAGCTCCTTCTGGATCTTTTCTCTGGATATTGTTTTCTTTTATAATTTCTCTCTCTCTCTCTCTCTCTCATTCTTTCTCTCATTCTTTCTCCTTCTTTCTCTCATTACTCTCCTTGTTTCTCTCATTGCTCTTCTTTGTTTTCTGATCTTAGTTTTTCTTCGTTGCTACTTCTCCTATTTCATTCTCTCCCTCTCTCTCTCTCCCTCTCTTTCTGTTTCCCCCTTTGTTCCGTAGTTCAGTGCGATTGTTTGATTAATCTTGCTCGTTCGTTGACTTCCTTTTCTCCGTCTCTCCTCGCCTATTCATTCGCTTGTTTACCTACCGTGGGATATCGCGAGCCCCCCCAAGAGAATTCTATTCCATGAATTCTAAACGATGCGTTTCCTCGCAGGTTCTCGCAGCTGAATCACGAGGGCCTGAACTGCGGACCCGTGCTGAATTGGCTACAACTGGACAATCGGGGAAGAAGAATCCTGGTACCGGAATCGGATTCCTGTCCGATCAACACACCGGCGGTAGCTGCCGCCTACGCCGTCCGCTCGTACGCGGCTCAAGCTCAGGATGAGATTTCCTTCCAGGTGAGCTTTTCCCCGATGGAATCCAACGACTTTGACGCGTGACCTTGAACGCAAGGACGTCGAGTCCGTAGAAAAATTGGGGGGTGTGTTCGCGAGCGACCATCCGGTCGCCGCGAGCCTTCCCAGTCTTCAAGTTCGGGGTTCTGGCCCGCGTGGACCGGAGTGTGCTGAGATTTGCCGGATGTTTCAGGTGGGTGATATGATTTCCGTGATAGACATGCCACCACCCGGAGAAAGCACGTGGTGGCGCGGAAAGCACGGATTTGCAGTTGGCTTCTTCCCCGCGGACTGCGTGGCGGTGATCGGTGACAAGGTTCCACACCACCTGACGGTGTCCACGACCGTGAGGTCGAAGCTGCCGGTGAAGCCGGTCCTCAGGAAGCACGGGAAGCTGATCGCCTTCTTCAGGTCCTTCATCCTCAACCGACCCTCTCGGAGGAGGCTCAAGCAGTCGGGGATCCTGAAGGAACGCGTGTTCGGTTGCGACCTGGGCGAACACCTCCTGAACTCCGGCCAAGATGGTACGGAAACTCTTGGGAACTTTACTGCGACGACCTTGAACCTTCGACCGATGCGATTGTGACCTTGGAGCTTGCAAGGGAGATCGCGCTCTCGTGACGAGGGTCGCGGTAGAGCCAAGAGGCGGCAGAGTCTCTCTCTCTCGGTTTCTTCCTTGCTTCTCCGATTTTATTTCTGCAGGGTGTAACGATGATGTCCTTCGAAATCTTAAGAGGTTGTAGAGGGAGCGATTCTAAGACGATTTTTCATTTACCACATTTTCATCCAAAGCTTAGTTTTTGAGATATTTAATGATAAAGGTACTATTAGCTGGTCAGAGACATTTTTATCCGAAGCTTAGTTTTTGAGATATTTAATGATAAAGGTACTATTAGCTGGACAGAGACATTTTTATCCGAAGCTTAGTTTTTGAGATATTTAATGATAAAGGTACTATTAGCTGGTCAGAGACAATTTAATCCGAAGCTTAATTTTTGAGATATTTAACGATAAAGCCTAAATTGGACCACCACTGTACACGTAGCTCGTATAACACACATATGTCCTAACATAGGCAATAATATGTTCAAAAAATAAAATAGCTATGTTTACTCAAAGATAACAATAATATAATTCATTTTCAACAAAACATTTTTATTAAAAATGTTTATGCAAAGCTTGTATTACAAAATTCGTAAGTGGTCCAAATTCGGCAACTTTCCCCTACTATTAGTTAGGCAGAGACAGATAAATGGTTGAAGCGAGACAGAATGGTGTGTTATGTCACTTCAACCGACCGTCTGTCTCTGTCTAACTAATGGTACCTTTATCATTAAAAATCTCAAAAACTAAGCTTCGGATGAAAGTGTGGTAAAGGAAAGATCGTCTTAGAATCGCTCCCTCTGCAACCTCTTCAGATTTCGAAGGACATCATTGTTACACCCTGCATCTGAGCTGCGAAGAGTCCTGTTTCTTCGTCGCTTCTTCCTCTTCTTCTCCCTCTTCCTCTTCCCTTAATAGTCTTCCTGCGCGAAGCTTCTCTTTGTCTTACTCGCCATCAGCTACTTGGCTCATCGCGTACCTCTATTCTTCACTCGCGCTTCCTACTCGGTTTTCTCATTCGTCCATGAAATCACGCTTGACCTTCCAAGGTCATTCTGAAATTTTCGCGCCTACCGCGAACCAAAAGTACCCTTTGCCCCTACATTCTGAGGATGTCTGTAGCTCTGGATCATTGACTTCTTCTGCGTTCTTGCAGTGCCTACCGTGCTGACCTGCTGCGCGGAGTTCATCGAGAATCACGGACTGGTCGATGGGATCTACCGCTTGAGTGGCGTGACGTCGAATATTCAGAGACTGAGGAACGCCTTCGACGAGGACCGCGTTCCAGCCTTGCATTCCGACGAGAGTATTCTGCAAGACATTCACTCGGTGGCTTCGCTGCTGAAGATGTACTTCCGGGAGTTGCCGAACCCTCTTTGCACGTACCAGCTCTATTCCACGTTTGTCAATGCAGTTCAAGCCAATACCGACGCCGAGAGGCTCAGGAGGATGAGGGATGCTGTTAGAAAATTACCACCACCCCATTACAGGTAAACAACGTCAGCGCGTTTCTCTCCACCAGATTCCCGATTAAACGTTGAAGTGACAACGCCGCTGGTAACGTGGCTTCTTCGAGTTCAACGAAGAATTTTCAACGCACGTTCCACGACTGGCTGTGCTACGAACGACAATTTTAGGGTTAGGAAGCGGCGGAGACCTGACGATTTAGGCTAGCTACGCGACCAAGAGTCCTACACGGCCGTTTGAATCCAGAACCAACGTCGTCGCCTCTGAACACGATCAAGGTCAAACTGGGTAATGACACTAAGGATGAAATCTCTTTGTCGTAGAACACTGGAGTACTTGATGAGGCACCTGGTGAGAGTCGCGGCCCGCGGTGGAGAGACAGGGATGACACCCCGAAACGTTGCGATCGTGTGGGCGCCAAATCTGCTGCGCTGCAAGGAACTGGAAGTCGGTGGAGTGGCGGCTCTGCAAGGTGTTGGGGTGCAAGCGGTGGTGACCGAGTTCCTGGTTTGCTACGCCGAGTTGATCTTCGGCGACGGTCCCGTCGGGCGTCCGAAGTCACTGGCAATTACCACCCCTGCGAGACTCTTGAGCCTCGAAGAGGCCAGGCATCGAATCCTCCGTGGAGAACCCGATTACATCGAAGTTGGGGCAGGTCCTGCAGGTCCGTCTCTTAAATTTGGCTGTCGATTCTTTCGAGTCTCCTCCCGGTCCTTCACTGTAATATCGCAGTGCGCTATCCGTTGATAGCCTTGACCAATCTCGAGCTAAACCTCAAGGACGATGCACAAGGCAAGAACTTTGCCTCGATGCATGTGACACCTTGCGGTGAATGCGCGTCCATGGCTTCTAAAGGTTCGTTTTTCCCGATCACACAGGGTTGCCGCTGCATTATCACACGGTGATAGAGCTGCCGAGGAAGAGGAACGGCTCGAAACGGTCGCCGTCCTTGAACTGGAGGGCCCTGTTCGGAAGAGGCGGGTTGGGTGCGAGGGGGAAAACCCGACAAGTGGGTACGCCGCCCCAAGCGGAGACCGTGCCGAGTTCCTTGAACTCGTTGAGGCGACTGAGGCCGGTGAAGAGTGCCGACAGCTTGGACGGTGAGGACAGTTTGGGTCCGCTTCTTGGTGGGCCACCTCCGACGAGACCTTGCGGCCACAGCAGGTCCGTATCGCATGACTCCTACTTCGATCACTTGGCTGACGCTCCTAGCACGACGTCACCGCTGGACCTGTCGGAGATTCAGCTGAACTTCGATCTGGAGGAGAGGGAGATGAGGATGTTCTCGGAGGAGGAGAGTGGAGGTGTCGCGTCGGTCGAAGCCTCGCCCAGAAGGCAGAGGTCCGAGACCGTTCAAAGCAACCCACCGACCGGTGGGTCCAAAAGAAAGAGATCCAGACTGGAGGAGAGACTTCATTGCGACGTGGAGCTGAGATTCATCGATAGTCAAAGTCCAGATCAGGTAATTTGCTCCCGCGCGTCTCACCGGAGTCTTTCAAGGTCGTCCATGGTGTGTTCCGGACTGTTGATTTTTGCCGTCGTACTCGTGGCTTTTGCCGAAATTTGTCAAGTAACTCGTCAATTCCTCAGGTCATGGTGTCGGCGGATGTTCACAACATGGAAACCCCATCCCCATTGCCAACGCCAGGCTATTTGCCATTGCTGTCCGAAGCTTCAACCCCGCTAACGCCAGCTACGCTTCGAGGAACGCCACACTCCACGTCACCAATGACATCGAACAGTCCTAGAATAAGTTTTCGAAGCTTTACCCTACCTTTAGAACTCGACATTGATCAGAGTAACGCGAGTAAGATGAACAGAATTAGCGTGTCTTCCGACAAAACACCCAATCCTAGTCATAGGTTATCCGTAAATTTAGACGAACAGAGTAATTCCAAGTCCTGTGAGAGAATACGAACGTACGACAGGCACGACTCTTACGAGAGCAAAGAATCTTCCAAAAACTCGATGATCCGATCGAACGTCGCCTCCTCGGAGATGCAGGATCATGAAATGACACCTTGCGAAAGGCTTCTGCTGTCCCCTTGTAGCGAACTCGAGATTGATTCCAGTAGATTATTGTCGGCGTGCAAGGAGCCCGATGATCTTTGCGCGGAGCATACCAAGCTCTTGAGCGAGAACAGCAAAGAGATCAGCGATGCGAGGAAACAAGACACCTTGAGCAACATCTCGGTAGGTTCGCAGAACGAGGAGATGGGCGCTTCGAATAATTATAGAAACGATCTGGCTGGTCTGCCAGTTTCCAGCACAACTGATATGGATTCTCCGATGTCTTGCGAGCAAACCCTCGAGGACTTGCCAGATTCTGGCTTCGTGATCTGTGATAGTTCTGACAAAGTGTTCTCGAACACGGAAACTCCGCAAATGATGACGAATACCAACGATTCCGGCGAATGGGTCATCGTCGAGAGAACAACTGGCTCCGTCACGACTCCAACCAGCGAGTCGAACAGTCCCAAGGACGGCCTAGAGGGTACTGTGAATCCCGCGATAGCTACCGACACTCCTCAACTAAGGTCAAGGTCGGAGAACATGTCAAGGACCTCGTTGGACCTTACCATGGGTTCAACCGTGGACACGGACACATCCTGCATCGGAGCCAGCGACCTGACGGAGAGTCCCGTTTTGGTTCAAGAGTCGAACGACATGAACTTCGACTGTACCGAGACCAAGGCTAAAGACTTCAAGGACGAGGATTCTGCGGGCCTGCAGTTCGTCCCTCCAAACTTTAACCTCGCGGACTCTTCGGGTGACTTCCACGAGCGGCGGTCCAGCAGCCAGGACCAAGACAACGGGAACTCGCACATCTGCAACATGAGCATCACCAGCATGGAGACGAACCAGGAGTCCTATTGCAGGATGATGGAGCACGAGAGTGACACTCGTTACGATCAGCTGGATAACACAAACGTGTACGGCACCAACCGGAATCGGAACCAGAATCTGAACCAGAACCAGAACGAAAGGAAGGTGACGGTGGTGGTACTGAAGGAGAAAAACATCGAGAACTCTCATCAAGGGAAGAAGGAGTTTCAACGAGGCGACCACCACCGCGTGCAGAACTTTTCCCAAGGTCGCATATTGTCGGAGAACGAGGAGAACGAGGAGAACGAGGAGACCGTTCAAGATTGCGAGAAGAGGTCGAAGGATCAGAGTGCCAAGTGCCAAAGTTTCGAGAAGTATCCGGAGAGCGAACAACAGGGTTGCGTTCACCCCAAGTACCCGGCGAAGCGTTTGGAGGAGGTTAAGTGCCAGAAGAGCAACTCCTCGCAATTGGTGGAGAGCCTGGAAGCGATGATTCCCTCGGAGAACGCGGCGGAACCGGTGGAGGTTGCTCACGCGCCCGAAGGAGCTTCCGAGAGCCTCGGAACGTCCTTGGAGTCTTCCTGTACCTTTTCCAACGCTTCGTCACCGCTGGACGAGTCCGTGGTATTGCGGGACACGGCGTCGATCCTGCAGGAGCTGGCGTTGCAACGACTCTCGGGTGCGTTCACCATCAAGGACTACCCGGGGTCGAGGCGAAAGGAGCCGGAGACCAGCCGGGATCGCAGGAGTTTCGACTCCGAGATAGGCAGAGAGATCGTGAGAGAGAGGAAGATCAGGCAGGAGTTGGACTCCGCCAAGGTCACCACCGCCGCTACCACCACCACCGCCACCACGACAACCACCCCTGGTAGACCCGAAGATGTCGTGGGGTCAGCGAACGCCGGACCCCATTTGCCACCTTGTCTAAGGGCGCGTTACGCCAGGGCCACTCGCGCCGCCCTCAGCAGGTCCCTGGACGAGGCGAAGTTCAAGCAAATGGCCGGCGAGGCCTCCCTCTGCGTCAAGTCATCCCCCGATGAGTCTCAGCATAGCTCGACTCCGAATGTCGGGGTGGACTCCAGCTCCAGGAGTAGCGCGGAGAGGAATTACCTGAAGAATCTCGGGGGATTGGATTTGGGCGACCCCCAGTGCAGGGAGAGGATAGAGAAGTACAAGGAGGAGAGGAGGACGTTCCTGAGGGACAAGTACAGGTCGGAGAGCTTTCGCGGTGTGACCTCTAGGGTCGAAGATGACGGGGAGCAGGCACTACTGGCCAGATTAAAGCAGCGAGCTTCCAGACCCTCTCTTCATTAGCGTTCAAGTGATATTTATGATGCGACCCATCATCGCCAAGCTCCAACCTCTCAGCTTTTTTGAGACGATGCCATTCCTTGCTGTCTTACCGACCACTTTTTTTTTTTCTAAGAGGAAATGTTTCTTGTTTTCTTCCCTCTTGGATTTCCTTGCGTTGTTCTGCAAATTGACACTCGCAAGTTAATCGAATCTATTTGGTGGAAACATTACGTTGATGGTACTACTTTCTCTTTTCGATGATATCTTTCATATGGTACGTTTAAACTTTGCTGGATTTGCAATGTTACTGGGCTTTGCGAATTGACCTTGTTAACCGGTGGGCTTATGAGGGAGCATAATTGGAATTCCTGTTGCTTTGACTGTTTCGCACTAAATTTTTATCAATGGAATGAAAGTATAAGAAGTCGCTTGAATATTTTTTCTATCTTTTAAGAATGTGACTTAATACATGTTAGTTGTATAGAAAGTTTTGATTCAACTCGAATGGCTACGAAAGTTCTATTCTGTAAGGATTGTACTTGTAATATTTTCAATACGGAGGACATTGTGTGAAAACAGCCAATCGACAATATTTTGAGGATTCGCTTGCTCATTCTTTTAAAAATGTAATTTTCATTTTTAAAAAGTTTTTTAAGTGTATAATGAAAAATGATTTAAAGCAGCGAGTTTAACTATAAAAGAAAAGTTTGTTTAAAGAGGCAAAAGTATTAAACGATGAACTTCATTAAACAAATTACGATTAAAACGTAATTTTTTAAGAAAATTGATGAGGAATATTCGAGGTATTATGAGAATATTGATATTAATGATAAATCGGTAGTACAGTCGTGGATAAGCAATCGATTTCAAATCTTTGCAAATAGGGCCTATTGCATTAACAGAATATTTATATGATTCTACTGAAGGCTTTCGTATGAAATTTCATGCCAGAGTAGGACGTGAATCGAAAGCAATGAATGTATTCATAGAGCCAATTTTTTGGTAATTGAAATCTAACGTACATTTGGCCTAAAAGTGATACTTAATAATTTTCTGATTATTTTAGCATCAAGTTTATAAGCATTGAATTAGCTTAATTGTGTATAACCATTTCATATAATTAAGTCATAAGAGTAATTATTTTGTTTCTCTTATCGAAGCATTGAATGGATATTAAACACATCTCTTGTATGTATGAATGCGTACTACTAAGTATGTTTTATAATTGGTTTGATAAAAAGACTAAGAATTTCTAGCATGCAACAGAGAAATTAAAGACTTGGTATAAATAAATTAATATATACTGATGGTTTTAAATATTTATAACAAGTTTGGAATGTTTCACAATATAGTTTATATTGTTGAGGCGAAGAATTTTTTTAATTTCTACTTTGCTATTCGAATAATGTTACGTGTGACTATTTTTTTTATAAAAGCTTTCATAGTTTTCAGTTGTTATATTATAATCATTATTCAATAAATTATCCTCTTTTGTGATTGTTACTGTTAAGAGCAAAAGTAGAAATAATATTTAAGACAAAGTTTGAGAAAATGTTTGAATGTTTCTTTTATTATTGGAAAATGTTGTACGAAGAATTAGTTATTGAGATTAGATTGAGAGCCAAGTACTTGTAATGTGTTTAAAAGTGTGATTTATACTTGGGATTCTCTATCAAAATATTACGTTTATTTAGATGTTAGTTGTTTCTTAAGAGATAATACTCTGAGCCTTTCCGGTACACTTCATTTAAGTTTTCATTCACGTCTCGTAAACTCTGGAGCGATTTAAAAGTTGCTGATTTTTTATAATTTATAACATAATGTATTAAACTAATTATTTAATATATTATACGTGTCAATATTGTTTTTCATTGTGGACTGGTCTACGATGGTATAAATATTTTTTTGTATATGGTAATTTCTATCTAGCACATATGTAATATATTTAGTTTTAATTTATACAAAATTAGGGATATCAATTAAATATTTTACTTAAAATCAAGATTACTAACCAAACCTTTAACCAAATTCTTCTTCGAAGGAAATATTTTTCAATTTTCTATAGTAATCTTTTGCAATGATTTTATACTTTCACACGATTACATAGTTTACATTTATAAATTATAATAGATACATCACGTATATGATAGTATTTTCTCAGCTCAATATTAACTTTTCATTTAAAGTGTAATAACTTCTTTTCAATTAAAGTGGATGTTTCCACAAGATGCAAGACTTGCAAGTGTCACTATTATTTTAAATTTAATGTAACTTTTAAGTTTTTAGTCGCAATAAATTAAAGAACTATTTTCACGCACAGTTTACTTTTTTATTTTTATTTTTGTTTTTTTTTGTCTTTAATTAATAGAAACACGTATACTCACTTAACTAACAAATTTGCTAGAATTGTGTAAAAGATAGTGAATCCTTTCATTGTTATCTCAATCTCTGAACTTTTAATATTTTCTCAGAATCTATTATGAATCTCATTGACTGAAATAAAGAGAATCATGTATTACATACATCACTTATGCGAAATAAACTTTTTAGAATATTTTTTGATTTTCTAGTTGAGAATCTTCTAAATTAAGTAAAGTATAAAATCTAAAAATAATTCATTTTAAATAAATGAGATCTTAAAGAGAAAGTACTCTCAGCTTCAGTTATTATTTATTAGTGAAATAAATACTAAATTAATTAATTATTATTGATTGAACATTAGTTTCGTGTATTGTATACATTCTGTAAATTTTCTTTACCAAGTAGTTAATTCCTTTTTTTATTTCTTTAAGTGTACAGGGTGTTGCTAAATTGCCACGTTACTTTTAAGGGGGATACTCTTGAAGGAAAACCGAGACGAAAAGTCCTTTACCATTTTTTAATTCGGAGCTTAATTTTATTTTGAGTTATTTAATAATAAATTACTTAGACAGGGACCAGCGGATAATTGGAGTGAAATAACACCTTTTTGACTTTTACCTGCCTTTTTTCTGTTATCTGTCTGGCTCTGTCTAATTAATAAAATCCTTATTAAATATCTTAAAATCCGATCTCCGGATTAAAAAAATGATAGAAGATTTTTCTTTCGGTTTACTTTCAAGAGTTTCCTCCCTTAAAGGAAGTGTAGCAATTTTGCAACACTCTGTACGTAGCTGGCTAATAGTTTTCTTCTGGATAGCTCTACACTGTTTTTGGCCTTTACATACATATATACATATAAATATATATATATATTCTACTAAGAATAATTAATTAAATTTAATTAAATATATTAAATTGAATTAGGCGAAACAGTGATTATGCTGCTTAATTAAACATTTGTTAATAATACAGCTAGATAGATAATTAGTTATGTTCACAAGAATCGAATTTCGCATACGAGTTTAGATTTGATCAGATAAATGGATTAATCAGATTCAGGATATGCAATAAAAGAATGATTTATAAAAGTTTAATGAAATTTTACGATAACTCTAATAGGCAAAAATAGTGAGTTCATTGAATGGTTATTACTAAAATGAACTTTATTAAAGAGTGAATATATCAATTTAATATTTAATTAAAGGTGAGATATTAGATTTAAAAAGCAGCAAGATAAATTATTTAGAAAATTTTCAACGTGAATTGAATTTTAGGAATGATCGCAATAAATTATGCATGCACAATTATATTGATAAAACTATGTAATATGACAAATTTTGGATATTTAATTCTCTCAAAAAAGATTTTAAAACTTTATTAGATTATAATTTAGTTTAAAGAAGAATAGAGACACAGATTAAATGATTTATTGTATAGAAACTTAAAGCTAAAAACGTTTAAGACATTTATAGAATTGTATTTGTTTTCCTAACAGAAGAATGAAATAAGGGAAAAGAGAGAGAGAGAGAGAGAGAGAGAGAGAAAGAATGAGAGAGTTAATAAAGGGTGGAAGAGAGAGAAAACCTATTTATATAAATATAAAATAATGAGAAAAAAGAAAATCTCACGTATACTTGCACTTTGGTGCAAGTATAATATGAAAGATAAAGGCTTATTTTTCAATGATTTGTGATTATTGTGATCGAATAAAGAGTGTACAAGAGGAAACTTTCCCAGTCGATCAAAATGTTGCTATGATTCGGCAAAGAAAAACTTGTACAGAGACTGACTAATTTCAATAATGTCACATTTACTTTTACATGCTAATTTATCATTTCTGAATAAATTAGAGTATAAAAATGGGTCGTTGTACTTTAAACATTTTTATAGTTTTCTTGCATGCATGCATATCTTTACCACCTCTTCCCCTCTACGTGTAAGCGTTACAAGACCTTGTGACCTCAATGTGACTCCTAAAATATCTAAGACTCTAACAGTATTGGAAAATGTCTGTAGTGGAAAGTTTCCTTAAATCTCTAAAATTGAAGAGGACCCAATAGCAATGTAGATTCTGATAAGAAAACAAAGACTAATGTAGAAGATAAGTGATTTAAGAAAAATGAATTTATTAAATTTATTGATAAGAATAACCAAATGACAAATAATAATAATCATAGTAATCTTGTTTTTGAGTGAAGCGACCCCCCCCCCCCCCCTACCTTTTTACCATAGTTATTTACATTTAAATACGAAATATCGTTTTGCCATGTTGCATTTTTATTATACTACTATTATTATTATCATTATTAAATAAAAAGTATATATATATATATATGTGTGTGTGTGTGTGTGTGCGTGTATGTATATATATATACATAGCAAATACAAATATGATATGATCAAATTGTATGAAAATTCTTTATTATCACACTAGGAATCCTCAACATCCTTTTATATTTATAGAAAATATTTTCTTTTTTTTTTAAATCTTCCTTCTTCTAGTACTCGTCCTAATATGCAGTCTCCATTAGGAATTTAAGTTTTTATTTGACATGAGAGAGATGTTACTTTTTTGCACATTTACTTCTAGTGGATAATAGTTTTAATTAAAACTATAAAAAAACATTTAAATTATTCGATATCTTACATACCGCGCAAGAGAATTTATCTCATTTAAAATAATACTTATTTACATACTACTCTACTTTGATCGTATGCATAAATTAATTAAAACTTTTAAAGGTCCAAAAACTCTCTAACTGAATCTTTATAAAAAGTTTAATTAAAACCAGAAACTCTTATTACGTTTGTTTCTAACTCTTATATTAGAATTTATTTAATTTCTAAAATAGTTTTTCTTTTTTCGTTATTAGATTTATTCACCGAAATTTTACATTAATTAAAACTCGATTATATAACTTTCAAAAATAAAACAAAGCTCATTAGCCGGTCCAATTACAAGCAGAAATTTGTTTCAATCTTTGAGAATCTACAATTTGAATTAAAATATCTTTAATTTCGTAGACTCCTTGCCAAGAGGAGAGAAGCCAAGAGAAGGGAGAGAGGGGGAGAGAGAGAGAGAGAGAGAGATAGTCGAGAGATATCAGATTTTATCAGATAGCAAATTTCTAATTTTTGCAATTTGAATTAGAATTTCTTTCATTTCTTAGACTCATTGCCAAGAGTTGAGAAGACGAGAGAAAGAGAGAGAGAGAGGGAGATATCAGATTTTCTAGCATAATCCATTATTGTATCAAGGTAACGCGTCATAGCAAACGCATGATCAGTTTTCTGTTGCACATTGGAAAAAGAAAACAAATTCCTGATTCTTTAACGCTGAGCCTACCGACGACCGGTCACCTGACCGTTTTATAAATTTGCCTCTAGCGCGAGTCTTCGGTACGTTTAGTGTTGAAGACGGACAAGGTTTTTCGGGGTGCGTAAGATCGGAAATCAAGTCCCTTTGAATGACATAAGCCCTTCGGTTTTACAGGGGACTCGAGTCTTTACATTTTTAAACGTTTTGATAGGGAGAGCGGTTGGAAGGTGAGGAGCTCTCGAGAGAGCAGCAGCAGCAGCAGCATCAGTGCCCTAAACCGGAAGAACAGGGGTCGTGCAAGAAGAAGACCGAGGCCTTGCAGTGTTCGGTTCTGAGGGTGTTTCCAGAGAAGGGGGTGGGGGTCGAGCTGCTTCCTCCTGCGATAGGCGAGAGGAAGCCAAAGTTCACCGACAATTTTTGTTCCTTTGTGTCGTCAGAGGACCCCTCAACCGAGTTTGATTATGAGGGAGAAATAAATAAATGATTTCCCGTTGCGTTGCGTTGCGTAGCATCGCGTCGCATCGCGTTGCGTCGTATCACGTCGCATCCCGTGAGTTCGCTTTTAGCGTTAACCCTATCGGGTTCGTCGTTAGTCGCAAAATCAATATCCCGCGCAACGATGGATCTCTAACGTGTCTCTTCAACATCTCGATTAGAGTCCAACGCTGAAATTTCTTCAACAATCCGCCGAATTTGCGCAACGTGGAGAACTGCCTCTACCGGAAGTCTCGCGTTTGCCAGAGACTCAACGGTCCAATCAGGGACGTTGATTCTTTCGAAAGTGTTTTCAACGTCTTGCGGAAGCGGTTGATGTTCGGTACCGAAGAAGATAATCGGTGGATCTTTTTGGAGTAAAACAAAATGGCGTCGAACGGATGCGTTTGCTTAAAAATAAATCACTTAGCAAGGGAGTGGGGGTGGGTTAAGGTTGAAAAGGTTCAAGAAGAGGATGGAGAGGACTAAAGAAAGAGAGAAAGAGAGAGAGAGAGAGAGAGAGAGAGAGAGAGAGAGAGAGAGAGAGAGGTGGTAGAGCAGCGATGGTAGTAGCAACGGTGTTGGTGTTTCTTAGCAGGGGTGAGGGTGAGACGAAGGGTTGGAGGAAGGGGAGGGTGCGGGTGGGTTCTAGTGGATCCCAGAGATTCTACGGAGAAGAGGAGAGGAGAGGAGAGGAGAGAAGAGAGTCAGGAGCGGGTGTTCAGCTTTATGGCAGCACGACATCCACGACATCACGAGAGCCACTCAACCGGAAGTGGAGGAAGCACCGGCAGCCCGAGAGTGGTCGACTCCGTGACTATCCGAGGATCTGCCTTGGTAATTATTTTTAAACACGTCGTGCAGATACGAATCTCTTCTCTAATTCCCCTCTTAGCCTTACCGCTTCTTTCTCTGTTTACGTGCGGGCCCCCTCCCCCTCCCAAACCCTTTGCCATGCTCTATTAAAGTGTTTACCGTAAATCGTTGATGGGAACCGAGCTGAACCACACACAAACCGGACCGGATTGAATTGAACCAAGTTGAATTGAATTGGAGCAGACCGAGTCGGACAAAACTGAAGCGAATTGAGTCGAATCGAACCAAATCGAATTGAATGGAAACGAACCGAACCGGACTGAACCAAACTGACCTGAATTTAACAGGACTGAACCGAACCAGATAAGATTGAACTGAATCGAATCGAATCGAACTGAACCAGACAAGTCTGAACTGAATTGAATCGAATAGAACTGAACCGGACAAGACTGAGCTAAATTGAATCAAACCGAACCAAATCGAATCGAATCGAACCAG
Source organism: Sclerodermus sp. 'alternatusi' (assembly GCA_037305995.1). Lineage (NCBI taxonomy): Eukaryota > Metazoa > Arthropoda > Insecta > Hymenoptera > Bethylidae > Sclerodermus > Sclerodermus sp. 'alternatusi'. The sequence continues at coordinate 1,362,550 of CM074554.1, read as the reverse complement.
AATCTAATAGGATCGAACCGAACCAGATAAGATTGAACTGAATCGAATCAAATCTGATCGAAAAATCGAAGACAAGACTGAACCATATTGAACCGAATCGAACAAAACCGGACCAATGGGATTTACCAATCGTTTAACTACCGGAAATGCAACTCGAGTATCCGATTTACTAGTAGATTTTCAAAAATCGCGTCGTCGGGGAACTCCCTGTATTTCTCATCCCCTCCTGGTGTTTCAACGAAACGACCCCTGAAGCTCCTTCTCGAGTACTCGCCGCCTAACTAAATAACCGGACTAATTAGGGCTTCTCGCTGCTTTGGTTAACCGAGAAACCACGACGACTTCGCACCGGTAAATCTCTGGGAAGCTTCTCGTATTTAAAACTGAGGTCGTCCATTCTTATCTTCCGGATTTTGTGTTTTCACCCCGCGAAAGTCACGGGGGATTAAGAACGATCTAGACAAAGCTAATGCAAAGAACCCGGCGATGTTGCATCGTTTCGGTTCCGGGCAATGACATATACAGGGTGTCTGGAAAAAAAGGAGACATTTTTTGAGGGGTGATTTCTTAGGCTATTCTAAGAACTTTTTTCTCTTGGCATTTTTTGATTTAAAGCTTTATATCTAAGATATTCAATGATAAATTTGCCATTAGTTAGACAGAGACGCTTCGATAGTTAAAGTGAGATGGCGCCACTCTGTCTCGCTTCAGCTACCGGAGTGTCTCTGTCTAACTAATGGCATCTTTATCGTTGAATATCTCAAAAATAAAGCTTTAAATCAAAAAATACCAAGATAAAAAAAGTTCTTAGAATTGCATCAGGAACCACCCCTCAAAATATGTCTCCTTTTTTTCCGGACACCCTGTATAACTAGACTAAACGTTATATCCATTGGACATGCATTGGACGCTTCGCGCATCGTCAAGATTGGCCTTTTAGGTTCTTTTGATGCTGTATCTTGGAACATAGAGAGGGTTGAGAGGGACGGTGGATTCTTAGGCTTCTTTACCGAAAACTAAGAAACTAACGAGTAAAACGAACGAGATGGAACGACCGTTGCGAAATATCGAGTACGTAAAGCAATTCCACGCAGGTGGACGAGAAGGAGGGTAGGAAATAAAAATAATTTGAAGCAGAGCTTTTGAAAGCCGGTAAACGAACCTAATGCAAAATGCATTTGGCATATCCTGGTGGGAGTGAAAAAGCAAATTCACGGCGTTTCATGCGGACTACCTCGTTCAAGCCCATTGCGAACGGATCATTGGTGTCAACGTTTTCATGGCACCCGATTCGTACCCCCTTCCACCCCCGCTAAACCCCTCTCCATCCATTTCCGTACTCACCCGACCAGTCGAACCCCTTTGCCCTAACCATCCACAGACTAGCACCCTCCAACCCGGACATCCTCTTCTCTTCTCTTCTCTTCTCTTCTCTTCTCACTTCACGTGCCCTTTTTATGTCACCCCCGCACTCTCCTACCCATCTCATCCCTGTCGACCACCCCTTCAACGTAGAGTTACCTTCGATCCACCCCCACCACTGCCAAAGGCAAATCTCCCAAAAGTTCCAACAATTTTTAATATTTTGGTTTTCTCGTTCTCTGTTAAATGACATTGCATTTGGTAGGAATTGTTTCCATTTCTTCTTTTCTTTTTTAAAAATTTGACGTAGACGTTTCTGTTTTATAGTCGAATTTACATAGTTCTAACGGTTTTCTCGTTCTCTGTTAAATGACATTACATTTGGTAGGAATTGTTTCCATTTCTTCTTTTCTTCTTTAAAAATTTGACGTAGTCGTTTTTATTTTATAAACGGATTTACATAGTTCTAACAGTTTTCTCGTTCTCTGTTAAATGACATTACATTTGGTAGGAATTGTTTCCATTTCTTCTTTTCTTCTTTAAAAATTTGACGTAGTCGTTTTTATTTTATAAACGGATTTACGTGGTTCTTACGGTTTTCACGTTCTCTGTTAAATGACATTACATTTGGTAGGAATTGTTTCATTTTCTTCTTTTCTTCCGTTGTTTCTGTTTTATAGACGGATTTACGTGGCTCTTGTAACTAATTTTGTTCATCCCGTTGGTTTCAGCTGAATTTTCCACAGGTTTCTCGCAACATTTTGTAAATTTGTTAAATTTTGGTCTACTTCTTACCCTGCGCATGCGCTCTCTTATGAAGGATCGTCTTAAGGTTTTTATCTGATTTCTGCGTTGGTTTCCTTAATTTTCTATCTTGCCCTTGCCCAATTCCTCTCCTTATCCTCGCGGTTCCTCGTATATTTCTCTTCTCACTCGATCACACTTTTTCTCTAGCTCAACTAAATGATTCCAACCATGTTCTTTTCCTCATAGTCGTTCCAGCCAAGAATTTCGCTTCTTCCCAGTTTTCTTCTTCTTTTTCGACATTTCCCAACTTCGATGATCATTCTCTCCTTTCCTCGAAATCCCTTTTTATCTCTCCTTGGCTTCTTTTTCTCTCTTTCACGTTGGTTCGATACCACTAGCATTGACAAAAAGAGTGAAAGAGACGAGAGAAGAAAACTTTTTAGCCAGGAGAAAGAGGGAGTGAAAGAGAAGGAAAGAAAGAGAGAAAAAAAGAAAGAGAGAGAGAGAAAGAAAGAATGAAAAAGAGAAAAAATGACCGAGGGTTGGGGACAGAGGGGAGAAAAAGAGATAGAGAGAGAGAGAAAGAGAGAGAAGGAGGGAGGGAGAGAGAAAGAGAAAAAGCAGCTATAAGAGAAGAGTAAAGGGAGAGAAAAGGAAAGAAAAGAGAGAAAAGAGAGAAAAGAGAGAGAGAGAGAGAGAGAAAGAGAGAAGCTACGAGAGAGGAGTACAGGGCGAGAAAAAGAGAGAAGAGAGAGAAGAGAGAGAGAGAGAGAGAGAGAGAGAGATAAATAGAGAGAGAGAGCCACTTTAGAGGGATGGAACAGAGTCCGTTCGGTGTGTCCCGGGTGCTTTCACGGTGTGCAAATCGAATCAGAACGCCCCCGCAGGGTCGTCGACAATGTTATTTGTTAGCGGAAGCGTCGTAGTAAGCGGAGGTTGAAACGAGGCCAGATTGCTCGTGATGATCAAGTTAAACGGCACGTGGGCAGTAATGCCGCTCGCTCGCGGCTACCCCAGCCACCGAATCCCTCTCCTTCATCCTCCCTCCCCCCTCCACCCACAATCCCTTCCACCCCCACATCTTTCACCAGCTCTCGCTATCTGGTATCTGCTCCAAGTTGCATCACGAGCGAGTCTCCACCCCCTCTTCCCCGTTTCTTTTACCACCCTCTCTTAAACCTCCTGCCACACATACGCACTCTCTCCTATTTGTTAGTCGCGGTTTTTCTTCCACGTCCACAACCGTCGACGTCTCTTCAACGACGGAACTTGCCGGATCTCTGGTCACTGATCTTCCACGTGGTTTCTTCCGTCTTCCGTCTCTTCACCGTCGCATTTCTTCCGATCCGTGAATGGCGGTTTCGTGAATCTCTGGCTTAAGAAAGTTCTTTTTTCTTCTTCCATTTCTTCGATTTCTTCAATTTTCTTCTATTTCTTCGATTTCTTCTATTCCTTCAATTTCTTCTATTTCTTCAATTTTTTCGATTTCTTCTATTTCTTCTATTTCTTCAATTTCTTCAATTTTCTTCAATTTCTTCTATTTCTTCGATTTCTTCATTTTCTTCATTTCTTCATTTCTTCTGTTTCTTCTTCTTTTGAATTCGCGCGTCATATTGCGCGTTCAGTATTTCTGGCGGGTATGCAGCGTGGGCAAGAGTCTGCGGTTGACGAAGATAGTCGAGAGAAGAAATATCGGGAATGCAACGGTCTTCTTCTTCCCGAAAGAAGAAGATGCAGAAAGTACCGAGGGAAAACTGACGGAGATTCGATTACCGCGAGCGCGCGAATCACGTGACTTGGCCGTTACTCAACGCGACGTCATCGGCGGGAAAGCGGAGCCACGCGATTGGTCGGTTTGAAATCGTCGTAATTTGAAAACGAAGCGTTTCGCCGAAAAGTGGCAAAGGGATTTTCCACTCGGTTCAGCCCCGGGAAGGGAACGCGCCACTTTTCAATCGAAATGGACATGCTTGTGACAAATGTGCGAGGCGTCGGTCGCACCGCGAGCTGGAAAACGTCAACGGGATATTTTCCGGTCGATTTTCAGGAAACTCGAGGGAAATTTCCTGGGGGAGATTTCGCCGATAGATCGACGTGCGATTGAATCTCCGCGGAACAAGGGATAGGTTAGGTTTCTGCAAGATTATCCGTCAGATGACCTTGGCCCCGGCAGGATACGGCGGCAGCGTGATTAATTCGAGATGGCGCGCGAGGTACGGCAGCAGCGGGAATAAAAGCGATACTTATGGCAAGTGCGGGGGCGGATAACGGCACGAAAAATCCGAACGTCAAGCTAAAGAGGCTGAAACGCATCGTATTCGATGAACGAGCCGGCAGCCGTTAGCCTAACAAGCTGTCAAGACGTCGCCGCGTGTCAATCCGTGGGCTCCGCACTCGACCCTTCGAATAAATCCACCCACTACGCGCTATTCTCTCTTCTCTCCTCTCCTCTCCTCTCCTTTCTATTTTCTCTCCCTTTGCACTGTTCCGCTTTGCTTACCCTTCCGCTTACCACCATGCCACCCTCGCTGTGTCTCTCCCCTTTGTCCCGCTGCTCTCGTATTTAATTCCTCTAATTATTCTCCTCTAATCCCTCTCGTTTGACTTTTGCCTTAGGATCCCAATGTCGCGTGCCAGGCGTCTAACATCCGTCGCGTTCTATGCAGCCAAACTCTCGATTTCCGCAGCAACTCCAAAACGAACTCCAAACGTGGTCGTCGAGACGCCAGAGACGCGTTTTTGGTCTTTGTCGGGAAATTTGCACTTTTCTTTGCGAAAAATTCAGCTCGATTTGCGATATCTGTGCGCATATTGGATAGTTTTCAGTTTCTCGTGAAAAATTCAATCGTTCGTTATTGATTCGCGAATGCCTGATTTTTGAGTTTCTTTTTCATCTCGCAAGAAATTTGCGACATCGATACGCATATTCGATAATTTATATATTTTTTTGAAAAATTTCTATCGCTGGACTGTCGATTCGATGCGTATTCGATAATTTTTATTTTTTTCAGTTTTTTGTCAAAAATTCAATCGTTGATTACACATATCAACAAATTGTCAACTCTTTCCGCAAACAAAATTCTGATAGCTGTACCGTATGTAATTTTTGTCGCTGAATCCGAATCACGTGACATTTTGAAGAAAGATCATATTTTTCATTTTAAAGGAAAACGTCAAAAATTAACATTAAAAAATTAAAATTAAAGAAATTAAAGTTAAAAATTAAAATATTATGTTGCGTTTTAAGTCGCGCGTTTACTTAAAACCTGTAGTTCCGCCGCCGGCCGCTATACTACGAACTAAAAAGCTAGCATACGACTAAGCTTCTCGCTAGTGATAAGTGCATCGACATGTCTTATAAGATGCGAGTATTCCACTGATTTATAACAAGCGACAGAACTTTCTTCTTTATTCATTATCTCTCTATTTTTTATTTTTAAAATTTCGAATTGAAGTTTTCAACGTTTTTCTTTAAAATGAAAAATATGTTTTTTCTTAAAAATGTCACGTGATAGGAAAAAACGGAAGCTAGATTCAGATTCAGCGACAAAAAAATTACATAAGATATACAGTTATCAGAATTCCGTTTGCACACGACCCCTGCAGAGACCTGTGTTATTGATTTGTGAATACCTGATTCTTAAGTTTCTTTTTCATTTCGGAAGAATCCTCGGAAGAAATTTTCGATAATTTTTATTTTTTTCTAAAAAATTTTATCGCCGACCGTTGATTTGCGAATACCCGATTTTTAGGTTTCTTTTTCTATCAAATTTCTATCAAATTCTTCTAGAAAAAATCCTCAATTTGCGATATCTGTGCGCATATTCTATATTTTGCACTTTTTCGTGAAAACTTTAATCGTCGACTATAATCCCCACGTGCCTAATTTTAAAATTTCCTTTTATCTCGTAACAGTCTTAGTTCGCGAGATCCTAAAACATTTTCTCATCGTTTCGGTCCCGAGTAGAATTTTGGTTGAGTTCGACGGAGCCTCCGCGCGTTTCCACCAAGTTTTCGATTTTCTCGTCAAACATCGATCGCGTCCGTGTAGAGACTCCGACTGAAGATTTTTTCGAAAATTTCCACGAGACCTCGCGAACCGCTTGACTTCCGTTGAAGGAGCGCGCGTAGCATTTAGTTTCGTTTTCCTCTTGTTTCGCGACAAGGATCCTCGTAAGATCGATCGACCCGCGCGATTTTTCGGATCTCGAGTAGGTTTTCGCAAAAATTTTGGCGGGAAAAAAGGAGAAGCGGGAGAAAACCACGCATGCGCGCGTCGGAAAACCGGCTATTCGCGCGCGCGCGCGCACACACACACACACACAAACACACAGAGAGTCCATTAAAGGCGGACATTAGCTGAGATTTTAAGTACGGCTGAACGAACGACATATTTCCAGCTCAGACACACAAATCTCCATTCCACGTGATATGAAACACCTGCTGGCTGAGTGCATTACGCGGATTTTCAGGGGCGAGGGTGGACGGGCAATATTACACTGACGGGGACGCGCGTTTGTGTTTGCTCGCGTGTGTGGCGTCGCCAGCCTTGATCGTGTAATCGTATTGGCTGAATTACTCCCGCCATTTAGGAGCGTAGGCCCCGATAAAATCGCGCGGCGCTTAAGAAGCGGCAATTGCCGCGAGATCAAATCACGCGCGCTAATTCCATCCGACGGAATTCTCGCGATATTGCCGAAATCGCATTACTCCGTCGGTAAAGTAGTCGGGGAGTCCCGTAATTCGAGAAGCGCCATGTTGTATACGCGAGATTTTCGAGAAACGAATCGGTGAGCGTTTTTTAAAAAATTTTTATCGTTAGTCGATTAAATTCTCAGCGAGAAAACTCGTTTGGAAAACTGATGGAATATGAGGAACCTTAAGGGCGTCCGTAGGCTTTCGTTAGCTTGTCGAACAAAGTTTCTCGGTAGGAATCTATTCGACTGACGAAAAGTTTGTTAAAATGATTCTCGCGATTTTGGAAAAAGCCTTGGCGGGTCATTTTTTTGAAATTTATCGTGCATCGCGGTACTTTTCAAAAACGGAGATTTTTGGATATGACGATCCTTAAGGGTGTCCGAAGGCTTCTATCAATGTTCCGAACGAAGTTTCTCGGTGAAAATTTAATCGACTAGCAAGAGAAATTTTGTCCGATCCTCGCGATTTTGAAAAAAGAGTTGGCGGATGACTTTCTGAGTACTTACCCCGAAATAATGACAAAATCAAAAACTACGCAGCTTCAAGAACTTTCACCGAGTCTCTGTCTACCACCAGTGTTCAACAATTCAAAAATACTCGAACACGCGATAGCGTAAGACGGATGTAGTGTGCAGTAGGGAGTATAAAAAACCTTTGAACAAATTTCGAAAAACGAGATGCGTTTCCAAAACCGAAAAAGGTAATGTAGGAGTCTATCAGGAGGTAAAACAGACTGAAGATCGGTAGTTTCTGCACGTGTGTGTAAAATCGTTCGGTTTTTTTGTAACGATCGTGCGATGAGAAATTTATCGAAATGATCGAAATGATCGAGATGATCGAGATGATCGAAATGATCGAAATGATCGAAATGATCGAGATGATCGAAATTATCAAAATTATCAAAATTATCAAAATGATCGAAATGATCGAAATGCTCGCTTCGATCATATCGATCAAGATCTCCGTTGGTATCGCGATCGACTGTTCAAAATCTCGAATCCGAATGATCGTTGATGGTGGTGCGTTCGCTGAGAGGGTTGTTCAGAGGGTTCGTGGACTCTCGTGGACTCGTAGGCTCGTAAGTTCCGCAGGCTTTTCATAATGTAGCAGCTTCAAGCGCATATCGAACCCCTTCGTCCTGAAAATAATGAAAGTAATGGGAACACGCCCACTGCATTTAGTCCACTACCCCTTTCCCCTCCCCTCTTCCCCCTCCCCCAAGTCTCCCTCCATCGAGTCGGTTCACCCTCTTTTCACCCCGTTTCCTCCTCCTCTCCCCCTCTCTGCTTACCCACCGGGGTAGCTACCCCTCCTTTCGTCCCTCCCTCCCTCCCTCCCTTCTTTCCACCCCTCACCCTCTGGTATTTTCACCCCCTTTAGCTACCACCTTCTATACTGGTGTCTCGTGCTCAGCAGCCCAGGGACTATTGTACCTGCCACTTCATTGTCCTTTATTTCATTATTTTCGCCGCATTCTACTGGGGGAGGGGAGAGAGGCGGGGTGCGGGAGGTTCTCGCCCTTTATTTACGTACCGTAATAATAGACGTCTTAACGGAATCTAATAAACATCATAAATGGCCCTCGTGATCTAATTAGTTTATGGGATACCTGATTTAGTTCTGGCCGACTATCCGAGGGGTGGGGGGTGGGGGGGATGTATTACCCACGTGCCCTTTTCGATGTATCACAGACAGGGTGGGTGACTGATAAATTAGAAAATTCCTCTCTCTCTCTCTCTTCTTTCTATATCTAAATTTTCATCAACAACCCTTAAAAATTGATAATCAAATTTAATGCGTCAATTTTTATTTTTATTTAAAGTTTTTTTATTTTCAATCACAGAAAACTTTTTGGTAACCTTGGATACTTTCTGCAAATTAATGCGGGGATTTATAAAGTTTACTCAAGAGAGAGAGAGAGAGAGAGCTAATTGAGAGAGAGAATTTATCTGACTAAAATCAACCCTCTCCTACCATTTATTTTTAATAATTTTCAATCCGACGAGTATTAAAATAGCGCGATAGCGCGTTAAATCGTTGCTCGACTTTTTTCCGGCCACACGCTTTTGAATCTATACTGATTTTTTAATTATCGTTATTTTAATTATCAGTGCGATGATCCTCCGCTCCCCTCTCGTCTGCCTCAGCAGGGGGGGGGGGATTGGAATGTAAAATCGAGAGAAATTAATTTAGCCCATTCGACGGATGGCGTTCGTTATTAAAATATCAATCGATGCCAAAAGATCGATGCTGATAACATACTTTTTCAATATAAAGTATGACAAACGTCTTAATTTAATTATGGGTGAAATTGCAAAATACCAGCTTTCATCTCTGTGACGGAGAAGGGTGGAGGGTCACTTTCTTTAAAGCGACACCCCCCTTTTCGCTACGAGGAATTCTATAATGGGCCACGTGACAGTTTATGCAGTATCGGTTTAATCTCTCAATTTGTGTTCATAATGCAGTTTTCTTCTGGTTGTATGTTCATCTCGGACATTTGATTAACTTTTTAAGAGAATTTCCTCATCGAGAAATTTCCTACGACTTTGCAAAGTCAAAGTCCACAGGATCGGTTGAAAAGTGAGCAACAAATTAAGAAAGGAAAACACTTCAAATTTTCTTACTGAAAATACTGAAAAATACTGAAAATCTTAAAAAAAAAAAAAATGCAAACATCCCTCAAAGTAATTCTACACCTCTCTTCTAGCGTTGACCATAATTAAAGTTACGTATGTGTTAAGCTTTGGCTTTGGATGACCTTCAAAATTTTAACTACACAAAATAAAAAAATGCAGAATTTCCCGAAATCTACGAATTTCGCTAAATTGTGTCCTTTCTTTGTCTCTCTCTCTCTCTCTCTCTCTCTCTCTCTCTCTCACTCTCTCTCTCTCTCTGACACGTACACGTACAACACTCATAAAATTCTCAAGTAATAATTTTATTCAAAAAGAATTTGAGAAAGACGAAGGTGGTGGGGGGGGGACGCCATTTGCATTTTTTCCACCTGGAAAACCGATCGATCATTGGAAATGGTGAAAAAACGGGAATTGCCACCACTCGCTTTGAATGATCGGGAGAAAATTTTCAAAGACTCGGCATTGTCGGTGTGTGGAGGGGGGGGGGGGCAGAATCAACCCTATATTTTTTTGTCGATACCGAGGCAAATTCGAGACGATGGCGTCAATGACGAATCTCGTCGGGAAATATTGTTTTGCCCTGGCCCGGAGGCCAATCAGCGGACAATGTAGTATCTTTCAATTTTTTTTTTTTTTCGTTCTCCCACCCCCTCTCCCCCCCTCCCCTCCCCATTTTTTCGCGCGCACTTTCGATTCGATTCGTCAGTGGACGTTTCGCTTTTTTGGCGTACGCGTAAGTATCGACGGTTCGTATTTCTCTCTGTGGCTCTCCCTCCCCTCTGTTCGTTCCCCCCTCCCCCTCCCCCTCTCTCATCGCTCACCGAGTTCACTGTATCATCCTCTATCGAGAGAGCGCCTCGTGATTTCGCTCGAATAACACGATTACAGATTCTCCCTTCTACCTTTCGGCCCTTTATCCTTTGGTAGCTCTTCCCCTCCCCCTCTCCCTCCCATCCTTCGCAATCCGCCTCCCCTAAACTGCAACTTAGCCGATGGATGCCTCTCAATTTCCCTTTTGAGGTATCGCGCTTCTTCCATTATTTGCCGAATGCTTGTCTTGTTTCAGGCATTTTTTTTTTCATCGTTTCTCCAGCCTTTAATTTGTAAATCCGTTGGCTCGAAAGTTTTTTTGATTTTTCAAAGACCGAACGGAGCATCTCTCTAGTAGATTCAACGTGCTGGGTGTGCGTTGCCAAACTCGGTCTTCTTCGCTCCTTAACAAGCTCTCTCTCTCTCTCTCTCTCTCTCTCTCTCTCTCTCTCTTCTGCCTCTCCTCTTTCTACCTATGGAAACGAGTTTCAAAGATTCTAAATCGTTCTCGAGGAATTTACTGAAAATAGTTTTGTTTCGCGCTCCTCCTCCTTTTCGCATCGTCGTGAAATCCTTCATCCCTGTATACGCGATCTTATACAGGGTATCCCGAAGTAAACGGAACCACCCAGTTAAGGGATGATTCCTGATGTTAAATCGAGTCGAAAAGTCCTTGACCAATTTTAGATCTTATTTCGTTTATAAATATATACATATATATATATATATACAAAATATATATATATACACATATATATACATATATACATATATATATTCGGTGATAGAGATATCGTTGGTTGAACAAAGATGGACAGTCGGTTGAAGCGAGACAACGCGACTGTGTCTTGCTGTTAGCGTCGGTCAAGCTGTTGTCAGTCGAGTTGCCATTAGTTGAACATTAGTGAAAATTTAGTTGAAACGAGACAACGCAACTGTGTCTCGCTGTTAGTATCCGACAAAATTCTGTCAGTCGAGTTACCTTTGGTTGAATATGAATGAAAATTTAGTTGATTCGAGACAGCGCAACTGTGTCTTTCTGTTAGTGTCAGTCAAGCTGTTGTCAGTCGAGTTGCCATTAGTTGAACATTAGTGAAAATTTAGTTGATTCGAGACAGCGCAACTGTGTCTTTCTGTTAGTGTCAGTCAAGCTGTTGTCAGTCGAGTTGCTATTAGTTGAATAAAAACGGGCAGTCAGTTGAAGCGAGACAGCGCAACTGTGTCTCGCTGTTAGTGTCAGTCAAGCTGTTGTCAGTCGAGTTGCCATTAGTTGAACAGAGACGGACAATCAGTTGAAGCGACACAGCGCAACTGTGTCTCGCTGTTAGTGTCCGACAAGATTCTGTCAGTCGAGTTACCTTAGGTTGAATATTAATGAAAATTTAGTTGAAGCGAGACAGCGCAACAGTGTCTCGCTGTTAGTGTCCGACAAGAAGCTGTCAGTCGAAGTACAGTTTATTGAACAAAACCAGATAGTCGGTTGAAGTAAGACAGAGTCGTGCTGCCTCGCTTCAACCCTCTATCCATCTCTGTCCAACCACCGATGGTCTCTTTAGCGTCGAATATCCCGAAACCGGAACTCATCTTCTTCGACCTTGAAGAGCCCGAGGACCTTGAAGACCTTGAAGACCTTGAAGAGGAGACCTCGATCTTCCGCGAAACGCAAGCGAGACGTTACCGTGGACTGTGTCCCGTGGAAAAATAAGTCTGGAGAGTGGACGTTCGACCTTCGACGAAGATGACGCCGGAAGGAAGAAAGAAAACCTTCGTTCGAGCGTGTTCCGTTCGTTAATTTTGGGCTCTCTTGGCCTCGCGCGAGTGCCTCCCCGGTTAGCAGTCACCCTCGGTGCGCAGGTGTGTTGGAGCGTCGTAGCGACGTTGTTGCGTTGGTGTGCGAGAGCTCCACCCCGAGCAGCAGCAGCCACCCCCGTTCCCTTTTAGCTCGAAGCGCCGAATCAGCCTCATCCCAGAGGCAGCGAGCAACCAGCAACCAGCCAGCCAGGGTGGCTGGATCGGGCCGAAAACTCCCGAAGCGACCAGCGGAGTAAGTAGCTCCCGCTCTGATCCCTCGCAATTACTTCCCATTATCTGGGTATTAGGATTCAGCCCAACTGCAAGCACGAGGTCGAGGTCTGTGTCTCGTTCGTCCCTAAGCTACAGCCGAAGCTACCGACAGGGACGCGTCACGCCAGTTCTGGTGCCCCTTGCAACAGGTGCACATTCACCTTCCGTTCGTACGAGCGATTTCCATCCGCGATTCTTACAAATTGGACAATTTTATCCCCGGTTTGCAACGACGAGTCGTTTTACCGCTAGAACCTCTGCTCCTTGTAGAATCTGTGGAGCTTTTAGGACCTTGGGACGTTAGGACGTTAGGACCTTGGGACCTATGGAGTTAGGGTCTTCAGAACGCAAAAAGTCGTTTCTTTTTCGCTCTCGTTTCAAGCGTCCGCTACTTGGAATCTTGCGTTCGCTCCTTCGCATTTTTGGCGTTTGCGACTCCTTCATAGAGTTTCAGTTTTGGAGGGTGATCGACCATTAGGGTTGGACTGTTGGTTGGACAGAGATCGTCATCTGGTCGAAGCAAACGCACGCTCGTTTGCGTTATTTTTTTTTTTTTTGATTCGAGTCTTACGTTTGCTCTGTTACATTTTTCGGGTTTACAAGTTGTTGATCGATGCTCGGTTTTGTAAGAGATGGAAATTCAGGATAGTTGAAGTGAAACTGATAAGAAGTTAATAAAGCTAACAAAGGGTAAAGTAAAGTGAGAAGTAAGACGAATGGTGTTACGCGAAAGTGTACACTTTTCTATTTCTTGTTTAATTTTTCGATGCACCCACGCGTGTTGTACGCAATTCATTGCTTCTTAAATATATTTTGTTTTTTTATTTGCACTTTTTTAACTTCAATTTTTGTATGCACTGCCATTGCATAACATTCGATTACGTAAAACTGCACCGTCTTGCGCTGCATAGCGTGCGCGTTGCAAATGACTTGCGCGACCTGCAACAATGCGCTGGAAATGCATTTCAAATATGCTGCGCGCAAACGCGCTTTAAATGTTACGTGGTTTTTCACGTAAGGTTTCACTGATGAACGTACTATTGGACAGACAGAGACACAGTCAGTTGGTTGAAGCGAAAAAGAGCGGTGTTGATTCATCTCAACTGGTTGACATTGTTCAACATCTAATGTCATTCAGTTATTCAAAATTGCAGTGATGAACGTACTGTCGGATAGACAGAGACACACAGTCAGTTGGTTGAAGTGAAAGAGAGATGTTGATTCATCTCAACTGGTTGACATTGTTCAACATCTAATGTCATTCAGTCATTCAAAATCACAGTGGTGAACGTACTGTCGGATAGACAGAGACACAGTCAGTTGGTTGAAGTGAAAGAGAGAGATGTTGATTCATCTCAACTGGTTGACATTGTTCAACATCTAATGTCATTCAGTCATTCAAAATTACAGTGGTGAACGTACTGTCGGATAGACAGAGACACAGTCAGTTGGTTGAAGTGAAAGAGAGCGGTGTTGATTCATCTCAACTGGTTGACATACTTTTTTCAACATCTAATGTCATTCGTGATATTTATGACGATGGTCATAAATATCATAAATGTCATAGATATCACGTGATCATTGTCATAAGTATCACGAATACCTTAAAATCACCCCCTCTCTATCGCCTCTGAAAGTTTCTCCGTATCTCACTGAGACACCCTGTATATTGCGTTAGTCCCGTGCAAAAATACGTCGCGGGGTCAAAGGGCTAAGATTAATTGTATCCGTGGCAATTGACAAAAAAAAAAACAGAACGAAGGAAGGCCGTTATTTTATTGATTTAACGAAGTTAATCAACCCGAGCGTTTATTACCTGTGCGAGTGCTCTAACCTGTTTTATCCTCAACTTCGAGTGACATCTTTTCGATTTTCTCTCGTAGCTCTCGTTTTGGCTGCATTTTATTTCAATAAAAACCCTAGGGAATCGCATTTAAACTTGGACTTATCCGACTTTGACTGTCTGGAGTAAAAATTAAGTAGTTAGAGGAGCGTTATAGCGTGTAGGAGGACAATTAGGGTAAAAAGTGACCGCACCACGTTACAGTAGTAAGATATTTTAATTTCAACGAGAACCACAGGCTAACTTTACACTTTCCTATATAAAAAGTGAAACGAAACTCTAGCTTTATAATACTGCCGCTTCGTTAGAAAAAGTGTCACGTGACACCGATTACTCATCAAGTTTCGGTTTCAAGAATGGTGGACTGAAAAATTTGTCGCTTGGACTTTTCGCTCCGTTAGAAAATGGCGGGAGACGCCATTTTCCTCTGGATTTTCGAACCGAAGGTCAGTGTCCAATTACGGTTATGTTACTTTTGGATTTGTTTTTTCGTCGGACTCTCGACTCGAGGCTCCGATGACAAGATATCGCGAACGAGTCGACGCGACCAAAGAGAATTTTAGCTTCATCGATCTTTCTCCAATTTGAATTTGAATCGGAGTTCGCTATTTTAGACATTGTCAAACAACCAAGTATCTCAAATGTACAAAATGCGCAGATATACCGTAGGAACGGACATCGTGCGTTGAAACTTGTTTCCAAAATTCGATTTGCACACGTGCTTTTGAGCAACACTTCTCCGACGTCCGATTGGTCCGTTTGGACCAATTGGAATTCATTTTTACTCTCCGAGAACTCGTCGAGTCGTCGAATCAAAAAATCAACTTGAATTACGTCCGAAATAACTTTCGAAGATGTCCGACTCCAATTTTTTATTCGGATAAATGAAGAGAAGAGTTGCAAATCTTTTTGTTGCTTTCTTCGAAAGAAAATTTTTTCATCTCTGCGTAGGTTGAGATTTTTCGCGATGTTTGTTCAAATTGACGTAACGACGACGTTTCAGTCGTGAATGTTAACGATTAAAAGAGAAGAGGATGGAAACAACGAAATGATAATACTCGGAAAACGAGCAAATGATCGAGACAACGATATTTAATAAAATTTATTTTGTTTTTATTATTAATATTTCCCCTGGGGATTAAGGAAGTTTTAATAAACATAACATATTCAAGAAATTTTTCTCGTCTCTCATTCCATATCGAAGGAAATCAATATCTAACACTGTTACTATTAACGTAAATGGTCAAGACACACGTACACACACACACACATACGCGCGCACGCACGAACACACTCGCACATGAGCTGATGAAGTATAGAAACTTTTGAGAAACTATTGAGTTGATAGAACTGTGCAGTAAATATCTCAATTTTACCATTGCAATTTATAGGTTAGTTATGTAAATCCTATACAGAAACATTTTGTGTATATTTTACATGTGATTTTTTCTTATGTATTTTACACATAAATTTGCGCGTATACTTCTTCCTGATCCACAGAATCCTTCTGCATTTGAAATTAAAATCATTAAAATGTTAACTAATCCTCAGATTCTTCGCTGATTTTCGAGTTTTTTTTTTTTTTTTTTTTTTTAAATTTTGCACAAACCTCGGATTTACCGCCATTTTCCGTTATATTTATGAGCAATACTAGATTCTAATTGGACGAGTTTCTTTAATCTTCAGCACTGTCGTATTTATAATTCTTCTTTTCTTCTCTCTCTCTCTCTCTCTTTCTCTCTCTCTCTCTTTCTCTCGTACACAAATACCAGTAAATATACGTATCCATTCAATCGATAGACCCTGTCTGAAATTCTAACCTATATCTTGTTCCATCACATTTACGGAAAATATTGAAAAAATGTATTCACGTATCTTCTAAAAAACATCTTAATGCATAACATAATCCTCTCCAACCAGGATTTCGATGGAAGAAAGAAAACCCACGAATGTGTCAGCTTTTCCATTTGCCATTTATCTTTTGGTTCGCTCTCATCTTTATCGATAAGATTCAAAACGTCGGAGTTTTCGACACAGTCTCTGCAACGCTCGCGACTTTCTCACGCGAATCGTCCGCGTCGAATCAAAACCAAAAAAAGTCCCCGTTTTGAAAGAAATCGCGCAGCGTTCAAAAATTCTTCCGTTCTATCGGAACTTGAAAATTTCTTAAGATACGACGTCATGAAAAACTGATCGACGCATATTACGAACCCCTCGCTTTTCGAGTGCACCGTCGTTCTTGGCTCGAGTCGCGCTAATTATTTTGATAAATGCAAATTTTCTATTTCTCCAAAGGTTTCTTCCTTCCCTCCGCACTAAAATGGCGCGACCGCCGCCATTTTCCTCGAGAAACATTTGAAAGTTCATCGAAAGATTCTGGTTCCAGCTAAGAAACTTCCAACGCGAAAAGTTCGCACGCTGCAAGACCCGACCGAGGAAAATCTCACATTTTTCAACACACTCTGGAAACTTTACGACGCCGGTATCTCGCTCTGTCATCTTCATTCTCCAGCGGCCATTTTGAAACACGAGTCACCGCTACATCCTAACATTCGCCGGGATGTCTCTCCTGTGAGTTTTCAACGCGGAAGCAAACAAGAATCTATCGCGTTACCTGTGAATCGCTAGAAAATTGCAGTACACCCCCACCAATATATATATATATATATATATATATATATGTATGTATGTATGTATGTATGTATACGAATCTGAAAATTGTCCTAAAGCAGTCGAGGGATCGAGAACTTGTCCTTGAAAGATCTTGCGGCGCTGAATGTGATCCGTATCGATCGTGACGTTCCACAGTCCCATTTTCTGATAATCCAATCACGAATGGCGATATTTCAACCTTGGACCGTAAGATTCCAGTCGCGCACCCGAGAAATGGTTGTACCGGAGGATTTGCTGATGGTACCGGTGCAGAAACTGTCAAATTATTTGTAGATGCCTGATAATTGCGGGTCGTCGTCTCATCAGCGGTGCTGTCGTTGGGGTAAGGGATGCACCTGGTGAAATGCCGTCGTCGTGGGGGATCCGTGTCTAGGCAGGAGATGCAGCCCCGGTGATGGCGTTTCATCCCCCAGCACGTCTATCTCGTCTTCCTCGGAGTCCACAGGACCCTCGCTGCTTGCCCGGGACTCCCGTCCGAGTGAAAAGTCCACTGGTCTCTCTGCGCATAAGGTACTACAGTTTTTTCAATGTCTCGCAATGGGGCAATGAAGCTATCGAAGCTGTGGCTTTCAAGCATTGCTCTTTTTATCTCATTGATTTCGCGGTATTTCGCGATAGAGATGCGACGACATCTCTCGAACGAAGAAATGGAAAAGCACTTTTCGAGGGGGGATATCGAAATTGTCGCGTGTCGCGAATAAAATATCCCAGACGAAAAGACGGGAAAACACTTTTCGAGGGGTGCAAGAGCTTATTTTTGGATTCGAAGGGGTGTCGATCGTTGAAAAGGTTGAGAACCGCTGTTTAAGGGGCGTGCGGTAGCCGATTTTAGCGGGTAGTTGATGACTCCGCCTACTTTTACAGGAACATCAACAGTACAGTTTTCAACAATAACCACCGGATATCGAAATTGTCGCGTGCCGCGAATAAAATATCCCAGACGAACAGACGGGAAAACACTTTTCGAGGGGTGCAAGAGCTTATTTTTGGATTCGAAGGGGTGTCGATCGTTGAAAAGGTTGAGAACCGCTGTTTAAGGGGCGTGCGGTAGCCGATTTTAGCGGATAGTTGATGATTCCGCCTACTTTTACAGGAACATCAACAGTACAGTTCTCAACAATAACCACCGGATATCGAAATTGTCGCGTGTTGCGAATAAAATATCCCAAACGAAAAGACAGGAAAACACTTTTCGAGGGGTGCAAGAGCTTATTTTTGAATTTAAATGGGTGTCGTTCATTAAAAAGAATTAGAACCAGTGTGTAAAGGGTACAGTAGTCGACTTAAGCGGCTAGTCGATGACCACGCCTACTTTTACAGGAATATCAACTGTACAACAGTTTCCAAAAATAATAACCGAATGTATCGAAATTATCGTGCATCGTGTGCATTAAATAAAAAAAATAACAAGAATTCTTATCGATTCCAACCATAATAACCGAGTTTATCAAAATTATCGTGCATCGTATGCGTTAAAAAGGAAAAATAGTAGATTCTTAACGTTATCTCTCTTACGGTTAGAACGAGCTAAAGTACAAAATATATAGATCCGAAACATAGAAAGCACTGTAAAATTGTACAGTTTGGCACTTAAATTCCTTCCAAATATAGGCGGTACTATGCAAACTGTCCAGTTTTACAGTGACAATCTTCGACAAAAATCTATCGACTGTGTGTCTCACGGAATGCGAATTGAAATTCACTGAGATTTACAAAAAATTATTGCAAAAAACGTTTCATTCAAGAATACATCCAATTTTCATCAGTACTTATTATTATTATTATTATTATTATTATTATTATTATTATTATATCCGTACGTCAATTTGTCCAATTTTCCATTTCTAACCTAACAAATGCAACTTATCGATAACTCTTTATCTATCTATTTATTTATTAAGCATCATAGTTATTCAATGTGCTCGTTCATTATTGTATTTGCTTATTTACGCTAAAACGTACACCGGGAATTAAATCAAACAATAAACTACCTATCCGGACATAATATCCCAATTTAGTAATGCAGTTAAGAGTAAATTGAATTTAATTCTAATTGAAACCATTGGAAAAGCATAATTGTCATACGTGGAATATTGTAATGCGGATAAAGAGATGGAATGATGGTGGAGGAGGAGGAGGAGGTGGAGGGTCAGGAGCGAGGAAGAATGTATTTAAACGTATTTAAACAAAATGCGCGACGATCGTAACAAAATTTACTCCGCGAGCAAACAAAAAAAAATTAATCTACAGCCCTCGATAATCCTTCTCAAAAATTTCGAGCGCGATTCAAAATTTCCCATTTAATAATGGAAACGCGACGATTAATGCAATTCGGAAGCGGAAGTCGTTGGCGCGAACTTCGACGAAACAATTTTGCGAATGCTGCGTTTTTCTCTGGCAAATTTCCGCGAAAAAATTTATCGATCGCGCGCGGGTGGAGGAGAGATAGGATTACACGATTTGACCTTGAAAGGGTGAAGGATTTTTTTCTCAGCTACAACTCGACACCCTGTACATTTTCTACGCGGATGCAGCGCCACGAGGGTCTAGCGAAATTTTTGACTATCGCTCGAATTGGAAAATTGAGCAAGAAATTTGATAAAGTGGAGGAGGAGGGGGGGGAGCGCAACGACGTTGACTGGAGGTGAGGGAGAAGGGAGAGAGGGTGGAGGTAGGAGAAAAAGAATGGCTAATGCAGAAAGCGACGTCGTTTTCACCTTTGTTGAATCAATCGATACTCGGTACTAATTAGCCTAAACGCAGCAAAGGACGTCATTAGCGTTCGAAACGTTCGTTATTCTCGATCGAGTTCCATTATAGAAGCGACGCCGATGATAAACCAATGTTCTCCAAGCACCATCTTGCCCCTTTGTTCTAAGACGATTATAACGTGATCGCCGTTACGCCCGATTCGATAATTATTCCATTATTCGACTAATCGGAATTCTCACCGTGCAAACCCTAAATTTGTTTTCTTCCGTTTCCGCCTCCTCCTCCCTCCCTCTTTCCTACGCTCCTTCCTCCGCGAGACTTCAACGTTGAAAATACACGTTGCGGTTCTCGTGGAAAAGTTGAGGAGCGTCATTGTGGAAGAAAGACGATAATACGCGTGAAACAAAAATCTGGACGAAGGGAGAAATTTTAGTGGTTTGCAAAAAAAAAAAAAAAAATGTGCGAGAAATCGCTTGCCGTTGGTCTTGAAAATTTATTTTCTTTCTTCCTTTTTTACAAACGCACGATTTCTTTTGTTGTTATTGTTGGTTCACTTCAATTTGAAAACGATTCCCTTAACCCTGCGATGATACAGTTGCGATACGATTCTTGGATCAATGTGATTTTCGGGTAATTTTGGACTTTTGAAAATTATTTCGAGTCAATTTCTAGTTTGGATAGGACGAAGAATAAACACCGAGATTATCGCATTGTACGCGGTTTGCGTTTTTGTTAATTTTATCGAGGTTTGCTGCTTGATTAAAAAATATCGAGTATTTTTAAATTTTTGAAAATGATTTCGAGTGAGTTTCTAGTCTGGATAGGACGGAAAGTAAGCACCGAAATTATCGCATTGTACACGGTTTGCGTTTTTGTTAATTTTATCCAGGTTTGCTGCTTGATTAAAAAATATCGATTATTTTCAAATTTTTGAAAATTATTTCTAGTCATTTCTCAGTTTGCATAGAATAGAGAACAAATACCACGATTATCCATCGCACACGGTTGCATTTTCATTAATTTTATTAAGATTTTTCGCTTGACTAACGAACATCGCTAATCTTTCATTTTTGAAAATAACTTCGAGTCATTTCCCAGCCTGGATCGTGGATAGAGAACAAATACCACAACTATCCATTGTAGGCAATTTGCGTTTCTCTCCCCTCTCCCTTCCAGCCCCCGTTCTCTAGCCTCCAATCGAATTAGGTCAGCTACCAGTACACAACTGTTCCCTGCTCCCTTCCTGCACCCCTGCCATGATTTTCTTAAGGGAATAGACTGTCGGAAGATGTGGAGGAGGGCTGTTGCGAGGGGAGGGGAGGGAAGACACCGAACAATTGGGAATGTAGGTCTGGCCGAGCACTTAGCCGATAATTGATTAATTTTCTCGAAGACCGAATCTACTCCCTCCCCTCTCCAAGAGGTTGTAGCCAGTCTCAGAGTTTCCTCCAAGGAGCAAAAGACGGGTGTAGCAGAGTGAAAGAGGGTGGGGGATGTCTTACCACCGCCAAGGAGATGCTGACGTAACTCAGTTAGTCTCCCTCCCCTTCTTCTTCATTTTGAAACCCCTCTTTCACCCTCCCCTTCTGCCCCTCCCTGCCCCTTCCTTCACCGTCGGTCCTCTCTCCTTCTCACTCCTACCATCTGAGCGTCTTCCTCCTTCCACCCTAGGGTGGAAGGCGCCATCTTGGATACTTCGCCCACGGATGGAACTGCAAAAGACACCGAGGAGGACCCCTCTGAAGATGGCACAAAGCCGTTACCCCAAGATTCGTGTGTTCTCCTCGCGTTTCACGGCGAAATCTCTGTCTCGGGGGAAAGGGTAATTGGCCGGATCGAGAATTTTAGGGAAATTTCGCGATATTATCCGGGAAACTTGATCTCCGCTCGATCAATCGCTTAATTTTTGCACGAACGAACTCTCGTTCCACGTGGGCAAACGATTCGTCGAGTTTCAGTGCGCAAAAAAGTGCCTTTGTCAGTTTTTCGACAAAGGCTTCGTTTTCAAATTAAATCGGGTTTTAAGTCGACCAATGGCGTTGCAGTATTTCCAGTTCTCGACGCCATCTTACCGAGTTCCGGCGAATGCGAGTTGCGGAGAGACAAACGAACTACTTGACTCTACGGTTGTTTAATGTGAAATTGTTAGAAGTTGACGCGCGATCGTGCAAAATGTTCTTAAAGGTTATGTCGATTTTTAACAATTTGGCACGAATGTAGCAATCACCGTCATATTATTGGCTGTAGTTTCTTTGATTTGCGTCGCGACATACGAACATCGCTGTTAATTTTGAAAGTAAATTTGTAAATTAAATTAATCGAAATAGTATCGGTATCAGTATTATTTATTGCAACAATGAGACATAAAGGCACAATATATATCAGTAGCATTATGAACATTGATAAAAGTGCCGTTATTAGCGTCGATAAAATATTATACCTCGTAGTTTAAATGAACGCCATTGACTAATTTAATGCGACGTCCATAGAAAATATTTTCTTATTTCATCGAGCGTCATTGACTTGTTTGGCGTAACTGGAAATAAAATTTTATTTTCGCGTTTGGAATATAAAATTAATCGGACGAATCACGAATTTTCTCCAAACTTCGTATTTGCTATAATAATCGCACGAGATTATTTATCCTTTTTTTTCAACTTGCATTACTTTGCATTGTTTTACTTCTCGTAATTTTCACAACGAAAAAAAAAAAAAATTTTTTTACGTTTTTGGTTAACGAAAATAAGAGCAACGATTCGTTTGTTGGTTATCGTTGGTTTATTTTTGTTAGTTTTGGAACGCGAGAGTTGGCGTTTGTGCTTAAACCGTCACACTCAAGTGGAACCAAAATGGCGAATAAAATTGGCGGGAAAATCCAGGACAACGAGTAAACGAATATCGTCTCGTTTCCTTCGAGTGTTTCAAAGTGACTTTTATGAAAAACTTATCTCTGACACTTTTCGATCAAAATCCAGAAAAAGCAAAAGCGTTTTCGATTAACGCGTAGGATTCCGATCGACTCGAATGAACATCTTCTCCAATAGATTTTCCATGAAAAAATCAGCGAAAAGACTGGAATACAAAATATTTTGAAACTCAAGGAAATTTTATGTTTGCATGAAAAATTTTATCGTTGCACGAAAATGATCAGATTCGCACAAAGACGCGCAAAGAAAAATGATAAATCGCCGTCGTCTCGTTCGTCATTTACTCGAACTACTGACGGTACTACGCGAGTCATCCACAGGCACTTCGAGCGGTCAATCGAAAAAGGTTAGGATTCACCGTTAAAAACGTATGGAAATCAACGGAGTAATCGTGCCACTCGCTGCTCGTTGAATCGCAAATTGTTAAATTTCCAGTTATCGACGGTCCCGAAAAAAGTTATCAGCCATTTCTTGGTAAAAAAAAAAAAAAAAAACTTTCTTTGAGAAAAAGTTTATATTTTCCGGGGAAATATAACGATATATTATGACTGCGGCAAATTTCAGGATAGAAAGCGATCATTATGTAGAGTGAGTCCGGTATTTGATGATTAGTTACTTGCAGCAACCTCGGTTATGGTCTGCTTAGTTAACTGAAGTTTGCTAATTTATTGTCAGCGGAATTTTGGTTGCATTATCGTCCATTAGCCCAATATTAGAGAGAAGTATTTAACGCATACGGACATTCTAACGCAGACCGACAGAGAGAAATTAAATCAATAATTAGTTTCGCGCTCGTTCAGCCTGAAGGTATCGCCCGTTCGGAGTCATCGAAGAATTTAAAAAAAAAAAAAAAAAAAACTCCCCCACCATCGTGATTTTTGCCCCCTCCATGCGGCAATTTTGCGACTCTCGCGGCTAATTTCGCGCGATCGTCGACCTCCTATCGCTGTTTTTCCGCCTTCCCTCGGCCTCCATCTTTGTTTCCCTGGTGAGGCCAAAACCGGGAGAGATTTCACGCAATTTTGAACTCACCGGTGGGTGACGTAACGGAAATTGACTGACCGCCGCAGGATTGTTGACCAGAAGTCGGATTTCCGCCACTGTTGCTGTTCTGCTTCCTAAGCTGCTTCTTGTGCTTCATCCGTCGGTTTTGGAACCACGTTTTCACTTGCGTTTCGGACAAATGCAACGCCGCCGCCAGCTCGACCCTCTCAGGAGTGCTCAAGTACCGCTGAACTTCGAATCTCGCCTCTAAACCCGCCAATTGCTGATCGCTAAACACCTGGAGATCAAACATTGCTTGACAACAACGGAGAAGGGACACGGAGACGATGATGTTAACGGCAACGAGTGTCTTAATGGCGAAGTCGATGGTTCAGTGTGAATCGGAAAAATTTTGAAAATTCCACGAGTCTCGTCTTCAACCCTTAATTACCGATCATCTTTAACCGTCTTGAGGTGAATTGTTCTACGTAAATAGAAACAACGGCAACAACGACATAACAACGACAAAACCTGTTTTTCTCCGGAAGAATCCAGTGACTTCGACATTGAACCTAAAAACTCCTAAATCTTAAAAATAACAACAATGTTAACAACGATGTTGAGTTACTTAATCATTATGTCGTTACAAACAACATCGAACGTTATTTGACAACAACAGAGAAAGGATACGGAGACGATAATGTTAACGGCAACGAGTGTCTTAATCGCGAAGAAGTTGATGGTTCAGCTTTGAATCGAAAAAATTTTGAAAATTCCACGAGTCTCGTCTTCAACACTTAATTACCGATCATCGTTGAAGGTTTTGAGGTGAATTGTTCTACGTAAATAGAAACAACGGCAGCAACGACGTAACAACGACAAGACCCGTTTTTCTCCGGAAGAAGCCAGTGACCTCGACAGTAATTTCGATCATCGTTGAAGGTTTTAAGGTCAATTATTCTACGTAAATCGAAACAACGGCAACAACGACATAACAACGACAAAACCTGTTTTTCTCCGGAAGAATCCAGTGACTTCGACATTGAACAAACGGAGGCCTAAAAACTCCTAAATCTTAAAAATAACAACAATGTCAACAACGATGTTGAATTACTTAATCATCATGTCGTTATAAACAACATCGAACGTTGCTTGACAACAACAGAGAAGGGACACGATCTTAATCGCGAAGAAGTTGATGGTTCAGCTTTGAATCGAAAAAATTTTGAAAATTCCACGAGTCTCGTCTTCAACCCTTAATTACCGATCATCTTTAACCGTCTTGAGGTGAATTATTCTACGTAAATAAAAACAACAACAACAACGACGTAACAACGGCAAGACTCGTTTATCTCCGGTAGAAGCCAGTGACCTCGCCATCAATTTTCAACTCTTGATTACCAATCATCTTTAGCCGTCTTGAGGTAAGTTATTACTACGTAAATAAAAACAACAACAACAACAACGACATAACAACGACAAGACCCGTTTTTATAGAACTCTGTGACAATTTGAACTTGTCGCGTGTGTCAAAGTAGAGACCTTGAAGACAGACTCGACACTGAACGATAGAAATCCAAAACCTTTCTAGATCCTAAAAACTAACAACAATGTTAACAACGGTGATGAATTCCTTCATCGTTCCGTCGTTGCAAACAGCATCGTTGTTCGTAAATGCTAAAACGAAAAGTCCCTTTGTTCGTGACTTCTAGCTAGCGATTCGACTTTGACCAAGTGAAATTTTGTTAACCTCCAAAGGCTTTCACTTTCCGTTTATCCGCGCGCCTGATCGTTGACTCGACCTATGATCTTGCAATGAAACCTGATGAAATTACTCGACCCAAGCATTCGTCGTCCACGCGTCACGTGTCCCGCGGTCCATCATCGAAAGTCACCGGTGTATCGAGTACTCGTCGAGTTTAGGGTTGTGAGCGGTGGATGGTGGGATGTGTTAGATCCAAACGAGCAAGGCAATTTTGGACAATTTTGAGGGTTCGCGCGAGCGAAAGTATCAGTTTTTTTTACCGTGCGAGCCTTCCGTCGGCGACAGTGTTTGAGGGCAGCGAGTTCTCCAACCCCGGGCACCACCCCAACCCCCATGCCAGCACCCCCGAAGAGCGGCCCCAGGAAAAAGGCGGCGGCAGCCGCTGGAGGACCGGAAGGGTAGCCCGGGATCAAGCTGGTGAATTGCTGGTACTGTTGCTGCTGATGTTGCTGTTGTTGCTGTTGGCCATGTCCGGAGCCGAGATGTTGATGGTGCAGCTGATGATGGGGGTGCGTCGGCACCGTCCCACGGCTGAGGATGTCCTCGATCAGGAACGACGTCCTGCTGGCGGAACTTCCGTTCTGTCCGGGCTGACCACCCTGCGGTTGACACGTGGAGTGCATCTTCCACTTCTTCCACTTCAGGCGATCATGCTCGTCGCTTCTCACATCGTTGGTCCATTTGCTCACCTGGACACCTGTCTAGACACTCTCGTGGAAGTCACGAGGATCTTCCGCACTTTTGTGGACCTGGCACATGTGGTGAGTCACGCTGGGTCGCGCTGGGTCGCGTCAGCTTCTCGCTTTGGGTCACCGACCCTTTTCTCAAGGTCACCGCCACTTTTCGGGACACCGACGTCGCTCGTCGCGGTCTTCTCGGGTCTCGCGGCTCTCGCGTTGACTCGCTGCTTCCCACCACCTATTTTTGGGTCTACCTAGGCCCGTGACCTTGAAACTCGCGTTTAGGTCGAGACCGTAGCGTCGGGACCTTGGAAGTCGTTGTCGTCACTCTCGATCGCATCGATCATTCGGTTTTCTGGCACTTGGAAGGTCCGAACGTCCGTCCGACGATGAACGAATTGCTCGCTACGAACATTCCGACGTCTTTTCGCTAGTTTTTTCTTCAGCCTCTTGGCTCTTTGCCTCTCGTTCGCCGGACGATGAGCTTCAGCACCGAGATCCTTCGTCCTTTCGGTCATCGATGTCTCGTGGTCATCGGCAGAGTTCGCCCGTCGTTAGGAATTTCGTTGTAATTCAGATGTTTCTCATTACAGTTCTCTCATTGCGATCCTCGCGAAGAGACCGAAGTTACGCGATGATACTCTCTTCTTCTGTCTCTATCGAGATCAAACGAAGTTCGTCATCTCGGGGTTAGAGCGGGCCTTCACCTAAAGACACATCGGACACGCGACAATTGCATCGTCCATCATTGCTCATCGTTGCGGTCTCTGATCTTCCGGCTGTTCGAAGTTAACGGAAATTTATCGTCGTCCTCGACTTTGCACGCACCGATCATCGCGTTGGTAGCGAAACTTTGCGATATATTTTCAGTTTTCACTCGAACGCACTGTCACTTTGCTCGCCGATCGTCGAGTTCCTGGAGATTTTTGTTGCGCGGTTGACTTCACTCGGCGTCTCGAAATTCTTCCGATTTGTAAATTGTCTTTTTTTTAGACGATGCGAGAGTAAAAATCGTGGAGAATCCGTTACGAGTCAGCTGTAAACCGTAGATCCTTGGCGAGATTCGAACGATTCGATCTTGTTAACGTCTCTGGGTGCACGGTGTCGACCCTAACGACTCAACTTGTCACGGTCACACCTCGGATCGTCATTTTATTTTGCATTTTTCGCAACGAATTCTCGGTGGTGCGTGGGGAGATCGCAAGTTTACTCTTCGAATTCACCTAATTCGATCAGGCAAACGTGTGCGATATGCGTCTATACGTCACACGTAAGCGATAGCTTCCCCCTTCCGGTGCATCAACAAATTTTCAAGGTCTTTGCAACACTGCGCACATGGAACGGGTTGTTCGCACAATCGCCGTTAGCTCGTGAAAGTTGAAAAAATCAAATGATTCGATGGAACCGAAGTTTGCCGCGAAATGAACTTTTTGCAAATCGAAGATCAAAAACAAATTTTCAAGGTCTTTGCAACGCTGCGCACATGGAACGGGTTGTTCGCACAATCGCCGTTAGCTCGTGGAAGTTTAAAAAATCGAATGATTCGATCGAACTGAAGTTTGCCGCGAAATGAACTTTTTGCAAATCGAAGATCAAATTAGAACAATTCGAAGTCGCTCATCGATTTACTTCTCTCACTCTCACCGAACGATATCTCCGATAGTTTATTCAATCTTTTTGAAATTTTCACACGCGACGGTTCTCATTATGTTTTTGGAGGTTTGGATGTTTTGAATATCTTTTTGGAGGTTAGAATATTTTTGTTCCGATTCACTGGGCCTCCCCTATTTAATGGAATTTATTTTCAAAGATTTCTCGATTGATTCTCGCTTTTGAAAAATTTCACGATAATTTTTGTATTATTCGCAATCCCAAATTCACGCTGTTCATCGATATTTTCACTTTTGGCGACAAATTTTACACTCGTCGTTCTCTCATAAATGATTTTCTACTCTCAATGATATCTACGAGTGTCTCTCCCCGTTCCTTTTTTGCATTCGATGTCCCCGCCAATCTTCGCTCAAAATTCAAAAAGTTCATAACGAAACTTGAGTCACCAACGATGTCCGTTAACTTTGACTATCACTGGAAACTGATCAAAGTAAGAAACTGACTGCACGATCGTGATGCTCGAAGCAAAACAAACTTTTAATAATCCTCGATGATTGATGTATGAACCTCTCGATGATCTTCGGTCATTCCTAAACAATGATAAAATTCATATTAATTTTTGACACGGTAATTTCTTTCCTTTCTCCAACACACGCGCATACACAGACACGCACGCACGCACGCACGCGGAACACATTGAAATTGTTTCTTACATCAAATATGAATAATCAAAACAAAAAAAATCTTCATGATCATTGCCTTTGCAAAGAAGACCTACGTTCTTATAAAATGAAAACCAAAATTATATGACGTCATTGTACCGGAAGAGTGGGGGCTGACTTTTATTTTTAATACTCTCAATGTGTGCTATCGTATTCGCACATATACATACCCACAATATTGTAATGCACGGTGCAGTACTGTAATGTTTGAAAACTGCCGATATTACGTCCACCGTATAGATATTCAGTATTTTGTATTCCATAAAGAAAATCGATCCACGGTGAATCGATTATTATTATTATTATTGTTAAGCGATTATCAGTCTTTGTGACGAATGTACCCCCTATCTTTAATTTCCACCACTCTTTTCGGTATTACGACTAAAACTTGATTCCAGCAGTCTTCGCATCTTTCACTTTTCCTGAACCGAAGAAGATCGAGAGTGGAGGAATCGGACGCGTCGATAGCACTCGAATGTCTCTGACAGTGGTAAAATCAAGGGTGGTTTAGGAGGAACACCATAAAGCGTAAAAACACCCCTTGAAGCTACTCTCGAAGAAACGTTAACGAGATTTTCTATAGCTAGCGGTGCAAAGTTAAATTGCAGCAAAGTAGGTCCAGACATCGAGAGAGAGAGAGAGAGAGAGATTAACAAGGAGAATCGAGAGAGAGAAAAAAGAAAGAGAATAGAAAAAAGAAGAGAGAGAGAAAGAGAGAAAAA
Source organism: Sclerodermus sp. 'alternatusi' (assembly GCA_037305995.1). NCBI lineage: Eukaryota > Metazoa > Arthropoda > Insecta > Hymenoptera > Bethylidae > Sclerodermus > Sclerodermus sp. 'alternatusi'. The sequence goes on along the minus strand of CM074554.1, from coordinate 1,333,591 downwards.
AAGAAGAGAGAGAGAGAGAGAGAAATTAACAAGGAGAATCGAGAGAGAGAAAAAAAAGAGAATAGAAAAAAGAAGAGAGAGAGAGAAATTAACAAGGAGAATCGAGAGAGAGAAAAAAAAGAGAATAGAAAAAAGAAGAGAGAGAGAGAAATTAACAAGGAGAATCGAGAGAGAAAAAAAGAGAATAGAAAAAAGGAGAGAGAGAGAGAAATTACCAAGGAGAATCGAGAGAGAAAAAAAAAGAGAATAGAAAAAAGAAGAGAGAGAGAGAGAGAGAGAAATTAACAAGGAGAATCGAGAGAGAAAAAAAAGAGAATAGAAAAAAGAAGAGAGAGAGAGAGAAATTGACAAGGAGAATCGAAAGAAAAAAAAGAGAATAGAAAAAAAAAGAGAGAGAGAGAGAGAAATTAACAAGAAGAATCGAGAGAGAGAAAAAAGAAGAGAGAGAGAGAGAAATTAACAAAGATAATCGAGAGACAAAAAAAACAAAGAGACAAGGAAGAAGAAGAGAGGGAGGATCATCTTTTCCGCCATATTTTTTGGAATCCACGCGTTTCGCCACTCCCCATTGTCCTCGTACTCTAGTCAGCCATATTTACGAATAAATATCGACTATAAGAAGCAACGATAGAAGAAAAACTACCATCGCGATGGTCCGTCCACTGTCATTTGCGATCCTGACGACGAATTCACTGCCGGGAACCACAAGGACGCGGGAGAGATTCCGTCGACGTCGGAAGCGAACGGACGGACGAACGAAGAGACGGGAGAAGGAACGTAGGTCGCGAAGAAGAAACGCGTAAAGGGGTGAAAGGTGGTGGAGGGTAAAAATTGCCGCCGGGGTGAATATCGGGAGCGGAAATCAGCGTGTGCTGCGATATCGCGGGGTCCCGGCAGGAAATCAACTGAGCAGAGAGCGGAGAACTTGGCACCGCATTGGCCGCTACGAAAACCATCGGTTGGTCCTCCAACAACCCCGTAGGCGGCACCATCCACCGTTACCATAACGACTACCCACCCTTGCTTTCAAGGAGGCGCATGCGCCCTCTTGGATCTCCTACCCCGACAACCCTCGACTCCACGACCCTCGATTCTCAGCCATCCCCTTTGTCGCAGTCGTCCTCGGGGTTAACCCTCGCTACCCCACTCTCTCTCTCTCTTTCTCTCTCTCTATCTATCTCTCTTTGAACTCTCCCTCCTTTTCTCTCTTTCTCTCTCTTTGTATCTATTTATATTTTTATCTCTTTTCATCTTGATACTTGTCTCTCCCTCTCCCTCTCTTTCTCTCTATCTCTTTCTTTCTCTCTCTCTCTCTATCTATCTCTCTCTCTTTGAACTCTCCCTCCTTTTCTCTCTTTCTCTCTCTTTGTATCTATTTATATTTTTATCTCTTTTCATCTTGATACTTGTCTCTCCCTCTCCCCCTCTCTCTCTCTCTCTCTCTCTCTCTCTCTCTCTCTCTATAGCTTCCAATTTCTCTCCATCTTCTCCCTCGGCACCCTCTCCCCCTCTTCCAGGTCGTGGAATCCTCTAAGTTGTTCGCTAAACATTTTTAGATGTTGGGATAAAGCTGATGTTTTTATCGGTCGCCTTGGCGAACTCGCTGATAGCGAGTATTGGAAGAGAAATATCCGCCGAGTTCTTCCTTGCTTGTCTTTGAGTATTTTTTTTTTTTTTTTTTTTTTTTTTGATAGAAACTTGGATTGCCTCGCGCATCGATAATTTCATTTTTCCGCTCTTGTCAGTTTTGGATTCAAGTTTGCTCTCTTTCTATTTGCTTTTTTCCTGTTTTCGCGTCTCATTGCCGTTTTCTAATTTTTTACGTTAATCCGTTAGTTCCAACCGTTGTGCGTGTGTGGGAGGAGAAGAATTTTTAGGAATTTTCAATTCAAGAGAAATTCAAGAGAACCGAGTAATGGCGAAATTAGAAAATTTTGGAAGAAGCAAAGTGGCGAGAAAAAATTATTGAGCGGAATAAAACGATGATTAGCAGGAGGATTATCCATCCCCCCATTGTCTCCCCCGGGTACAATGCAAATTTTGCAACAAGCGAGATGATTTTTGATTTCTGCGTGAAAGTAGTTTCGTTGAAAGAATCGATTTATCAATCGAACAATCGCAGCTTCGTTACAGGTGTATCGGTCGTGTTTCGCATGTGTATCGAGTTTAGTCCAGAAATTAGCGAGCTGGCATTCCATTGGTCGATTTCAGATCGAATCAGAGTTTAATTAGAATCGCGTTAAGCGTTAGCGAATCGCCTTAAATTGGAATTTAATTTCTCGTTGAAATTTCGACGTTTCAACTAAATTCGATTCAAAAAAATTTCTCGCGCGATGACTTTTCGCTTCCGGTTAGAATAATTTAAAGAAGCAATAACCTCGCGATTATGGACGTACAGGAGAGGGGAGGGGAAGGGGGGGTGGAAGTGAAAGAACGTCGTCGCTGATTATGCGAGAAAAAGTACGCGGGAGAGTTTTCTAACGTCGAAAGTTCAAACTCAAAATTTATTGAAAAATCGTAACGATCGACGGTCCGTTTTTTTTTCTACGTTTAATCGCAGATCATCGGTTTTCTCTGAGACTCGATATCACTCGATACTGACGAAAAAATAAATTTCTAAAATTCGCAAGAAAAGTTTAGGAAGGAAAATTTGAAAAGAGAGAAGGGCTATTGACACCTTCGACAACCCGTAATCAAAAATCGATGATAATCGCCGAAAAACGTGCGGAAATAAAAAGCTCGACGAAAAAATAAATTTCTAAAATTCGCAAGAGAAGTCGAGGAAGGAAAATTTAAAGAGAGAGAGGGGCTATTGACACCTTCGACAACCCGTAATCAAAAATCGATGATAATCGCCGAAAAACGTGCGGAAATAAAGAGATTGACGAAAAAAAAATTTCTAAAATTCGCAAGAGAAGTCGAGGAAGGAAAATTTAAAAAGAGAGAGTGGTTATTGACACCTTCGACAACCCCTAATCAAAAATCGATGATAATCATCGAAAAAAGTGTGGAAACAAAGAGCCGATTGTTTAATTAAGGATCATTAGTTCTCACAGAGACTCGATACATTCGATAATCGACGGAAAAAAAATTCTCAAGATTCGCGCGAAAAACCAATAAGAATCGCAAGGGAAATCGAGGAGTGGGTACTTGAAAGGAGGGAGGGGCTATTAACACCTTCGACAACCCCTAATCAAAAATCAATGATAATCACCGAGAAAGGAATGGAGCTGTAGAATTGATTGTTTAATTACGGACCATCGATTCTCTTAGGTTCGATATTCTTCGATACTCGACGAAAACAAAAAAAACAAAATCCTCAGAACCACATGAAAAACCAATAAGAATCACAAGAGACGTTGAAGAAGAACGAGACTGATTGCTGATTGGTCGATTAAAAAATATACCGATTAAACGCGCGCAAAATATCAATCACCTCTGCCCACCTTTTTTTCAAAATTTTCCAAACTTTAACAACGGAGACTCAAACGATCGCTAAAAATCATCAAAAAAAACCCATTTAAGAAAACCAAGCGATCGCGACTTGATCAACGACGTTTCGCTTTGCTAAACTCAAAAATCGATCGCCGCGTTATACTCGCGTCACACCGATGTTTTTCGTGACAGTAAGAGGGGGTGGGGGGTGGATTCGCGTAAAGCAGCATCGAACTCTTCTGCCAAGAATTTTTTGAAAAGTTTTTTCATTTTTCCGTAGAGCTACGCGAAGAAAGATGAGTGGTCGATGTCGGGGGAAGAGGGGGTGGATCCACCCTCCCTACCCCTTTTTTCAAATTTTCCAGACTTTAACAGCCGAGACTCAAAAAATCGCTAAAAATCATCCAAAAAAAACCCATTTAAGAAAACCAAGCGATCGCGACTTTTCGCTTTGCTAAACTCAAAAATCGATCGCCGCGTTATACTCGCGTCACACCGATGTTTTTTGTGACAGTAAGGGTGGAAGCGGGGGTGGGGGGTGGATTCGCATAAAGTAGCATCGAACTAATCTGGCAAGAATTTTTCAAAAATTTTTTTCTTTTTTCCAGCATATTTCTCAGACGCGTAGAGCTACGCCAAGAAAAATGAGTGGTTGATATCGGTGGAAGAGGGGGTGGGTTTCCCCCACCCCCACCCCCACCCCCGCCTGTAGTAGACGATAGGTTGTCGCATAACGAATACTCTCGGAGAGTGAGAGCAGGTCGATGATGCGTTTCTGTATCGAATCTTTCGTGAACAGGGTTGTTGGAGCAAGAATTGCAGGGGTGGGTTGGGGCGGGAGGGGTTGAAGGGTTGAGAGGAGGGAGGTATCGGATTGGATTACTTACCGGATGCGCTGTAGAGAGCTGGTAGCTTTCCGAATGGCGGCTACGAGCCGTATGTACTTGGTTCGTGGTCGTCGGCCCCTTTGTACTCCACCAGAATATCGAGTAATTAATGTCCACCCCCCACCCTCGTCCTCACCCTCAGCGTCAGCGTCACCGTCAGCGTCACCGTCACCGTCACCGTCGCCGTCGCCGTCGCCGTCGACGCCACGCAACGCCAAAACTGGTGCGATAATTTTCTTCTTTTCCAATCTCTCCCCTCTCCTCTCCCCCTTTTTCATGCTGTGACTATCTTCTAGCCCCCCCCTCCCACCCTTTCACCCTTTTTTCGATTGTTTATTCGTCGCTTACGGGGAACCACCCCATCCTTCCCCGTTCACTCTTCGAAGCCCTTGCGAATTCGCGACTCTGAAAAAATTGCACTTTCTTCCTTCTGGATAGACGAAGGAAAATGAGATTTTTCCAGGAAAATTTGCGGAGACCGTTTCTCTCTAGTTTTTGGAATAATACGCGGAAGCCGAGCTGAGACGCTCAAGAGGGTGGTTGTTGCTGCCGCCGCTCGGTTCCACCGAGGTTTTTTGTCCTTCGGAAACCTCCATTTTCGAGTGGAGTATCCGAAATTCGCGAAATCTTCGTTTCCCGTCCGTGACTGCGTTATTTTTTGCTTCCTGGTTTTCAGTCTCGTTCGACCTTGATAATCAGGGAAAGAATGAAGAAGCTAAGGGTGGCGTTTTGAGATTAAACGCCTGGATCAAGGACTTTCTCAATGTGAAATCTAATGGAAAACGTGAAAAAAATCGAGTGCAATAAAAAAAATAGCAAGGGTAGAGAAAAGGAGAAAAAAAGAAAAAAATCTACGAAAAAAAAAACAAAGCCACAAAGAAGGAGATCGAAAAAAATCACACACACACACACATACACACCGAAGCGATTTTGGTCTATGAATGGGGTTTTTAGCTTTCGAATTAACACCGTGCGAGTGGATGGTTGGTGGAGGGAAAAAAATCGAGTCCAATAAAAAAAATAGCAACGATAGATAAAAGGAGAAAAAAGAAAAAATATCTGTAAAAAATCTACGAAAAAAAATCAAGTCCCCAAAGAAGGAGATCGAAGAAAATCACACACACACACACACACATACACCGAAGCGATTTTGGTCTATGAGTGGGGTTTTTAGCTTTCGAATTAACACCGTGCGAGTGGATGGTTGGTGGAGGGGAAAAAAATCGAGTCCAATAAAAAAAAGAAAAAAAAATAGCAACGATAGAGAAAAGGAGAAAAAAAGAAAAAAAATCTGTAAAAAATCTACGAAAAAAAATCAAGTCCACAAAGAAGGAGATCGAAGAAAATCACACACACACACACACACACATACACCGAAGCGATTTTGGTCTATGAATGGGGTTTTTAGCTTTCGAATTAACACCGTGCGAGTGGATGGTTGGAGGAGAAGGGGAGGGGGTTGAAGGGGATGAGTGAACTGGGGTGCCTTGCTCGGACACGCGTTGGTAACACAATTACTAGGACGTTAATTTACTCAATAATCGCGGAAGCAACCCCTGTCTAAATGCCGGCACGCGCCACCCTCCACTCACCACCTCCCCTTTCCCTCTCCAACCCCTGATTTGCTGCGCAGCGTAACTTGGCAAACCTACAACAACCCCCAGCGAGGACTAAGCACGAATTATCTTCGATCTGGATTATCCAGCATTTCACTGCTATAATGAAATATTAGCCTTTGTACCGGAAACACTTATCCGATGATAGATATTATTTTTATTTTTTTTAAGGAAAATATTCAAAGATTTGTCACGATTTTTTATCTTGCTATCCTCCATCGCTAATAAACGCGCTCATGGTTTTTGAGAAAAGAATTGCATCATTTTTTTCGTCATCGCTAATATGAGATGAAAATTTTTCGCTGTTCTTTGAATAATGTTTTATTTTTTTGAAATTTCAATTTAACGACACACTGATGAACAAAAGTGAAATCTTATTATCGAACCAAATGCTTTTTGTTTTTTATTACGGCGTTGATGCGGAAAAAGAAGACTTTTATAACGATCACTCTCTAATTATTATTTTCAAAGTATCCGTTCAAAGTCGAAGTTTTTGAAATTTGCCTTGAAAGTTTGTTCGCGAGCAATATTTTTTACGAAGTTCGAACGAGTCTCGAGTTAATTTTGAAACGATTATTCTTTAATTTTTTTATGATTTTTATTTCGAAAAATCCGGTTGATTAAAATATTAGGATTGATTTTCAAAGTGACAGATTAAAACCAAATTATAAATACAAAAAAAAAAACAAATAAAAATTTGTTGTCGAGGAGAGATTTTTAGGATTTGGAAGAACATCTCGAATTTTTAGAATTTTGTCAAGGGAAAGGGAGAAGAGAGATTATATTGAAACTATTCGACAAATTGATTTTGACAAGGGATGTTGTCGCGCGTCCGCCATAAAGTTTTTCGAGATATTTTTCTCGGCGGATTAACCACGTTTTAACATCCGATCCCCTGAAATCGTTGAAAGCTCCGTCGAGAAGTTCCCTGGAGACTTGTTAGCGGAAAAACGAACAGAGTATCGAGTTGCGCTCGAAACTCTGGGTAATTCCGATTACAGTTTTATCGGCTTTAGCCCGATTACGACTTCTCAAATGGGAGCCAAAACTCGCTAAAAAAATTTCCTAATGATACGAAATAATGACGCTGGCATATTTCGGCAAAAGTCAACGTGAAATCCGATTAGGAAAATAATGTAAGGATGCAGCCATGGAGATGTAGGAATTAATTTTTTGGAAAAATAATTTTACTTCTCTTGCAGGTGAATGAACCTGATGGCTAAACCTATTTAAGATAATCCTAACATCCTAATTTTTGCTTATCAAAATATTCCCTTCTCCTCTGTTGCGTGTCTCTTCTAAAATTATTGTCCAAAATTGTGAAAGATAAAATTTCCGATTGAGAACTGACGAAGGAAATTTTTTTCTTAAAACTTGATCTCCCCTTTATAAATGTACCCCTTAAAAAAGTTTTGATAAAAAAATTCAGATTTTCATAGGAAGAGTTTACGAGGCCGAACCGAATTAGCAAATTCTGTTCTATTTGGTCATTCGAATAAATAATGAAAATTTTCAAAAAACCAGAATAGAATTAGAATAAATGGAAAATTTATTTTAATTATTCGCTTATCGTAAAATGTTTTTCCTACTTGCGTTGATACAAAGAACAAAAAAAAAATTGGATTCAATTTTACGAGAAAGGCTTCTCAATATTTTATTAATAAAAAAAGAAACACCGCTACAATTAATAAATACAAAAGAAATTCTCTAATTCTTAATTACATAGAAAATACATGGATAATATACAATACAGCATAAAACAATCTAATAATATAACAATCGATGTTAAATAATATTCACGTAAGAAAAGTGTACACCATATAATCTCCATTTCTCTTAAAACCTAGTGGAAATTAAATATTTTTTCCGTTTTCATCGTATGATCAAAATTTCACGAAACATCGAACGAAAATAAGTTCTCCCGTATTTCAGAGAGGTTCGTCGAGCAAAAAGCATCGATACAAATTGATTTGCGTCATATTTCGATAAAATAGTACAACGATAACAACACCGTCAGCGTTTTGTCATTGATACATAGACTAAAAACTTATCCAACGAAAATCTCGAAATTCAACGAGAATCGAATCACCGGAAGCTATCGGAAAACATTGTAATTTACAAAGCAGCGACGTTACAGATTATTTTGACAATATCGTTACTTATGTTCACGCGCGCGCAGACACACACAGGAAAAGACGACGTAAGAATGAAAAATAATAATAATAATAATAATAAAGGATCTCTAGTGAAATGCATTTTGGTTCGCGCAATTTCATTAGCTTTTGCGAGTGTGTCGTAGCGACTTGACCTGTGACCTGACTGATTGATAACGATCAAACTAATCGTTGGACTAGAGAACGATGGGAGTGCGAGAGAAAAGTTTTCCGTTGAGTCGATTCAAATTTAAATTTCGTCATCGTGCGCCGTTGGCTTGTAGAAGGCCCTGGAGTAGCTGGCTGGACCTTGGGAGCCGCAGAAGAAGAAGAAGCCGCGTCGCCACATGATGAAAACCGCGAGACCAATAGGAATGGCGATCAGGAGGCCAATGAGAATCCCCACGAGAATGGCGGCATCTTTTTCTGGTCGCGCGTCGTAACGGTCCAAGCAACGAAGATGCCGATTGGACAGTGACGTCAGATTCTTGTTCAAATGCTCCGGTGGTGATACGCATTTCATTTCGTTGACTTGCTCGCCCATCCACTTCTTTCCGTAGCGCGGCAGCAGGCTACTGATCTGAAATGCCATGAAATTTTTTAGAAGATTCCTTTGCCTCCCCCCCCCCCGGGGGCACAAGATTTAAAAAAAGACCGTTAAAAATGAAGAAATTTTGCAAACTTCGATTGCAACACAGAGTAGCCTGATATTCATATTTTTTCCTCTTACGTAAAGTTTTTGCTGATAAAATTAAGGGAAAGCGCGTTACGAGTTTTCCCGCCATTTTGTCGATGTCCGTTTAGACTCTTCGGTGCCTCTGTTTTTTTTTTCCCCCGTTTCTTTTTGTTCCGTCACCCGCTATCCGTCGTTAAGAATCGGTTGAAAGACGATAACCAAAGTTTATTTTCTGCAATTTTCTAGCTCTCTCTCTCTCTCCCTCTCTCTCTAATATTCTCGTAATGGTAAAAAACTTGAACATTCGCAAATTGCTTGAAGCGTACGTGCATAAATGATCAAGCGACTTCATGGAAACTGCGAGCGATCGTAAAGATCGACGAGTTTGAGAGAGAAAAGGGGAAAAAATCGGTTTTGGTCAAATTAAAGGAAAGCGCGTTACGAGTTTTCCCGCCATTTTGTCGATGTCCGTTTAGACTCTTCGGTGCCTCAGTTTTTTCTTTCCCCCGTTTCTTTTTGTTCCGTCACCCGCTATCCGTCGTTAAGAATCGGTTGAAAGACGATAACCAAAGTTTATTTTCTGCAATTTTCTAGCTCTCTCTCTCTCTCCCTCTCTCTCTAATATTCTCGTAATGGTAAAAAACTTGAACATTCGCAAATTGCTTGAAGCGTACGTGCATAAATGAGCAAGCGACTACATGGAAACTGCGAGCGATCGTAAAGATCGACGAGTTTGAGAGAGAAAAAGGGAAAAAATCGGTTTTGGTATCGAGAAACGAACGATTCCCCGCGTTTCTTTGGTAATTTCTTCACGTACATCCACCCCCAAAGTATCTTTGTCCAAAGGTATGGCCTGCGGGGACGTTTGTATTCACGCGCGCACACACACACGCGCGAGCACGCGGAACGCACGCATCGTTCACGCATCTACACGGCGAGGTACACTCACACCAACGCGATTGGCCAGAACTTACCAGATATTGATTATCGCAATCGCAGCTCCATTGGTTGTTCATCAGTTTCAATTCTTCGAGTTTGTCCCACCTTCCTACGAGCAGCGACGGCAAATATCGCAGGGCGTTAGCGGATAAATCCAATTGCGTCAGCGGCGGCCATATCCGGCCCTCCGGTGTCTGCCGAAGAGAAAAAAATCGAAAATCTTTACTCTGTTCATCCGGTTCGACTGTCGTCGGATGTCACGTGATCCAACGAATGTGCTGAACCACCGTCGCGACTCTTACGTCGGATCGGTGTTTTCATATTGCGTTTGAGCGAGAAACGGCGGGGGGAGGGGAAGGGTCAGAGATCGGCCGATTTTCGCACTTTTCTCAACTTTTCTGAACTTTTCCCGACGACGATCGAAACCACGTGACAGATGGCGCGACCATAATCAACGGACGCGCATCTTCGCGTGGCGTGATCGATCGACAAAATTCGAATGCTGGCAAGGAAATCGGTTGGTCGAGTCGTTACCTCTTTCGTAAGAAAGTACTCGTGGATGTTGGTGAGTCTCGGACAGTTGTTGATGACGAGTTTCTTCAAGGAGACCAGTCCCGATAAAGCGCCATCTCGAATTTCCGTCAAAATCGGCATATCGCTGATGCTCAATTCCTCGAGAACCGGCAATACCGGGAATCCATAATAGTCGTCGATTATTTCTATCGGATTCTCATCGATGGACAGAAATTCCAGCGCCTTTGCGTCATCCAGCGCTCTCGGCACGGTGACGAACTTATTTCCCGCCAATCTCAGCTTTTTCAGGTATCTGAAAGGAATCTCGATTCAAATTACGATATTCGCCCGGTAGCTTCGATTTTTACTCGCGAATCGTGGAATCGGATGATCTTTCCGACAAGCGCGAAGGTCGAGTGGGAAAAGCGATTGGTTCGACCACTGATGACGTCATTGATAGCAGCAACGAAGCTGAATGGAGGAAAGAGGCAAGGGGATTCCCTTACTTGGGTGTATGGAAGATGTGGTCCGGCAGATCCTTCAAGTCGCAACTGCTCAAATCAAGTTCCTCCAGGAAAGAGAGGCTGCTGATTGCCAGCGTGGTTCTGGGATCTATCAAGGTCAAAGGATTCCCGGATAGATCGAGGACCCTAAGTTCCACGATATGCTGGAACAGGTCCTGGCTCAAACTGTGCAAATTGTTCTCCGCCAGATTTAGCCTTCTGAGAGCCTTCAACGGTTCGTTGGCTACCGATAGATAAGGTCCCTGGAAACGTTAGAGTCGAAACATGAGAGATTCTCGCGACGATGCGAAGGTATCAAAGGGGTGAAAAGGCCCGAAGACGGGAATGGGAAAAGAAAAATGGAAGCCTCACCTCGAAGATATGCGACGATAAATATTCCGAGAGCAGTTGATTGTGACTCAAGTCGATCTCGATAAGGTTCGTGATGTTGAGAAAGGCGTTCTTGTCGATTCTACTGATGCGGTTCTTTCGTAAGATCAGTCTCTCGATGGAGACTTTGGGAAATGGCGAAATATGGACCAGGTAATTCCCCTCGAAAGAAACTGTCTTCATGCTCGTCGTCGGCCATTGCGAGTCTTTGAAATGATGCTCCAGTTGTCGCTCGGTACAATTCACCAGTTCCGCTGAAACGGAATGAAAATTCGATAAAACTCAGTTTTGCAAACTCGTGCGCGAGTCACGGTCGTGAAACGGCTTATTTCCCATGGAAGTTCAATGAAATGCTCGAGAGATTGCTCGATCGGTGCAACATAACCTAAAAGGATGATTAAACCATACTTGAAACGGTTATCGGAGGCCTTATCGATTCTATTAAATTGAGAGATTAATCAGAAATTGTTATAATGGACTCTTCCTCTAATCTTTTATCGATTCGGTTAATGAATCCAGATAAAATAAGAGGTGTATAGTAATATCTGGGTCTGCCCTTGTTGTACAAAAATGGCCTTTGATCCAAGTCCTCTGCTTCTGATAGAGCACGTTTCAGTTTTCGTGGATATCGCTTCGCGTGAGAACGAGCGAATCAAAATCTGAGCTAACGAATTTTATTTTTCCATCGGTAGAACGTGCAAAAGAATCATTGTAAGAAGATAGGTTGGAATCGAAGTAAAAATTGCGAAGGATCGGGGGGAGGAGTTCGTGGAAAATTAATAAAAGTACCGAAACTCATCGGGTATGTTCGTCAATGAGTCGCGCGAAAAACTGTGTCACCTATTTGGATATTTGTTTTTTCTATAAAAGAGATAAGAAAGCGGAGAAAAAGAAGCGAAATTAATTCACGAGTAGCAGCCGGAAGAGTTTGGATTATCTCGGTTTGAGCTAAAAGTGAGAACTGCACGGTTTTATTATAGCTTGCTTATTCTAGGAACAACGTGAGTAATAATAATAATAATAACAACAATAATCCGTGATAAAGAGATTTCAGATAACGTCGAAAGATTATTTATACGCTTACAATTGGATCATGAAGCGAATTTGTCGTTAGTTCGCTCAAAGACATCAATAAGCGAGCTAATAATGTATACAGGGTGTTGCAAAATTACCGCAAAGTTACGTTAAGGAGATTTTTAAGGCAAACCCCGCGACACGAAAAATCTTTCATCAGTTTTCAATTCGCGGAGATCTCAAATTCCTAGATATTCGGTAATTCTGACAAAAGTCAAAATGGCGTCGTTGGATGTCTCTTCGACTGTCCGTTCGTCTCTGTCTTTAATTTTTGGTTTTTGAATATTTCGAAAACCGAATTTTGGATGGGAAAGTCGCGAGGAACTCTTCGACTCGATTTAGCCCGTGAAATTTGTTAGTCAAAATGCGGCAATTTTGCAACACCCTATACGCGCGCAGTACCTGTATAGTTTCCCTAAAATCTGTAATGATTGCTCGAGATGAGGGTGCCCGTAACTTCGATGATTCGCATGTACTTATCGCGAGTCGTTGATCGACGATTAAAAAAGAAAAATCCCCTCCTCTCCGGTGCTGACCTGACTTACCGACCGAGTCGCGATTGGCGATTGCTTTTGACGTGAAAAGATCGAAGATTCTCGGTCGTTGATTACAAAATTTTTTCAAAAAACGATTCAAAAACCACCGTAGAAACGGATGCTCAAAAATCTGTGAGAATCAACTCGAACGAGAATTTTCACGACTCCGATTACCCACGGGTGATCCTCGTCGACTTGGATCGATGTTCTTTAAGTAAAAAACGAAAACCAAAAAAAAAAAGAAAAACAAAAAATGCCTCTCTTGTTCGAGCGCTATCTTCTCTGACCGACCGAGTTGCGACTGGCAATTGCTTTTGATATGGAAATTTTCGAAGATTCTCGGTCGTTGATTGCAAAATTTTTTCAATCAACGATTCAAAAATCATCGTAAAAAACGGATGATCGAAAATCTGTAAGAATCAACTCGAACGAAAATTTTCACGACTCCGATTACCCACGGGTGATCCTCGTCGACTTGGATCGATGCTTTTTAAGTAAAAAACGAAAACCAAAAAAAAAAAAAAAACAAAAAATGCCCCTCCGCTCGAGCGCTATCTTCGCTTACCGACCGAGTCGCGACTGGCGATTGTTTTTAACGGAAAAAATCGATCGAACCGAGTCCAGCCAGCGCTGATTAACAGAATTTCGCGGCGAACGTCGCCAAAAGACTGAGTTGAACGTCGAATAATCGTCCTAATCAGCGGCAGCACCCACACCCAAGGTGACTCATCCGATCCATTCGAGAAGTCTCTAAAACTTTTTTGCTTTACCTGTACAGTCGCAAACGTCGCACAATTTCGTGGTTGCGGCAGGTTCGATGATCGGGGTGACCTCGGTTTTGGTCTCTTCGGCCGCTGAGGGAACTTTGGCAGCTTCCGATGCATCCGCGGTTTTCGCGGGGTTGGAGGATGCGTCGACGCTCACCTTTGCGACAACCTCGTCGCCGCCGCTCTTCGTGTTCTTCGCGACACCCTCGTCGCCGCTCTTCGTACTCTTCGCGGCGACATCGGTCGCGGGTTTCGCGTCCTGGTAATTGGCCACGCAGCAGATAATCGCGAGCAGGAGGAACAGAGACTCGCCTGTGCGCATTTTTTTTAGGAACGGAAGGCGAGGAGAGCCCGGTCGGTCCGCAGGTTCGTTACTGAGTTCCAGATACGAAATCTGATTCTTTGCACACTGGCTCGACCCTCTCGCCGATAACGGGACAGATAAGATACGATACGAGTAGAACGCGCCTGGTTGTTCTCTGGAACCCTCCAGGTGAGAGAAAAAAATTGAAAACTCGATCGATGAGGCAATGCTCGTCGTCGGTTTCGGGGAATCCGACGAAAACCAGGTACGTTCTCTCGTGGAACGGACCGTTGTTCGTGTTCCAAACGACGAAGGGGAGGGGGGATGTGCTCAAAGACGCGGGGGAACAGTTTTTGACTTCCGCCACAGTTTCCAACCTGGAAATTCGCGCGGTGCAAGGTCGGTGTTACTTTCCGTCGTGAATCATTCGATTTGTTTTACTCGATGTCCAAGACAAATATCGAAGATGGAGGTTAGGGGGTTTAAAAAATTAGGGTAAGAGTTGAAAAGGGGGAAGATGATACTTCGAGCATTAGCAGATTCGATGAAGGAGAGACGGAAACGTGTCTTCTTTTTTGAAATTTTAATTTGTTTCTCTCTTTCTCGCTCCATGTTTTCTTTGTAATCGACATTCGCGTTTAACGTCGTCGGAAAATATCGTAAAATCTCCGGAATGTCTTCAACGTGTACTCGATGAAAGCTTAGGACTCTCGTGCTATCAGAGTTCTCGCTTCTGTCGACGTATTTCGATTTGATGGAACATTCGTCACTCTCTTACTTCGCGACTTTTCACGGGTAAGAAGCAAGAAAATGAAAATTGTTCCGATGGCGAATTGGTGCGAACGTCAATCATCGTCCCCTTGAAAACAAGCGAACATAATTACAGACGCGTCGAAGCTAATTCTTGAAAATTGATTGACGATCCATCAAAATAGAGCGAAATGCCGAGTACTGGAACTATATCTTGAGGGTATCGTAGTCTCATTTCTCATTCATCGAACCTGCAAAGAAGAAAATTTAGCAATAATCGCAAATGGTATTAGCAAAATAGTGATGACAGAATTTAGGAATAGTGGAAAAAACAAATTGATCCTTTGGAATGGAAGATATACGTACGATACTTTCTTACTTTGACCTTTTTCAATTCATTCGAAACGTGAAAATATTTATGATACGGCGCGAAGGTTCCCCCATGCCTCGCAAAAGTAAACTGCGCGAGTATTTGCTATGGGTCGGTAACTAAATGTGACCGAGTCCATTTACCATCCGTAAGCCAAGAGTGCTTTTGTTTAGAAACCAAATTTGCAACTCCATGAGATATCGACTCTAAGCAAATCGACGAACACGATCTCCACGATGGAACGTCGAAAAGATTCGAACAACGATCGAATAACAGCATAAGTGCAATAACGCAGAACAGGCTACCGTATGACGAGACAAACCTGATGATTTCAGATAAACTAAGTTCAAACAGGGAGAAATGAAAAAAGTAAGAATCAAAATATGAAAAAGACTGTGCAAAAAGCTGAGAAAAAGTAACGAGGCAAAATAAAATGAAATTTGAAGAAAATCAAAATTTAAAAATTACAAGTTGAGGTACAAAACGACCTGGTTATGCACCACAAAAGAAAGAAAGAAAGAGAGAGATTAAAAAGATAAAAGTAGAATTGAAAACGAAAGGGAGAGACCGACCCAAAAACATGCAAAGTTCCAAAAAACCAGAAAATAAGTAGAGTTCGCCAAGATTGATCAAAATCGACATTTTTGGAAAGAGCGATGCGTCGTCGAGCAAGCAAAGACCCTCCAAAGCATCCAAAAAAAACTGAAGAAAACGTTGCAAAGAAAAACCACCCAACCGCGTAGAAATTTTCAAAATTTTCAAAACACTTCCCAAACGATTCGACGTAATTTGTCTCGCGTCCCTTCGAATCGTCCGTCGTCTCCTCGCGGTGTGAAACGGATAAATTTGAAAACGCGACAGGTGCCGCCATCTTTCGTCGCTTCGGGGAGTCCCCTCGTGGGCGCTTCGTTCTGGGAAAAGTATTGAATCGATGACGTCACAAAAGACGAGACTCGGTGGTAGGAGGAGGGAGATTGGCCGACGGGTAGAGAGACGTTGCGTTGAAAAATGTCCGATTACTTGGATTTATAGTCGGCGTAAATAGTGGCAGAGAAAAGTGGGAGCCAGCGGGAATGTGGCAGTGAGTCCCGCGTCCCTGTGAGCCCCTAGGGAACCGCGAGGCCCGGACACGTGGGTTCCGCGCGAAATAATTCGCCGATAACGATAACGATAACGATAACGAACCGCGGGACCATTCCAAAAAGTCCCGAGGAAAAAAATAGGGAGTGCGAGTAAAAAAAAAAAAAAAAAACAAAGAAAGTGTCGGTGGTGTCGGTGTCGGTGGTGGTGGTGGTGGTGGTGGTGCGGGTGGTGCGGGTACGGTGGAAAAACTTGGCAAATTTCTCCGTGAGGTACCCGGGGATTATCTTCGGGGGCTCCCCTTGCCACCTCCCCCCTCCCCGCCCGCCAGCCCGGACGTGGTGGTGAAAACACCCCATGTGTTTTTTCCGGTGGCGAAGGAGGTAGGTGAAAAATTTTCACGTTTGCCGAGTAAACTTTTTCCTCGCGGGGAATCCGACCACCGTTGGAGATCCAACGGGGGGTGGGAGGGGGGGTTAGTACCAAGAGGTTACGCGGATTTTGAGGTTAGGTTGCACTTGTGTGTGCTACCGCTGCTGCTGCTGCGCCGAAACGCGCGAAAAATTACATCGGTGCGCATTTGCCTCCAGTGAACGCCCATTTCTCTCTCTTTTTCTCTTTGTCTCTCCCTCTCTTTCTCGCCGTCTCTCTCTCTCTTTCGCTCGTGGACTATGTTCTGTGTGTTTGTTATCCGTGTATCCGTCTCTCTCTCTTTCTCTCTCTCTCTCTTTATCTTTTACCATCTTTGTTTATTCGTCTCTCCCTCTTTCGCTCTGTCTTTATCTTCTTCTATCCCCCCCCCCCACTCTCTCTCCTCTTCCTAGCCATCTCCCTCCAAAATTGCGGATTGATACGATCGATATTGTGAAAAGAGAAGCCTCGGTCTCGCCAAAATTTTCGCGTGCACGACGATCTCCACGCAAACATGCGCCGGCCACTTTTCTTTCTCTACCTGTTTCTCGCGTGTCCTCGAGATCGCCGGATTCTCAATCGCCGGGGTCAGAGGTCACTGGAGAAGAAAAAGAAGGAACTCGGTGTCGGACCTATCGATCGTTTCAATCTCCTTATCGATGAGGTGTGTTTGTTTGTTTGTTTGTTTGTCTCTCCGTTGTCCACTCTGCGTATGCGCGCGCGCGTTTTTTTGGTTTTTTAATTTTTTATTATATATCTTATTTTTGCAGTCTCTTGTTCGCACGATTGTGTACGTGAGAAATTCGCAAGCGCGAGACGAAGGTCACCGAAAAGAAAATCTGGAGAAAGCAAATTTTGGACGGTCGTTCTTTGACGATCGATTTTGAAAAAATTTTCAACGGTCTTTGTTGACGATCGACTTTGAGGAAAAACTTTGTTTTTTTTTGGTTTATTTTGGTATTCTAGTTTCTTTTTGATAATTTGATTTTATTTGATGTTGTTTTTGATATTTCTCTCTCTGTGTCTCTCTTTTTCTTTTTTGCGATCCTCTTTCCTTTTTTCTCTCTCTGGAATTTCGCATTGTTCGATTATTGTCAAAGGTCGAGGATCCGCCAAATTTTGTCATTACGATGACCTTTCCATGTGGCCCACTATCCTACCACAACCCTCCAGTATAAGGAAGTTTATGGATTTTGTATCACTGAGTCGAGGGTCATTGAGGAAAGAAAAAAAAAAAAAGGTAAAACCATCGGCTATAGCAATCGTTTTAATTATCGATAGGGGGGGGGGTAAAATTTATATATATTTGATTTTTACAAATTGTCAATTATATTAAATGTTTCTTTACACATTGATTTTTATGTACAATGATTTTTAACGAATACATTGATATATTTATCTCGATGTTCGCACGCACGTTTGGTTTTGTCATACATTTCTTTAATTGACGCGTGTATCGAACATTATTTACAATATTTATTTATTTACAGGCATATTAATTTTTGTACACATCGACTTGATTGATTTTTATGAATATTGTTTGATATACTTATGTATATTATGTACACAGGTTGTGAAAATTACATATTCCATAAATTCGATGACTGTGGAGGCGGGTAGTTCTCAAACGATTTTTAACATATCATTTTTCGATTTGAAACCGAAATTGAACTACATTAAAACTGGTCGAAGTGAGACAACGCTACTCTGTCATACTTTAACAATCTGAATGTCTCTGTCTAACTAATAGTACCTTTATCATTGAATATCTGAAAACTTTAACCTCGGATCTAAAAAATAGTAAATAAACAATCGTCTTGGAATCAGTTTCTCTGCAATCCCTTAAATTTATCGAACGTGTTATCGTTGTACCCTGTGTATGCATATAATATACGTGTGTGTGCATTCATACGTATTTATTTAATTAATTCGGCCATTCCCATTAAAAATTGTATAGGACACAATTTTTCAATATGGCGGCGGATAACCGTTAAAGAAATTTACAATATTTTAGTATTTTACTGCCGCAGTCGTATTCGGCGAGATTTATCACTAATAACGATAATAATTATGAGGGATAATTTTATCTGAGAGGTGGAGGAATATAGAAAGTTAGTTATGAGGGGGAAGAAGGGGAAGGGGTTAAATCATATCAATTTATTTCGTATTACTCGTGTACAGCATTTATCGCTAACAATAAAATATAGCTAATATTATTATCGTTAATTAATTGACTCTCTCTCTCTCTCTCTCTCTCTCTCTCTCTCTCTCTCTCTCTCTCTCTCTCTCTCTCTAGCATTTATTGTGCTATCTCATATATTTAAACGAGATTTTCTCAGATGGTTATATCAGTCTTTAGGTCTAGGATGTACTGACTCGTAGTATTAGTAAATTCATAAATTCTTAGTACGTGATACGTTTCAATCACAAATTTATATTTTCATTAACTTTTAATTATCTTAACCGAGAAAATTTTGACTGAGAAATGTTTGCCTCTTAGTTTTTTTGCACTAGTATCACAACAAAATAATTATATCCTTCTGCTCCTCCATTTAATTCTATAGTCAGTAGAGAATCCTTGATTTTTCAGATATTCAAATTTCTATTTCAATCCTAGCGATGTGATTTTTGCTTTTTAGTTTGCTTAGTTTTTTTGTTTCTTCTTTATTGTTTTGAGCTTTCGTTTTAATTATGGTTGCACGTCTAAGAACGTATTCCATAATAAAAAATAAAAAAAAGTCTAATTAATAAAGAAAGAAAAATTATTAATGAAAATAATATCGTTTCTTTCTATTGCTATTTCTTCTCTCGTTACCCCTGCTGTTCTATTGTTATTTCCTGTTTTCGTTACTTCATGCTGAATATTAAGGAAGTGGAAAAAGGAAAAGACCCGCGAAAACATTAATTAATATCATAATGAAAAAATTAATGACAAGCCTGGTTATAAAATCGTGCTGCAGATTAATACGTTCAATAAAATGTTTAATTTCTTTCTCATCATTCGGTTTTTTGGACATTGTTAATTATTGCAAAAAGAGATAATGAGATTAAGTATAATAAGCAGAGGAAAATTATATTGGCAATGATTACTGAAAAGCTCTGTGGTGCGGTATGTTAATGAAAGAACTAATTTTTCACTTTTTACTGAAATTCTTCCAATAATCATTTTATTAAATTTATTCTACTAGTAAAGAGAGCAGCATAGATACATACCTTTGTTTCTGTTTTATTTATTTGTATAGAGGACAGAAGCAAATATTTCATTCCTCGAACAATTCAAACAAATTTCTTATGCTTTCTGTCTGTCTTTTTCAGTCATTTATTGACAAAGACTGCCAGTTTCATTTCTTTGCCTCTGATTAGTTAATTAGATGATTATTTCTGCTCAGTTAGACTAATTCTCTCGAAATCCATTTGGAGTACAGCCGACTTTCAAAATTCATCATTTGTTCATATTTTCTATTTGTTTATATTTAGAAAATTTCATTATTAGTGTACTACCGTGATTCACTTATGATTGTTTTAACTTCAATATATTAATTATTAATTAATAAATTGATGGCAGAGAGAGAGAGAGAGAGAGAGAGAGAGAGAGAAAGTATAACAGAAATTTTTGAATTCAAATTTTTGCTATTTTCTCTATATTTGTCTATATATGCATAATTTCTATTTAAAACGGGTAATAAAAATTTTTATAATTTTCTGGATTTATTATGTGATTTGTATGCTTTTTCATGTTTAATCTTTAAGTGACTGAACGATTAAGAGAAAACACTTTTATTAAAATAATCAGATTCCACTATTAAATGTTAATGACTATAAAAAATTTTATTAAAGATTATTATTGTAGCTAATTAATATTTATTTATAGCAACTTTGACCAGGTCATTTTATTGCAAAAATTTACTCATTTCTTAATTGTGTATAATAGATGCCTTATAAATATTAACATAACCGCAACGTTTAGAATTGTAAGAAGTACTGACAATTTTATCATAATAATTGTTGAAGAAGAATTTTTATTGGCTATTGACGAATTTTTTCATAAAATTCTAATGATATTTTACAATTTATTCATATATTCTTCTGAAATGCTACTATGGAAAACATAATGATTTTAATCAAGGATTCAACCTTTTGCGCAGCTATTTCATAATTTTATCGTTTTTGTTTAATTATACCACCTTGATAAGATACCAATTATATTTTTCTAATTTTGTACTAATTTTGCCAACTTTAATAATTAATTAATCGTTAAATTAAATATTACAAAATCATTACAATCAAATTAATAATTAATGCGATTGTAATAACTTCGTAGTAGATGAAGCTGAAAAGTTTTTATTAGTATTCACTTTCAGTAAATTCTAATAATATTCATAAAAGTATCCTATAAAATTCTAATCGTACACTACAATTTATTCAAACATTCCCTTGCAATTCTGTCATGAAAAGCATAACACTGATTTTAATCAAAAGTTCAGCCATTGGCGTAACTACTTCAAATAATTTTCTACGTTAAATTTAATTAAATTGCTACAATAAAAGAGGACCTATATGCATCCTTGATTCTTCGTGATAAAATTTTTACGGAATATCAGTACACGCAAATTGATTTATTCTACATACATGTATATTCAACCAGCTTGACTGTCTCTGTCTAACTAATAGCATCTACGTCGTTGAATATTTTGAAAGCCAAGCCCGTAATCAAAAAGTGGTAAAAACAAATTGTTTAAGAACCATCGCCTCTACAACCCCCTAAAATTTCGAAGGAGATCATTGTTACGCACCCTCTAACATGCATGTATCGGTTTATTAACAAACATACGCGTATCGTGTTAAATGATGTATTTGATAATTTCTTAAAGACCTAACATTTCGAGACTATCTGGACATGCATGCACTAATCGGATTTAAAGGTAGACGCTAAACTACCAATGTGCTGAATTAAACCGTTGTAAATGTAATCTATTTCTCTTATTTTCCTAACACAAAGAGAGATCCGTTATCAAAAGAGTTCAGGTAAAACTATAGAAAATGAGTTTGAAAAGCTTTTTATTCGTTCCCGGTAAATTTTTCCCCATCAAATCTAATCGTGCATTAGAATTTATTCATACATTCCCCTGGTAATTCTATCATGAAAGGCATAATAATGATCTTAATCAACCATCGGCGTAGGAGCCAAGTTATTTCTATACAATGTGTCCGGCTAACTGGAACATCGGACTGTCTCGGTGAAAAGATTTCGATGGTTTTTTAGCAAAATTCTTACGGAGCATCGCAACGCGCGCATTCCGACATTGCAACATCGTGGCATTGTAATTAATGAAATCACCGGGGTAGAAGTTGTCAGCTCAATAATTAAATGCGATAACGTTAATCACGTGACGGTCGCGTAATTCTTATATATTTTTTCCCTTTTTTTTTGCTCTTTTCTGTTTAATTCTTCTTCTTTTCCCTCGCTTTTCTTTTCTTCATTTTCTTCCCGACTCTCTTTTCTCCCTTGTTTCATTTTCATGAAATAATTAACACCTTCGTTGAAATTATATGCCGGTACGGAACTATGAATGCGCCTTATCGCGCTGTGATATCGAGAGTGTGCGCACTCTTCGTAAAACGAAACGAGTGGATTAGTCGTTCAGGTCCGTATCTAAAGTTCGATAAAAAGGGGGTTCTCTCTCTTTCTCCCTCCCCTCCCCATCCCCTTATTCTCATTCGTCTTACATTTCAAAACAAAATTGCCAAACATCTTGCAATGATGTATACTTGCTCGTATCACCGGCAATATATCAATGGCTTCTTTCATATTAATAGTGAAGTAACTCTTTGATCGATTGACGCGTTACATTCAGCAAATGTAAATTCGTTTTTGCGTGCGCGCGATATTCGCTTCTCTGTACAATGGACAGTTTAATTTTTATTATGAAGCGACGGGGCGTGAACTTTTTTCAATGTCACACTGAAAATAGATGGAACTTATTTGCATTGGACTATAATAATAAGATCGTACCTTATATCCAAGCATCGAGGATGTGTGATCGTTCATGTTTTTTTCATTAATAATTAAAATAAAATCCGTAGCCACGCGAGGAAGATACTCTGAGAAATGTTATCACCTATATAATAGGCGAATGAATATTCGAATTAATTAGTTGATGAGTAAGTCTCTCAGAATTTGTTGCAAAAGTTCACATGTTTTCATGAATATGCTTTTGTATAATTAGCATCTTAACTGTTTTGTACGTGTGTGTATATATATATATATATATATGCACTAATTAATTAACTAAATAACCGTAAGTTGTATGAAACGAATGATCGACAAATAAGATTGTTAAAAAGTTCATAAGATCTCAAAGTGATTTTAATGTATGCACGTAAAAGTTTTGTGTTATTTCTTATAAGAATTTTTACGCGTGTTTGAGACTTCCTGTAATTATTTCTCATCGATTTACCACTAAGAGTATTTTGAATGCCACAGATTTAATGCTGAAGGGATTCGCTGAATTCAATTGCTCGAGAGGTGTAAAATTTTCTAAGGTGCTTTTTAAGATTTGTAAAGGAAATATAACGATTCCGTTACTAATGACCAAAAGTATGAGAAATAAAGAAAAGGAGAAAAAAAGAAGGAAAAGATGGAGGGTAATGTGGCGGCGCTAAATATAAAGAATAGAAAGAAAATTAAAACGGTTTTTAAATCCTGCAATTTATATTTTTGCCTCAATTCATTCACATCAGAAATGTTAAATAATTTAAGAGTGACTTGAAAAATGCGTGTTTTCCGGTTATATTTTCTGAATACTTTTGAATATCGTTTGAAAAGAAGGAAAGATTTTATTAATTTTATTAAGATAATTCGTTAATTCGTTAAATTTACCAGGAAATGCAAATTTATATCAGTGATCAACAAAACTACTGATTTTTTCTACATGAAACTGGTAATATAAAAAAAAAATAGATTTTATTATTAGATTAAGATCCTTTGATAAAATATTTAAATGACAAAGAATTATTAAGTACTGTTTTAACATATTAACCGATGGCTTTTTCAACTGGTAACTATGGCTAACATGACGTTATAAAGAAATCAAAATCTATTTAAATTAAAGAAAATAATCTAAAGACTATAAAATTTATAATTTTTAAATAGGATATACTAGTGATTGTGTTAAAATTGAACGAGTTACGTTTGTACGTGTATTTAGAAATTTTTAAAGTTAAAAATTTGTTTATATTTATTCAAATTAGAAGGTAATTTAAGCAATTAATGATGTATTATCGATTAATGATAATGATGAGAATGAAAGAGGAGAAAATTTTAAATTATAAGATTTATTATTAAAGAGTATCTAGTAAATTTTATTGATTCAAATCAAAAGTAAACGAAATATGCTTACATAAGTTAACAAAGTCATAATTGCACACTGTAGAAATGTAAAACTATTAAATGGAACCGCTCACTTGCAATATCGATTAACTCCGCAAAAATAAAAGGTGAAACACGAGTAATAAAATAAAATATATATTACTCCTGTTAATTTCATTTGGTTAAATTGTGTAAAACTTTATTGAAAAATTACTCAAGTAAATTCTTCTGAACGTTTAAGTAAAATTATTGAAATGATTTACGTTAAAATATGAAATTATTCAAATTGATCTCTGAAGTGAATATATTTTTCATAATTATTTTTTGATGTTCAGAAACATTTATGCTGTTCAATGCTTTTAAGCTTACATTATTATGGAAATTGGTTTTCAGTATAAAAATGTAATGGTGAATCAAGTGCTTTGACACTAAAATTTAACAAAAATGAAAAAAAAAAGTATTACAAAAGTGGAATTAACTGATTTGATTAATGAGCGTTTCAAAAAAATTGATTCGCTTTAAAAAGAATTTTTTATTATTTCTGCAGTCTGGCGGAGACAAGAATGAAAATTGGAATTTGTTACTTATTGAATATTGAATGTAAGAAAATCGAGAAACTGATAAATTTGAAACTTTGATAAATTTCATAAATATTAGGAGTAAAGCCTACAAAAAAATTAGAATCATGAAATCAACAACGATCCTATAAAAGAAAATACAGTACACTGTTATTAAGTGATTATAAATCAGTATGAATAAGTTTAGAATAAGATTTCCAAAATTAGTCAGAGATCAGAGGTGAAAATGGAAGTAATTAATTAGATTTCTGAAGAATGATACAATTAGCAAGTTGTAAGTGACACTAGTCACACTAATGATCATTATGTCGAGTAAAGAGAGGGAGAGGGAGAGAGAGTAAAAAGTGAAAAAAAAAACTTAGAATCTTTCAAAAACGCTGATAATCTTTGATAAAGGATCGTTGATGATTAATTGTGAAATAAACCACTAGTGAAACTATAATAAAACTATAATATATAAATGTAAGATATCTCCTCTTAAATTGTGTTTAAATTGTCCCAGTAAAAATTTACATAGAGACCACCACAGTCCTGGCGAGGGTAGTGGTAATTTAATGTTTCGTGAAATTTTATTAGTCCTATAAAAGGCGGACAGACATCTATAAAAAGCCGGAACTACAAAAAAAAGTTTATATTTACGCATAAAATCAGCCCCTTCTTCCACGCCTCCTCACCCCTTTTACCTCTCTCAACGCAAGTTTTTCATTTGGATTGCCTCAACATTACTCGCAAACTTGAGAGAAGTTAAAATTAAGTCAAAGCCGCTTCGAAAAGTCATTTTGTTCGTCGTAAATTTCTTTTTTCCCCTTTTTCCTATTAATCGAAAGTAACAAGACCCCGGAAAGAGCCGGGTGATTTATTGTTTAAACGGCTGAAACGGCGATTTGTTGCATGGAAATCCGCGAAAGCTTTGCAAATAGAATTCCATTTGATTCCACGCGTATTTTTCAACAGCCGATTGCCCTACGCGCTCGTTTCCCCTTAACTCTCGAGTTAATCCATTCCACCGAGGATTTCCTGGAAAAGAGGAAAACAAAATTTGAAAAAAACAAAAAACCTTCGTGTATCTCGTCCGAAAGAAGGAAAGAGATCTCGATCAAATTCTCGAGAAACCGAGTGTAACGTGAGCGATAAAAAAAATCCAAAAACAAAAGAGAAAAAAATCCCCCCAAAAAATACAAAATTCAGAAAAGTTTTCCCGATCGACGTGCGAGATCCAGTCGCGATTTACGGATCCCCTTAAGACCGTCGCGTAATCCGTGATTGGTTGATTGCTAGAAGTCGCGCTTAGGAAGTGAGGGGGGGGGGGTAATAGTTCTCGTGAAATTGGATAGAAAATTTCCCGTGAAAATGGAAAAAAGCGTAGAGGAACCCGCGGGGGCCCCGAGTTCGTACGGTCCTGCGTCGAAGCAACCAACAGCAGCCAACCTCAAGCCCTAGCCAGTAGCTTCGCACTTTTTGCTACGCCCTCTTCGCGCTGCTGACCGTATCCCGTGTCCCGTATCCCACAGGAACCGGAGCGCCCTATCGGTTATTGACGCGTGACTGACAAATCCAGTCACGCTCATTGACGACAGCGACATCCGCGCTAGGATCGTTCTCGTTCTCGTTTTCATTTTCGTCTCGGGAGCCCCGTCGATTTTCTCCAACCAAATTCCCTTCGTTCCCCCCTCCCTCCCCCCTCCCTGGTTTTCTCACGGTTTCCACGTTTCCGCGTCCCCGAAACTCTCGAAACGGTTCCTCAGTTGCGTTCCGCAAGTCCGAGAGGCGCTCGGTCTGTGGCATCGATGCGTTCGTTGGTTTTTCCAACTTGAACGTAGCTCGCGAACCGCGCCAATAACAAACGTCGTCGACGTCGACGTCGCGTCTCTCCCCACCCCGCTGCCTAATCGCGGCAAGTTTCACGCGGTCAGTGTCGGGGGTTCCCCTGCGACGACGAGCATCGATCAGCCAATGAGACGTCGCCGCTGTGTTTTCGTTTTGTAAAACGTCGCGCGATTAGTCGCCGGTAGACGCGAATTCGAAGCGTGTTCGTAAAACTTCTCGCGCGCGCGGTGGACGAATTTTCTCGACCGAGTTTCTGTTTTTTTTTTTTTTTTTTTTTTTCTTTTTTGGTCTCGGTGAGTGCGTGTGGTTTGATTATGGTTTTTTATGGGGTTTTAGCATCTCCGCGCTCATCCCGGGTGTCGTCCGGTTTTGTATTCGGCCGCGTTTCATCGGCAGCTTCAACCGCTCCGGCGAGTTTCTCTCCGTTCGATCGACGGACCCCATCCCCTCCTCCCCCCGCTCATCCTCCTCCTCCTCCTCCTCTTCCGGTTCTCCTGGATTCTCGCGCTTCTCCAGCCTAAACTCGTGGAGGCTGTGTGTGTTTGTACCACTCGCGCGATGACGATCTCGAGCATCTTCGAAGCCCGCGCTGCAAACTCCATTTTGAATTTTCCAACGGTTTTTTAACGCGCCAAAAAGCATTCGATTCGTCTGTTCCTCTCCCCCCCCCCCCCCCCCCCCCCCCCTCCCACCATCACGGATTGTTCTTTCTCCGTCGCTACCGTTCGGTTTTACCGCGAGAAACGCGAACGATCGTTTTTGGAATGCAAAAAAATCGGCGCCGCGAGGAACGAAGTGAACGTCGCTGAGGAATTTGAAAATTTTGCGTTCGCAAACGCATCGTTTTTTTCCCAGGTCGCAATTTCCCGCAGACCCGATCGAATCTCGCCAGGAAAACCGGGCTGGGAAAGGGTTTTTTAGCGTGTCGTCTGGTATTTTGCCTCTCTCTTTCTCTCTCTCTCTCTCTCTCCTCCTTTGTCTCTCCTCCATTCCTCCATGTGTGTGTGTGCGGGGTTGTTTGCGCGCGCGCGCGCGTCTTGTTCCTCCGTGCGTGGCGCCGGTACGACCCGATGATGATGGACGGATAGTAAACAACCGACTCGCCGTTTTCGCCACGCTTCTGTGTGTTCTGAAAAAAACACGTGGTGCTTCTAATCGTGATACAGGATCGTCTCCCCCCCACCCCCATCCCCAGGCCGGAAACTCGCAACTGATCGCTCCGCCAGGATTTTGGGGGAGACCCTGAGGGATTCCCCGCGCTGGGGCCCCATCACGGTATTTTTCATTTCATTTCATTTCATTTCATTTTTATTTCATTTCATTTTTATTTCATTTCATTTTCATTTCATTTTTATTTCATTTTTATTTCGTTTCGTTTCGTTTCGTTTCAATTTACTTCATTTTACTTGGCCAACTTCGTTTCGTTTCGCTTAGTTTCATTCTAATCCACCCAGGTGACACCCGATTAGTTGTCACTTCCGGGACTATTAAACTCGCCAAACATGTCGCCATGAATTTATCCGCGTTCTTTTTCCTGCCTCTTGAACATTTTCGAACTTTTGTTCTCTCTTTTCTCTTTTCTCTTTTTTTCTCTCTTTCTCTCTCTTCGGTCTATTTTTCCCCGCTGTACGATTTTCAGATTGAGGAGAACAAAGGGAAATCCTCCATTGCGTCTACTTCTAACGAAATCAGGAAGGACGTTCGGTTGTTTTCGAAAATATATTTTGAATCCGTGGATTTTGCTATGAAATATAATTTATGCCGAACTCGTTTGATTTCAAAGTAGAAACGGTATTGTTTGTCGTGTCATCGCCGTTAAAATAACTGGTGGGTTTTGTAAATTTAATTTAAGAAAATCAAAGTGTATCGCTGGAAAGAGACAGACAGACAGACAGACAGAGAGAGAGAGAGAGAGAGAGAGAGAAGTTTTTTAAAAGATTTATTTAAATTTGGAAGCACTGTAGAGATTCGCTTTATTTCGATTCCTTTTTCCCCCTTTATTTTAATAAATTTCACAAATTTCTTCTCGATCGACTAATTATTAATTTGATGTAAAGTTTCAGAGGCAAATCCCTCTTGTGATACGTAATCAATGCGAATATTGATACAATTTGGATACGAGTCATGATTGAAAATGGAAATAATTAAAGTATTTCATCGATCTATTCGTAATTATAAAACTTGATTTTTATCGATGTAACTTCAGTGTTCATTGTTTAATTTCATTGTATCTACATTATATTCATCATTGTAATTATTATTATTATTATTACTACTACTACTACTACTACTACTACTACTACTACTATTACTATTATTATTATTATTGGTTTCATTACAGAGTTTCTATCCGTAATCTCTTTTGAATGAGAATATTCTTTTTCTGCATGTATTAAGAGTATTGGAAGCACTAAAACATTTTGTCAGTTTTCATGAATTCTCGTCAATACCAGGAGGAAGGAATTCCACTGAATTTTCAGCGAATGCAATAAATTTAGTGATTTAAACGCAGCGAGAGACATTTTATTCAATATTCGAAACGTGACTGACGAGATAACAGTACAATAGTTACTGGATTAATTTAATTTTTGCATGCAAATATTTAGCCACGGGATTTTTCATTTGGAATTTCCCAAAGTTTCCCTAAAACGGGGTTGTCAGGGGCAAGGGGAAGAAGGATGAGGTTATATTTTCGAATTGCTTGCATAAAAACTGCGCGCAAGATTTCACTCTGCTCTTCCACGTTCGATCACGATAATCACGCGCGAAACGTTGTGAATATCCTTAAAACTGAGTTTCGGATCGAAAAATGGTAAATGAAAAATCTTCGTGGAATCCCCCCCTCTACAAGCCTTTGAAATTTCAAAGGGGATCATTGTTACACCCTGTATACAACATGGAGGTACCAGTAGAAAAATGGCGAAGGTGCTGAAAACTAAATATATTCTCTATCGATTACTATCAAATTCTTTTGCACCGTATCAAAAATTTATAGAACATTGAAAATAGCCTCGTCTCGATTAGTGGAGGGTTTATCAAAATGATGTGATAGTCGCTCGATAATTTTTTGTCAGTCAACATTCGCGCGTTATTCCTAAGATCGAAGCGATAATCAAGCGCAAAAGTTTGAATATCCTTAAAACTGAGCTTTGGATCGAAAAATGGTAAATGAATAATCATCGTTGAATCCCCCCCCCCCCCCCTCTACAAGCCTTTGAAATTTCAAAGGAGATCATTGTTACACCCTGTGTACAACATGGAGGTACCAATAGAAAAATGGCGAAGGTACTGAAAACTAAATACAGTGAAATCTCTCTACAACGGACAATCTCGGGACCCGTGTGACTGTTCGTTATGGAAATGTATCCGTTGTAGAGAGTATTTTTTTCTATTATTGCATTAAAGATCGCTGAATTTTATAACTGTCCGTTAAGAAAGGTGTCCGTTGAATCGAAGTGTCCGCTAGGAGAAGTTTCATCGTATAATCCCTATCGATTCCTATCAAATTCTTTTGCACCGTATCAAAAATTTATAGAACATTGAAAATAGTCTCGTCTCGATTAGTGGAGGGTTTATCAAAATGTTGTAATAGTCGCTCAATAATTTTTTGTCAGTCCACATTCGCGCGTTATTCCTAAAATCGAAGCGATAATCAGGCGCAAAAAGTTGAATATCCTTAAAACTGAGCTTCGGATCGAAAAATGGTAAATGAAAAATCATACCCCCTTCGCAAACCTTTGAAATTTCAAAGGGGATCATTGTTACACCCTGTATACAACATGGAGGTACCAGTAGAAAAATGGCGAAGGTGCTGAAAACTAAATATATTCTCTATCGATTCCTACCAAATTCTTTTGCACCGTATCAAAACTTTATAGAACATTGAAAATAGTCTCCTCTCGATTAGCGGAGAGTTTATCAAAATGACGTGATAGTCGTTCAATAATTTTTTGTCAGCCCACATTCGCGCGTTATTCCTAAGATCGAATCGGTTTTGGTGGAGAGACCCAGACGCGGAGGTCTTTGTTTATCGTAAAAACAGAAAAAAGCAATAATTTTTCATCGGGATAATAAACGAAGCTGCAAATTGGAGATTAAAGATCGAGAGAAATAACAATTCGGGGTAAACGTTCATTTTGAGAGTCGGGAACGTTGTAGTTTGTCATTTTAGCACTCTCTTCCTGTCACCGTTACGGTCTCCGCTACGTTTTTATTTTTCCTGCCAGATAAAGCGTGACTACTTTTTACAAGCTTCCCGCACACAACGCGCGCGCAAACATCTCTCTTTCTCTCTCCCTCTCTCTCTTTCAAACAGCGAATTGTCGAACCAACAACTGGCACTCGCCTTTCTCTTCTCACACCAACCATACATAGCTACCGAGTACATGCACATTAACGTGATTTTTTCTTATTTAACTTAATTTGTCTTTTATCCTTTCGGGAAGAACGATTTCTTATTTCTGTTCCCTCCCTCCTCCGACTCTCCTCCCTTCCTCCTATGGCTCTCTGAAACAGTTTTTTTTCATTTTTCCCCGGGATTTATCGCGTTTACATTCATAAAGTACAAGAGTCGCGGAGGAATTTTTAATTCTCCCTCGTCAAGTTTTTTCAGGGTAAATCCATGCATTTTTAACACGCGGAATATTAAGAGCTCCGGATGCCGGAGAGAGAGAGAGAGTGAGGGTGTGGAAGAGAAGGGGTAGCATTTTCAAACTTATCGAGTACAGCAGGGTAGAATTTGGTGGGTTCAATTTTTCAAGACTTGCGCAAATTTTTTCAAATCGATTCCTCGTTCCTCTTTGCTTATCTCTCTCTCTCTCTCTCTCGTTTCTTATTTTTCCGTAAATATAATTGTGCGTGCAGCGCCATTAAAATTTCATCAGAATAACGATCGCGGGAACAAATTGTAAAGCTGTGAAATTCATTTAACGGTGGTAACAAAGCAGGTTATCACCGATAGGAATAATCTTCTAGATAATAGTGGCATTTACGTAGCGTTTTATAGTTAGTGGCAAATAAGGAGGCTGGTTACGGCCTATTAAAGATATTAATCACGCCAATGTCGTAATACTACCACAGGCGCAACATTGCTCTCGATTTTTTTTTTTTTTTTTTTAAGTAATCGCAAAATCGTCCAGGTGCATTAGAAGAAGGTGTCCGGTTTTCCGTGGGTCGCAAAAGAATTTTATAGAACGCCTTTGAAGAACCGTGCGTCCAATTATCTTGGCGAGTTAAAAAAAAAAACCGTTACTCTTAATTCAAATCGCGAGAGAAACTCCTCCGCATACGCGCATGCTGATTCGCCCTTTTACGCCTCGCAAACTCATTTTATACCGCGTAAAGTCTACGTGAAATCTATTCGTAATTACGAAAATATCCATCCTTCATTACGGCGACTCTTGCGCCCGACGCCATTTTGATTTATATCGGTCTCTAGCCGTATTTGCATATTTGATTAAAGATATAGTGGGAGGCGATGATGATCGTTCGTATACTGAATTAAATTAAGATAAAAACACGAAGTCTCTTCTGGCTGAGTCTTGCTGGTATTTCGTCCAGCGATAACTATCGAATGGCAAAATTAGGTTAGGTTCGGGATCCATCTCTAAAGATTAAAAATAAATCTCTGACGATCTAAAATGTGGAGTTTGACTGGTCAATTTTATCGTTGTGGTGCGTGTGATTTATTCAGGATGATTAGATTTTCAATATTTTTTCGTTGCGCAAGGATCTTTCGAAAAAATGTTTGGATCCTCGAACTGAAAATTCCCACGATTTCGATGAATCGCGTAGAAAATTTTGAGTTGAGACAAAAACCCGATGCACCTGCGAACACTCGCTACAGTCTTGCCGATCCTTCATCGACCGATAGCCATCGACCGATAAAAGTTAGGTTAGGTCGGGACCCACCTCTAACGATCCGTCGAAAAATGGAGTTGAACTCTCGAAAGGGCGCTGCGATTTATACGTAGGACGCGGTTAGAACTCTTGTACCTTATCGTCGCGCGCGATTGGGCGTTTCGAAACAATTTTTGGATCTTCCTGGAACGAAAAATTCTCACGATTTCGATTAGTCGCGAGGAAAATTCCCACGCGTTTGCGTTGATGTTTCAATTAGAATCTCCGGGGAAAGCAGCAGGATGATGATGGACTTTTGGGTTGCTTGAGGTGAAACTTTAAGTAAGCGCACGCGTGTTACTTTTCCAGCTTGGGTAACATATGAAAACACGAAAACTCATTTGCAGTTTCTAATTTGTATCCAGCCGTTTCGTGCTTTTCTCCGCTTGGGTCCCCCGCTGCATTTCTCATTTCAGGCTTGAATGCGAGACTGAAGAAAATTCCGACTCTCGCGCGTTTTGTTAACTGCGATTAAATTTGAGCGGCGCGAGGTCCTTTTTGAAAAAATGTTATCTCATCGATCGAGGGTGCGTTTTAGCGCTGGTTACGAAACTGCGATGATCGTTCGATAAACGAGAGCTTGTCGACTCGTTTCTCGCGAAAAATGGTTTTCACCCTTTTTCCACCCCTTTAACCTTCTCTCCCTAACCGAATGAAATCGCACGAAGGTCATTCGCATTGCGCCGATTACAAGACTAACGGTGCCACGAAAGTCAAAGCACTTGACCTGGCAAAGCTTCCTCAACGCGATGGAAGCCTTTCGATTGTAGGAAGAATCAAAAGGACCTTGAAAAAATTTCTCGTCGCGTGCTTGGTCACCTAGCGAGTGCAAAAGTGTAACGCGTGGGAAACTCCAATCTTGTTGTTACTTTTAATTTTACTCGTAAGAGTGTCCTCGTCCATAACCGGGGTATCGGTGTAATGTCAATTTGGACTTACCCCGATGACCCGAGAACAAAGTGAAAATTAAAAACGCTGAGCCCGGGCAATTCCTCTCTGTCATTTTTGAATATTTGGCAACGACCCGTAGAGTCGACACTATTGATTTGTTTGATTTGTCGTTTGATGACCAATCACTCCCCATTCTCGCCAGGTAACCCGGATCATTGAAAGGGCCGAGTAAAATTAGATGCGCGTTGCTCGCGCGAGGTAGCGCATTATTTTTCATTTTCATTTTGTCTTCGTTGGTCTCATTAGGCCGAGCTTTTCCTCTTCCAGTCGGTGTAGCAGCTGCGTCAAAAAGCTCCCGGAGCTTCGCCAAAGAATCCGAAAGCAATATAATGTGGCTGCTGATGGCGTGGATGGGGTTGAAAGGGGACAGGGGAGACCAACCGCCTTATGCGGCATCCGCTGCCGGTGCGAGTTACGGTTTAACGGACGACGACCAAGAAGAAGAAGAGGAAGAAGAAGAAGAACGAGCTGCATTAAAGTGGCGAGAAATCGGCGGAGACACGAAAAACACTTTCTCAGCATGTTCGCGTCGTTCCAGAGTCTCACGCAGCTGCATGCTAAGCGAATTTTTCTCGGCGGTATCGGAGAGTCTTAATCTCCGTCGGTAACGTGGTTCCCTTACTCGCCGACGCGATGAGAAATCGGCACAGACGCGCGCGCGCGCGCTGCCGTGTACGACTTCATTTCTTCTTTTGTCACGCTCTTTTACGAGGTGTATCGATATTAGAACGCAGAACCGGAAGGGTGATATTAAATTTAAGCGCGAAAAGTGGAGCGGTCCACGCCGCTAAACAAAAACTGGCCAAATCAACTTTTTGAATCGTGCCTCGCTGTTTCGAGCACCGAAATATTTTAATGAAACGTTTTTGAATTTCCGCTCTTAATTATACTTTTTCGTCGCTCTTCCGTGGACGACCGTGTCTTTTTTCGAATCGCCGGATATTCTACCGGGTTTCGAGGGCGGGATTTCTCGAAACCCGAAAAAATACCGGTGAACATTTTAGTACGATTGAAGTCTCCGCTCGACGTCTGATACAGGGTGTCCGGAAAAAAAGGAGACATATTTTGAGGAGTGGTTCCTGACACAATTCTAAGAACTTTTTTGTCTTGGTATTTTTTGATTTAAAGCTCAATTTTCGAGATATTCTACGATAAGGATGCCATTAGTTAGACAGAGACACTCCGGTAGCTGAAGCGAGACAGAATGGCGCCATCTCACTTTAACTATCGAAGCGTCTCTGTCTAACTAATGGCAAATTTATCATTGAGTATCTTAGAAATAAAGCTTTAAATCAAAAAATGCCAAGAGACAAAAGTTCTTGGAATAGCCTCAGAAACCACACCTCAAAAAATGTCTCCTTTTTTTTCGGACACCCTGTATATCTCGTATCTGTTTCACTTCGAATGTAAATCCGAGACAAGCGCGTATTTTTTTGGAATTTTTTTCTTTCCGCTGTTATTGCGCCAGGAATAACCGTCGTTGCTTTATCCATCGATAAGGCAGAGCGATGTATCTTCACTTTCATTATGATGCAATTATCGTTGATGAGAGAGTACTGTACTGAAAGAATTTAATTTTGACAAATTTTGGAATTTTGTACATTTGCCGAGCAACGTTGTTGCCAAATGCGCATCAAAGAGTCATCTTGTAAGATTCCAAAAGCTCTGTAGACTCTTCCGTTTCATCGATCATCCAGAGTAACGAGTCACAACATTCGTGTCGTTCAATTCAGAATCGTGCGAATAATTAATTATTCGATTATTATATCAATTTACACGAATTGATCGATCGTACGGCAAACACGCGGAACGACAATGGTGAGAGCAAAGTAGCGCAACAATCGCCTTAACGTTGCAAGAGTAAGAATTTCTTTAAGATTTCGTCGAATTTAATGACGCTGTACCCTGGGGATTCGTGGCAAATCTCGTAAGCTTTGCAAATGTCGATGATGAAAAGATGCCAAAGCATCTATTCGAGTGATCGAAAGATGATAAAGCACGCGAGATGCGAAAAAGAGTGTGGGGAGCGAGAGGAAAAAGCGGAGATTCGCGCGTACAGGTGAGAGACCGGTTGTCGATGAAAAAACCAACTGAACGGAACTGAACCGAACCGAACTGAATTGGACAGGACAGGAGTGACCGTTCGATGTCAGCGATATTATTTTAAATGAAAGCAGCTACTAGGGCGGGAGGGACGATAAATATCAGCTTTAACGGAAAGGCGCGCCACTTGCAAGTAATGGCGCCTCTGTGCAGACCCAGAATGGAGGAAGAGGGAGGTTCAGGGGTGGGGAGGGGAGGGAAGGGGAGAGGAGAATTCTCCATTCTCTTCTTTCTCAGCATTTGCAGAGCCCGCTCGCCCCCCTTCCAATATGCCTGTCGCTTGCTTCCTCCTCCTCCTCCTCCTCCTTCTCCTCTTTCCTTCTTCTTCCTCCTTCTCTTTTTTTTCCCCTTTTCATCGTCCTCTTCCTCTTCCTCTTCCTTTTCCTCTTTTACTTATTCTCCTTATTCGTCTTCCGGCTACGAGCACAGCCACGCTTTCCAAGCTTTGGAAAAACTTTTAGATGAGGCACCCGGCGAACCTTTATATTGTTACGTGATTCACCATTTATGGTCCGAAAGCTTTTCAGGGTAAAATGAATGAAGGATTTTTCTCCCAAGTTATGTTAATCGAAATTTGTTGCTGCTCTTGTTTTTGCCACCTATAAAGCCCGACGGAACGAGGCTGCCGGAAAAACTCTTAGGATATTAATACCGAGTATTATAGTTTTTACGCGCGATTTTTGGAGTATGTCAAGATCGGTTCTTGAGAACCGTTGGTCGAGGTACGGGGGATGCGAAAAAATGAAAGAGAGTCGATTGGCGAGTCGTCTCTTAAAAGTTTTTGAGAGTTATTTACGAGGGAGCGCTTGAAAATCAAGAAAATCGAGTAGAAAACTTCTATTTTGGAGCCGTTTGTATTTATTTGATATTGTATATTTATTAAATTTACATTTTATTGTTATTTATTATATTTATTTTATATCGTTATATGTTTAATTTCGTGCGATTTCAATGGGCGAGTCGTCTCTTAAAAGTTTTCGAAAAATATTATCAAAAAAGCGCTTGAAAATCAAGAAAATCGAGCAGAAAATTTCTATTTTGGAGCCGTTTGTATTTATTTGATATTGTATATTTATTAAATTTACATTTTATTGTTATTTATTATATTTATTTTATATCGTTATATGTTTAATTTCGTGCGATTTCAATTTACGAGTCGTCTCTTAAAAGTTTTCGAAAAATATTACCAAAGGAGCGCTTGAAAATCAAGAAAATCGAGTAGAAAACTTCTATTTTGGAGCCGTTTGTATTTATTTGATGTTGTATATTTATTAAATTTACATTTTATTGTTATTTATTACATTTATTTTATATCGTTATATGTTTAATTTCGTGCGATTTCAATGGGCGAGTCGTCTCTTAAAAGTTTTCGAAAAATATTATCAAAAAAGCGCTTGAAAATCAAGAAAATCGAGCAGAAAACTTCTATTTTAGAGCCGTTTGTATTTTTTTATTTTATATAATATATTTATTACCATATTTGCATCGTATCATTATTATTTAATACATTCGCTCTATATAATTAAATGTTTAATCTCGTGCAATTTTGGTTCTCGGGTAATTCTACTCGGGTGGCCGCCATTAGAGTTTCCCGCCAAATATCTCCAAAGTGTTTTTTCACGAAACATTGATGAAATTTCGTGGATTTCTATTTCGTTCGTCGAAACTTCCAAATTTTCCAGCATTATTCTTGCGTTTCAAGAGAGGGTTAGCCGGGGTGGGGGGGGGGAAGAGAAACATCGCAGGAAAGAACAAAAATGTCTCTGACCATTCTCGAGCGAGCGCCCCCTGTAATTTAAATAACTTGTCACGTGACTTTTCGTAGATTACGAAACGTTAAAAGCCGAATCGTTTCTGCAGCGCGAGAAAAAAGGGCCAGGCGAGCTACCAGCGAGTTTCTCGGCTAAAAGCTTTCAGGCAGTATTTCTATACCTGATCATTGCCTAACGAAGACGAGAGCTCTTAAAATGCAAATGAAATGTCTCATTTGGTGATTAGGCGAATCGCGTTACACCACTCGGATCTTGTTAGACACAAATGCGAGTGCCATTCTAACGAGACGAAGCGTGAAGTTAGCAGTTGACCAGTTTTGCTCCTCTGTCTCTCTTTCCTCTTTTCTACCCCCATACTATCCCCGGTACGCCTTTTTCAATCCCTACCACGTTTCTCTCCTTGTCCAATTATCGATGAAATCAGCATTTGCTCTGCATCGTAATAATCCAATATAATCCAACGTTCCTCGCTACGTTGCTCGATTGTTTTCATACTGATTGGGAAGAGGAGGGGGGTGGGTGGTCGAAGACCACTTCTTTCACGAAACAGATAAGTTTCGATCTAGCCCCGTTAGATGGCAAGTATTTTTTGTTTCTGCAATTCCTAACGCGCATCGAGTCCTATCTGTTTTAACTCTTTGCGGCACAGGAACACGTTGAAAGTTGCCAACGTAAGTGCATACATTTGTAACATTGGTTGAATATATTACCAAGCGCTTTACGTAAATAAAACGAAATATAAACTTACGCGCATGAAGTTGTTGCAAAATTTCAAGGTGGGATTAAAAATGTCCCACCATGCCCCAAAGAGTTGATAGCTTTGGAGGTTAGCTTGCCCAGACTGTAACAATGACTTGTTCCATAAATTTAAAGGAGGTTGTAGAGAGGGTGATTCTAAGATGATTTTTTGCTTGCCACTTTTTGACCCGAGGCTTGATTTTTGAGATATTCAACGATAGAGGTGCCATTAATTGGACAGAGACACTCCGATAGTTGAACGTGCATCGAGTCCTATCTGTTTTGATAGATTTGGATGTTAGCTTGCGCAGAGTCTAACAATGACTTGTTCCATAAATTTAAAGGAGGTTGTAGAGAGGATGATTCTAAGACGATTTTTGCTTGCCATTTTTCGATCCGAGGTTTAATTTTTGAGATATTCAACGATAGAGGTGCCATTAATTGGACAGAAACACTCCGATAGTTGAATGTGTACCGAGACCAATTTTCGTTTGATTTTCTCCTTCTCTTTGATTTGTGTTCGTTGGTGCGCTTTAACAGTTTCTACTGTTTTCTTGAAAAATAGGTAACGAAGGCAGAATAGTTTTTTTATTTTGCCTATTTTTTTCCGGATTGTTTCAAGTCTTCGTAGTTTTGGCGTTTTGAAGAGGTCAAAGACTCGAGACGAAAAAAGTGGACGGTATCACTCCTGCAATGTCTCATTCCTGCGTTTATCATTGAGCTGATGCTCTGCGCACACTTGAAATTGAATGCGAGGGAATTTCTTAAAGATCTAAACCATTCCCAGAATCAATTTGGAGTGTGATCCAATATAAATGTTAAACTTGTTTCATTAAACCAGGAAATAAAGTTACCGGATAACCCCTTTTCCTTAGATATTTTTTCTCTTTTCCAATTATCAATGTCGGTTGTGATCAGCGCTGGCTCAGCATTGAAATAACCTAATTTTCAGATATCCTTTTATTTTCATTTCACTCGGCTTCGCAGGAAAGAAGTTTTCTACGAAATTCTTAACAGCGTATGAAACTCTCTTTTACGCAATCCGTATTATTCCAATGAAAAAAGATTAAAGTTTCTTTTCTCTTCCGCTTCCATTTTCTTCTCTTTCTCTCTCTCTCTCTCCTCTTTCTTTCTCTTTCTTCAATTGTAGAACATTACGTCATATTTGTGCGCGTACACGAGCTCAGTAAATTAAACCGATGATCCTCAAGAAAATTAAAAGAAACACCGTTGTACAGTACGTCCCAAAAATTTGACGTCCTCTTTTCGAGTGTTATACTTTTGAGGTTAGGTGGAAAAGAAAATACCTCGGCCATTTTCCGATTTTGAGCTTAATTTTGAAGATCTCGATGATAAAAGCACCATTTGCTACATAGGACAAAGACAGACGAGAAAAGGTGAAACACAGTTGTATCGTCTCGCTTCAACCAATTGACAGACTCGTTTCTAATTAATATTTTTGTTATTATCGAGTATCTCGAAAACTTCAAGTTTTTGTTCGTAAAGCGCGGTAAAGTAATTTTCCACTCGTTTGAAAATGTCAGGGATCATCTTTTAATTGGAAGTACGCTTGTTCTCGGAACACTTTGTATCTCGTGAAAGTATTTTGTAGGATTCGGCTGTTGCTTAAAGTATGTAAGATAGCTGTTTAATCTCCAAAGGTTAACAAGGTATTAATATTAAAGCTTGATTAAACCTATGTTCCACCTAATTACCGAGATAATTCATTCCATAATTGGTTGCATTTTAAAAAAAGCGCGTTACACAACGACTGAAAGTTTAAACAGATTTTTCTCATTCCAATTTCATTGGATGACGGATGAGGTAATTATAGGGCAATTGAAAGATTCGATGAATTATCGTCCATTTTATTATTATTCTCCCGGACAAAGTGACCGGTGCATAAAACACAAT
Organism: Sclerodermus sp. 'alternatusi'; assembly: GCA_037305995.1. Classification (NCBI taxonomy): domain Eukaryota; kingdom Metazoa; phylum Arthropoda; class Insecta; order Hymenoptera; family Bethylidae; genus Sclerodermus; species Sclerodermus sp. 'alternatusi'. The sequence goes on along the minus strand of CM074554.1, from coordinate 1,294,037 downwards.
GTGTAAGCCAGTCCGGAATTATGACGAACTGGTGAAAAAAGCTATAAAAAAAAGTTTAATTGTACCCCTTATTAAAGATTTCCTCAATGCGACAAAGCAAAGTTTACAAAAAGAAACTAACACTCGGCACAAATTACTTTTCAGCTAAATATTGCATATTCCTTTCATTTCTTCGCGACAAAGTCCAAACAGAGATTTTGTTAACTTCTTCTTCTTCTTCTTCTTCGTTACCACCGTACTCTCGATAAAATTCTACCTCCAGATATTTTCGAAAAATCTCAAAAACCGAATGAATTCCTCGTTCAAAGTAAAATCAATTATTTTCGTGTTTCGATTTGAAATTATCATTAACTTTTTTTTCTCTCTTCCTCCATACTCGAATAAACGCTAAAATTATCGTTACATCGTTATTCCACGTCAAAAGGAGCCTGTATAAACCATCGTTTGTTTTTCGATCCTCGTTAGTGTCTCGAGCTTTGATTACCAAAATGAAGAAGAAGAAGAAGAAGCTAAAACGCGAAAGAGAGAGAGAGAGAGGGGAGAAGGAAGACAAGATCGAGAGATGGGAAGAAAGATATCGCGAAGCTATTGATTAAGAGACTTATCGGAGAGAATTTGAAAAATTCAAGGATCGCATCGTTGAACTTTAACCACCAAGTGGTATTCGCGTAGGGGTCTGCACGTACTTAAAAAAAAAAAAAAAAGAAAAATAGTGAACTAAGAAAGCAGACGTAGTGCGAGGTCAGAATGGCGAGTACTCTGCGAGAGGTTCGCAGGGTAGACAGAAGTTTCCTGAGAAGAAACAGAAGGAGAATATGAAGAATAAGAGAAGAGAGGAGGGTAGAAAAAGGAAGAGAGAAGTTGGGGAAGGAGAAAAGTTGAAGAGAAAGAGGGAGAGAGAGAGAGAGAAGAAGGAAAATTGAGAGGCTAGAGAGAGAGAGAGAGAGAGGAAGGAAGGAAGGAAGGGAAGAAAATGAAAGAAAGAGAAAGAGAGAGAGAGAGAGAGAGAGAGAGAGAGAGAGAGAGAGAGAGAGAGAGAGAGAGAGAGAGGACCTAGTGAGGGTGGCGGCGCGCCACGAAGAACCGAACGAGCGGCACTGCATTTAAATGTCATCATTAGGAGGCTTCAGCGCCATCAGCTCCCGGCTCCGGCGGCATTCCGCCTTCCATTCCGAACGTCCCTTTTGAATTTTCCCGAACCTCATACACGCCGTTTCGGCATGAATAAATAAAATGCTGCGGCAACGCTGCCGCCGCCACTTGAATTTTGCGACGACGATACGCCAGAATCTTCTGATCGATTTCTGACCCTCGCAGAAAAATTCCTCGACCTTTGCTAAGACGCGATCTCCCACCACTCTACCGTGGTGTACAGACCTTTCCGGATATTTGCGATTTTACGTGGTTCGCACTGTTACCCGACGACGGTGCGAATGGTACTTCCACGTTTTTCGGCCAAATAGACACTTTTGGTGGTTGAGTGGTCATGCGCTATGATCAAAATCAGAAAGAAGCTACTTCGAGAGCGTGTAAACTGGAGTAGGGGCGAAGGGTCTGATTTTTGCGATTCGCGAGAGTAATTTGGAAAAGGGGGAAGGAGGTTGTGATCGCGACATAATTTTTATGGAAAATTCTATGGATGTTGTGTAGAGTAGACGTGCATAGTAGGTACTTTTAGAACGTGTAGACTGGAGTAGAAACGAACAATATAATTTTTGTGATTCGCGAGAGTAATTTGGAAAAGAGGGAGGGAGGTTGTGATCGCGACATAATTTTTATGGAAAATTCTATGGATGTTGTGTAGAGTAGACGTGCATAGTAGGTACTTTTAGAACGTGTAGACTGGAGTAGAAACGAACAATATAATTTTTGTGATTCGCGAGAGTAATTTGGAAAAGAGGGAGGGAGGTTGTGATCGCGACATAATTTTTATGGAAAATTCTATGGATGTTGTGTAGAGTAGACGCGCATAGTAGCTACTTTTCGGAAGTGTAGACTGGAGTAGAAACGAACAATATAATTTTTGTGATTCGGGAGAGTAATTTGGAAAAGGGGGAGGGAGGTTGTGATCGCGACATAATTTTTATGGAAAATTCTATCGATGTTGTGTAGAGTAGACGTGCATAGTAGCTACTTTTCGGAAGTGTAGACTGGAATAGATGCGACCGATTTGATTTTTGTGATTCGCGAGAGTAATTTGAAAAGAGGGGAGGGAGGTTGTGATCGTGGCTTTTTTTTTTTTGAAAATTGATTTGATGTTGTGTATAGTAATCATACACTATGATAAATCAGAAAGAAAGTATGTTTAGAACGAACGATCTAATTTTTGTGATTCGCGAGATAATTTCAATAGAGGGAGGTTGTAATTGTTGCATAATTTTTGTAAAAAATTCTATCGATGTTGTGTATACCGCGTTGTGTCCTTCCTCGAGGATAGGTCTTTTTCACGAATAAAAAAATAAAAGTTAATGAAATTAGGTAAATATTTGTTCTGATAAAAGAGGAGAAAGATCTTTTCAAAATAGAAAGAAATAGAAAATTTGAAAGAAAAAAATTCTCGATTTTAGATGGAATATTTTTTTTAATCTTAGACAAGAGTGAAGTTGTCCAATCTGAAACACAATTAGCATTGTGGTTTGATTTTTATGGGTAATATGATCGATAGTGTTTATACTGTATCAACTGATACGCTTACCTCTCTCAAATAAATAGATAGCTTTAATGAAAAGAAGAAAAAAGGGACTGGTGAATCTGCGGAAAATATCTGGGTTTTCTCTGATAAGTCGGAAGGACTAGTCTAGTTTGGATAAGAACTGAGATAAGGCTTTTATTAGACCTACGAGTCGCGTTATTATAAAAAGACCAATTTTATTTTTAACAGAAAGATTGTTTAATCTCAACTCCAATAAAATTCTAATGGTAGTAGAATTTTTTTTTTTTTTTTTTTTTCAAGAATTTGATTAATACCGTAGACTGATTCTAGAAGTAAAATTATTCATATTTTCCTCAGTGAGGATAGTATTTTTAATAGAAATGAGGGAAAACTAAATTAATCAACAAAGTTAAATTGTTGATGAGATTAAGGAAAATGTCAAGTTCCTCTTTAACCGATTAAAAGGGAGACTTTCCTTCTGTGAAGAAAATCAGGGAATGAAAATTCTATTAAATCATTCTATAAATCAGGTTATTCTTGTGAAAGCACCCAATTTATGTGGTTCATAAGCTGAGTTTAGAGTGGGATTGTGGGTATTAGTAGAAATTCTTGTTTGAATAGTAAGATAGTCCTATCAATGCTGATACAGGTTTACTCATAATAAATATTTTTCTGATTTAATTGATTGAATTGTACATTTTCAAAGCTCTATTGCAAGAAAACGTGTACTATTTCATTCATCGCTTGGAAAAAAAATCTCTTTGATTGCGTCTCTATCTCAAACAAAACATTGTATTTTTTTTTTCTAATTTATGAATTATTAACAAATTTAATTTGAATAATCAATGGAAGTCCTTTTGAATATTTATTATGCCTGTGGATAGGAAGACGAGGACCTTGTTTAACAATATTATTAAATTTTCTTATTTAAAGTATGTCGTAAAAAATGTTCACTCTATAAAAATTATAGGTTATTTCTGTAAAAGTAATTTAATTTAAGTTTAATAAGCAAAATTGCAGAAACTCGTCCGATATAATTCGCGATGATAAAGCTATAGTAAATTTAGCAAATTTGCGTGGGAATTCAGCAAAAAAAAAACTGAAATCATCATAGAAATATGCTTTTGCTTAATCAAATCCAGAGAAAAATCATTATGATTTTTTGTTAGACATAAGGAAGTGAAGAACTTCTGAAGTCAAATAGAGATTTGTTCGCAATATATCTCATTCGACTGATTGTCTCTCAGTCATATGGCGCTTCTGGTTATTATTATCTCTTTTTAATTACTATTATTATACTCCTCATTGTATGATTAATAGTGTAATGGATAGGATAACATTTATGATTGTGAGGGGAGGCTGCAGATTCAAATCCCACTGGACCAGCTCTGTTCCACTGGAATGGCAGTTTGTATTATATTGTAAGAGAAACTATAGTATTCGTTCGATATTTTACTTCCATGAAATATTCCGATTATAAATTTACCCTCTTGTAAATTTCTCCGAGAATAATCAATTTTTTTTTAGAAAGCAATTTTCTACCAAATATTATGCCTTTACCACTAAACTTTTAGATCTAATTTTATTCTAAACCTATATCTGAATGGAATGGTTTGCAGTCGTTTTAAAATACATTTCTGATTAACAGATTAAAATGTAAATATGTTAATATATTATTTTTCTGATTACAATTTGTAATCGTAGGATATTGTAGGTTTTGTATTATTTTACTCCATTAAACATTCTCAGTTATCATCGATTAGCTTTAGATTTGTATTGTGTTTACAATTTTTTTTGTTTTTTTTTTTAACATAAAAAAACATTGCAGTGTAATGCAACAAAAAACAAAGAATATGTATTTTGAAATATGAAATAGTTTAATATTATTTGTCCAACTAATTTAACTTATTAATGTTTTGATTTTTATATACGTTATTTGTTATTTTATATATATTATACATGTTAAAACAGTGTTGTATATTTCCTAAATTCAACTAAATCTTAATGATGTTTTTATTTTAATTTAGGTGGATAAGTACATTTCTCTTTTCACGCTAGTTTTTTTTATTATAACTCTTTTCAGCGCACAATTCGAACTTTTCTATTTTATTTTATTCTCTTGTTTCTACTATAAACTCACAACCTACTTTCAATTATTTTTTTCTATTTTTAAACTTTTATACTGTTACTAGAGAAGCATTGCTGAATGCTGGATATTCTGTTTACTCTGTTACCTTTCATATTTTGCCTTTCATATTTATTGAGTCTTTTATATATATATATATACACACATACAGAATAAAAATAAATAAAATTCTTTGTAGGAAAAAATTCCCGCTTACTTCCCTATTTACTTTCTATCTTGAATTTCTCTCTATAAAATAAAGAGTGGGTTGAACATCAGTTTTTGTAATTGTTATTATTAACTTTATTATTAACTTTATTATTGTCAAAATTTATTATTAAAAATGTATTTGCCAATTTTAGAATTATCTGTAGAACAGAAGCTATAAAATAATACTTTTATAATTTGATGAAGATTAGATATTGGATAATACAGTTGATACAGTTAGAAGTACAGTTAATTCTCTATAGAAACTTTTTAAATTTTTGGATTTTACTCTATAATTAAAAACAAGAGTAAAAGTAAATAGGAAAGAAAAATGGTCAGTTTTGCAAGGTCTAGTGACATCGCCTTATCACTTATCTTTTATTTCCTGTCTATTTATATAAGCATTTTTTAAATTGGCTCGTGTACTGCAAATTATCCTTATTTTCGCATTGACATATTTTTATCAATTTCTAAATTTCATTATTACCAGAAATAACCAGTTATTCAGCGTCAGTTAATTTTCCTCTTTCTTTATCGAAACTTGCCCTAGAATATCAAGTGTTACGGGGGTGTGGTGGGTGTTGAAGCAAAATATTTTTTCTTTTCTTCTAAACAATGTTCTCTCGTCATTGTATTCGTATCACTGGCTGTATTCGTTTTGGTGCATCCACCGTTTTATTCCACCATTTCTCTAAATTATGAAAATTTATCCTCGTTCGTCCACGGTGAAGGAAGCTACGGTGACACCGGATATTACAGGTTTTTCTCAATTTTTCCCATTGTCAAGTTACTGCGATTTTCCTAAACTTTTCACTCTTATTCCGATTTCCTTTCTAGGTGAGAGAATTGATCCAAACAGTATATTTGTGCCATTGTTACACGCGCGATTGTTTATCGTCAACATTGTATCGCGTTTTATAGGATTTTCCGTTTTCCCGATACTGTCCATCTTTTAACTTTCTAACGCTTTTGTTTGGTGCATTGATTCGGAAGAAAGTCGTAGAAACTCTTTCATCCTCGCCTGCACCCCCACCCTCTCAACCCCACTGGATTCTTCGTAGCTACGTCTTTCCGGCTTTCTAGTATTGTTACGCCGGACTCTTTCTAGTCTTGGATCGTTACATTTTGCAGAAATACTCCAGGGTGCCTTCACATTCATGCGATCCTCTTGCTCTTTATTGGGAAGCTGAAAAATTTTGCCAAAAATCTTCCGTCGCTTTTTCACAAAAACTTTCCAGCTTCTCCCTCGCGATTACCTTTGAGAAGAGAAAGAACTGATAATCTGGATACAGTAGCGTACAATTGAGACTTCGAAAGAGATTTATAAGCGAAACAAAGAAAGAGTTCGTATCGCATTGTGGATTTCCTCTTCTTTCTCTGCAACTTGTATCACGGGGTAAACTATTCTTTGAGCCAAAAGCCGCCATATGCAATTTCGTACCTGTACTGTATCCCACATTTTAATGTCAATATTTGCTGTATATAAATATTTACAATTTAATGCAAGTACGCCAAAGAGGAAATATCGAATCTGCATTTTTTCCATAAGATTGTACAGAACCAAAATTGAAAACTGACATAACTGATTGTTTCTTAAATAATTTCTAATCAATCTCATAACCAAACGTTCAATTATACGATAAGATACCTTTTAAACCAAGAAATCGCATCCTTTGGTGTAATCTCTCGACCATCAGTGATGATTTTAAGTGTCTTTTTGCAAATGCGCCATTTTGTTTTCATTGCATGTCTCACGCGTACCATCACATGTAACGTATAATTCTAGTCTTAATCTGGCAAAAACAAAAACACTAAACTAAAACCGATATAAATGACGTTATTTATAATACTTTTGTTAGGTTTGTAAGAAAAGAGTGATCCTGATAAAAACAAACGGAGGAATTAAATTCCTAATATCTCTGAGAAGAAGTTCTTCTCAAAGTAAAGAGTGATGCCTGGTTTAAAAACATTCAAGTGTAAAAAGGTTCTCTTTGAAGAACCGTCGACTAACGTTAAGCTTAAAGATGCTAATTTTTTGCCAGATCTTTAGCAAGCTAACATAAATGAATTTGTCTGTTTGCAGTGATATAAGAAGATAAACCAACAAGCTGATTATTTCTTGAGGAAGAAGGTTGTCACTTGTAGGAAAAGGGCCCTGAAGGACCTGTGCAAAATGATGGAGTCTTTCAAGAAGGAATGATAGGATGCAAGAGGGTAGCACCGCCGTGGCCCTAGCGATGGTGACCCCTGGCTACGATCAGGACCCTGCGAGTGGGGTTGCCGATTACACGGCTCATCAGGATCAAGCTCAGTTCGAGGCGGACAAAAGGGCCGTCTACAAGCACCCACTCTTCCCTCTGCTCGCGTTACTATTTGAAAGATGCGAGCAGGCTACGCAAAGCTCGGACAACTCGACGTCCGAAAGCTTCAACATGGACATCCAGGCCTTCGTCCAGCACCAAGAAAGAGACCGAAAGCCTTTCCTGATCAATGACCCAGAGATTGACGGTTTGGTAAGTGCTTGAACAACTCTACTAGATCAATTTGATAGCTAACTTTCTTCTACTCTCGCTTGACTATAGAAGAGCATAGCTTGGAAGGGGTAAATTGATGAGCTGTCTGTCTCTTACGTTGGAATTAGTACTATCTGTTCTTTCAGAGTCACTTACGATTCCTTTTTTGTATAAAACATAAGTTTATTGGAAGACCGAACAGTTTTTCCATTTTAATATCCACCTTTTACTTTGCATCGTGTGATCTTTGAAAGAATGGTAGTTTCAGTTTTTACTCCGTATAAGTCTATTTTAAAATTTTTAATATATGTATATATAACATATACTTTTAATTTTAAATATAAATTTATATATATAGAGGATGTTACTAATTAAGCGCTCATCTTTTAAGGGAGTTACTCCTTAGTAAAAGCAAGTCAAGTTGAATAGTCCTTTACCACTGTACAATCCTAAACTTAGTTTTTGTAATATTTAATAATATTGGTAGTATTAGTTAGATAAAGACTGACAGATAGCTGAAGTGAGATAAACAAAAGTTAAAATGGTGTTACCTCGCTTCAACTATTTATCTATCTCTGTCTAAGAATATCTTTATTATTGAATATCTCAAAAATTAAGGTTCGGATGGAAAAATGGTAGTTAAATTTTATTTTGTCATTGAGTATATAAGAACATTTGTAGGAAAATAAAGTGTGACTGTTCATAATTTGAACATGTAAATATGTATATACAATGAATATAATTAAATATATAATGTAGCTTTTTTGATATTAGTACAGTTTCTACATACTAAGGATTTCTATCAATTTAAATTAATTTTTAACCATTATAATTCTTTGGCAAAGTTTGGTTAAGTCGTAGCTAATTCAACTATTAATTTTATAAATTTGGTCATTTACTATTTTCTAAATGTCAAGTCATAAGTTTCTAAACAACAAAGTTTTACGTAACAGAGAGAAAGGCTTAGTTATTTAACTGATAAAGTAAATTATCTAATAGTTGAATCTTTTTTAGTAATTAGTATGAAACTACTGACAAAGTATTAGAAAAGATAATGGATAACCTTTTATTTTATAATTTCAAGGTTAATACAAAATACTTGAAAATATATCACACTTTGCTCAAAGTCTTACTCTTACCGAGATAGCTTCTAACTTTTATTACTCATAATAATCATACCTAATAGCATCTTATCTTAACTTACAATGGGATATAATCTTATTTAAAAGAAATACAAAAATTAATTCTTTAAAAAGTATTTCTGTGTATTTCAATTGAAATTTTTAATTAATTCTAATAGTTTAAAAAAAATACTTATAGACTAATTCCGTGTAAATAGTATTCTTGTAAAAAATGCTTTAAAATTGTTTAAAAATGAATAATATACAATGACTGTGCAAAGAAATATTTAGCTGATAGGGGTAAACTGGTGTCTTTAAAAATAATAACAAACTAATGACACAAAATACTTAATTATCAACAATGTAGTGTGTCACTATCAGTAATTATGAACACACGTGTTGTAGATTTTTCTTCTTTATGTGATTTTTCTAAAGTAAATATCAATGGTTTTACTTTTACCTTTATTAAATCATTCGTCAAATAATTTAATTTATTTAATTCGATTATAACATCATTATCACATTTTTCTCATAAAATGTTCTAAAAAATTCAGATAAAAAAGAGCAAAAAGATCATAATAAGCACAAAGGCGATAAGAGGGACATAACTTCCGAAATTTCTATCTCCAAAATGATCGTACCCGAAAAATAAAAAAAAAAAAGCAGTAATATAAATAAGAGAATCCATAGTTTAAGAAGTCCATAGTTAAAATAAATCAAATTTAAATAAAAAGAGAGAGAGAGAGAGAGAGACTCCTGTATCCAAATTCCGACCTTTATCGATAGTGGCATTCGATAGAAAAAATTGACGACCATGTCAGAAACAGTAGAGGAAAGTATCTTATGATGTGAATTTTCAATTTTCAGATGATCAAGGCCATACAGGTGCTAAGAATTCATTTGCTGGAGTTGGAAAAGGTACAAGAATTGTGCAAGGACTTTTGCAACAGATACATCACGTGCCTCAAGGGAAAAATGCAGAGCGAGAATTTGCTTCGCAGCGACTACAGCCACCATGGACACGACATGGGTCCATCCAGTGGCAGCAATGGCAGCAGTCCGTTGCAGGTTAGCAGATTTTCTCACCGCAGGGCTCCCCGGCCTGTTCCCTGACCTAAGTAGATATCCTTTTAGCAAGAGAGATGCACAAGAACCGCTGCCGAGTAAACTGTATTAACATTCTTCCAAAATTAACAAAAACAACTTGCTTCATTTACCGGGGGTACCGAGTTAAAGCGGGTTCTCCTTCTGGGAGTTGCACCAAAGTCATTGCTTTCGATCATTCATTCTGTCTGTTTGATCTCTTGACTGGCGATGTCTCTGTAAAAGCTGAAGAAAGCGTGTGATGTATGACACGATCGTTTCTAACCGATCTACTCTTTTTCCAAGATTCTAACTGAAGAGTGCAAGTAGATACGTTGGACAACCTCTTGTAGATTTGTTCTTTCTCAAAACACTGACTGAGAATGCGTATGGTTAATCAAACTTTGTAGCTTCTCTTTATCTATGAGCAAAAACTATGTACAGTTAGTGATGTTGGTGATGGTGGTATGTGTTGGGAATTTCTTAATCGTTTTTATTTATCATGTAACAATAGTACTAACTGAATGATCTGTGAAAAAAGATCATGGATATTGTGAGATTTGTGATATGTGAATTGTGGTTTTGAAGAAAATTCTGCATAATTCTCACTGCACGTGTATAGATGATTATCAAACTTTTATACAATGAAAAAGATTACTAAAAGTGATATCTTGATCCGTGAATGTTTAAAACAAAATATTCTTTCAACATTGTATTTAAGTTTGTCATAATGATTTTATGTATTTCATGAAAAGTTTTAATGGTTTTCTTTCGTTTTACCTTTAAGATTTCGAAAAAGGTATTACATAATTTTTATTTGACCTGGTGTATTTTTTTTATTTTTTTTTTATTTTTTAGTTTCAGCTAAGTTACTAAAATATTTTAAGTCAGTAACTCAAGTCGATGGCTAATAATTCGGGCTAATTTTATCTCGAGTATTTTCTTTATGGAAGGAAGGGAAAGAATTTTTGAAAATCGATTCCAGTAAGATTTTTACATAAACAAATTGAGATTGCTTTCCAGTTAAGGTTACTAGCGACACTGTGCGACACAAAATGTGTTTCTTTTAATTTTTGCGATGTCTTAACTCGATTTTGGCTGTGTCACACACAGTGTACAGCGATATAACTTAATTGAAAAGCAACCATTATTAACAAAGTTTTTTCGTCATAAATATAAATTGCTATCTCGCATTGGGATATTTCTTCTTTTGCGTAATAAATGATTCCAAGTATTTAATGTTCTTTCGCATCTGTCATAATACATTTAAAGAAATGAAAAAAGTAAGAATCTACGAAGTGGATATTGAGATCGTCTTAATGCAATCTCTTTACGTAGAAGAATTGAAAATTCTCCTTCAGAATCTCATCTGATTTCTACAAAATCTCTTTTGAATGCTTTTAGAAGATATAACAATGAAAATTCTAATCCTCGACGTAAAATCAAAAGCTACAAACGAGTTTCGAACTACGCAGTCGTTAGCTATTTTCGAAATTATTCAAAAAATAATAATCTTAAAGAGAATAACTTGATTAAAATTTTGTTAAGTGACGCGTATTAAGCGTTAGGAAGAGGCAAATGAGTAAATAAAGGCAGAAGAGAAAACACGAAGAAAAGAATAGGAATAAGTGTATGAAGTAAAGTATCGCCTTAATGCGATAAAGGTAAAAATATGGCGGTACTGGTGTATCTCTTAGGATATTATAGAACCCCACCCCTGCTCTCTGACGGCTAGTGTCGACATATATTTGCCAGGTGCTGTCATCTACAGGCAATGATGTTGAGTCGGGAGCTAACGGACTCAGAGTGAGCAGAGGAAATTCCTTATCGGAGAACGGCGGTACCAATCAGGTGGTCCAGGGTGATACCGGAAACGACAGGCCTTCTTCGGTCAGATCGTCTTCCTCCGTTCAACGCTCGGTCACCTCTAACAATCAGGATCACGATGACCCTCTGTCGCCATCGGCAGTGCATGGAAGCACGCCACTTTCCCAAATTGGGGCTCACCCTTGTACACCAGTTAATGACATGTACCTTGGACAAGGTTGGTGATGCTCACAAGACTCTCATTTTACCAGTGTTTTTTCATTTCTCTTTGCCAGATTTGATCAATAACTGAAAGTACTATCGCATTCGATATTCTAGCGGTAAAATGTTCGATGGTAGATTCAGTTAATAAGGTTTTTCCTGTCAAAGGATCATTCTTTGGGTCAAAATGAATAAAAAAGTCCTGTATCGCTTTTCGATACGGTGTCTCGTTCTCGAGTTACGAGTATTTAAAGCTGGCCAATAGCGTGGTAAAATTCGCGTTGCGCGGCATCCAAGCGAAGTCACGTGCTATCGCGTCATTGGCTAGACATTACCTGCTGTAACTCAAAAACGAAGCTGCGGATCAAAAAGTGACAAAGGACTTTTTTACTCGGTTTGAGCTAAGAAGCGACTCTCTAAAAGGAAATACACGAGTAACTTTTTATTTACTTCCATCGTTTCGGGTCGCGTACAAAATTTACAACGTTGAAGGATTTTGTTTTTAAGGTACCCGCGTAAGAAGACGCGAATAACATACCCCATTAGTAGAGACAAGCAACATGTATTTTCATATCAAAGCTTAAAATAAGCTTACATTTTTTATTTCAAGGCTTAATTTTATGATTTTTCTCTATCGCTTATTCCATTGGTAAAATTCCATTATTAATTTTATTCCAAATCTTTTGAAGTAGTTTATCTTTTTTACTTTTTATTTTGAAACGTTTGTCTTAAAAATTTAAAGCAGAAGATTATATTGATAATTAAAAAAGCAACGATGCAACGTTAATAGTATTTCTTGCATAGATTTTACTGTACAGTCATATTTTTGCAAAATAAAAATCGTTGAGACACAAACTAAAACGGAATTACTTATGTTGAAACATAAAGTTTATCGTGTCGTATGCATCGAAATTAACGCACGGCTTTAAAGATGTGGCAAACACGATAACAGAACGCGAATTAGTGATAAGGCAAATTATTTCATCGTATTTTGTTCGTTAATGAGAAAAATATCAATTAGCTTGAACAAAAAGGTAACAACGAAGCACAGGCGTAGTAGACTTTAGAGTTTTCGAGGCAATTGTAAAATATTCGTATAATCGATGAAACAGATCCTAATGTTTTCAATTAAATAAATACGCGCATCTTTTTTTTCCATTAACGAACACACAATATAAATTTAAAAATCTAAAATTATGTTTGGCAGACATTTTGATTCTCAGCTACATAGGTTTTAGCTTTGTTTTTAGCCAATTCTTATAATTTACATTGAAAAATAGACTTAGCATTTTGAGTCTAGAGATGTGCGACGAACTCTGTCGTCTTTGCTAAATTTTCTCAATTTTTTGCTATAAATAAAAGGTAAATGCAAGAGAATCGCATATCTGATTCTGTACGTGTCATTTATAGATGATACGGAATATGTGAATACAACTGAAAGAATTTATGTTGAAGAGGCCGGTTATTGGGGTCTTCTACCTCTACAAGCACGCAAACGTGAATATGCGGACGATGGATATTCTAATCATAGGAAATACGTCGGTTAGATAATTTTAATAAGAATTTCTTTTGATTAGAGAATTCTTTAAAGAAAGCATTGGAAATTCTCTTCTACCTCCACGAGCACGCAAACGTGTGTACATGCTGACAATGGCTATTCTAATTACAGAAAATACGTTGGTCAGATATTTTGAATAAGAATTTCTTGATTAGAGAATTCTTTAAAAAAAAGCATTAGAAACAGTGTCTCAAAAAAGTCCAAATGAATATGCAAGTCTACTTTCTCATTACCATTCGTTTCAACTTTTTTTAAAACCTCTTTAATTAAATTTTTCCATCGTTCATCGCTTGTTTATAAAAGTACCATAAATTAACAAAATATCAACATCGGAACTACCACCACGCGTTAATACCAATCGTATACTTTCGGTTATTCCACGATAATTTCAGTATTTGCATCGTTCTCTAAACGAACTCGTGCGGAAGTGCGCGGCAGTTCTGTATACGATAATTCTTTTCAATTAACCTCGTATTCTCTATCGAATGAAAACTGCGTGATACGTCCTAAAGATTAATTATTGCTCTTTACCAACGAACAATACCGGGCACTTGCGATGAATTCGCTTGAGATACCGATACTGCGAATGTAAAATATTTCCTTGCAGCCATAACTGTACGAACTATGATAACTCATCATTGGTAGTTCCGGTGTTGAACGCTAATGCTTGTTAGTAGTTGATGCAAAGTTCGAATCTCGCAGGTACCCATAGACTCATCTGTGTTTAGATATTACTGTTACAGGTTCTCCTTCGCCAGTTCCTAGCGAAGAAGAAGACGAAGGATGCGGTACTGGTACTACAACACCGAATCATGGTAGTGGCCATTCAAACATTAGGAAAGGAAGGCAGAAGCGTGGAGTTCTCCCTAAACAGGCCACTAGCATCATGAGAGCGTGGCTATTTCAGCATATAGTCGTAAGTTCTTTTTACGGGATGATTCGGTGCTAGGTCGATATGCGCGTAAGAATGGTCTTCGCATTCTCTTGATTCGTCGTGAGTCGCGTTGATTCGACGACATTGAACAAATATAAAAATCTACGGGTACGTTCGCAGCGCCTTGTTTCAAATTTTGTCAATATTTTCTGTCGAAGCTCATTTTGGTTATATGAGAAATTTCTATGTACTATCAGTATTTTCATGTAAAACCTGAAGTAAGCGTCAGAGAATGTAGATTCAAGAAAATTTACAAGTACACAGAAAATAAGGATCAATAGAAAACTTCGATCAAGTTGGAATTATCATATACAGGGTGTTCCAAAACAACCGCGCTTCCTTAAAGGGTTTGATTTCTGACGCTATTCTAAGAACTTTTTCCTTTTGCCATTTTTTAATCCAAAGCTTAGTTTTCGAGAGATATTCGATAATCAAAAGTACTATTAGTTAGAAAAAGACAGAGACGGACAGTTGAAGCGATACAGAGAAATGCTATCTCGCTTCAACTATCGAAGTGCCTCTGTCTAACAAGTGACATCTTCATCATTGAATATCTCGAAAGCTTAGCCTTAGATTAAATAATGTCAAAAGGATAAAGTTCCTGGAATAGAGTCAGGAATCACCCCCTCTAAGGAAGTGCAGGAACTTTGCATTTTAGGGTTTAGGATACTCAAAGAGTTCATTTTCCTTCTGATATTAATCACAAACGGTAGATACCAAGATTTCTTTAGGAATAAGGATGATGGTCCCTTTTTGGTACCTGTCGCCGCGGTAGAGTATAGAGCCGCGTTATTGGCACCTCAAGAGTCGGATGACGAAGATCAATTAGTTCCAGGAGTAATTCGAGTAACAAAATGCTTCGTATGCGTTGCAGCATCCTTACCCTACGGAAGACGAAAAGCGACAAATCGCTAGCCAGACGAGTTTGACGTTGCTGCAGGTGAATAATTGGTTCATCAACGCTCGCAGACGAATTCTACAGCCAATGCTGGACGGTTCCTCAGCGGATTCTGTGCCAAGAGCTGGCAAACGACACAAGGTCTCGAAGCACTCGGTCCATCAGCAGCAGCAGGCGCAGCAGCAACAAGCTGGAGGTTGGCAGTCCGAGGATTCAGGTAGTGATTCAGGTTCCAGCGACGGTGAGGGAGGTGCCGATAGATCAAAAGATGGTAATGAAAGCGATGAAGACGACCTTCACTGACCTCTGTCGATCTCCGATACGTCGACCTCTTTGCGGTACCTTCAAATCCAGTTGCTCATTACAGTATTAAGGTATTCGAGGGTAGAGAGTTTCGCTTTTACTGTCAAATACGTAATTATTCTCGCGAAAACCAAGGGTACGTGGCCAGAGGTTATCACGCTCTCTCTCTTTATCTTTCGATAAATCAAACCCTCCAAATAGCTGAATCTGATTTGTTTTTTTTTTTTTTTTAATGAAATGTCCTTTATTGAGAACGTCTAACGATCGAGGATTCTTGTTTACCTTATTGAAAGTCATCGAGCTGCTATCTCGTTATGTAAGGATAGAGTGGACAAAGGTCTCTGTGTCCATGATTTATCAATAGGCTTTATTTGATAAAATTGACATGGCAATGTTTAAAAAAAAACTAGTTAAATATACTCTTCGGTCCTCTTGAAAGGATATACTACTATTGCTTTTCCAAAATTCACAACCGATAAATGGTCCTCCTATGATGAAAGTTCATTGACTAACAGTGGCAATTTATAATCTAATTTTTCAAGAATTATTTTATATTCTATATTGGTTAAACGTAAAGAAGTTTATCACGGAAAATGCATTTCTCTCCGATATTTTTCAATTACGCGTTTCTTCCATAGTAAGGAATTTTATGCAAATATGATAATACTACTTGTTGAACATGGTATATTTGCAATTACGATTAAAATAGTAATATTTTCTTATTTTTAAGAATAAACAAGTCTTTGTAACTTTAGCTTCCTTTTAATGAAGAATAATCATAAATCAGAGAATTTTATATTTTGAAAAAAAAAAAGAAAACTTAAGAATAGTGAGACTGTAAAATATGACTTCCTAATAAGAAAATTATTGATATTTAATTTGATTATCAACTACAGAAACGATAGGATTTTTTCTTTTTTCTCTTTTCAATTATATTATTTTACAAATTAAAATAATTAAGATTACCTATTTACGAAAAAAAAATAAAAAAAAAAAAACAGAAAATATGAATTGTAAAAATCTGCATGGACAGTAAAGAGATCTTTTGATAAAGAACTATTAGCTGTACAATTTTACGAATACAAACTGTTCAATATATTTGTTGTTTTCCAGTAAATAGTCTTCCGTTAATTTTGTTAAAATTTCCACTCTTTTTAGTATGTTCTTTCTACAATGAACAAATGTGATATTTGATCTCACACAATATTGATTGAATTATATGTGAAACAATATTTCCAGTATATGTGTACGTTTCTATTGATCAATCGATCATGATAATCTCAATACTAATCGATCAACATGAATAACGTAATTCATGAAATTTTTTTAAAATTTATTTCAAAAAGTCTTATATCTTGGTTATTTGTAACATATATGTAGTTATGTATAAGTATTTACAAAGTTTCCTTCCAATTCAAATTATTTTACTGGTATAATGATATTTAATAAACTTTATTAATAATAATAATAGTAAATAATTAGGTTCTCGTGTCATAATGTATTACAATTTGTTAACAGTCGCTGTGCAGTTTCAAAATTATTATTAGCAGAGATTTTACTTCCTTTTCTTCTGCTTCTTCTTATTATTATTAGTTTCTATATTGTTAGCGAAGCAAAATTCATTTAAAAAATAAGTCTGAAATGATTAGTTGCTAATGGATTAAGAATTCAAGCCCATCGATGAAAGTAATAAAAGAGTACGGTGATCTATTTTGATGATTTTAATCTTTACGAAAGAAAGGAAGAGACCAGCAAAGTTCTTTTGAATTCTAATAAATCTAGAGATTTTTTATTGTACTACGTCATATTGCATAGTTTGCTATAATCCATAGGTGTGAACCGATACACTACTTACAGAATAATAACAGATAGAAAGGAAATGAAAAAAAAAGGAGGAAAGACATTGATAACAGGAAGGTTTTCTTTTCTTTTCTTTTTACTTTTTCATTTGAACATTTCCGTGCCATTAAAAGAGCGTGGTAACTTCCGCGTTTAGTCTTTGTTCAGCTCTGCAGTGTCGTGACATAGCAAAGTGCTGTCCCTCCAAGATAATAATAATAATATTATTACTACTACTAATAATAACACAACAATGATAATATAATACTACTTTAAATATATGATGATTATATTTTTAAACTCTAAGTGTCGTCATTATACATGTACTGCAGCTTACAAGGTGGTACTGCTGTATATATAATAATATACGAAACTGTTAGCGAAGAATAAAATTAAAGGGAAATTATTAGTACCGTCTAAGGAAGCAAGCTAATACCTTTCTTGTAACTGAAAAATCCAATAATGGACGACACGCACATGCCATTTATAGATTATAAGCATTTATACGATTTGCTGTCTACATATGATCATCAGGTTTTACAAGAAAAGGAAAGAAAAAGGAAGGGGGAAAAATAAGTACATTATATACTAATATACATATACACAGAGTGTGCTGGATACTTTATTTTAATATATCTAATATGTAATTCTCTCTCTCTCTCTCTCTGTAATTGAAAGCACATGATTATTTGCAATCAGAAAAAGCTTCTTCTGCTCGTGTGTGTGTGTGTGTGTATATATAAATATTATACATATATATATATATAGATATACATATAGATATATATATATATATATTAAAAGGTATCTACATATAAATATCCTTCCCCTCAAATAGAGATATCCATTTGCTTCGTTGTCGATTTTTCTACATGTTCCGTCCATGACTTTCTCAAGTTTTTAGATAATACGTTTATACATTAGCATCTCTCTTCCCCAAAAAATCCCTGAGGAATGTATTTGCGAGTTACGCCAGGAAACGTACAAATCGCCATGGCCGCACAACTTTCATTTTTATAGATATGGATATTCTATTTTTTATGGAAAGCATAATATCCCCGTGTATATATACATATTATAATATCTGATATTGCCATTTTCGATTGCATCGTACTTTACTGTTCCTAGCAAAGGCCGTTCTACCCCGACAAAGGGAGAACGTGTTACGTTAACTATCAATGGTATGCAGCACTCTCTCGCTTTTATGGATTTATGTAATTTGTCAAAATGTTAAAACTTTCGCGTTAACGTGTTAAGCCGAACGCGGGATATCTCTGTTTTATCGATGTTAACGATCATAACGATCGATGAGAAAAAGGCCACCTTTGCATGACTTCTCATCGCGTTCTTCATCGTTTTTTTCATTTCACGCTTATGGAAAATGCTTGTTCTTTGAGCGACTGGAAGTATTAAGAAGTGCGTCGAACATCGGAAGCTCCATTTGTTCTTACCATAAGCTTTCGTGATTTGGAAATAACGTTGTAACGATTTAAGTTCTTTCGATTGCCATTTATACTATCGTCGATAGTAGTAATACGATTCAAAATCAAATCGTATTATCAGTAGGATGTTAAAAATAAATATGGGTCATCGATGAACTCTGAGATACTCGATATATCGAGTGTGTGGTGTCGCATTAATGGTGAATTTCCTTAGAGGATGTTATTTCTGACGTCGAGCCAATTAAAAAAGTCCTTTACCGTTTTTCGATTGGAATCTCCGTTCTTAAATTACGAGCGTTTGAATCTGGCCAATAGCGCGATGAAGTTCGCGCATGCGTGAGAGTGACGTCATAGCACAGCGTGACTATCACTGCGACGTTATTGGTCGTACAAAAGTCCGTGTAACTCACGGGCCCCGCGTTTAATCAAAAAACGGCAAAGGACTTTTTTATTCGGCTTACTCGACTCTACTCGAAACTCCGAGGAGAGGAGTAAAGCAACACCAAAAAAAAAAAAAAAAGTGAAAACTAAAGATCGTTGAAAAATTCAAAGATAATTTCACAAATTGTGTGTTGTAACGAGTATCGCTCGACAACGGAGAGCAAAATTTCTCTCGCCATTTGAACCAGTGTTGAATGAATTTCTACAGATTTTGAATGATTTCGTCCATTTGCATCGCGCACCGTCGATAAAACAGAGAATCTCGAAAGTCCGTTATTCCAATTCAAATGGCGCTAGTCACTTGAGTTTCAGGGAAGAAATCGAGTACGAACGATCGAGTTATCTACGATCAAGGTAAACCCCCAGATTCCGTTTTGTCACCCTTTCCACCATCTTCTGCTTTTGTATATAGAGATGATTGTCAGAGTGCTTCCATTAGTGGCTGCTAGAGAGTTCCCAGCCAGAAGAATGTTTTCGTTCAACATTGAAACTACCTTATCGGCTTCGATTAGCGTGTATTCTGTGTCATATTCAATGCAGCTCCTTCTATATAGATTAAACGCATTGCACGGACTGAGCGATCGGTAAAACTTCATTATCAATTGGAGACAGCCAACAGTATAGCTCCATATATGGTGCATATGATCGAAACTAACAAGAAGAGAAAGAAGGAGAAAGAAAAACACTCAATCTCGAATATTTATGGAAAACAGTGGTATAATTTGCGAAAGAGAGATCATATTCGTTCTTCTCCGAGGGCGCGTATCTTTTTTTCTTTTTTCAAATTCTAACGCGATTGCAGCGACATTCAAATACGACCGTTATATCGAGGACTTGAAATATTCGAGTGACATCCAACGAGCGCGATTGTAATATAATTTTTCAATATTTCTGTTTTAGGTGAAAGTAGGAAGACTTAGAAAAGTAAGCTAATGACCTCGGTTGAGAATTTTCAGTTGAACCTGTAACGACAAAAACGGACTTCGCCATAAAGAATTATACCTCTGTTTACAGAACACATAGCAATAATTTGAACTCCTGAAAAACACGCAATTTGCGTATCTGGCGACTGATTCGGGCACTGCGTTTACGCACGGTCATTGGAATTTGGCTCCTGCGTGCTTTTCCTCCAAGAACGATCGACCTCCGTCATCCCGTCGATAAGGAGGGGAACGTTCTATCGACTTGCGTGTCGATTGATCAACGACGCTCGAAGTTTCCTCGAGCCACGAGGACCTAAAACACACAAAAGGGAAGCGTCGATGAAGACGAAGACGAAGAGGATGACGACGACTACGACGATTGCTTCTCGATGAGAAAGACCCGTGCGTTTCTCAGGGAGGAGGTGTGCAGCTCCTCCCTCGACCTTGATGGAATTTCTCGACTACGCCAAAAGAAACCTTGGGGTCGCGCGCACGGAAGGTACCACCGAAACGGAGTCCGGATCTTCCAGCCGATGGAAAACTCCGGCGGATGTTGCTGAACTTTTGCTCCATCCTATCCCGTGACCTTGAGTAAAGCGGTGCCCGAGGGTCGTTGCCAGAGCTGCAGGAGTTCTCGGTAAAGGAATCACCACCTGATACGGGACTATACTGTACTTCGAATAATTAGGGAGAGGACGTAGAGAGTAAATCTAGTTTAAGAGGTAGGCGATAAGGCTGAACCACGTATACGTATGTGCTGCGGCACCAGACGACTGTGATAACTCGGTGGGCGGTGCCCAGCCTCCTACTTCATACTTGTATACTGAATAATATTATTGATTAATTCATTAAAAGAATGCGAATGCGAATGCGGAAGCACTTGCCGAAGAGGTTCGACATATACGAGGAACGTGTGCGATAAGTCAAACTATACTCAAAACAGCCTGTGCGCGCTGGAACTTTGCTCGTGCACGCGGTTAAAGAGACTTTGCACGAGGAAGGCGAACCTGCTGCACGGGTGGTTCAACTGGATCTCAAAAGTGTTGTCGCACATCTATCATGTAACGCGCAGAATCTGCCCCCCGTTTTAATCACTAATTGTACTCTGTCTGTAGTAGTGGACCAAAACCTGCCATCTTGTTCCATTTCGAGAATCTTCTCTCGAAGTTCCCCCCCCCCCCCCTTCTCTTCCACTAAATTTTTGTTTTCCACGGATGTTCCACGTGAGTTTGAACACGCGAGTTCGTCCTTTCCGAAGGATGTAGTTTGCGTGTTCTTGTGCTTTGATGCAAACCACGTGGCGGCGTGCCCTCGTTGTCCTCCATTGGGTTGACTCGATCGCGAGAACCCTCGACCTTCCTCTTCTTTGAGAAAACTGTAAATTCGCTGATCTGTCCCCTCCCCCGATCTTCGAGAATCTTCGTCCATTCTCGTCTGTCCTCTTCCTTTTGATGTAAAAAGTCACGGTGACGTATTTCCTTTGTACGTATTAAGTTTCGTTGTATCGTATTTTTTGTATATCGATATGGTTAATTAAGTTTAAGTTCTCCAAAACACATATCTTGTAAAAAGTATATTTGCTTATTGTTATTTTTGTCTCTTTGTAAGATTTTTCGTTCATATTTCTGTTTCTAGTTTAAAATCGAAATTAAAGCTTCGTTAGTTATTGTTATATATTGTAACTTGATTGTTATTTATTGATTGTTCATTTTTTCCTTTTTTTAAGTATGTAACGAATCTCGTCTAAATCTCTCCTTCTCTTATCTATCTGTCTGTCCGTCTCTGTCCATGTATCTTTCTAATCGCGATACTTAGTATTGGTACAAAATTTCGAAGGCTTTGGTCCACTCCTAACTTAATTCAAATTTTAAGTCGTAAATTTAAACGTACTACATACTTACATGCATATTAAAAAACATAAATAAATAAATTGAATACTTCTCTCTTGTGTACATCAACGCCCTGTTAAATAAGTTGTTTAATGATAATAAACGCTATCACGCTTGCAATACATTTTCTGTGTCTTTTCAATTTTCCATTTTTATCTCTCTTGCTTCTCTTGCGACAAGCTGTTCCTGTAATATATTTATGATAAAATTTATATCGTTTGATGGGTATAGCGAATATACTTGCATTTAAAAGATTCAATGTCTTAAATATATTTATAATATACAGGGTGTTACAAAACAATGCTCTTCCTCAAAGGAGATGATTCTTGACGCTATTCCAAGAACTTTTTCCTTTTGCCATTTTTAATCTAAAGCTCAGTTTTCGAGATATTAAATAATAAAGGTACCACATTAGTTAGAGAAGGACAGACAAATAGTTGAAGCGAGACAGAGAAATGCTGTCTCTTCGGCTATTGGAGTGTCTTTGTCTATAACTGGTAACATATTTGAAAATCTTAAAAATAAAGCTTCGAATCAAAAAATGGCAAGTTATTAGAGAAGCGTCAAGAATCACCCCCTTAAGGAAGCGTGGTTGTTTTGCAACACCCTGTATACTTATAATATTAAATATACGGATATACAAAAATTAAATTGAAATATCTTTTACCGTTTACTGTTTTACTATTGCTACTATTACTGTATTGAATCATTTTGACCTTGAGAAGTGCAAGATGTGAGAAACCATGAAAATCGTGGTCTTGAATATATTTAGCATTCGTTATAGCATTAAGTTAAAAGGGACATCAAGGAAATTGCCTTGGGTGGTTAGAAAGGAGATTTGCCCTAAGGTGATACAAGGCGACACCTAATAAGGTTAACAAGGTAGATATGAATAACCTCCATGGAAATTGGAACCTTGGAGATGTTGCAGGAACTGGAGGAACGCGAAGGACAGAATTACGGGAGTACCGATGATAATGGTCCCGAATGTAAAACTGAGTCGAAATTTTCCCCACTACTTTTCGATACACCCAATGGATTCTCGATTTTATCAGTTGATAGTTGAATTAACCGAAGACAACTTTGAGGTAACTTTTACAATGATCGATGTATCGTCGAATGGATGCTGGTTGATCGTTCTCGATGAAAAGGAAACATGAATACTAAAACTATATTACATAAGTACAGATTAGAAAAAAAAAATGGTAAAACGTGTATTTTTTAAATTTTGTATGTATATAAAATGCAGTATGCAACGAAAATTTAGAGCATCTGATTTGTGCAATTTTAGATGCAATTCATGCACATTGGATTTTCATTATTAAGTGTAATGGTAGCGGTGAAATTGATCATTTACAAAACGATACACGTTTTTTATTGAAAAATGAAGAAAAAATCAAAATCGAATAAACCAAAAAAATAAAAGTTAACGCAGAATTTTGAATTCTAATTTAAAAATCAGTCATTTGATGGATACACCGGTAGGTTTGGTATAATTTAATGAATATTTAAAACGAAAAATTGATCTTGAAATCTTACGAGCAGTAGAAAATCGTAAGATAGAGAGAAATTTGTGTAAGATTAAAGTCATTGAGCCTAGAGCAACTATTCTACACCAAATATTTGCAATTTGTTTGCACAACTAATAAAAATAAAGTCTTAAAATTCTACGAGTGGTAAAAATTTTTCCATGCGCTCGTGTGAAAAATATCACGTATATTTCCGGACTTTTGCCGTAAGGGAGAAAATACCTTGTGTCATAATTAGCTTTGAAACATAACTTTAGGAACTTTAACATAGTATTTAATATTTTTATTTCATCTTCAGGTTTGATATCGAAACGCGCTTTTTCACCATCAAAAAAAAGTATTTAGAACCTCGCAAAAAGGGGGAGGGGGGAAAATATACAGGGTGTTACAAAATTGTCATATTTTAAGGGTGCCAAGGGTGTACCGAAAGAAACGCAGATCCAATTAACTCGTTTGTATCAAAACTCTGCATTGCACTGTTGAGTTTTGATGTCAAAGGTGATAAAAGAAAGTTGCAGCTCGTGGATTATTCGCGGGTAACGATCATCGTGTGCAGTATTCGCATACTGAACAAGGATTATTACCTTAAGGAGTGATTCTCGATATTAAACCGAGTCGAAAAGTTCTTTGCCACTTTTTGATCCGAAGCTTCCTCTTCAAGATATTTAAAAATAAAAATATCATTAGTTAGGCATTGGCAAAGATGATCAACAAATTAAAGTTATTGCATTAAACGAAGATTAATTAACCTTAAGGAGTGATTCTCGATATTAAACTGAGTCGAAAAGTTCTGCGCCACTTTTTGATCTGAAGCTTACTTTTCAAGATATTTAAAAATAAAAATATCATTAATTAGAGAAAAACGGATAACTAGTGAAGTTAAGACGGCGTGTAGCGCTATTTTACTGCAGTTATAAACGAACGTCTATCCAAATAATACAAGTATCTTCATTATTGAATGCTACAAAAACTAAGCTTACGATAAAAGAGTGGCAAAGGTCTTTTCGATTTGAATTTTAAAAGTCACAAAATAACGCAAGAAAAATAAAAGATAAAAATCGTCTTAAAAAAACGTGCGAATTTTTGGACACACCCTGTATATTTATTTTAATAAAATATTTATGAGCGAAGCTTAAACAAAATTTTACTTAATATTTCCTTTCAAATACTAGTGAAAAACTATATAGGAGAGCCTGTATTGAGTGATAAAAATAATATTTAATATGTTTAAATAATGATCTATTGCGTGGCAGTTTGCATACAAATTTTTACATACGTACATTTTATAAAAAAATTCATACAAATCTCAAATGTTAATTTCACTGAATTATTCTTGTACATTTTAGTATACTGAGCTATGCGTAATATTTACATTACCATTTTGCAATAAAAAGAATATATTGCGCGTGTGTATACAAATATAACAGTTACATGCGTATGTCCATTTAGTTCCCCAGTATAAACTTTCTTATTAATTTAATGTACAATATTGATTTTATTATATGCATATATATTTATCATAAAACTAGAAAGCAAAGTTAAAAAAGTGAAAGTTTTTAAGTTTAAATTGCAAAATACATCATTCAATTTTTTATCCATTATAGTAAATAATCTGATAAAACAGATATTCTCAGTGATTATTATTTTCTTATACAGTAATTAAAATTTTGCTCTTAAACTAATATTTATCAGAAAGTGCCTTTAATAATTATTTAAATAAAATTTCATAAGAGTAAGAATAAAAGAAATAAGTTTCTTTAAAACTTCTACCACTTACCAAAGTAGATTGGATATAAAATTAGTATTATTACGTACTAAACTGAAAATTAATTGGAAATTATACTAAAACTTATTCAAAAGTTCGATTTTTCATTTAACCCGTCATAAGGCGTGCAGTTTTTTCTTAACTAAAAATGCTATTTATTTCTTATATTTTCTTCTCTTTTTAATATTTTATACGAATATTTTGTAATAAGCATTTTATTGTATTTATCTCTTTATGCATTTTTAAATACTGAAAATTTCTATAAATTTAATATGCGCCTACGATTATGAAGAATTTTCAATGTCTAAAACATCCTACGCATGCCTTTATAACCAGTTAAGAAATTAAATAAGATATTCATGTATCAGAGAGAGTTTAGAATTTAATTCTTTATACAGTTAGTGCACCTTAATTTACACGTGCACAATGCGAAATGATTAAAATTTTCAGGAAATATTAACTCTTGCATAGATGATATTGATTAGAAAAGTTTCCTAAGTAATAACAATAGCATTTTTTTACCTTTAATTCAAATATATTACTCTTCTCTCCAAGATCTTTTAAGTAAGATAATTTTTGTTAAAACTAACATAATAAATTTATAAAAGATTTAAGGCACTTCTATAAATTTTTAACTCTACAATTTTTTCACACGTTTTAAATTATATTGACAAAATATGGTTTGCCATTCAAGACTATATTATTTTCAAGAATTTAAAAGATCAAAATTACTTTGCGTAATGTACTTAAGTAATGTTTGAATAAACTTAGTACATCACTTTGAAATATACCATGATATTTAATGACATTATTTACAATAGAATTGTAAAAATGACAACAAATTAAATTGAATATGAAAATTCTTGTGAGTAATAGAATATTGTTTTTCTTGTTAAGAAGCTAAATAATTTCATATTTTCTTTATAATAATAGACGATTTTTCCATAATGATAATTAGGAAAGTTTAAGACTTTAACAAAATTTTTTATAATTATATTGAATTATAAATTTAATTTAATTTAATATGTGTATATAATAAATGAAAATAAATTTGTTAAATGCAATTAGTTCTTACATGCTTTTTTAAATTATTTATATTATTAAGAAACATATTTTTTACATGCGTATAAAAGTTTGGAATGCTAAACAGACTTATGTTACGAGATTAAACATTTTGAAAAACATTCTATATATATATGTATATATGTGCGTATTTATGTATTATATAATAGATATATACATATATACATACATACATACATACATACATACATACACATATAAAAAAAGAGTATTATAATTAAAATTTGATTTCTGCTTTAACAAAAAGTATTCATAGTGTAAAAATTAAGGAAATAAAAGAAATTGATATTGTTTCTAAGTCATTTAGATAGATAATAATATAAATGATAAATAAACAATACATTACTATGCATATATATATGTATATAATGTTAAGAGAGATAAATCGATAATAAAATATAATGAGCATATAAAAACAAAATGACAGAATTGTTTGAATTCATGAATTATAGTAAATATTTATTGTTAAAAATATAAGAAAAAATTAATATAATAGGAGTATATAATTTTAGCATTGGTACTATGCTGCTATAAGCAGCCAATGTATTGAATAAATTATAGCTTATTGTACAAAATCAAATATTACCCTGCAAATAAAAAATTGCACAAATACTGAGAATAGAATAATGTAGATAAAAAGTTAAAATTAAAAATGGATTTAATGAGACGTAATAAATTTGACTTTACTAGATGTAGTCTATGCGGAAGACTTTCACTGAGTAAAAAAGACAAAGCTACGTTTAATAAAATTTCCTATGAAATACTCAAAATGCGTTTTATAAGGATAAATTGACATTTCCTGCTAATTTTAATCATTTATAATAATAAAATGTCGAACATATATAGGTTATTGAGTCATTACTTTTATATGGAAAGTGGTGACGATGACAATAATCAAAATAATTAGTGTTAATACTGGAAAAAGTGATTTTATTTATACTTCTCTCGTAAAAAGAATAAATCATTATTCATTAATAGAACGATCTAGTTCTATGAATAAGTTAAAGGACTGTCTTAAAAATGATTTTCTTCTTTCCCTTTCTCCTGCTTACGAAATAAATTATCTAATATATTTTATAATTATAATCGAGGTGTATACTCGAACTTCTGTGAGCTAAAAATATCTAATTCTTTAACTCTTTATTTTATAAGTCTTATATGAAAACTTAAGTTTCATTGTCCTCTAGTTTAAAAATTCCTTTAAATTAGCTATGTGAAAAAATCATACCCACACTCTCTCAATGCATAATTAGCACACGTTATTGTACGAGGTCACGTGAATATTTTAATAAGTTTCTCGTGATGCTTTCTGTTTTTACTTAGCTTGGGATTGATAGCGAGGGATTTGTAAAATGAAAGTATCTCGCTAAGAGAAAGATGTATAAAAATCGTCCGAGGGCGTACCACACATTTCACATTTAAAGACTGGTGACTGGAACATTTTGCACTCTCTGCTGGTCCAATCTAGTCATTGATATGTGGTCCGCTGCGTATCCCTAGCAATCCACTGTATTGCTGAAATTAATTATTTACTTTTGTACATTTAATATGATAATAAAGTAATATCGCATTCATGATACATTGATTATAAATTTAAAAGTGCAAGAAGTAATGCTTATTAGTAATCAGAGGTTAGATATTTAATTAAATTTTACAAGAAAGTAAATATAGACTTATTCGACTTGAAACTTTATCATTGTTATTGCAATTAATCGTAGTAATACATGTTTAAAATACACGAATAAGATATCACATGTTTCATCCTTCGACAAGATTTTACATACATTTAAAGAAGTACGAATGAATTGGGTACATAACACGAACAGCACGAAAGTGATGGCTTAAAATTAATCACAAGAGAATATTTTTAATTAGATCTTACCTTGAATTAAATATTATATCAGCTCGTGAATTGATAAACCATACTAAAATAAATGATATACTAGCTACTACACTACCCAATATCATACTCAGGCGTTCTGTTGCTGCAGAAGGTTTTAGGAACATTCGAACACTCAACAATTGCCAAATTGACTCAGTCCATGTAGAAAATATACCAGATTTCATATCGTAGCCTGAAACATTATATATGTAACAATTAAATTTAAATACTGAATTCATAATTGAATCTAATTCTGATCAATATGCAAAATGCATTTACCATCGATAATGAAGGCTGGACTAACAGCGACACTAAAATTAACAGTAGAATTTATACAAAGTCCAGTGAAATTATAGCCACCCATCCAAGCCAGATGCTTTTCATGACATGTAGCTTCGTCCATGTCTAATAATTGCTCACCAGTAAGTAAAGCGAGCAATTGAGCAGTCAAACTTGTTGCTATGTTAGGTACTCTATGAACGCCAACATACAGTGGCAACGTTTGTTTAGTTAACTTAGCACCAGGTGCAGATGCTGCACGAAATAGATCACATTTTGCACTTTGTAGATAACAATGCAGCATATCTAAGATAAGTTTCTTCGTAGCTGATTCATCCGAAGTAGGAATTTCACTGCTTTTGCTCACTTGTTGATAAAGGACATTTCCTAAGCTTATAGCGATCTTTGATAAATTTAGTGCTAATTCATCCCCCTTGCTGAACAAAAAATTGAATAATGTTACTACATGCTTGTACAATATCATTTGTTAGACTGACAGCTATCGTTTATTTTTTGACAGAATTGTAATAAAAACAACAGTATACCTGTCGAGGTGAAGATTCTTTGCATTATCCAGTATTCCGTTATAATAAGCATTTAAAAATTCAGTGTGGTAGCTACCTACTACTACAGTTGTGAGGTTCTTCCTTTCTTTTAAGAAAGTTTGAACAGAGGTTGGAGGAACGCTATTTTTTAAGAGTTTGGCAGGTAATTGCTTCTGCAGTTCATTTATTATTTCACTATTTTCTTCATTCTTTGTATGTAAGAAGACATCGGAACTACTCAATTGATCTAGCTCGATCACACAACTAATTTCATCAAGATTTAATTTTACCCCTCCTAATACATTAAAATGACCTTCTTTTAAATCATAAACCATACGACTTGAGCCTATGTAGTCGAAAGCTTCTCCATTTAATAGTGAAAAGACAACATTTGTTTCTAAAAACAAAAAAATATAGTTTAATTACAAATTTTTATTTTTATTAAAGATTAATTTTAATTTTAAGTTAAAAGCAATCACAAGCATTCTATATTGTAGTTCAATAAAATTATTTAGTTAGAAAAGAAAATGTATTTTAAAAACTTACTGTCAACTGTTACATTTAAGGAGTTCAGGTACTGTGCAGTGGCGAGTAAAGTAACTATTCCAGTTACAGTACTACCTGCCCCAGGTGCTATACCATCAAACAATGATGACGCATCTAATCTAGTTGTAACAAGTATAACTGAGTTTTTGTTCTCATTTAACGGTGCTAATGGCCAGTGAATATTTCTGTCACCCAAAGGATCACAAAACTGAGTTGGATTTAAATCCAATTTCGAACCACTACGTCTGATACACGATTCAGAATTAATTGCAGCAAACATGAAAGATTTCATCTCCAATGCACAAAGAGATCTTTCACTTTGAGTTTCAAGATCATTTGCATTATGTTTCCAGAAACAAGTTTTAATAGCTTCTATATGTGTCTGATTCTGTAATTATGAAACCTTATTGTTTTAGTTACGTGTTGACATTACAAATGGCCATTATGTAGATAATAAAAGTATGCTTCACATTTTTTAGTTAAAAAGTCTAACCTCCATATAAAACATAGGAAATGGCCAATCTTCCATCAACAGAGCATATCCATGAGGATTCCATGGTTTTTGACATGTTTCGTATCCTGAATATCTATTTGGGCAAGTGTCTTCTGGTGAATAAAGAGAAGGATGTGGCTCGGTAATGTTATTGGCTAACAAAATTCCATTAATATTGTCTGTGTCACGAAGACGAATAAGAACATTTCTCGTAAACATGGAAAATGGCATGACTATTGTATATGGACCAGCTGTGGCATTTTTCTCTAGCCACACTACGTCATTTTCTGCTTCAATCAAGTGTACAATTCCAACACTTCCAGATCTACTTGCTAAAACGATATAAAATAAGTAAGTAAATGTAATAACTATATGATGGTGATGAGTTCATCCAACATACAAGAGCAGCCAAATTGGTGTGTTCCATTGTGCCTACGGAAACAGGCAGCTGCACCATCAAATGACATGTAAATCATATCTTTGATTCTTTCAGCAGATACTAAAAAAATAAGAGAGAAAAAAAATACAATCTCTACTAGTTGAATTCCTCTAATTACCCTCAAAGGGAACTTACCAAAATTTAGTATAAAAAATAATAAAAGGTATTTCCACGAGAAAAGCCTTGCCATTTTTCATGTGCAATGTTTATCAAAATTCTTATCAAACAATGAATACAAACAACCACCGCATTCACGTAAACTTAACCCTATTAGAAATGACGAGATGCAGATTCGAAGTTTGACACTAGATAACTAGTTGGCAGCACTGAATTCTTGAAGTGGTTAACAGGTTAAACTAAGTTTTAAAAAACGAAAAAAAAATCTACCTAACTTATCAGTGATCTCTAATCTGGACTTGTAATATTATCTATATGGAGACAAATTTGTTTTCCCTTACTATTATTGCAAAGATAAGCTTAAAAGTTATTTGATACTGAACAATGTTGCATCACTGTACATTGTGATAAGTTATTAAATTAATAAAATTTAATTAAATACTTTTTTCTTTTCTTGCAATTACAGGTTCGTCTTATTAAAACTAAAAGGATTCGGAGCATTCATTTCAAAGAGATGTAAAAGAAGTTCCACAGAACTAAAAATTGAGTTACAAATGTATTCATATTGAAAACAAATGAAGCATACACTTCTACAGGTTTTGTAGGAGGAAATGAATAAATAACAGACATCCAATGGATCTCAAGCTATACTGCTTGCATTGGACGCTATTCTTGGCCATAAATCAGCACATTCTTTGGCGACGGGCCCAGTTATAGCAGATCCCTTCATTTCTCCCTTATTGTTGACAATTACCCCTGCATTGTCTTCAAAATAAATAAAAGTTCCATCCTTCCTTCGAAAAGGTTTTCGTTGTCTAATGACAACAGCAGGCATAACTGCAAATAACAATTTTATACATATGGGATATATACACGTAATCACATAAATTTTAATAAATTTCAAAAACTTAATAATAGAAACAAAGATAATATCTACTTGGAATATTGAAAACAAATAAGTAAAATAAAAGCACTTTCACACATTCTTACCCTTTTTTCTCAGTTCAGGCTTGCCCTTTTTGACTGTCGCAACAATCATATCACCTACAGCTGCAGCCGGTAAGCGATTCAACCTTCCCTTAATGCCCTGTACGGCAATAACGTACAGATTCTTCGCCCCTAAATAAAAACAAAGGAAACTTTGCCCTCACAAACAATTAAGATAACATAAAATATAACTATTAGATGCGTATTTGTACAGAGTGTAATAATGACACTGGATAAGTTTTGAGGAATGATAAGAGGTAATTTCAACATGATTTTTCACTCACTACTTTTCAATCTGACGCACAATTTTCAAAATATTTAACAATACAGACACCACTAGTAGAACGGTGATAATCAACTACTTGCAAGAGGATAATACCACGCTGTCTTACTTTAACCAGATGACTGTCTGTCAAACTAGCAGTACCTTTATCGTTCAGTATTTAGAAAACCAAGCTCCAAAACAAAAAGTGGTATATGCAAAATCGACTTAGGTTTACCTTCTTTAAACCCCTTAACAATTTAGCCAAACCTTATTAAAACTCGCTATATAATGGTTAAACCAATCATGTGTATGTGAGGTTAACTGACATATTTTCCCATACTAACCAGTATTATCAGCACAGCTAATTACTGCGCCTACTGGTAAACCCAGGGATATCCTGAATTTAGCTCCTGCGGAACCACCACGTCCTAAAATTAAGAAATAATTAGTTTACATTCATCAGCTACAAACAAAAATATTAACAGAAGCCCTATCATCAACAACCGAGTAAATCAAGAAATTCGAACAATCGTTAGAAACTACTTCATTTTTCCAATAATTTAATATTTAAATTATTTGTTGATAATTTTATTTCGAAACGATTATTACAAATTTTCATTGATTAATGTGGATTTTCTTTAAAACGAAAAACACCAACCTCTCTTCGACATTTTCGTTGATGTTTAAATAAGAAAGAACAGGTTAGGCAGACTTGCCGGATGGACTATTCTGGCGCATGCGCAGTATGATTTCCACTTATTTCAATCCCCACCATGTTAGGGTCGTCGCAAGAGAAATCAGTCGCCCAGTAGCAATAAAAAATTGTTTGAATTTTATATTTTGTGTATGATCTTATGATTTTAAATGAAAATCTAAAATTTTTTAGAAAAAAGATTTATATTATTGATAAAAGAAATTATTAATAAATATATTAAATTTCGAACAGTATGTATGTTGTAAAAGTAATTTATTAAAAAATATTTTAATAAATTATTTATTATAAATATTAATAATAAAAAATAAAATTTTGTATATTTAACTGTATATGTTATTATTTTATATCAGCTGATTTACATTTCGAATATAACAATAAATTTTCCCGCGTATGCCAAGCGTGTATATATACAGGGTGTCCGGAAAAAAAGGAGACATATTTTGAGGGGTGGTTTCTGAGGCTATTCTAAGAACTTTTTTTTCTAGGCATTTTTTGATTTAAAGCTTTATTTCTAAGATATTCAATGATAAATTTGCCATTAGTTAGACAGAGACGCTTCGATAGTTAAAGTGAGATGGCGCCACTCTGTCTCGCTTCAGCTACCGGAGTGTCTCTGTCTAAATAATGGCATCTTTATCGTTGAATATCTCAAAACTAAAGCTTTAAATCAAAAAATACCAAGATAAAAAAGGTTCTTAGAATTGCGTCAGGAACCACCCCTTAAAATATGTCTCCTTTTTTTCCGGACACCCTGTATATATTCTAAGAATAGGGCACTTTGATTAACGCAGCCGATACTGCCTTCTGGGTTAGTAGAAGGAGCAAACATAAAAAGTCATACTGCGCATGCTCCAGAATAATCCATCCGGCAATCTGGCCTAACCTGGTCTTTCCTTCTCATTCAAACATCAGCGAAGATGTCGAAGAGGGGTTGGTGTTTTTCGTTTTAAAGAAAATCCACATTAATCAATGAAAATTTGTAATAATCGTCTCGAAATAAAATTATCAACAAATAATTTAAATATTGAATTATTGGGAAAATGAAGTAATTTCTAACGATTATTCGAATTTCTTGATTTACTTGGATATTGATGATAGGGCTTCTGTTAATATTTTTGTTTGGAGCTGATGAATGAAAACTAATTATTTCTTCATTTTAGGACGTGGTGGTTCCGCAGGAGCCAAATTCAGGATATCCCTGGGTTTACCAGTAGGCGCAGTAATTAGCTGCGCCGATAATACTGGTAATTATTTGAATATATGCTAGTTAACCTTACATTCACGTGATTGATAAACCTGTGGTTAATGGTCATGCATAGACGCATATCTAATGCTTTTAATATGTATATATATATGTCATATGTAATATAAATTTAAGATATAATAAAATCTTAAATATGTTATTGTATTCATTCTTCTTTAGGTGCCAAGAATCTGTACGTTATTGCGGTACAGGGTATCAAAGGAAGATTGAATCGTCTTCCAGCCGCAGCTGTGGGGGACATGATTGTTGCCACTGTGAAGAAAGGAAAACCAGAGTTAAGAAAAAAAGGTAAGAATATGTAAAGGTGCTTTTATTTTTCTTATTTGTTTTCAATATTCCAAGTAGATATTATCATTGCTTCTATTATTAAGTTTTTGAATTTTATTAAAATTTATGTGATTACATGTATATATCCCATATGTATAAAATTGTTATTTGCAGTTATGCCTGCTGTTGTCATTAGACAACGAAAACCTTTTCGGAGGAAGGATGGAACTTTTATTTATTTTGAAGACAATGCAGGGGTAATTGTCAACAATAAGGGAGAAATGAAGGGATCCGCTATAACGGGACCCGTCGCTAAAGAATGCGCCGATTTATGGCCTAGAATAGCGTCCAATGCAAGCAGTATAGCTTGAAATATACTGTATTTATTTTAACTATAACTTTTCATCTATAATATAATATAATATTTATATAGTGTAATATTTATCATTGAATTAAAGATTTATTTTTATTTCACTTATTGCAAATAGAAAAGATTTTATCACAAGCTTTATTATGTAGGGTGTAACTAAATAACAGTATTTCCCTTAAGGGGATGATAATTTCTGTTACAATTCTGAAACAATAGTTACTGTGACGTTTAAGAAAAGTCAAATTTTGGTATCATTTGGAAAATGTTCATAATACAGTTACCATTAGTTAGATGGAAACAAACAACTCATTAAAGAGAAATATTTTTTCTAATATAAAATTAATTTGGAGCTTCATTTCCAAAATATTCATAAAGAATAGTATTAGTCAGAAAAAATGTTATCTCATTTTGACTAGTTAACTATATGCGTTTAATTATTTAATTATTATTTATTATTGAATATTTTAAAAAGAAAGCTTCATATCAAACAATGAAAAGGATAAAATAGTTTTAATTTAACATCAAAAACTTCCTTAAAGAAAATGCATTGATTTTGAACGATCATACACATTTACTAAAAAAACTAATATTTCTTAATTAATTTTGTTTTTTTCTGAAATCTTCATACTTTTATGCTTTATAAGTTATTTAATTCTTTCTTTAAAACAATTTTCTCTCAACGTATATTCCATTTATAATCTCTAAATGCCCCCAGTAAGGGGGCACTTGTTTAGCGATAATCCAATAGAGTCTAGCGTCAGGATTTGTTGCATAATTGTAACACTACAAATACGTGTTGGATTAATAATAGAGGATAGAAAAATTGTATTTAGCAAGATAGCGACAGTTGCTTAAACCAGTAGCTTCATAAAATTTGCCAAATGCAATACAGTGTTTACTAGGGTGTCTCAATAAAATATATGTTACCTATCGATTAAAAAAAAATAATGACCCCTTGTGATAAATTAAATATTCAAGAAGCTAATAATCTATCTCAAGATAAGTTTAGATCGCTATTTGAAAATGTTATAGAACATTGTGCAGAAGCTGCAGATTTTGCAACAGGAAAAAGACCTTTAATCAAACAAAATTCTGCGCATGCGCTAGAATAGTACGTCTGGCAAGTCTGACCAACCTGGTCTTTCTTTCTCATCTAAAAATCAACGAAAATGTCGAAGAGAGGTTGGTATTTTTCGTTTTAAAGAAAATCCATATTAATCAATGAAAATTTGTAATAATCGTCTCGAAATAAAATTATCAACAAATAATTTAAATATTGAATTATTGGAAAAATGAAGTAGTTTCTAACGATTGTTCGAATTTCTTGATTTACTTGGATATTGATGATAGGGCTTCTGTTAAAATTTTTGTTTGTAACTGATGAATGTAAACTAATTATTTCTTCATTTTAGGACGTGGTGGTTCCGCAGGAGCTAAATTCAGAATTTCCCTGGGCTTACCTGTAGGTGCAGTAATTTGCTGTGCCGATAATACGGGTAATTATTTGAATATTTGCTAGTTAACCTTACATTCACGTGATTGATAAACCCGTTGTTAATGGTCGTGCATAAACGCAAATCTAGTGCTTTTAATATGTATATATATATATGTCATATGTAATATAAATTTTAGATATAATAAAATCTTAAATATGTTATTGTATTTATTCTTCTTCTTTAGGGGCAAAAAATCTGTACGTTATTGCCGTACAGGGCATTAAAGGGAGATTGAATCGCTTACCAGCTGCAGCGGTAGGTGATATGATTGTTGCGACAGTCAAAAAGGGCAAGCCTGAACTGAGAAAAAAGGGTAAGAATGTGTGAAAGTGCTTTTATTTTACTTATTTGTTTTCAATATTCCAAGTAGGTGTTATCTTTGTTTCTATTATTAAGTTTTTGAATTTTATTAAAATTTATGTGATTACTTGTATATATCCCAAATGTATAAAATTGTTATTTGCAGTTATGCCTGCTGTTGTCATTAGACAACGAAAACATTTTCGGAGGAAGGATGGAAGTTTTATATATTTCGAAGATAATGCAGGTGTTATTGTGAATAACAAAGGAGAAATGAAAGGATCAGCTATAACTGGACCTGTCGCCAAAGAATGTGCTGATTTATGGCCTAGGATAGCTTCCAATGCAAGCAGTATAGCTTGAGATGTACTTTATTTATTTTAACTATAAATTTTTATCTATAAAACTTATAAACTTAATCTGAAGTTGTTAGTTTTATTTCAGTACCTTATTTGTATTAGTTTTTATTTCAAAATCAATTTTCACAAGCAAATGTTTGTCATTTTAAGAAGGGGTGATTTTAAGACGAATTTTTATATACATTTTGATTTGAAGCTTAGGTTTTGAAATATTTCATGATAAAAGTACTATTAGTTAGACAGAGACAGTTAATTGGAGTTGGATAGTGTGATGTTATCTTACTTCAATCAAATGACTGTCTTTATCTAATTAATAGTATCTTTATCATTGAAAATTTTTAAAACTAAGCTTCGTTATCTACTCCACACCTTTGCATTGTGCCAGCAGTAAAAGTTGTAACAATATTAATGAAACATAATTTAGGACGCAGTTTAATGTTTAATAATTATCCCGAGATAAAGGCGTAAATCTTACAATGTAAAATGTTCTTCGAACGTTTAATCGTTTTTCATCAAAGCTTAGGTCAGCAACTCCATATCTGTTCGAGGTTATATATGAGAAACCGTCTTAGAACCAACACAGCCTTTACAGCCCTTTAACGCTTAATTTAGTATCCCTGTTACATCCTGCATTTATTTTCAAAGGATTTAGTATAGTTTTTCTTCAAAAGAATCTTAATTGTCTAATAAATACACAAAGCCAGAATTGATTTTGTTCAATTAAAGTTTGTTCTTTGTTTGTATTTAATTTCTAATATCTATGTGGGAAATTAAATCTTCAAATATTTTGCAGATTTTTTTAAACTTGGTTGCAAAGTTGAGTAATACAAATTTGTTTAAGATTTGTACCGTGGAAAGTATAATTAAAAATGTTTGGATTTTAGTGTGTTATATTATCAATTCTCAGAGAACAAATTTTTCTCACTTCTTCAATTCCATAATTCAATTCTGTCTCATAAGAATTCTTTACTCTATTTTCTAATGATGCAAGAATCGTTGGTATTTTATTTTCTCGAACACAAATAACGAATGGGAATTGAAATTTGCTTTTGTATCTGTGAATAGAATAAGATCATGTCATTTTCCTTTATACAGGATGTAACAATGAACCCCTTCGAAATATTAAGGGGTTATAGAGGGGATGATACTAAGAATATTTTTCATTTACCACTTTTCAATTTGAAGCTTAATTTTCACGATATTTAACAATAAAGATACTATTAACTAGACAGAGATAATCAACTAGTTGAAGTGAGATACCCTAACTCTCTCTTACTTCAATCAACCGATTGTCTTCGTCTAACCAATAGCATCTTTGGCATTGAATATTTTGGAAACTAAGCCTGTAATCAAAAAGTGGTAAATAAAAAATTGTTTCAGAATCATCCCCTCTACAACCCCTTAAAATTTCGAAGGAGATAATTGTTACATTTTGTATATAGAAAGGTATACAGGGTGTTAACAAAATAGTCGCAATTCCTTTAAGGGGGTTATTTCCAAGGGTAAAAGTCCTGTAGCATTTGTTAATCTAAAGCTTAATTTTCGAGATATTTAATAATAAAGATGCCATTAGTGAGACAGATCATTGAATATCTCGAAAATTGAACTTTTCATTAAAAAATGGTAAGGAACTTTTCATCTCGGTTTATCATCAGGAGTTTACTCCCTTAAAGGAAGTGCGGTTGTTTTGTAACGCCCTGTATTGTACTTTCTTCTTTTTAAAGAATTAAAAAATATTATTTGCACTCTCTTTGGACTGTTATCAAATTATGACACGGAATTATAGTTATATAAATATAACTTACATAGAATTATAATGATTCAATTTTTCTCTTTCTTCTTTAGTCATAACATCAAAATTTGCAGATTTCTGTTCATAAAGTGAATCTTTTGTAAGAGCTTCTTGCTCTTCTAATTTACCTTTTAATTCAGGATGTTTCAACAACACATTTTTCTTCTCTAAAACAGTACCAAACATAAAAATATCTATATACACGCACATACATAAAATATTTATTTATACTATTTTTTATATAATATAAGAAATATAACTCTTTCCTCTTATACGCATTTCAGTAAACGAGTAAAATTCTACTATACAATTATTTAAAGATTTGGAAGAATAGTACTTTCATCCGTGCTAATTATTAATGTTTATAATAAAATCTAATAATCAATAAGCTCACTTACCATCGTTATTTAATTCGTTCAAATAATCTGAGAAAGCCTGTTTTAATTCTTTGATGGATTGGAAAGGTCTTTTTCCTGCTGCAAAATCTGCAGCTTCTGCACAATGTTCTATAACATTTTCAAATAGCGATCTAAACTTATCTTGAGATAGATTATTGACTTCTTGAATATTTAATTTATCACAAGGGGTCATTATTTTTTTTTAATCGATAAATAACATATATTTTATTGAGACACCCTAGTAAACACTGTATTGCATTTGGCAAATTTTATGAAGCTACTGGTTTAAGCAACTGTCGCTATCTTGCTAAATACAATTTTTCTATCCTCTATTATTAATCCAACACGTATTTGTAGTGTTATAATTATGCAACAAATCCTGACGCTAGACTCTATTGGATTATCGCTAAACAACAAGTGCCCCCTCACTGTGGACATTTAGAGATTATAAATGGAATATACGTTGAGAGAAAATTGTTTTAAAGAAAGAATTATATAACTTATAAAGCATAAAAGTATAAAGATGTCAGAGAAAAACATAAAATTAATTAAGAAATATTAGTTTTTTAGTAAATGTGCATGATCGTCCAAAATCAACGCATTTTCTTTAAGGAAGTTTTTGATGTTAAATTAAAACTATTTTATCCTTTTCATTGTTTGATATGAAGCTTTATTTTTAAGATATTCAATAATAAATAATAATTAAATAATTAAACGCATATAGTTAACTAGTCAAAATGAGATAACATTTTTTCTGACTAATACTATTCTTTATGAATATTTTGGAAATGAAGCTCCAAATTAATTTTATATTAGAAAAAATATTTCTCTTTAATGAGTTGTTTGTTTCCATCTAACTAATGGTAACTGTATTATGAACATTTTCCAAATGATACCAAAATTTGACTTTTCTTAAACGTCACAGTAACTATCGTTTCAGAATTGTAACAGAAATTATCATCCCCTTAAGGGAAATACTGTTATTTAGTTACACCCTACATAATAAAGCTTGTGATAAAATCTTTTCTATTTGCAATAAGTGAAATAAAAATAAATCTTTAATTCAATCTTTAATTAAAAAAGCGTCAGGATTTTTTGAATTGTATACGTTAACTTTAATAGACGTCTATATGTTTAATAAATAATTACTTGAATGCATATAGATTTTCAATATTTATTCGTTTTTTGCATACAGGCTGTTATAAAATGGTTGCACTTCTTTTAAGATGAGTGCTCCTGAAGATAAATTAAGACGAAAAATCTTTAAAAACTTTTAAATTCGAATTAATAGATATAGTTTTTAAAATATTTAATAATAAAGGTTAATTATTGTTACTATCGATGAAGATAAAGACAAACAAGTAGTCAAAATGGCGTTATTTCACTTAGCTATCTGTTTTTCTTTATCTAACTAACAATATCCTTATTATTAAATATCTCGTAAATATTAATTTTGCTGATTATTATTATTGCTCGTTATTAATATTATCTTGATAGTGTTGTAGCAGAAAACTTTAGCTTTATATTGCAATACTACAAGATAATTCAGGATCAATTTCATATTTGGTATTTCAGAATAATGCTTCGGTCCTTGGCACTTGAATCTAACGACAGAATAGAAGCGATACAAAATGAAGATAATGTTCCAAGAAATTATCATTTAAAGCATTGCAGTGTTCGACAAATTTCTCGAAAATAATAATCGAAGCAACTGGGGTAAATCTGGATAACTGGCAAGAGTTATCTCGACCCTCTTCTAAGGTACTTTCTTCTTTTCGATCTCTGTTTATTTGCTACCTTGGTATTGCAACAATATTAAATTTTAAGATTTCAAGAAACTTGAGAGATTGAAGAAGGTT
The DNA here is from genome assembly GCA_037305995.1 of Sclerodermus sp. 'alternatusi'. Lineage (NCBI taxonomy): Eukaryota > Metazoa > Arthropoda > Insecta > Hymenoptera > Bethylidae > Sclerodermus > Sclerodermus sp. 'alternatusi'. The sequence continues at coordinate 1,253,330 of CM074554.1, read as the reverse complement.
TGAAAGATTTCAAGTTTTTTTTGTGGCAGTGAGAAAAGAATAGTTGTACACAACACACGTAAGGTATTACCGAAAACCATGAGAGACTCAAGGACGATAAATAAATCGACATATGGCAAACTTCGGTTGTTGAAATATACGGGGACATTATGAAAATATTTGAAAAGGAAAACAACGATTGGACGGATAAGTTTGATTGTTTTTTCTCTGAGCCGTATATCCACAGGCTGAGAGCAGATTGTATTTGAAGCTCGTTCGTTCGATCGAATGGACAACAACAAAGCAGGAGAGGAACGCAAGGAAAATAAGAATGTACCTCGGAACCATGAGCCTAAAATCATTTTTGTAGCCAGACGTCACCGAGACGCGATCGTTCCGTTATTGCAAAGTAAAAATTGGCAAATTTTTGTCTCCGCTGCTGAAATCGCAGCAGTGACGTCACACCTAAGAATCACCAGAGTGGTCGCGATGGAAGATACATAAAAATTGCACAATATTCAATTTCTTATCATCATCGTATTTATTTCTAAACAATGCATTTACAGAAATACCATCGCGATAACACGCGCGCGTGCTTTCGTTAATGAGATAAAAGAGAAAAGATTTGCATTTTCCACTTGGATTTCTTTTACTTTTCACTGAGGTGAAACAATTTGTCGTAGGGCTTGCTATTTATTTTGACAACGTGTTGATCCGATAACGCATCAACCCAAACGTGTTGGCTAAGAGCGTGTCTGCAGACATCGCATTCATTCGCAAGACGATTTTTAAACACTTTAACGTCGCAGATCGTGCATCTGAGGATATTCTTTTTGTTTATAACGTAATGCTCGGTTAGTTTCATGTGATTTTTAATCACCCCTGTCGGATATATTTTTACAGCGCAGTAGGTACACATCAGAGCGTGTTCCGAAATGAAAATTACACCTTTGTGACAAATGAAATCCTTGAGAGCACCGCTGTCCTCATTCCGCGGTTCCACACCTGCCATGATTATTACGAGAAATTAACTTTTAGCTGTGCTGTACGAGCACTGGCCTATAACTAAAACTATTTGTTGATTCTTGACAGTTGTCCAATTCGACTCGGAGATCTTCCGTGAACTGAGGGAGATACAAAAGATCTGGAGTTCCTTTTACGAATCCGAGAGAAATTGTTGGCCTATGATCGAGTATAATGTCCTTCGCCATTTTTCCAACATGGCACTTTGTTTTGAAATTGTAAATGATAATCCTGACGAATCCTTGAATTCTTGCAAAATTTATCTTTGAGCTCGATCGATCATCGTTGCGATGTTTCGAGTCCACCGAAACTCGTACCTACTCTTTTTACCTTGATGGTAGAAGACTTTTGGGCAAAGGTTCTTGTTTTTTTTTTTACCGTGGGAATTAAATATTTATAAAAATCATTTAAAACCTTTCTAATCAACGCCATGCTAGATATTTGTTATTTCAGTATTAGAAGATTTCTAGTCAGAGGCAGTCTCTTCTTAAAGTGAACTTCTTAATAGTATTGGATAATACTATCCAATGGATGCGAATACTCGCATCGATGTGAAATTAAACGTGGAGAGAAAATTAAATAAAAAAAAAAGTATATACGTGCCATAGTAAATTAATATTTTGCATTTTTAAATTAATTAAATGCTCTCAATGAATATGTAGGTTTTCTGTTTCCCTTGTGTGTGTAGTTATCACGATTATATAATTGTTGCAGGAATTATTCGCAAGCTGAATAAGCCAGTTTCATTTTTGGAATTTAAAAAAATGTGATTATATCCAAGAGCTCTTGACTGACTCATAAGTTTTTATATTTGAAACAAATTTTATGAAATTAACTTTATTTCGATTTTGCAAGAGGCCCAAATCAAGACAATGCATCGTCTCCCTATTATTTTTAAATATTATTTTCAATCCTTTAAATCCTGTCTGCAAGATTATTATAGATAGCAATTATGATCCAATGATCGAGGAATTTGAACTCTGGGAGCGAATTTTATAAGACGAAAATACTATTTGTTACAAAATATTTATCTGCATTATCGATTTATCGCATAAAAAATATCTTGTGCGCGCACGTGTGTTTTTGTTTCTTAATTTATTTACCAAGAAATTTTCAAAACACACTTGCACAGTGATATCTACCAATAGCTGAAAAATGTGGACATAAGATTTCGATTTGCTCTTAAGCGATTTAATTTAATCAATTTAATTTGGATAAAAATATTTAAGGAATAAAGTGCAAAGAAGAAAGATCAGAAAAGGCAAATTCTTTCTAAACTTGTTTCTTTTGAAAAAATTATATTTTGAGTATAAAAACCTCCAAATTTGAATTAAATATATTATATGTAAATTTGATTGAGAATTAAAAATTATGTTATTTATTTTTTTCATTTGTATTAATTAGCGGGTAAATGAATGTTTGTTAAGAAAGTTATTATTATTATTATTATTATTACCATCATCATTAGATACACATGTAGTGTAAGAATAAATTACTCCCCTCTCTTTTTCTTCCTATTCAGAGAGATTCAAGATTTTATTAATTTCATTTTTATAATTACACTCACTTCTCTCCCTTGTTAGATTCTTATTATATTCTAGTATCCTTTGTAAGAAATTTATAGATTTAAACTCTTAGATGAAATTCTATAAAGAGAGAAAGAAAAGTGGATGATTTGTTAAACATTATAATATATAATATAAATAAATAATATATAGAAGCAAGAATATTTATTTTGTAAAGGTTTGATGTCCTGTAATATTTATTTATTTGTGTATACAGGGTGTCTCGAAAAAAGGAGCATTTCTCGAGGATTGATTCCTGATACAATTCTGAAAACTTTTTCCTATTAGCATTTTTTGATTTGAAGCTTCATTTTCGAGATATTCAACGATAAACATACCATTAGTTAGACAGAGACACTCCGATAGCTGAAGTGCGGTGGCGCCACTCTGTCTCGCTTCAACTATCTGTCTATTTCATAATAGTGGTATCTTTATCGTTGAATATCTCAAAAATGAAGCTTCAAATCAAAAAATGCTAAATGAAAAAAGTTCTTAAGATAGCCTCAGGAACCACCCTTTAAAATATGTCTCCTTTTTTTCCAAACACCCTGTATATATATATTAATATATATATATATATATATATATATGTATATATAAATAACAATAATATTATTATTTACTTTAAAAGTAAGTGGTAAAAAGCTGTATAAATTTATAATGAAAAAGTAAACAGATTAAGATTAAGAGGTGGCGCTAGCAAACCATACGTTTCGGTTCAATAATCAGTGATATTTTAGCAGGCAAAACAGTTTTTGCACAAATTCGAACAGTGTCCATTATCTATGTGAACTTTGGGTAACCGTAATTTTTCAACTTTCGTTTTCACGAGGTAATCTTATCGTTTCTTCAACGTGATTTTCTGTCAACCTGTGCAGTAACAAGTGAAATTATTAAAGAAATTAATAAAATGTTGAATGTGGTGAAAGTCATAGATGGTGGATTTTCTGCCCAACTATCAACTCATGTAGGATCAGCTAAAATTGATGGTGATCCTTTATGGACTGCTAGATTCTTATCAACGAATCCAGATGCTGTATATAACACACATATGGATTTCTTGCGAGCAGGAGCTGATATCATTGAAACTAATACTTATCAAGCATCAATTGCTGGTTTAACAAAGTATCTTAATATAACGGAGGAAGACAGTAAAGCATTATTACGCCACGCAGTAGATTTAGCAAAACAAGCTGTTGTAGCTTATAGGTTTGATGTATTTAGTGATAGCTCAGTTAAAAATAGTAAACCGCAAGTTGCTGGCTCTTGTGGGCCATATGGTGCTGGTCTCCATGATTATTCAGAATATACAGGTGTTTATGATAGTACTGTAACTTCTGATGTAATAAAAGAGTACCACAGGTCACGCATGGTTGCTCTGATAGAAGGTGGTGCAGATCTATTAGCCTTTGAATTAATTCCTTGCTCCTTGGAAGCTATTGCGATTCTAGATTTATTAAGAGAATTTCCTACTATTAAGGCATGGATGTCATTTTCTATTAAAAAAGGTAGTCAAAACCTAGTTGATGGTACCAAATTTTGCGACATAACCAAACGTTGTTATCAAACTTCTAGTCAAGTAATAGCTGTCGGTGCCAATTGTTTGGAACCAAAAGATGTAACTCCATTATTAAGAAGTATTGCTGGTTTTCCTATACCTTCTATAATATACCCTAACAGTGGAGAAGGATTTACTGAAAATAATGGATGGACAACAAACACTGATATAAAATCAATCGAATCATATGTTCCAGAGTGGCTAGATCTTGGAGTAAAATATATTGGTGGTTGCTGCCGAACATATGCTAAAGATATTGCAAAAATTAGAGAAGCAGTAGATAAGTGGGAGAGTGAAAGGAAATAACCTAATTAAGAAGAAGATAAACCTATTTTTAAAATAATTTATTCTATATACATATATATTTGTACAGATATTACTAAATAAGTAAAAAAAACAATTATATTTTAAAATTCTATTAAATAATCTGTTTATATGCGCACGGACAGATTTTTATAAAATCACATTGATTTATTCTTAGAGTGCAACACATGCATAAAGATAAGATAGAAGATATATTTGTTTTACCAAATTTTTTTCTCTTATCTAGTTTTCTTATCAATTTATTTGAAGAGTCATATTTATAAAAGTGTACAATTTATAGAAAAAGAATCTGAAAACGTTGCAATGCTTAAAATAGAAAATTGCGTAATGGCTTTAGGAATGTAAAGTATTTCATAAATTTAAAAAGAACGCAATAATAAACTTACCGACGGCGACCATTACCGATAAGAAACGTCAAATTTGAAGACGCAGAATAAAAGATTTTTCATCAGCAGTTTAAATTCCACTTTATTTAAGTTTTATCACACCACCAGATTTCATATTGGACTTTGAAGCAAATATATTGAATGAGATCGAATGAAAACTGAATTGCATTACCAGTAAGGCAATGGCCGAAGTAAAAGTGTTGGATGGAGGCTTCTCAACTCAATTGTCAACCCATGTGGGTGAAAAAATTGATGGAGATCCTTTGTGGACTGCTAGATTCCTGTTAACAGAACCTAAATCTGTTTTCAATACTCATTTGGACTTCTTACGAGCAGGAGCTGATATAATTCAAACTAACACATATCAAGCAACGTTAGATGGATTTGTCAAGTATTTAAACTTCACTGAGGAAGAGAGTATAGATTTACTGCACGAAGCTGTTAATTATGCAAAGAAAGCTATAGAAGTGTACAAAAAAGAAACAAAGGATAAAATAATAGCAAACAGAAACCCACTGATTGCGGGTTCTTGTGGTCCATATGGAGCTTCTTTACACGATGGTTCAGAGTACACAGGATCTTATAATAATTTAATATCCATTGATTTCATCAAAGATTGGCATAGGCCTAGAATCGAAGCACTTTTAGAAAGCGGAGTTGATATGCTAGCACTAGAAACAATACCTTGTAGACTCGAAGCTATTGCTTTGATCGAGTTGTTAAGAGAATTTCCAGGTGCAAAAGCTTGGCTATCATTTTCTTGTCGTAGTGATGGAAAATCTATAGTAGAAGGCTCTAATTTTCAAGAAGTTGTCAAGGAATGTTATAACAAAGCAGTTCCAGGACAGATATTAGCAATTGGAATGAATTGCATAGCACCGCAATATGTTACTCCTCTTATAAAAGGAATTAATCAAGATACTGATAATTTTATTCCCTTGGTAGTTTATCCTAATAGTGGTGAAGTTTACACAGTTACAGAAGGGTGGCAAAAAAAAGAAGAATACTATCCGATAGAGCAATTTATTCCAGAATGGTTAGAACTTGGAGTACGATTTATTGGTGGTTGTTGTAGAACTAATGCTACTGATGTTGAAAAAATACGAGCAAAAGTGAAAGAATGGGAAAATGACACATATTCATAAAGATATAAAAAAATAGGCTAATGAGGATATTATTAAACTCTTTAATATACTGTAACAATCAAAATAGAGTATTAAATTATTACAGTTTGAAATTTTTAATATGATAAAATTTGTAAAATTATATATAAAATATTAAAATTAAATTTTGATATAAATATATAGATTATTTTTGTATAATAGGAATTTTAAGAACTTTTTAAATTACATTTCGAAAAAATATAATAATCTATTTTGAAAAATTTATGAAATATTATATATTATGTTTTCACAAATGGAAAATACTTAAAAAATATACTAACTTATATCAAATTTAAACTAAACTATATTATTTTTACTCCCAAATTTAAAATATCTATTTTTGGAAAGGACCTGGTTATTTTGAAAAATTTTAATTGAATTCTAATATTTGGAAAGTTTTTTTTATAAAAAGGCAATAAATATATATTGAGTTTAAAATTAATCTGAATGTAGTACAACGTAATAAAATAATAATAAAAATTTTATTTGAAATTACATATTGTTATTTATTAACATATTTTTTGTATTAATAAATAAGCATAATAAATAAAAAGTAGGTGAAAGAAAATTCAAAAGTAATTCTTACAAATATTTAAAAAACTAGATATACCATATTATAATTTATCAGTTATTAAATTTCTTTATGGAAATAGGAATACATACATGAGAATGTGTGAGAAATAAATTAAGTTTTGTAATAATGTATTCATTTGGCTAATGGTTTTAATTATATACTGCAATATACTTTGTTTGCATAATTATACATATCTTATATGTATGAGTTTTATTTGAACAATATTTTATATAAAATATTTAATTAGTAATTGATTCAACGTGATAAATTAATTGATCACCAATATTGAATTTCTTACCATCTACATTTACCACTACTGCATTTGATTCTAAATTAATATTGAAAATAGAGTTTGGTGGTATTTTTGTTTTACCTTGAAACAGATTATCCACATCAGGTTTAATTCTTGGTCCCAGAAGTGGATCGTCATAACGATATAAATGTATAGATGAAGGGTCTAGAAAAAAAGATAATTGTTACTAAATTTTATAATAATACGATAAATCTAAATCAAATGGTGTTCTAAAAAATAAATTAATGATTTTAAACATTATTATTTCTACATATTTTAAAAGTAGAGTTAAGTAGATTAAAAGAGTTCGAAAAAAAGTGAAATCTAAAACTAGAAGCATTTAAAAATTAAGCAAACGCCTTTCTTAAAATATACACAATATTAAATTAACATTCAAAAATGATTTGTATTTACTTAAATATTTTAGCCATTTTAATAATCTTATAAATTAATTTTATTAAGAAAGTCTTACCTTTAATCTGTTTATTTTCTCTTGCAATACGTTCTGTAATTTCACTTGCTTTGTTCGCTTCCTTTATTTTCACTAAAGTTGTGAAAGTACCAGAAAATTTTTGGTTGTTTATAACATTAATTGAAATACTGGATTTGGTAGAAAAATTCATATAAGGAGAACCTGGACAACATTCTTCTTTTGTTTTTTCTGGCGCTTCATCAGTATATTTAATTAAAATTTCTTCAAGCTACAAAAATAAATTTAATGAGACTAATGACGTACATTAATTAGAATCAAAATCTGCTTTAATACATAAAAATTTTAATCTCTTTTAAAAAGATAACTTCAATAAAGGTTAAAATGAACAAAAAAAATTCTGTTGATACTTCTTTAATGTTCACTTTAACCTTGAAAATATTTATAGGAAGAAAAGGAAAAAACTTGCAATAATCTTCGCATACGTGTGCAATGTAGTATTATACAAAAAATATTTAAAGTTACTCTATATTTGTAATTAATACTCACATCTAAAGTATTTTTAAGGTAATCACTATTACGCGTTAATACTTGAAGCTCATCAAAATCCAATGTTAAATTAAGTGCACTTATACCAGCTGCATCCATTTTCTCTCTCATCATTTGTACAAATGGCATTACTCTTTTCATATATTTTTTTAGTTCAACCTTTTTACCTAATTCCGTTGCTATCACTTTATTTTCTGGTAATTTATTCCCATTTTTCTACATAGAAAAAATGTTGTGTTTTTGATTAAAAGATATTTAAAAAAAAAATGAATAATTATATAGAAAATATTTTCGAACAAAAGAAACTTCTATTTTAAATACATACGGAATACATTTCTTGCATCGTAGTGAGTACAGTACTTTGCCATGGGGGATATGTTTTCGCTACCCAAATTATACCTTGATCAGGTTTCTCAATATTTTCAGATTCTACTTTTCCTTTGATTTTTTTTGGCGTTAAATAATTTTTCAGAAGAATTCTAAACGAATGTGCTGCATCCATCAAATATTGAGAAGACTTTATAAGAATGTGATCTATTTGTCCTGTTTTTGGCAATTGAGCATTTAAGACTGTATCTTTCTATAAAATAAAAAAATTAAATGTACATTTAAATCGGATTAAATTAATCTTAATCTTCTGATTGTTTATGTATACTTAATTTAAGAGCGCATACTTACTTTGCCAATAAGCTCCCACACATGTTCAGCAACATGGGGACAAATTGGACAGAGAAGAATAATTTGAATTTCTATATATTTTATAATTAACGACCAATTAACTTTTTCCAACGCGCTTAACTGAAGATATTTATCTCTTGCTGCTTGCAATTCAAAAAATCCTGTTCGTAAAGCTTCCTTATAAAGCATTTTTGCATAATTTTCATTGGTTTCTTCGATTTTTAAATTTAGTTCGCTGAAAAATTTCAGTTTTCAACAAAACTTAAATTACTTAGTTTTAATTAAACGCACTCTTTTCTTGCTCAATGTTGAAACAAATGAGCAGATACGTACCTTTCAAAAACTTTGTCATTAAATGTACTTGGTTTTCCTTTCCTGAAAGTATTTTCCGAAGCTAATACATCTTTAACCCACTCTATAAACGTATAGAGTCTAAGAATTCCAGCATCAGCCATACTTTCAACAAAATTGGCATCTTCTATTGAATCACCAGAATCAGCCAAACATAATCGCGTACCGTCAGAAGAGAATTTTTGTAAAGCCTCAGCAAGAGTCAGAAAATTACCTTCCGACTTTGACATCTGATTAAAAATTTATTATCACTTTCAGTGTTTCGATCATTGCAACATATGAACTACCAATGAAAACAAGCAGAAACGTGTGAATTTTTATATTTATTACCTTAGCTGAATTTAAGAGTAAGTGTCCATTAGCTCGAATACCTTTTGGCCATAATTCTGGTTGTTCGGGCCACATAGCGGTATGATTGTATAAAAAGAAAGTGAGATGATTTTGTATTAAATCTTTGCCAGAAACTCTTAAATCTACTGGATACCAATAACGAAATTCATTTCGCATCGTTTCTAGAGCTTCCTTCTTTATATCAGTTTTTGGTAGTTTTACATTATTGAAGAAAATGTAATCCCAGATTTCTGGTTTCATTTGCTCAGCTCTAAATAGATCATTTAAAATTAATAATGTTCTATGAAATGTTGCCATGTAAGTAATAAATTTTAAACGTACTTAATATTTAAAGCATTAGGCTTATCGCCTTTGAATGTTCCACCTTGTAAAAGATGAGACACCGTATAATAAGCCATATAAATAGTAGAGTCTGAAAGAGACTCGATCAACCAGCTTTCATCCCAGGGTAATTTTGTTCCTGAAGCGAAAATCACGAATAAAATTTTTGTATTACAAATTTAAACGAAGAAATTACTTTCGATGTATCAGAGCTTTTCATTTTGATTAAATTTACCTAAACCATATGTTCTCGAACAAGCATATTCGTGAAGCCAATCGAGACAAGCAAGGAAATTTTTTCTAACTTCATCATGGAAAGTTTCTAAGTTTTTCAAGGCTTCTAATGCTTGCTTTTTCCAATTTTCTTCACCATAATCCAAATACCATTGATTGCATAGTGCTACTACACATTCATCGTTGGACCTTGAAATAATAGATTTTTCTGGTTCGTAATAAATAACAGCCTCATTCAGATCAATTATTTCCTTCTGAATAAGCTTTTTTATGTCTTGAACCTTCTTCCCCTTATGTTCACCAACTAAGAGGACACCGTCATAAAAACCTTTAAGATATGCCATTTCTTTTGCTTCGAGTAACTTTTCTTTATCATTTTGAGATTGAATCTTTAATTTGTCATATAGAGTTACAGCTGTTAAGGAACCGAAATCTGGCACTTCTATAATAGGAATCTGTAATGCGAAATAGAAAACTAATGAAATAAATGAAAAGAAAATAGTATACATTTAATATTTGAAATTAAAATAAAAATTTATAAACTTACAGGTTCAAATGGTAAAACCATTTCATCTTTAATACCATATTTTTCTCTTAAAGGTTGCTTCTTCTTCAAATCAACAAGAGCCGCATAATCATCAGGAGAATCACTTGGCACAGAAGTAACAATACCCGTTCCTTTACCTTCTTTAATAGTCAACATTGGCAATGTATAAATTACTTTATTTGTTGTAAGTGGTGCTTTTAATGGTAAACCTAATATATCCTAAAAATAAAAATAAATGTAATTATATTATCTGATTATAAAGCAAATAAAAGAAATTTATATCTCTTTTACCTGTCCTTTAAGCGTTAAGACAATAGGTATTTTTCCCTCTTCCTTAAAAAATCCTTGATAAGACATATTTCTAGCTGCTCTTTCTGACGATACAAATATTTCACCATTTGCTAAAGTATATGCGATATATTTTAAGTCAGGATGTACCCAACAATTTGTTTGACCATACATTGTTTCTGGACGTAAAGTAGCAGCTACCAAAAAAATTTTCTTGTCTTGTAAGGATCTACAAATATAATTCTTTAGATAATAATTATAAAAGTATTGCGTGACATTATATTAAAGATACAGATTAGGTAGATAATCATAAAAAGTAATATATAAGAAATAACATACTTAAAACATTTTGGATACGGTTTTAGCAATTCCATTTTAATCAAGGTATATTCTTGTGGGCCTACACCTTCCCCCGAAGCTCTATCATGATCCATACAAGGCTGTCCATCCTTTGGAGAATAAATAGTGTAACGTTTGCCATATTTAATTTTATTTCTAGCCTTGAGATGTAAAAATTGCCATCTCACAAAAGAGTCAAAAAAAGGATTTGCATCAGTTGTGATGAAGGTTCTTCTCCAATCTGTCTGTATATAAAAATATAAACATAATTAAATGTGCTGTAATTATTATAGTTCTAATTAAATATTTTCTTAACTTACATGTAATCCAAACAGCTTTAAGTCTTGTACCGCTAAAGGTGGAAAATAATCTAGCCAATAAGCTGCATCAGCAAATTTCTTGATTTCTTCATCATTTAAGCCAAGACTTTGCATAATTTGCCACTGATATTTTGCACCACCTGCTTTTGCAACTGCTTTGCTCTACAAATTAATAAAATTATTAATTATTTTGATAAGTAAATAAATTAATATTGAAATAACAAAAGCACAAGATAATGATAGATATTAATGATTTGAAATATGAAATATTAATGAGTATTTAACTTTTATATAAATAAAAATGTATATTAAAAATAAAGATATTTACTTTTTTCCCTTTACTTTTATCTTTGACAGTAATATCTTCCACAATTTCTTCAACTACTTCCTTTACTTCAGGAAACTTTGGTGGATAGCCATACAATTCGATTTCTCTTTTCAATTTATCGGCACATGCTTTGATTGGCATACCAGTACAATGGAAACCAAATGGAAGTAAAACATCTTTACCTATCAAACGGTTATACCTGGCTGCAAACTAAAATGCATTGATACTTATATAAATTGTATAATGTATACATATGATAAAATATATACTGATGATACATATAATTTTCATATATAATTTAAAACTGAACTGACTTCGCACTTTGATAGAGAAAAAGCATGACCCAAATGTAAACGACCATTCATATAAGGAAATGGAAAAGTTGCCAAAAACTTTTCCTGTGTCCTTTTCCCATCTTTTGGAGCATTTTTCTCATATACTTTCAACTTTTCCCATTTTTCTCTAACATCCTTCTCAATTTTCTGAAGATACTCAACTTTAAACGTTCCTTTTCTCTCAGTTGTCTAATAAAAAAAAACTTTACGTTAATTATTAATAACAAAACATCCTTTGTGTATAGATTAAATCATTGTTAGAAATCTTATTAAAATTTAATAACAGATGTTAAAAAAACCGGTATTACAACACTTGTTCAGGGAAACTTAAGTTAAAAATAAAAAATATAAAATATTCAATTCAAATATTTTTTAAAGATTTTACACATTACCATTTTTAGACTATTGGATTACACCAGAGTATAATATTTATTTAAATAACATGTGCTGTACTTCCTAAGCAGATATGAAGAATTTGAGGTTATGTTAACCAATTTATTCTAGGAATTTAAATCGTTCATATGTGTTCATATACATATATACATAGTTAGGTCCTTTTTCTTCTTATTAGTTAGAGATTTGATAGAAAAAGACATAGATCCACCTGTGCACCACAGGTGAGATTTCTAGTTTTCGAACATCATACAATATTCTACTAATATTGCGTAAGTGTAGGACACTTTTTTCTTTTCTTTATTCTAAGCTACATAGAAAAAAAGATAAAAAGAATAAAAAAAAATCATACTTGCATCATTGTGTATTTTTCATTTATCTATATTGAATTTTAAGGAACGTATTAGTCTCATTAATTAAAATTATTATTATTGTATATAGAAAAATAAAATTATATATATATTTGTATGTGGATATCAGCCTTTTTAAGCTCATTAAAATCTCTTTTTAATTATTTCTAATTAAAATGTTTTTATAAAAGTAAGTGAAATGTGTCTTGCACGTTGAAATTTCTTATATTAATTAAAAGTTAACTGAAGTTAATTAAAAGTATATTAATTGAAAATATTCCTTATATCAATAGTATAAAGGGATTAAATAAAAGTGATAATTTTCTCCTGGTTTTAATAAAATTTATTTTCTGTTACTTTTTCATAGTAGTTCTTAAACATATTCAATATAAATCTACAATCAACCATATAAAATATAAATTATATAAGGTACACTTATGAGTTTATATAAAATATTAATGCAAAACATGTATATATTATATATTAGATAAATTTGTGAGTATATGTATATATATACAGATTTGAATAAACAATGATTCATTTTCTCGTCTAGACATCAAGTTTCTTTAAACCAATGATTATAATATAAAATTAAAATAATTATGTTGATTTAATTATACACACCTTGCATTTCAATTTATTCCATATTATTGATGTGTTCATGATTTACTATTTTGAAGTTTATACTGTCTTTTTTAGAAAATTCATTTTTTTACGAAAATATTCTGGGCCATTCCAATAACCGCTGAAAAAATAACAAATAATTGTAATATTTTTAATGAAATACAAGTGTTGTTTAATCAAGGGCATGCGGGCAATATTAAATGAAATAAAATTTTGTTTATTATTTGTTATATGAGATTTAGATTTTAAAATAAAACGTATTGACACAACTTTAGCGAGTCCGATTTATAATAGAACTGTGATTTACGTTAATCGCAAATAAAGTGTTAATAATGGTTCATTTTTACACTTATTATTGCACTATTCAAGAACCGATAGTTTCGAATATTAGAGGTTTGCATTATTTACAAAAAGTACATTGCCAACTAAATAATACTAATACCATTTAATTTAAATTGTAATTTTTAAATGAAAATAATGGTAAAAATAATGAAACTTACTTTAACATTAATTGCCAATATAATTGAGGGAAAAAGTATACTTTAAGCAAATACATAAAGTAATATTCTTTTCCTTGATTCACTGGAAAAGTTTCGCATGGCTGAAGTTTGTAATCAAATTCAGCTAAAATGCATTTTCCATAACCAGTTACTAAAGGACAAGATGCATAACCATTGTAACTTATACTTCCAACTTGTCCATAGATTTCGTAAAATACATTATGAAATACAACCTTCGCTTGAGCAGCTGAAATAAAAATTATATCAATTTGCTATAACTAATTTGAATTGATCGTTTAATGTCAAATTTAAAATAATTATACTCGGAGTAAAATAATATTTTATTTTTTTGTAATATCTCAATTATAAATTATTTATTGGTAAGAAACAGAAACAGAGAGAGAGAGAGAGAGAGAATTTTATCTCACCTACTGCTGCCATAGTTTTTGAATTAGGAGTATTTGTACAATCTCCTAATCCAAATATATTTGCATATTTTGTGTGTTGTAATGTAGAAGCATCAACGGATAAAAATCCTGCACTATCTACTAAATCTGTATGCTTTTTTAAAACATCGGGTGGTCCCATGGGAGGAGTTACGTGTAAAAGAGAATACTGTAAAAATAAAAACCCCTTTAATTTTTATTACATTTAGCCTTTAATATGATAGACTTTTACTATATTTTAAATCTTAGTGTTTATAGAAATTAAAAATAATTTATTATCGTAATATAAAATTTTGTATAAGTTTTTAGTAGACTACTTGAAAATAATATACCTCTACTGTATATGTTGAATTTGGATCATCCATTTTTTGAAATGTTGCTTCCTTTTTAGTTGGGTCGATACTGATAAGATTGGTTCGAAGATGAACATTAATATTTCTACTGTTACAGACATTCCACAGAGAATCAGCATACTTCTTTACACCAAATATTACTGGAAGTGATGTATTATAATTGACATGGATATTTTGCCGTAGACCATTCTAAGAAAAATATTTATATTTATCTGCACTGCTAAAGAGTAAATCTGAACTGTTTTGTAAGATATAATTAGCATGAATAAATTAATATTATAAACAAATGTATACCCAAGAGAGTACAAATGAGATATGGTAAAACTTTAAGGGATTGTAGATGGGGTGATTCTAAGACAATTTTTCAATTATTACTCTTCGATTTATTATCGATTTACTCTTAGACAGAGATAGACAGTTGATTGAAGTAAGATGGAAAGACATTATCTTACTTCAACCATCTAACTGTCTCTGTTTAAATAATAGTATCTTTAAAACTAATCTTCGGAACTTACGGCTATAGAAAACTAAGTTCTAGAATCACCTTAATATACTACCCCTTAAAGTTTGGCTATAACCCGTTGAAACACCCTGTGTATAATTATTTATTACAAAAATTAAATTTTAAATATTTACTTTTCTAAAATAATCTTCTGCTATATACATAATTTTTTGTGGAGCTCCTGGACATTTTACTGGTGAGCTTGGAAAAGTGAATATGGCATTACCATCTTTAGTTTTTTTAATTTTATTGTAGACTTCAGTAACAGTTTCAGGTGCGTAAATGGAACAAACTTGGGCATCTGGATCTTTAAGTCCTTCTGTCAGACCTGGAATCTATTGATTAATTGTAAATTATTTTATAACATCAGGAAAACTAAACTCTCATTAAAAGATGGTACTAACTTTATTCCAATTAAGTTGTAAGCCCATGGCGACAATTAACATTTTGTAATTTACTGTGTGTCCTTCATTTGTAACTACAAGACTTTTGGTTGGTTCAAATTTACTAACACTGTCTTTAATCCACATTGCTTCTTTAGGTAGTACATCCTTCATTGGTTTCTTTGAAGATTCAAATTTGCTAATACCACCACCAACTAAAGTAAATAATGGCTGATAATAATGAACCTAAGAATAACTTTAGAATTAAAATTTCTTTATATTTATAAGGAAAAAAATGTATTATTCTTATGAATTGAATACCAGAATATATATCACACATATTTACCTCACTTGGTTCAATTACAATGACTTGAGAATCCGAACAATCTAATTTAAATTCTTTTACAAATTTTGCAGCCATTGTACATCCGGCTGTGCCACCACCAATTACTAAAACTCGGCATCTAATTATACAAAGGAAATAAAAATAATAAGCATTTAATAAATATATTTTGATTATATCAATTCTCTATACTGAATATCGTTAATAACACATGTGAATACGTTATTAGAAAAGAAAATAATTTTATTGTCATTTTTTGGAGATACTATACTTACGAATAATGAGCATTTCTTGAAATGTTCTGCTTAAACAAAACACTTTTTGATAGAAAAGTGAGGCTTTGATTCCTTATGAGTACCATCGTGTGTATAATTGTCATTAACTAAAATAATAATAAGAATGTAACAATGATGTTACAGTAATGTTATTCAACTTTTTAATAAAACATACAACTAAGCATGAGTGACACATACAGACACAAACACACACAACAATGACAATTCGAATTATTTTCTCAAAACAAAATTAAACAACATTCGAATCAAAGCATAACCTATGTAATTGACAGTTCTCTCTCTCTCTCTCTCTCTCTCTCAGAGAGTAAAGTAATATTCTTAAATATTATACTAACCAACTCTCTATTAAATAAATAAAATAAATTATAAAACTCTTAAAAAATATTATGCTTATTTAAGTTTTTGTTTTATTTTCTATTGAAATAAAATAAAAATCTCATAACAAATTCAAACACTCTGTTCTCCAATTCTTCGCGTGTGTGTGCATGCGCGCGCGCACGCGTTTGTGTAATTCAAGCACACATATTACAAAACGACGTAATTTATAGCCATTTTAAAATACAATTTTATATATATATATATCAGTAATTCGTAAAATAAAATAAGAGGGTCGGTTATCCTTATCATTATTGAATGACTAACTTATATTTATCAGTTTTATTTCCCCTAATTTTATCGATACGATTAATTACAGTAAGTTTCATCGTGATAAAATTCAATTAGTTGGAAAGCAACAAATTCTCCTCGCAAACATTCATATTTCTGTATAAGCTATGTGCAAGTGTGTACGTTTTCGCTTTCTCATTATTAAAAATTATAGATTTCCTCCAATTCCTACAGCACTTACAATTTAGCATACTCTTTTAAATAAATTAATAAATACATTGTAAATGAGAAAAAATTATAAAAACACTCGGCTTATTTTTACTCTCTTACGAGATAGGATAAAAGAGTATTATCGCGCATTATGCAATATTTGCAAAGAATGATGAACGGTGCAAAGAAAGACTAAAGAGAAAGAGAGAGAGAGAGAGAGAGAGAGAGAGAGAGAGAGAATCATCAAATTAAAAATTATATATTTATAGATTTCTTTAAAGAGTTTCTTCTAGCTTGTGCTTTACGTTAATTTTTTAATATAAATTAAAGAGAACGTTATCCGAACGAGTACCGAATTTTTTTTACGTAGATTCCTTTACATAATAGGGATAAAGAGTGTTATTGCGCGTATCATTAAAAATGGCAGAGTGCGTAAGTTTTTTATTTTCTACCGACACACAGGGATAAACAGTATTTTATTCGCGCGCAAAGAAAAAAAAAACTAAGATCAAATCAGCGTGTAAATCGACCAACGAGTGAAAGGATCGATTGGAAAGAAGAAAATTTCCAAAATTTCCCTAAATTTTTATCCTTGCTTGCAATTTATGCACAATTTTTTTCATGAATAAATTAACGCATTACTTCCAAAAAAATACATATAAGTACATAAATTATAAATAGCGCGTAGATTGTGCGTGTGCGATGAAAGAGAGAGAGAGAGTGTGCCGAGTATTTTCTTAAATTGGAAATCGTGCGTTAAATGTTGGCGATGAACGATGAATCGTGCAAGAAAAAGAAAAGAGAAATAAGAACAAACCGATGTAAGAATTAACTAATGAGAAACATATCAGAGATTAACCAGAAAATTTTCGATTCTTTTTCGGCGGCTGTTGCTGTCTCTCCCGTGGATTTCGTTGGTCAGTGGTTGTCAATTGGTATCGGCTCTATATATATGTATGCACACATAACACGTACGCGAATGCGCGTGATTTATTTTTGCGCACAATCAATCATGCGTGAGATTCGACTTGAAAGAAGAACCTGGTTCCTGCCCGAAGCGATGGGAATATATTTCGAAATTGCAAAAAATCCTGATACCACGAAGACGCGAAGATTGCGGCACTGCCATCTGCCGGTTCTTGCAAAATGAGCACTCCGGCGCTTTGGAGAACCCGGTGACCTTCGTTACGAGACAAAATTCAATTTGTGAGATTAGCGCAACAGGAATCGATCGTCTTTTTCTTTTCTCTCGTTCAAGTGTCCGCGACAAAGAAGAATATGGATTAAGAATAGAGAAGAGAAAGAAAACAAAAAATTAACCAAAACAAATTTAACGATTGTTTAAGGGGTTGCACCACCCTAACGATCGGAAAAATCGATTAAAAAGCGATTTTTTTTTTCTGACACAGATATGAAATTTATAAAAAAACTTTTATTTCAGATACGTAAAGTACATATTCGAGAACAATTTCTAAAAAAAAAAAATTTTTTAAATTACAAAATGGCGGAGATACGAGTCAACCATTAGCTCCCTCTTCGCAAGGTCCTCCTTAATGGTGTACAAGATTTCTCAATCGAGCATCGTTTGAAAAATACAACAAAAATTTGTTCTTACTTTAAGAAGGTAGTAGCTATGGCGCTACGTAGGGAAAGAACGTTCAAATTTTACTTGCAAAAATGGCAGTAGTTATAACAATAAAATAACATTCGTTATTTTTCATTATAAACATAATATATAATAATTAATAAATATTTGCAACATTTACACTATTTTTGCGAAAATATTTTCTTCTCTAGCTTTTGATAATGGAGCAAATTACAAATTAAATTGATGCATGGAGAAGAATGCAGGGATTTAAGAAAAATATCGTGAAATCATCTCCGAGAAAGGACCAATAAGGAAATTGGTATCACCAAAATCATTGCCGACTTTCGACGAAGATAAATGAAATCAGAAACACCTTGCCTCTTTATTCACGTGTTGCGTATAACCTCAAAATAAACGGCCATTTAATAGCAAATCTATGAATACCCTACTCAAAAGCATTTGAAAGTGTATGAAAAATAAAAATTGCGCGCGTGATCCAAAAAGAAATTATTAAAATTAAAAACGAAATTGTCAGAAATAGATTCATTTGAAGCCGTCAAAGACGGTCGTTGCTCGGCCGTGATAAGTTTAAAATGTTTTTCACATCTTAATTGTATACTTAAGCATCCGTATGAGGTATTTCGAGATATTTAACCCTTAACGAGCGCATTTTTCTAAAACAATGACCAGCAGGTCTTTTGATTTTTAAGAAATTAAGTGCTTCGTATCACGTCATGCTGCCTGTATGGCGGCATTCGATTTTTTAAAAATATTTATAATGTTGCGAGTATGGCGGCATTCGTTCGTTAAGAGTTAATAATAAAGGAGGTACTGTTAGTTAGACAGAGATAGGTAGATAGTTGAAGCGAGACAGATTGGCATTGTCTAATTTCAACGGATTGACTCTGTCTAACTAATAGTACTTTTATCAAATATCTCGAAAACTAAGTTTTAAATCAAAATGTGGTAAATGAAAAATCGCTTTGGAATCACCCCTTTTGCAAACCCTTAAAGTTTTTTGTCGTACCTCACTGAAACATCCTGTATAGTCAAATGATATAAGCTTCGTGTATTCTTTATACGAATTTCTAACGTTTCTTTGTGGTTTAATTATTTTAAATATATTAAAGGGATATAAAACCTGCAAAAACACAGGAATAATTCAACTAGTGAGTAATAACTGGTCATAAATACAGGGTGTTCCAAAATAAACGGACTTCGCGTTAAGGGATGATCCAGAGTTTGGACAGCGAGACAGAGTGGTGCTATCTCGCTTCGACTATCTATCTGCCTGTCTTACTGGTAATATCTTTATTATTGAATATCTTGAAAACCAAGCTCCGGATTGAAAAGTGGCTTAGGACTTTTCGACTTAGTTTAATGTCAAGAATCATCCCTTAACAGGAAGTGCGTTTAATTCGGGACACCCTGTATACTTATCAATGTGGTTTGTTTCTCCTAGTTATCTAACTTATGTTTCGATTGAATAACAATAATGTAATTTACCTGTGCTTATAAATATATCAGTTTTTTATTTTTTTATTTTTTTCTGAAAATAGCGTCTCGCTGCTCTGGACTTGCACTTGGACTTACCTTTTAAACGAACATTCGAACCTGCTTGACTCACCGCTTCACTGAAAGACGCTGCCATTCGCTGATTTAGATAAAAAAGGAAATAAAGAAAGTAGTAGAAAATAACCAAGATCGTGCAGTTTGGAATCTATCCATTTAATTTATTTGAATTAGAAAATAATTTTATTTACAAAATCGACAATGATACTCCTTGATGTTAAATCTACACACTAAGGCTGCCACAATTATCGAATAGTAGTGATTATGCAATTAGAACTATATACATCAAACAAATGATTATTAATGGATTATTATGGATTTACATAAGATTTAATCTAATGTTAATCATATTAAAAATACGTAGCAACTTGTTTTATATCTTGTATGATTAATTGTGTATGCAACGAAACTGTTTGAATGTATAGATTTTGAAAAGTCGACACTCTTGAAATATTAGATGTTTCGACTACATTCATGATCTTTTAGCGATTTACAAAAAGAACTTTAAAAGAACTGAATTAAGAAGTTTATTTGTACCAAATATTTATATTTCAAAATGATGGATCGATTTGATTTGTTGTGCATATGACAATCACTTATCTCCACACAATAAACAAAAGTCCTATAAGATTTTAAGAATTACCGCTGACTCTATTCATTTGCATCATAAGAAATATCGCCGATCATTTTAGTAATGGCAAAAGAACAAAATACAGGGGATAAAAATTCCTTAAATTTCTTAAACGTTTAGCAATGTGTTATTCAGCCCTATCAAAAATTTCAACAAGTCAGAACTTCAAGGATATATTATACTATTTAATGTTTGCATTATGAATAGACATTAATAAGTGAATTAATATATCAATTAAAAGCGTTCGCGAATTTTTGTGTTCTCTTATAATTAAATTAAGAGTATAGTCCTATTTCTTACGACGATAAACTTACTTGTTTGTCAATTTTTTTGGTCAATTAAAATAAGTGAATTGAAAAGTAGTTATATATCACAGTTATGTAAAAATAGCGTAAGATTTAAAAAATAATCATTAATTTAATAAATAATAAATTAAATATACTTTTTAAAATTACAGTAGCACTAGTTACTTTTGAAAAATAAAGTATTTTAAAAAGAACTTACCAACACATAGTTTTCAAAGCTATGTATATACAGGGTGTCCGGGAATTGGCGCACTTCCCTCTGAGGATAAACCGAGTCGAAAAGTTCTATATCATTTTTTAATCCAGAGCTTACTTTTTGAGATATTTAATAATAAAGGTACTATATTAGTTAAACAGAGACAACCAATTGGTTGAAGTGAGATAGCATTTCTCTGTCTCACTTCAACTATCTGTCTGTCTTTGTCTAACTAACAGTACCCTTATTATTAAATATCGCGAAAACTAAGCACTAGATTAAAAAATGATATAGAACTTTTTTTGACTCGCTTCACCCCCGAAAAATTACTCTTCGGAGGAAGTGCGCCAATTTCCGAACACCCTGTATATGTATGTATATATATATATATATATATATGTAGTGAGGTTAGTAAATAAATTTATTCATAATTATAAATAATATTTTGAATGTATCTTGCACTGATGCATTAAAGTTAAAAAATTCTAACAGAATTTGTTCTATTTCTAGCACGATTAGTCATTAAAATTTTGCGAGGCTTATTGCGAATTAATTAAAGTTAAATTGAGATAAACAAATATGTTACCCCAGAAAAATTTTAATATTTTCATGTGTGGACTCCATTTGAACGTTGTATTACCGTACCGTATTGTATATAAATATGAGAATATTGCATTTTAAAGATCAGTATGAAAGATCGAATGTAATTCTTCTAACATTAATAAGTTAAATATTATTTTAATTTTAATCAGAGCAACAATAAACTCGTAAACGCTTCTATACGCTAATAAAGCATATTCTTTGTCATTAACTTTTACAACAATTGCTAAACACTATCAATTGAAGGGTGAATGAAATCGCGAAAAACCATTTATCTATTCGGTATTCTATGGGAACTCGATTTTGTTCTATAAACTCAAATCTGTTTGATCTGTAAATTATTCGTTAGTTGTCTACGTAAATAAAAATAGACGCACATGGTCTAAATTTAATTTAAAATATATTTGTTAAAAGATATGATATATACAAAAATTAATATTTGATATGTAAAGTTCGGCGATATTTTGATATACCAAATATAACATGAACAAGTTAAAAGTTCCGAGTTTCGTGAGAAGGGCTTATGTAATGTATCATATTATATTACGTATTTCGTTGGCCATTATAATTTGCAAATGCTTCAAACGAACACTTGTATACATGGAACATGCAATCTCAATGAACAAAAACCAATTGAGAAGCTTCTTAAAGACACAGGAACTATAGAGTTACATTTTCAATTTGGATGTCGTTTAAATGTCTTACTTTTTTCTCTGGTATAATCCAACGGCGAATTATCTCAAATGATAAACGTAAACTTGAGGTGGATTAGAAATGTTTCGATATAGTACACAGTTTTCATCAAATTTTTAGGGTTTTGACGTTTTAGCATCTTTTTTTTTTTATCGTATTTAATTAAGAATTAACTAAAATTTCCTACTCTTCTAATAATTTTTTTTTCTTGATACTCATGAAACGCGGTTGAGACTATCTCCGTTTCAACCTGCTTTATCGAGAAAAGTTCAGCACTTGCTCCTTTTATTGGTTTCTTTGCTCTAAGAATGTATCGAAGAAGTCTGAACATGCTGCTTTCAATTAAAATAGTGATCCCCTATTAATTTTAATTATATTTTGATGGTAGTGACAATACACTACAGCTTTTTTTCTCTTTTCTCATTTTATTATTAAATTAATACATTTCCAAATCTTTTTTTTCTTTCTTTTTTTTTCATTAATCCTGTAATAATTATTGCTCAAGATAAGTCCTGAATTTATTTAAAAGTTATTCCCCTACTAAATACAAGGTCTTTTGTAAATCTAACAAAATTTTTTGTATTTAAAAATCATAGTAATTCCACTATAATTTAAGTCTTACCACTACATTAATCACACACTCAATAGTGACCTCGGAGTCATTCTGATACTCAAGAGTTTTAATATCAAGAATCAGGTTACAGAAAGAGGGTGTTTTCACTATGGCACGTCTCCCTGGCAAAGGCATATTCTAAGGGTACACGCGATGCTTCCCTGAGAGATTAAAGCGGATTTTCCAACAAAAAAATCCCTCCTCGGCTATCCCTTCGAGGATCGTAAGTTTGACACGTGAAGTCTCAAAATTGCCCAACGGCATGGTGACGATAATTGCGCGCTAAATAATCAAGCGTAACGGCCGCGTGAAGCAAACTGCGGTTGCACCGTAGGCCAATCAAAGTCCTTTCTAGTTGTAGATCCCACGCATTTGGAGGAAGAAACGGCAAAGGGAGTTAATTTCTTAGTCCGTCTTGGGGAACGTGCCTTCCAAGGGAGATACGCCAATTCATGGATACCCTGCATAGTGCAGATCTCAAATTACCTTTGCATTATTGAAAGAAATTAGTATAATTGCATGATAAGAAAGAACAGTTCTCGCTTATAGGTGATGTTGGATCTTAACACTATACGAAATTAACGAATTAATGCATTTCACTTAATAATAATCAGTACTGATATAGAGGTATATTTATATATAACAATTACTAGATTTCTTTGACTATTTAATACAAGTCTAAGGCTTCCTTCAGACTTCTTTGACCATTAAGTGTCAAGTTAAGTTCAGTTCAGGTTCACATTCAGCGCATCGTGGCTGGTCAACAAGGAAATTCTACCTACTGAGAAAAATCAGCAACTCATCGGTCAGTCTCAGTATCTGCTAAACTTCAATAGAATGATCTAGCGACATTCCCCAGTGAGACAATGGAATAATCTGGTGACACGTAACGCGTGTAATAACATTGCTAATCATTTACTAAAAGGTTCCTATAAGTTCTTCAGCGTTTATTACAGTATCACCTTATCTCAATGGTACTTAATGAGTTGCACAGTCGTGTAATTTTGAGAGTCGGGTAATTCCATAAAACAGCTAATCCAGGGAAGAGAAACTACTCGTTGCTTGTCACACTCTCCTTGGACAACCAGGAAGATCCTCTAGGAACTACATCGACAGAGCTCTCATCGACTTTGCCTTGCTCGAGTTTGCTCTTGGTACTCTTGGTACTACGTTGCGTGCGACTGCTGAGACTGTGATAATTTGCTCGAATTCTTGTGGTGGCCGGAAGTTTGTTTGTCCTGCAAAAACCATCAACGATTAGCGTTATACTGCGTGCATTTGCTTTCCTGCTAACTTAAGTTATCTAACGTATTTATTATCGAGCTCTTTTCAACCGACTCGTCTCGTACACGCGAACACGCTCACTCACTCACTCACTCTCGATCAATCGAACAAGTACCATTGTAGAGTCTATGCTATCAAAAAAGTATGTATGGAATGTAATGAACTTTGACAACATTGAGAAGCTATTAGTTCTTTGTAAGCTAGATTAGGTTATACATTATCGTGGGAAAAATTTCAAAATACAGGATACAAATCGTAAAATTTGGATATTACGCTGGAAGAATCACGCGATCGATCTACTTGAAACAATTTTGTCCATCGAGTTTGGCATACGGACATTCGAATTTCGCCTTTTCCTCCCAATTGGAGGAAGAAGAGCCAACACTGGCACGGACAAGGCGCAGGGTGAATTTTTTCTGGGAGTCTGAAGCGGAGAGTCCCGCGATACTTGCTTAGATTTTACGCGGCTGCGAGGATACGTCGTGATTTTAAGTTAGCCACAATGCAACGACTCAGCGCTGGGTTTGACCTATCCGCGAAGCAATCGGTGGAAAGGTCGAGCCTGAGGATTTGTCCACTTCCTGTCTTTCTCGAGCTTCCGTTACGAGCGAGTCTCGTAGCAATTTTTAATGAGACGATGCTTGTACTATTCGATTATTTGAAATTGCATGAACAAAAACACGCGTACGCGATTCGACTCGGTTTGCGTACGCAACTAACGATAAATGTACTCTATCATCGATTATCCAAAATGCATGCGCATAATGCATCAGTCTATGTTCTATATTAAAAAATATTATGAGCATGGAGAGAAGACGTTGCTAGATGCAAAAAGGCTACACGCCCACTGTCCTAAGATATCGTACGAAATTTATCACTAACGTTGCATCTCTAAAACTATATATCAGGGAGAGAGAAAAATACCAAAAGACTTTTAGATGCGGAAAGATTATTTTCAGAAATGTTAGGTTTAAACGATAAATCTAAGCAGTTAGCAGCGTTACGATAGTTTGCTATACGTTACCAAGAGAGAAAAAAAAAGGTTTTTTTCTCATATGATTTTCTAAAATAGTATGCGTGTTTCTTTTGTTTGTTTGTTTTTTTTTCAGAGAAATCATAACAATCCAACGAAAACTATTTGTATCCTGTATCTTAAAATCTTTACAGATTATAATTGATGAATTCAGGGTCAGTTCTTTCCTTTTAAAGCGTATGATGATTACGTTCGCATGCTGAAAAGTTTAAGCTATTCATTCGTGAATCGATGCTTTGGCTCAGACTTATTTTCTCAAAGAAATGTTATTCGATTCAATTTGACAGAGAGGCGTCTCTCTCATCGATCACGAACGTTCAACATTATTTCGGTGTTCTTTGAGATAAATATCAGTGGAGACATCGAGCGTGTATTAAGACGATGAGGATTCGATATTGAACCATGTAAAATTAGTATCGTTTGGAAAAAGTGTTGGCTCGCAAAAAACCCAGATACCCATGCAGCACGCCTGAAGATGAACATAAGATATTTTAGGAAGATCACACTTTTCACAGAAACAATAGCACAGTCGCGTAAGTGTTGCGTGTTACATCATTTATAATAATAATAATAATAATGATAAATAAAGATAAATAATGTATAATACTGCAATAATCGACTGTATCAAGTGCATTGTGCAAGGTGTTGCGACTAATCTTTTTTAATGGCCTGACCGCGACAATTTCCCTTATCAATTTTACACTTGCATTTCTCACGTTTATCGCAAACAATAGAAGTGACGCTGATAAAAGTATCTTTCGATATGTAAAATAATAAATTTACGTACTTTGATTGAAGGAGTGCACAGTTTTAATTCACACTTGTACGAGTTTGCAACATTTGTAAAATGAAAAACTATCGATTTTCACACCCTGGGGACGCGTGTACTTTAATTTGTTATAAACCAAGGAAATAAGAATAGAATTGCGCTGGAGACTGTGACATTGCATTTCATTTGTTCACAAAACGGAGAATAATGGTTCGATTTCTTTGCGCAATAAAGTAAGATCACAAGTGACACCATTTTTATCAACTAGTTCTAAATGCAAGCAAATTCTAATCGAGGGGAAGTAAGTTTGAATCGTAAAAAAAATATTCTTTTTGATAATACAGCAGCTCGCTTACAGTTAAGAGGAATAAAACTATTCTGCTTGTAGTAGAGAGATCCGAAACCTTTCAAATTTTAAGTTCCGACGTAATTCCTCTCATTTCTACAAAAACTGAAAGAGAAAACCTAAATCAAATTTACCCGCGGAAACGGTCGAGAGTTATATCGAAAATATGACAAATTCTCCATTACCGAACAATATTGCAATATCATGAAAAACTCGTGCTTGTGTCTGTGAAAGAATTTTCCTAAATATACACGCGTGTGTTCGTTTGCTAGTTTAGTTTCTTCGAGCAGAGCGATCCCAGCGGAATAGCATTATTAAGAAAATGCAAGCCGTCGCGAAGACAGCGAGTATCATGCCACCAGCACCACCACCGCCAGCAAAACGCGTGTTAACTTTGTTAAGATAATAACAGAGAATAACGACAATAGCGGAAACATTTATAACAATAATAGTGATAACGATAAAAACAATATTAATAATAACAGTAACAGTAACAATAACTATTACAATAATAATAGTAATAGTAATAATAATAATAATAATAATAATACCAATAATAATAACAATAATAATAATAACAGTGAACTATAGCGATAATATAATAACAACAGTGTCGATAATAACAATAACAATATAATAATAATAAAGTAACATTGATGATAACGATAACGATAACAATAATCATAATAATCATAAGAATGATGTGTAAACGACATTGATGACTGATACAGATAATTGCAATTTTTGCTGTTACCTCCACCATGCGAGCTAATGAAACGTTGAGCGTGTCGATTCTCTATCCTCCTTTCTTTCCCTCCCACATTTTCCCCGTGGACGGCATTTTTACCTGCGGCAAGTCGGTAAAAACGATCACACTGCACTTCAACGTAAGAGTTTTTTTTTAACGCCACCGACAAAGAAAGATTCCCGCTGTTCCATGTAACGACTGTCATTTACACACGCACGCATGCACGCACACTGCCTTTCTCTCTCATATGTACACGTTCTCTCTCTCTTCCTTCTTTATAGTTATATGTGCTACGGATGATTCCAGGCTTTTCTTTCAGCATGATGATGGCATCGTTAATACCAAGCCGGGTGAGTGGTTAGTAGACGAAATGATGCGGCGCGACGATGTGCGATGGATCGTGATGATTTTTGAGGTTTTAGAGAGATGATGATTGATTCGTTTTCTTTCTGAGACAAAATAATCGCTGAAGTTTCGTGGAGTTTCTCATTGCGAGAGCTTTCGACGAACCTTTCTCCCCCTGTAAGAACGGTCTCTTTCAAGGTCGCTTTCAAGGTCACTTTCAAGGTCACCTTCAGAAGCCGGGAGCGAAACGCGAAAGCCGCGTGACCTTTGTCAGGTTAGCCTCGCGTGCGAGATCCCTTTTGAGAGTTGCGACGACAAATTCTAGCGAGAGCGAGAGGAAGAGCGTTGTCTCTCTCCGTTGATCTCTCAGGATTTTCGATTTTGATGCGTGAGAGCGACTGAAACTTTTTGCGGATTTCGCACGGTCGATATCGTAAGATTTCATAAGAAAGGAGAGGGTGCTCAAGGTTTTTCGCGATTTTCTCAAGGCGCCTACGAAACATTCTGTCGTACCGAGAATGACGCGAGTATCCTTCGCTTTGTCAACGTTGCGACTGAAATTTTGGAAAATTTAGCGTCTCGCTGAACACCCTCGCGAGACCTTTCGAGGTGAACCGTAAAATGTCGCGAATATTCGGGAGACAATTGGAAGCGACGATAAACACGAGAGCGAACGTCCGTACTGCTCAACGCTGGGTGTGATATTGTATTTTAAGAAACGAAAAAAAAAAAGAAAGAAAAAACCAAAAAAATCTCGCGTTCTTCGATAAGTCTCTAAAAAATTGTACGGACCCGTTGGGAGACACAAGATTAGCCGACATTTGAAAATCTGGGAGATTGACCCGCAAATTCCCTTTCCAAAATTATTTCAAAATCGTCGAAATTTCGCGTTCTGCGCAAACTTTGCTGTGGCAAATCGGCAAACGGCGGCGTCTCTCGATGGTTTTCGCAAAGGGTCTTGAAAATGTTGTTAAGCTCGTTTCTAACGTTCGTTGATCAAAAAAAAAAAAAAAAACTAGAGGATTGACAAATTTGGGAGAAGGGAGAGAGAGGGAACCGACAAAGAGACGGAGTATGTCGAATTACCGCGAGAAGGGAGAAAAAGCTAAAGTGGATGGAAGAAGAGTAGAACCGGGCCATCCAGAGGCTACCTGGAGGAGCATCAGCAATTATTTTGTCCTAGCAAAGACAAAGACCTACGCAACGCTTTTTAATATTCGAACTGACCTATTAGTAGCCGTTAGGGATCCTAGAAAGCGCGAGCGACGTCCGTGCTTCGTTTCTCCCTCTTTTTCTCTGTCTGTCGCTCTCCGTACGGTGTCTCGCCTTTTGGACAGCGTCGACAGCCCTGAACAACCTTGGACAGCGATGAAAAGCCATAGACAGGGTCATAGCCCGCAAATCCTGAGCGAATCCTAACGCGCACGAATTCCACCACTCGCCACTGGGCCAAATTTTTTGCGGAAAAGCCAGACGCAGACTCTAACGATAAGTCTCGCTCGCTTCTACCAAGGATATTTTTGGACAGTCTGCTGAAAACTTGATGTTGCTTCAATTCATTTTTTTTTGCTTTTTTTTTTTTCGAGTTAGGAGAATATCCGTTTGTTTTGCGAAAACAACAAATTAACGGCAGTGTCGCTCGCTTCTACGAAGAAAATTTTTGGATAATCTGCTGGAAACTTGACGCTGCTTCGATTCATAATTTTTATTTTTTTCTTATTTTTTTTTTTTTTTCCAGTTAGGAGAATATTCGTTTGTTTTGCGAAAATAACAAATTAACGATAAGTCTCGCTCACTTCTACGAAGAATATTTTTGGACAGTCTGCTGAAAACTTGATGTTGCTTCAATTCATTTTTTGTTTTTTTTTTTTTAGTTTTTTTTCGAGTTAGGAGAATATCTGTTTGTTTTGCGAAAACAACAAATTAACGGCAAGTGTCGCTCGCTTCTATCGAAAAAATTTTTGTATAATCTGCTGGAAACTTGATATTATTTTAATTCATTTTTTTTTTATTTTTTTTTTCATTTAGGAGAATATCCGTTTGTTTTGTGAAAAAACCAGACTAACGGTAAGTGTTGGTCATTTCTACCAAGAATATTTTGGGACAGTTTGTTGGAAATTTTATATTACTCCGACACATTTTGCTGAAAACTTATAGTTCTTCTTTTTCATTTATCTTTGTCAGTCAAAAAGACTCGACGAAATGTAAAAGAAAAGTCTTTTGCTTATACAGGGTGTAACAATTATATGTTCCATAAATTGAAGATGTTATAAAGGAAGTGTGATTCTAAAACTATTTTTCACATGTATCACTTTTCTACCTGGAGTTTAGTTCTCAAGATAAGCTGGATGACCGAAGTGAGGTAAAACCATGCTGTCTTACTTCGACTACTTAAAACTGTCTTTGTGTTTAACTAATAATCTTAAACCCTAAGCTTCGGGTAGAAGCGATGAATGAAAAATTGTCTTAGGATCATTTTCTTTGTAATTGGTCAAATGATAACCCGTCGGTAGGTTTTGGCGTTAAACATATTACTGTTACATCCCTTGTATAAAGAAAAGCCTCTCCTTTAATTTTCTTCAATGTTTTCAACAAAATATTTACTGGAAGGCTTGGTCGCAAGAAAATAAGTCGCAAGCAACTCGACTGTAGCAAATTATTGACAAAGAGATGACGAAAACTGCTTCATAATTTTAATCGCTTCTATACTTCTTATATTTAAATTTCCAGCATCTCTCTCCCTCTCTCTCTCTCTTGAATCGTTGAGTTTTCAAGGTCATCCAGTGGCAAGTTCTCTTGGCGGATTTTTCAAAAGAAATTATTAAAACATTCCAGATTTTTTCTTTTTAGAAAGGAGAAACAAACAATTGCGGAAAGGAGAGATCAGCTTCACACTTTTGGATGGATTGTCCATTGAAAATTTCTTTCCATTTTTTCTGTTAATGTTTAAGAGAAATGTTCGTTTTGCGAGTGTTTTTAACGAGGACAACTTGACAATATTTACCGAGTCTTCGCCTTAAATGGAATTTTTTATTGCGAACAGTGTTTTTGTTTTAAATATTTCGAATGATAGCCCAAGCAAGCATCGCCAAGTATTAAAAGATAAAAATCGCAGAAATTGATGATATATAATTTCATACGCCTTAGCAAATTTCAATTTTTTCTGATAATTTGTATTTCACGTTTTGACACACTCATCCCCAACCGCTCAATTCTCAAAATTACTCGATTTCTTCCTAAACTAATCAAAGAAAAGCAATTAATACAATCCAGATTTCTCTATGCAATAAAAGTGTAACGTTACAAATTGACAATTACGCTATATGATCGAACTTAAGAAAGAAAACTGTGTTTTCAGTTTCAATAGTAAGGTTGTTACGATATTGCGAAGAAAACAATGTCTAGGGAGTGTAAGAATGAACCCCTTCGAAATTTTAAGGGGTTGTAGAAGGGGTGATTCTAAGACGATTTTTTATTTACCACTTTTTGATTTAAGATAAAGCTTTGAAGATATTTGCTAAACAAAGATGCTACTAGTTAGACAGAGACAGTCAGCTGGTTGAAGTAAGAGAGAGTGACGTTACCTCGCTTCAACCAGCTGTCTGTCTCTGTCTAGTTAATGGCTTAAACCGAGCCTTGAATTAAAGAGTGGTAAATCAAAAATCTTCTTAGAATCTCACCCCTTCTACAACCCCCTAAAATTTCGAGAGGGTTCAGTTACACCTTGTATTTAAAATTTTCGCATATTTAATTGTAATAAGAGATTGTTTTATTTTTGCTAAATTTTCTATCTTTTTGAAAATAACAATATTAATTGTTACTCGCCAAGAAATATAAAAGTGTGAGACGTTTAACGTTTATATCAGTTTTTTTTTTAGATATGTTCCGTTTACTCTTATCTAAACCATACTTGTACAGTTTCACATAGAAATTGTCATAACCGTGGATTGAATGAATTTACAATTCCACTGATTGAAACTTTCTGCATAGTTTGGATTCGACAAGAATGATTTAGAAAATTTACGCGTCTATTTGGAACTTACGAGCAATAGGAAATACATTGTCAATAGTACTCGAAATAAGCTATAGGACGATGGGGTCTTGTGCTAGTCGGAAGTGAAATTTGGGAATATTGAAAATATTTTTATATATGAATAAAATTCTCGTTTTTATGAATTCAACAGCTTGCAACGTCACGAGATGGAAATATTTTGTTGCATAATGAACATCGTAGAACAAAGAAGCAACGAAGATTCTCGAACCTAGCAACCTGACAACAGACCAACGATTTTCTTACGACCTTGAAGGCCAATGTATGAGTATTGTTACTATTTTTTTTTTGTCCTGTTCCATTACACCATTATCTCAACCTTCTATCCATTTAGTCCAAATTTCAAACTCTAACTATACAAATCGATGTGCTTGTTTTAATCCTTAACGGCCCAAAAGCGCAACATGTGCGACTAAAATCATTGATCATTGTGTCATCATCGTTAAAGCTGTAATACTTTTAATGAACGCGTCGAGTACGATGTCAAGAAATTTGTGGAATTTTCTGAGAAGTTTCAAGAATTTTTTCGGTTTTGGACTATTCTGTACCTAACGCGTTCAATTGAACTATACATTTCTGGACCATCAAGGATTAAATGAGAAATGTTCCTAGCTCCTTTCCTCTTATCTCACTGTGCCTTCTTCCTATCTGTCTCGCGCGTTAAGACCAATTTCAAACTTTAACTATAAGTCGATGTGCTTGTTTCTTAAAATTGAGGAATATTACCAGCGTCTTTCCCATCCGATTCTACTCTACCTATCACCAATTCGATCCAAATAGCCTATAAAGCTAAACAAAGCTATCTTTCCACATTACTGTTATTATTTCCATTCATTCGACGATTCACGTAAATCCTCTCGACTTCCAAAAATGGTAAGTGCTAACGATGCGCGCACAAAAATTCGTACATCGATCGTTAAACGAATATGAAGTTGATAGAAAATACAAGAAAAATTACGTTCCCGAATCTTCGGAAGTGAGAAAAAGCTACATTAGGGTGTTCTAAGAATAGTACTATATATTTTTAAATGGTGTACTCTTCCAGTGTCAAATGGAATAGAAAATCGTTTTGTCGCTTTTCAAATAGAAATTTAGTTTTCAAGGTATTCCGTGAAAAAAGTATCATCGGTTATGCAGGGTGTTGTAAAATGGCCATACTTTCCTTAAGGGAGGGGGATACTCTTGAAGGTAAATCAAGATGAATAGAATTGTAATGGCTTTAAAATTTATCACACTTAGCTTCCGAAAAAATTTTATACAAAGATACCGTTAACTAGACCCAAAGGCAGGCAGGTAATTGAAGTGACATGATACCATTCTGACTTTTGTTTGTCTCTCTCCAACTACCTGCCTACCTACCTATTCTGACTAACAGCATCTTTACTACTATTATCTCTAAAACCAAGATCAGGATTGAATAACGGTAAGGGTCTTGGTTTACCTCATAAGAAAAGTGCATGACATATTACCTGCCTCTGTTTGCCTTACCACTTTTGTCTGATTTATCTTTCTTACTGAATACACTTGAAAGCTAAGCTTCACAAGTGAAGAGAAGTCATAAGAGAAACCCTACGAAAAGATCTACGATACGTTACAGTTCCAAGAAAACAAAGCTAATTTGTTATACCTTATGCAGGGTACAACAATGATCCCCTTTAAAATTTGAAGGTTTTGCAAAGAGAGTGATGCCAAGGTGAATGTTTATTCACCATTCTCCGATTTCAGGCTTACTTTTCAAAATATTGAATGGCAAAGGTGCTATTGGTCGGACAGAGATGGCAAGTTGGTCGAAGTAAGAGAGAGCTAGATTATCTCACTTCAACTGGTTGTCGACTATCTCTGTCTAGCTAATGGTATCTTTATTCTTTATTAACGGTATCTACGGATCGAAAAGTGGTAAATGAAAAATATTTCTAGAATCATCTATACTCCACAATCTATATTCTGTACATATTAGGTTGGAAACTGTGAAACGGGCGTTTTTCTTTAGCTTGTATTCAGCTGCGTCTGAAAGAGGCTCATTGCAACGCGTGCTCGATATTTTTATTTATAAATTTTAAAGGTATTTTCTTACTCATTTCGTAAAATCTCTTCGCGTTTGTATCCCATTTTTATTTTATTTTTCTCCGAAACCAGATGGCAACAAAACGCGATTTGCATCTACTTTTCTTGTACGAGTTCAAATTGAATCCTGGCGCAGCTCGAGCCTCGAGAAACATTAATCACGCATGCGAAGACGAATCCACTAATAAAAAAATGCTTGACATTGATTCGAAAAATTTCGTTTTGGCAATTTGAGTATCGTCTATGATTAAATTTTAATTCGTACAAGAAAAGTAGATGCGAATCACGTTCCGTTTCCATCTGGTTTCGGAGAAAAATAAAATAAAAATCGGATGCAAACGCGAATAAATTTTACAAAATGAGTAAGAAGAATACGGCTGAACACAGACTGAACATAAACGCCCGTTTCATAGTTTCGAACCTAATAGAATGCTCTACAACCCCTTAAAAGTTCATTGGGGATCATTGCAACACCATGTATAAGGAATGGGAGGTAGCAGCTGATATTCCGTAAAAGATTAAAATGAAACATATTCGCGCGATATACAGGGTGTGCTAAGACGAACGCGCTTCCTTATAGGTGATTCCTGACGTTATTTTGAAAATTTTTTCTCTTTGGCGTTTTTTGATTTAAAGCTTCATTTTCAAGATATTCAACGATAAAAATGTCATTAACTAACTATTGACTCTGTCTGGCTGTTGGAGACACTCCGATAGTTGAAATGAGGTAGAGTGTATCCACTCTCTCTCTCTCTCTCTCTCTTTTTCTCTCTGTTTAACTAATCACATTTTTATCGTTGAATATTTTGAATATGAAGCTACAAATGAAAAAACTGCCAATTTTTTGTCCAAAACTCTAAAAATGTCCGCTTTTCTTCGGAAACCCTATGCAAATTGTTCCACGAATTTTTTTTTACTTTGTGCTACCTAATTTGAAAATCATATCTCACTATTCCTTCTTTCATGGCAATCACTTTGTAAAATAACTTTACTCAGTTTTATGCAGCGGATCATAGAGTACTGAAATTTACTTTGCCGTAGCTAAGTCTAAATTAATTGACAAAATAATATTGTAATAGGGGGAAAAAAAAAGTAGAATTCAGATCTTTTTTAACACTTCATTATTATCCAAAATTTTTCTAAAATATAAAACATACAAAAAAATATATAGTATATATATATATGCATATATATCTATATGGATTTATTTTATGTAAAAATATATAATAAAATTTTTAAACTTTCTAAAATCATATCGATAAAACGAGACAAACTAATCTAATAAGTTAACATAAGTATTTACAAATCTGGAAAGTTATTAGCTTTTGTTAATTTAAGGAAACCATGGATCTTCTTTAGTGCTATTTAAAAGCCACTGGATGTTAAAAACTTTTTATTCATCAATAGTGAATCAAGGTTAAAGTTATTTTACTTATACAGGGTGTCCGGAAACAAATGCAACCCCAGTTAAGGGATGGTTCCTGAAATTAAACAAAGTCGAAAAATCCCTAGCCGCTTTCAACCTGGAGCTTAATTTTTAAGATGTTCAATAATAATGGTATTATAGGTAAGACAGAGACAGAGACAGACAGATAATTGAAGGGAGAGACAGAGTGGCGCTATCTCGCTTCAACTATCCATCCGTCTTTGTCTGACTAATGGTTCATTTATATCTTTTGTGTTTATTTATTAAATGCCTTAAAGATTATGCCTCGGGTAAAAAGTTATAAGATCGGTCAAAGACTTTTCGATTCAGTTTGTGTCATAAATCATCCCTTAACTGAAGGAGACACCCTGTGTACCCATAACAAAGACCAAAATATAGACACTGCATCACCGGAGAAACCTTTCTTGTTGTATAATTTCATCGTTTGTAACACATTTCAGCATCGAGTCGTAAATTCTGATGGTTCATGCTTTACTGTTTATTTTTCATTATGAAGCGAGGGTATCATACTTTACACAATTATACGCAAATTTTAAAGTTTTCAGTTTAGAGTACTTCTGATTGGAATAAAAATTGTACGCTAACTAAATAAGCGGTGTGTACTTAACATATAAAGATATCGTGAGATTTAATAAATATAATCCACTAAAAAAAGAAAGATTGAGACACGGTGTATAAATAAAAACTATCAAGTAAAAAAATATCAAGTCCGATACACGTAAATAATACTAGTGACAAATTATTTCCGAAGGTAACTTGAAAGATCTTCAGAAGCATAAGAAAATATCACTTGCAAATCAAGCTGAACGATTGTGCTTGCTATCTCATTCGGACAGTCGTAACTTCATTTTGGATTAAAAATATTTGTTGATCGCTCTTTATATATAAATAGCGTAAGAATTAAAATACAACCGCAAGCGCTAATACTGTAGAAGTTCGTGCATCCGCGCAAATTTTTATTTCGACCGAAACTTAATAGTCGAGGAAAAATTATTTCTACTGCTCATGAAATGTGCGAATAACCTACCGGTCTTACAATTTTAGAAGAAAAAAAAAAAAAAAAAAAAAAAAAAAAAAAAAAAAAACTACAATCGAACGAATTATGCAGTAAAACCTAATTGGCTAAATATCGTATGTACACCAAAGGTATATAAAAACGCGCGGTATATCGTATGTACACAAAAAACAAAAATTCGCGATATATCGTTTGATATAAAATTATTAAGGGTAACGCGTGCCGACCTTTTCTTTTTGTTACCTTTTACTTATTTATTTAATTAATATACGTACATTTAAGAAACATTGAAATAATATATATAGTATCAAATAATTTATTTAAAAAAATTTTTTTTTTTTTTTTGTAATTTTATAATGATTGAACAATATTAATCTGAAATTACAAATACTCGGAGGGCGAACACACCTTTATAATTAACACGCGATTACTGACATTAAACTCAATTGAAAAGTTTGTCGCCATTCTTCCATCCAAAGTTTTATTTCGAGACATGCATTAGTAAAAGGTACTGTTACTTAAACGAAAACGGTTGTACAGTTGAAGCGAGACGTTGAAACTTTATTTCGCTTCAACCAGCTGCTCGCTCTCTTCAGGAGTATTTTTACTATCGAATATTTTCAAAACTGAGCCTCTAACGGAACAATGTTACAGGACTTAACGATTGGATTTACCGTCAGTAACCATCCTCTGACCGAGGATGAATATTTTTCAAAACACCCTGTAGAATGAATTATGACCCTGAATGTCCAAAGAATTTTGGATTTTCAAAACTCCGTGTAGAAAAAAATCTAATATTGAGATTGCTTAAAAATTGCATTTAATATTAAGAGTGATCAAATATTTTTGCTGCTACGAACGAATAATCCGTTAAAAATATTTAAGTAAGTAAATGATCAAAGTCTATCAAAATCGACGTACAGGATGTTGCTAAGTTGCCGCCGCGCTTCCTTCGACTGTGTTATTTCTCAAGGCAAACCGAGTTCCTTTTCCACATTCTGATCCGAAGCTCTTGCTTTTCAAGATATTCAATTTTAAAATTATTATTCGTTAGACAGAGACCGTGATTAAATCGATTGAAGTGAGATAACGCCACTCTGTCTCTCTTCCAACATCTATCTGTGTCCAACAATTGAAATCTGTCATTAAATATCTCGAGAACTAAGCTTCGAGTTGAAAAATGATGCAGGACTTTTCGACTCGGCTTACCCTCGGGAAACTGCCAGTTTTCGCGGGTAGTGCGCCAATTTCTGGACACGATGTATATTAACCCTTTGCGGACGAGTGTCGGCGTACAGCCGCCATATTTGTTTCACAGCTGCGAGTCATATGCGGGATGTCCGGGAAGAAAGGAGACATTTTTTGGGGGGTGGTTCCTGAGGCTATTTTAATAAGTTTTTTCTCTTGGCATTTTTTGATTCGAAGCTTCGTTTTTGACATATTCAACGATAAAGAGGCCATTGGTTGGACAGAGACGCTCCGGTAGTGAAAGCGAGATAGAGTGGCGCTATCTCGCTTCGACTATCAGAGCGTCTCTGTCCAGCCAATGGCAAATTTATCGTTGAATATGTCAAAAACGAAGCTTCGAATCAAACAATGCCAAGAGAAAAAACTTATTAAAATAGCCTCAGGAACCACCCCTCGAAAAATGTCTCCTTTATTTCCGGACACCCTGTATAGACGCAACCAAGTTTCTTTCTGTTGCTTGTCTATTGTTTGCGCGTCGTTTGTTTATAATTTTCTTGTGATTTCTGAAAAAGTTTCTCTCGTATCGAGCAAAGCCTTCGTTTTTATAACGCGAACGTTTAATGTACAATTTTCTTTAATGCGCGCTGCTGCAGTGTCTCTCAACCACAGCGACGTTCGCTCGTCGAGCGGCTTCGTCCGCGAAGGGTTAAAAATATACAGGTTGTTTCAGTGAGATACAACCATGCTGCTTTGAGAGATTTTAGGGGCGTAGAGGGCGGTTCTAAGACGATTTTTCATTCACCACATTTTGCTTCTAAGCTCGGTTCTCGAAATATTTGACGATAAAGGTAACAAGTTAGACGGAGATAGACAGAAAATTGAAGCGATGCATAGTGGCGCTATCTCGCTTCAACCAATTCACCAATTGTTGCCTACTTAACAATAGCTTTACAATTGATTATTCCGAAAACTGAGCTAAGCTGAAGGTAAAATCAGCTGAAAATGTGGCAAATGAAGAATCGTCTTGGACCGAGAAGCCTCTATACTACACGCCGCCCCTTTAAAGTTTGTCCGCAGCTCATTGAAACACCCTGTATACAAAAAGTTGTACGAAACCTGTACGAGTAACAATAAGTATATTTTATTGAGGCTTGTATAAAGTGATTTCAAGTACTTGGAAAAAAACATGTTGTAATGTGTCCTCGAATGTTGATTACAGATTTAATTTATGGTTTTTCTGCGATGCAGGAATGATTGTTCTAAAAAGGTTCTACGTGTTTAATGTAGTTTGTTTCCTCATTTAAGACGAATAAAAAGTATAAGCTAACGACTTATTAGTGTTGTCTCGTTTACGAATGAATTACAATTTACTTCATTAAAAACATTGTATACAATATGTATAAAGAATGTAGATAACAATTATAATACAAAAATTCATTTATATATATATATATATTGTGTGTTATTTTAAATTAGCTGTGTGTGTGTGTGTTTGTGTGTGTGTTTGATAATGAGAATAGGGGAGAAACGGACTGTGGGGGAATCGTCATCCGGAGAAAATGTAGGAATACAAAGAAATTTCATTGCCGTAGGTTCCGTCCGTGCTCTAACGAACTTCCGGTTGATGGACCAGACGCGTCTAATGCCATCGCACGATGAAGGATCGTCGAAAAAAGATCACGAGAATATCCAAAATAATTCTATAAATAACAGGACTGCTGCTACAGGTTCGCTGCGGTGATTCGAAGTGAAAAATTGCTACAAAACTGATTGGTCGGACTAGTTGAGACACTTTTGGTACCTTTCCTAATAGAATTATCTAATTATTTGCACTTTTATAAACATTGCTACATCAATCGCTGGCAAAATCGACTCTTGTGTACTTATACTAAAATTGCACTTTCAAAAACGACGGTGATGATCAATAGGAGTCATCACCGATTTCTCTCTCTCTCTCTCTCTCTCTCTCTCTCTCTCTCTCTCCTCTCCCTCACTCCTTATGTATATATATATATAAAATATATATGTAATAAAAAAAAAAAAAATTAAAAAAAAAAAAAAAAAAAAAAAAATAAATTAAAAATTCATTCTAGTCTCTTGGTCTTGGTAAGTAAGAAAAATAGAATTTTGCTCATCGAGCACATCTTAAAAATACTTCTCAACTTTCTCTCTCTCTTTTCTCGCACAGAGGGTTGGTAGAGCCGTGGCAACGGAGAACTGAATTAACGGAGAGCAAGTGCTAAACATGCGCGAGATACCTTAACAGAAACTGAAAGAACAGACGCGTGATATCGTTGAACATCAAAAATGGGCCTGGCAGTTAAAAATTCGTTACTGAAAACTTCCGTTTGGATGCAATGTTCGAGTATAAAATTGTGACGCAAAAACGTTGCACGAGTTCTTCGAGTTTTTCTCGTGCTGTGACAAGGTTGAAGGCATACACTCGCACACTCATAACGAACTAAGCTAATCTACGAGTATAAAAGTGAAAAGGCGAAACTAATCGAAGAACGACGACTTTGGGCTATCAAAGTGTACAGGATGATCATGCCACTAAGGTCTACCATTCGAAAAATGCCATTCGTAAATTGGCCACAAGGCCAAGGTATTTGTCGAAAAAGCTTCGAGATCCGGAACCGGATATAGTCAAGCGGTCCAGTTCAGGGGTTCTCAAAGGCTTGCGAGTCGTGCGAGCTTCTACAACGCTATTGCGACATTTTAGTGCTGCTACCACACTGATATGTACCGCCGCGATGCGTACCTAGCAACGATAGCTCGGTAGTAGAAGTGTAACGAGGTACAAAAAGAGAAACGACACTGAAACTCGGATCAGTCCTACGAACGGAAGCGTGGTACAAGTCGCGTTGCTACCACCGTACGAGTATGTCGTAGAGATTAAGTTTGTAAGTACAAGATTGAGGTTGACAGAATTTTGGATAATCGATACAGTCGTCGAGTAATCCCTCTAAGACCTTAAGCGAGGTAAGCTCGTGGGTTAACGATGGATTCTCGTGGTTGATTCGCGAACGTTCTCTCGTGTAAAAGTAGCCAACGACCAGACATCGCGATAGCGGGTCGCAAAGACGGGGTGAACTTTGATCGAAACTCCCAAACGAAGATGTCGAAGACATAGGAGGAGTGTCCCCGTTGCATTCCGATCGCTAAAGCTTCAAGGTCACCCCGAATCTGACAGCCGTCGCGAAAAGGTCGTTTATCAAAGCAGGCGATGGTCAAACTAGATATACTTTTCGTGACTTTCAACATGTCACCCTCGAGCCCGCATGGAACAACCCTGTTCCCTGACAAAAGTACGTCAACTTTTGAGAGACAGAATGGGACCATGGAGGCTCTGAAAGAATCTCTTGAAGCAAAGTGAACGTTGCCTCGAGAATACAGTCGACGATTATAGAAATTATCCAAATTTGTAATAACCCTATTGATTTGTACTAGAAACACTCGTTGAGTTGTTTTATTATCTAATTAGATTCATTTGTACAAATTAAAGCTTATCGTCGGATCGACTGATCACATCCGATGATGAGTAAGAATAAAATTCTTTTAAAGTCAGTGTGACTTTTGCTACATTTCAAAACTTAGATGTAGCTCGACAAGCCGATGCTAAAAGCCTTATACAAATATAAGTATACAGGAGATGTTTTTCTGACGAGTAGCAGGCAAACTTCGAGAGATCGTAGCGGGTGTTGAACCAAAGATGATTTTTCATTCGCTTCGCCTCACTTTTTTCGATTCGGACTCTATTTCTGGAAATACTCAACGATGAAGAAGCAGTCGACCAACTACCTTGCTTTAGTTGGTCAACCGTCTCTGTCCAATTGACAGTTTACCGTTGAATATGTCGTAAAGCCGAGAACCTCGAGCTTGAAGGAAGCTTTGAAAAATCACTTGAGTGACTTGTCCGCCAACCCCCACCCCCACACACCGCTCGTCCACGATCCCTCAAGATACGACCGCGCCTCGCAAAAACACCCTGAACATATGTACACATACATTTATAATATTAATATATACATACATATATATGCATATATGTTACGTACATAAACATATATACACATACATACGCATATAGAGTTATCTCTCAAAAAACATAATGATTTGACTTGTCGTCATCAATCACCGTGAATGATAACCACCGAGTTAAAATCACGAAAAAATTTTCTCTAATATCTAAGCTCGTCTCCGGTGTCTAATTAAATTTCCTTCTTGTCTAGTGAACCACTTAATAAATGAGGTAAGTTCCACAAATAAATTAGGGACTTGATAAAAATAAACAAAGAATTATCCTAACGTCACGCAGAAAGTAGAGTCTAAAAGTAGCGTAACGATTGTTCTCTATCGAGTTTAAGCTAAATAAGTAATAGTAGTAGTAGTAGTAGTAGTAGTAGTAGTAGTAGTAGTAGTAGCAGTAGTAGTAGTAGTAGTAGTAATAGTAGGTAGTAATGGTAATAGTATAATAGTAATAATAATAGTAGCAGTAGTAATAGTAGCAGTAGTAATAGTATAGTAGTAATAGTCAAGGACAAAACTACTAATGGAAAAGGCAAAGAGGTGTGCGAGCGAATTGGAAAGTCTATTCTATTCTGGAGGTGGCGGTGGTGGTGGCGGTGGCGAGCAGCTTGGCGGTGGTCCGCTCGGAAGCGGAGGTGGAGTACTCGTTTCCTGGCGAGCAGCTCTTGCTGAGCCAGAAGCATTGGATGGCTGCTGGCCAAGAGGATTGTGTCGGATGTTTAGAGGCAAGGAAGGTGGCGGTACGGAAGTGTCGATGGCACCGTCCGCGGTCATAATGACGTTGCTCGCCGGGTACACGGGGTATTGCTGCTGCTGGTACTGCTGGAAGTACATGCTGGGGTCGTACATGTACCCAGAAGCTGCCGCTGCGACTGCTGCTGCGTTGTTGATGGCCACCTGCTGTCCGTACATGGCGGGCGGTGGATAATTGGCAAAGTAAAAGGAAGATCCGCCGACTGGTTTGGCATCGTGATGGTTACCCCGCGTGTACCCGGTGACGTCGGCTCCGCGAACGACGGAAGGATGAGGATGGTGAGGGTTTCGGACGCCGGCACTACCGTAGGCCGCAGACTGATGGTAGTAGTTGTCGCGCTGACCAATCATGACTCCAGGTGGAGGGTTGCGCCCTCCGAATTGGCGGCCGCCTCGCCCGCCTCCACGTACCTTGTTATTGCTGCCCGCGTTATAGTGCCTCCCGTTCTGTCGCTCGCCAGGCCGGTGAGGTTGCTGGGACCCTGGCTGTTGGTGCAGCTGTTGACCGACGTAGCTCATCTGCTTCTTCGCAGGTGGTGGACCGCTGCCGCCGGCAGAGCTATTGTTCAGGTCCGCGCGCTCCCTCTTCCGGCCCTCCATCGGCTCCGAGGGTACCGACGAAGAACTGGTGGTCATCATTGGCGCGCCGCTCCTTGATATCGCGTCGGTCCTGATCTTTATTTTCAGGGGAGCCTGAACCACCGGCTGCACCGTCGGCTGATGACTTTGTGCTGCCGACGATGCGCTTTCCGACGACTTTAATCTGTCCTTCGGAATTTTGATCTTTAGGCCTGAGCCGGACCCGTGCGGGGATTTCTTTTCGTGGACCGACTGATCCCGTGTGGGGACCGATGCCGATGCGTC
Organism: Sclerodermus sp. 'alternatusi'; assembly: GCA_037305995.1. Lineage (NCBI taxonomy): Eukaryota > Metazoa > Arthropoda > Insecta > Hymenoptera > Bethylidae > Sclerodermus > Sclerodermus sp. 'alternatusi'. Next base: position 1,210,255 of record CM074554.1, on the reverse strand, counting down.
CGTGCTCAGATTCAGCTTGTCCTTGGGGATGGTAATCTTTATCGGCACTGCCAATGCCGCCTCCTCGCTCCCCTTCTCTTTCTCTCTGTCCTCTCGATGCTTTTCCTTGTCCTTGTCTTTGTGTTTGTGTTTGTGCTTCTCCTTGTTCTTGTCTTTCCCTTTGTGCTTGTGCTTTTTCTCTTTCTTTTTCTTTTCGCTCTTATGATGCTCGTGAGAAGCTTTCTTTTCTTCCGTAGCCACTACTGGGGCTACGATGGACGGTACACTCAAAGGAACGGACGATTCCATGATGGTGGTAGGAACCGAGAGGACACTGATATCAACGGTCGATGCTATCGACGTCTCTCCTAAACTGCCTGCTACTCCTCCTAACGAAATACATTGCACATCGGAAGAGGTTCTGCTATCTCCTGTCAGTATCTGTGATTGTGATTGTGACTGTGACTGTGACTGTGACTGTGATTGCGATTGCGTTTGCTGCTGTTGTGGAATTTGATTAAACTGCTGCATCCCTTGGAGTAAAGAAGGCATCGGTGGCAAGGGTTCTTGAAGCAAAGCACTTATACTTTGAGCGGACTTCATAGGTGACAGATACTCCATTTTTATCTGTGGATTGCTCTCCACCTTAATCAATGGATTGTCTGGTTTTACGTCCAATGTAAAACTCTCCTGTTTCCTGTGAAATTCTTGAAATTCCTGTTTTATACTGTTAACGTCCAGACCATTGGTCAACGTGTGTTGGTGCTGGACTGTTTCATGTATATGACGTAGAGGCTCTGGTTCGAAAGGTTTTATGAGTTCTGGCGGTTTCAGATCATTGACAACCGATGCACACCTAGCAGCTTCCGCCGAGGGATTGTCCCTGATAGGCTGGATAAGCTCGGGAACTCGTCCCATGATTTTCATAGCTTCTAATCCAGCTGTGTCCTCGGCGACCTTATTTCTAGACTGTGCCTCTATATCGCTGACACTGGAAGTGCGATGTCTCTTATGCTGGACGTTAATCGCATCGCTGTTCGGACGTTTCATCGGTAAGGAATCAAAGTGTTGCTGTTGCTGTGTTTGCGATTGTTGCTGATGATGGTGATGATGATAATTCTGCTGTTGCACACTAGATGATTCCTGATACGGAGGTAACGTGCCGAAACTCAAAGAAGTGTCTCGCTCGATCTTCACGCGTGCCAAAGAAGGCGGCGTCTTCTGTTTCGACTTTGCTCTTTGAGAGTGAGTCTCACGGCTAGGCACTGTCTTCTCCGGGCTAAACAGCGACTTGTGCTTTCCTGGCGGTGTCTGAACCAGATTATGCTGAAGATCAAGCGAGGACTTCTCACTTTCGTGTCGCGGCCTCTTATCGGACCTCGTCTCCTCGTTATTCAATTGAGACGTACCATTTTTCACAGTGTCTTTAAGAATTTGCGGTAAACCGTGTGTGGAAGAATGTTGCGCCGCTGAAACAGGTTTGGGTGGTGGGAGCTGGGGCTTTTGGGGAATCTGTGAGGACGGAAGCGTTGGTGATTTTTCCATCTGCAACGAGACTTGACCAGCGTGCTTGGTATCCATCCCCACAGATGATTGTAGCTTCTCCACTTGGTTATATTTGTTACTATGGTGTTGCTTCTGCACCATAGCCGAATACTGGGTATCTATGGCCGGCTTTGGTGGCGGCAGAGGCTTTTCTATCAATTTCCTTACTTCTTCGCACCTCTGCTCCAGCATGTCCGGTTTCCGTTGATTGCGATCTAGCCGCTGAGCCTCCGTATATTTGTACGGCTTCTGCTCGCAATCTTTCCTATGTTCTACTTTATGCCTAGGATCGTAAGCTCTTTTATCGTGTGCCTGGTGTTTACCATCCACAGCATTTAGTCTATGTACACTATGATTATTGTTACTAAGTTTTTCGGGTAATACCCCATGTTGGTCTTCCACCGGTCCCTCCGTTTTACCAGCAACTGGATTCAGGTAATTGTCGGAGTTGGATTCTTTTGATGAATGCGACGCATGCGCGTGAGAGGTATGCACCGTCGTTCCAGAAGCTGAGTTCAAAAACTCCCTTGCCACTCTTTGTCGATTTGGATCACGACTGGAGTCTCGTGGCTGGTTTCCGGTGGAATGCCTCTGTGCTACCAACTGTCCTGTTCCAGCTTTCGCATCCGTTCTGTGATGATGGTTATGATGCATTGCGGCTTTCTGCCCAGTAGGCACCTGATGTTTGTTGGGAACATTGACACTAGAACTTGATTTATGATGATGCGAGTGATGTTTGTTCGCATCTGCCATTCGAGCTGCATCCACGGTAGATGCACCACTTGCTTTCTCCCGTTCTAGCCTTTCCCGTTCCTTCTTTTCTCGATATTCTCTATAATCAACAGAGGGCCTTGTGGATCCAGACGCGGCCGACTTCTTTTCATCTTGTTTTTCTGCATGGTGAGGCCGATTAGGATGGAACGTAACTCCATCGGCAGATGTAGCTGGAGACTGAACCTTACGAGGTTCCGGATCCTACAATGAAACAATAATTATTGTTTCACATATTTCTCCATTTTTTGAGTTTGCCTAAATTCAAAATTATATTAATAAACGGTATTGTAATTTTTCTAATTATTATTTAGTCTGTTCAGTACTTTGATTTTCAATAAACAGTCTTTTCAATTTAAACCTTAGTTTCCACAAGATATTCAAATATAAAATTACTATTGGATAAATGCAGATAGTCAGCTAGTTTTTTTTTTTTTTTTAACATTATCACTGAATATCTAGAAAATTACGTTTCAAATTGAAAAGAGATAAATGGAAAATCGTCTTAGAATTACTCTCTTTACAATTCATTAAAGTTTTGCCGTACTGTTTTGAGACACCGTGTATATAAAATATAGGAATGTGTCACAATGTTTGCTACAAGTTTTATGAAAAATACGCTATAAGATTAGTGTGTTGCAAAAGAATTTACTAAAATTAAAAATTATCTATATTTTGCTAAACTTCATTTAAACTTGTGTTTTCTGCTTTTTTAAATCAAAATGACTTTATCTTACATGTTTAACCATAAAATTAAATAAATAGAAATAAAAATAGTTAATTTTAACATTAAATATTAACGCGTTAAGGGGTTCCACCAGTGTGAAACTTTCAAAAAATCTTTTTTTTTTTTTGCATATTTCGATAGTTAATAGTTTCAAGAATACTGTGTTAAAATTTTAAGTTTGAATTTGCAATAGTTTTCGTATAGCAGCTTTTTAAAGAGCAATTGGTCGAGCGTTAGGGACTCAAAATGCCCTTCACCCTTGTTGTTTCAAAATGCCACCACTTTGTTAGATTTCAATATTTTTCAAAAATCCTGGTTCGCGGTATAGAAAATATCTCCTCATTTAACGAACAATTTTAATTTTTTTATTTTAGGCATTCTAAAGGATGAAATCGTGGCAGCAGTTACACGATATTTTTTTTTCGGATGTTGTTAATAAATCCTCAAAGTTTCAAAATAATTCACGAAGTCCTTTTTTGTAAAAAAAATTACTAAAAATTATTTCGTTTCTTAACCGTCACACTGGTGGACCCCCTTAACATCAATAGAATTTATATTCGTAGAAATTCAATTAGTTTATTTTTGAATTTTTATATTTGTATTATAGTAATATTAAATTATTAGTTATATTTAATATTTAGGTTTAAATAATAAAAAAATTACTGAAGTAAATAAATAGTTTTTCATTTTTCCTAATTGACTAAAAGGTATAGAAAGTAGAAAAATACTTACGAATGGTGAATTTGGAATACTTCCATGATTTACACTTGGACTTTGATTTGCAGAAATGCTTTTAATTTTCTTCTTAAGTCTCGATGGACATTTGTCAAATATATGAAGAAATTCTGCAGTTAGCTGTTGTAATAATTCAGCTGTAACAGTCTTATCGACGTACCAAAACCAATGCCTCCCCTCATTGCTTTGTGGTATCTGAATAAAAGTAACAAATTCAAAGTATTCATTAGGAACATATTTTTATGTTAATCCAATTAATGAAATTAATGAATAATATTGAGTTACTTAAATTACTATTTTAGAAGATTATAAAGGGTGCGTTAATGGTCCCGAGGAAAATTTTAAAAGGTAGTAATTCTAAGTTATTAGATATTCAACGATGAAGATTTCGTTATTTAGACAGTTTAACTAATTATACCTTTATTATAGAGTATCTTAAAAATGAAGCACTAAGTTAACAAATAAAAAATGATAAATAAAAATCCGTTTAAAATTAATTCTAACCTCTTAAATTTTTTCCAGCATCATTACTACGCAAAAACAAAAATATAAAACAGTCAATGTTACATTACCTCCCAATTTGACCATTTACTCGCCAAATGTATACAAAAGCAGGCAACCACAGTCGGTTTGTATTGTAGACACATTGTTGTCAAATGTAAACTGCAAAAAACATTTCGAATGTCATCCAATAATAAATAATAAATATGGAGCTTCTATTTACATTTTATACATAAATTTATGTACATATTCAACATTAAAATAAACTTGCTTGGTGCATTGCTATTTTGTATATTGTACTTTAATCTATCGAATAGAATGATATTAAGTTTAACAGAATGAGAGCCTAAAATCATTTGGTAACAAAAGTCTATTTTAAATGTGGATAAAAATTATGAATTTTCTATTTGAAATACACTCTAATTTAATTTAGCAGTTAATTCATTAATACACTTACAAGATTAATTCAATGTTTCAGCATTAAAATCACCAAAAATAAAACAATAATTATATCTCTCCGTACAAAAATTATAATTTAAAATTAAATTATGGTTTTGGTATAATAAATAAAGTATAATTTAATTTTAAATTATAATTTTAGAGTTAAGTAAATGGTATAAAGTACTTAAAAAGAAATGTAGGTACCTGTTTGATGCCATGAAATATGAAGTCTGAGCTAAATCCTTGCTTGCTAAAAAAACAAAATTGAAATAAATTGTTAATTGGTTTATAGTATAAATGTTACATAAGTATTTTAAATTAAATACTTAATTATTTTTCAAAATTAATAAATTCTAAATTTATCACATGACTTCATAAATCTCAACTAAAACATATACTTATGAGTATAAACAGCAACTACCATTTCATGAAAAATATATCCTTGTTACATTAATATATGCAATTAAAAATATATGTGTGTGAGAAAAGTTTAATTTTATATAAATTTTCAATTATTTAAACGTTTTCTAAGATTTACTTTCAATTCAAAAAAGTATCACCTCTTTTTATAAAATACAGATTTTCTTTCAGCTCAAATTAAAATCATATATATGTATAAAAAAATATATAAAAATTATTTATTATATAATTCTTATTTTATTATACAGGGTGTCTCAGGGAACTAGGCCAAGCTATATATCTTTGAACGTTTTGGAGATGGATAAAATTGTCTTATGTCAAAATTAAATGGCATTAAACGCTACATATTCATATGAAACTTTTATGTGTTTTTGTGCATCAGTGCAGTTGCAAAGTGCAATTGTACTTTTTTTTTTTAAGGGAAACTCTGATTTTGAGTAGATTAACTGATGCAGTTTCTCACACCCTACAAAACATACTAATAATGTTATATCTAAAAATGGTTACTTTCATTATTATTTTCACTTTAAATATTCTAAATATTAAATTCAAGAATGTGTAACCTTAGAAATATCACAAATTACACAAAGGCAATTACAGAACATAATAAAAAGCATTCAGAAAAGAATAAAGAAATGTTTAGTGTGCGGTGGAGGGCCATTTGAATATCTCCTGTAGGGTAAGTAGTGAGAAATGATAAAATATCTTATTGATATCATATCATTATTAGTATGCATTGTAGAGGGTGAAAAACTGCACTGATTAATACATAAAAATGCATAAAAGTTTCATAGGAATATATATAGCGCTTATTGCTGTTTAATTTTGACGTAATACATTTTTCTCCAGTTCCCTGAGACACCCTATATATATATATATATATATATATATTATTTCTATTATATTTATATTATATTCAAATATATATTATTTCTAATGTACATCAAAAAGAATTTAATATTTTAAGCATAAAATTATCTGAATTATATAATAATCTCAATATAAAGAATTATTTCGATTGTATGGTGGTCGATTAAAATTTCTTGGACAATTATAGTCCTCTTATGTTAAGTTACATAAAAGGAATTTTTATTAAATAAATATTATCATAACTAACCTTTAACAAGTTGACAACACCTAACAACATGAGTATGCGGATGATCAATTGCTACATCAAATCCCAAAGTTTGCAGTAGAACATTTTCATTGAACACTAAATCTTGAGCTTGTTCTAAATATTGCTGTAAAATAATAATACAAATTTATTTATATATCAAGAAAACCTATATAACATATTTAAAAAAAATATAACTGTTGAATATCTACTGTATCATATAATGTACCATATAATATGTACATACAAAATGATGTAAATATCATATAAAATATCTGTTACAATTATTTTACTAAAACAAAACTAAAATAAGTTAAATATGATCCACTTACCTCAGATCTAATGTCAGGTGGGGATTGATCTCTGTGTAAACACAAATGTGCCATTTTGATGACATGTTCTAATTTTCGTGGTTGTTCTTCTACTTTTGCAGCTAAAAAGATAGCTGCTGCTGCTATCGCATTTCTGTGAAACTGCGATAACGAATGGAACACATAGAACCTGTGCATGTACACTATTGCTGTGTTGATACATAATTGAGACCTGTATAAGAAAAACAATAACATTTCAATTTTGCAAACATACTTTAAGATAAATTTGGAAAGACTAATTGAGCCATTTATTTTGAAAGTGGCCAAAGTCCATTTATACTTAAATTGAGATATTTAAGGATACTAATAGATAATTTGAAGCTATACATGTAATTACGGGCAATAGAAAATAATTGATAAATGGACTTAGGCCACTATCAAAATAAACAATTCAATTATAAGAAAGTAATACTTATAATTTAGATATTTAAGGGTGTAATGAAAAGGATATTAGAAAGTAGTTATGAGAAAGACATGCATTAGATTAAAAGAAATTAAACGTGAAAAGTAAAAATTTAGTTACGATGCTTGAAAATATGCTGATGGCAAATAAAGATTTAAATAAACAATAAATATACAGAGTGAAATAATTACATGCTCTATAAATATAAAAAATTATAGAAAAAATGGTGGTAACACGGTCTTTTATATATTGCTTTTCAATCTGTAGCTTAGTTTTCAAAATATTTAATTATACAGGTACTATTAGTTTGAAAATAACAGTCAGGTAATTGAAGTCAGACAACAGAGTTTTATTTCACTTCAACTGCCTTGCTATCATTTTATGATAGTACATTTTTATAATGAATTATCCTTAAAACTAAACTCCATGTAGAAAAGTGGTAAATGAAAAATCGTTTTACGATCACTCGATCTACAATCCCTTAATTGTTAATACAACTATTTATGTCTATAGAATAGTTTAGAGAAATATAAAACACAGAAATGGTGTATTAAATAACTTAAAGGTAATAAATTTTTCTACAATATGTAATACGTTGCATGTTTTGATAATAGTATTTGATTTGTATTTTAGAATTAATTTTCAAATAATATGATAAGATTTAATAAATCGAACAAGTCACTTATAAAAGTTAGATATTTTAACACAGTGTCTATATTGCAGAGAATAAAAAATGTTATTATATAACTTTAAATAAAGTGGAAAATAAGAATTTAAAGTTCTTAAATTTAAAAATGTGAAACATTTATATATTTAAAAGTTACATGAAATTGTTATTATTTCTCTAACTCTACCAAGTATGAATAAAATAAATCTAAATTAAATAATTTGAATATTAAAAGTATGAAATTATTTTAATTTTGATTTATCAATCTTTAGGCAATAGTAATTATAATTATAGAATAGTATAAATATTTTAATATTAAATAATTTACTTGTGATTAAAGTGTTATATAAATCTCTATAGAGAGCAATCAGTTTATAAAAGTTTTGTTTTTAAAACTTGAGCAATTAATGACTCGATAATATATTATTTTTAAACGAATTAAATAATTTAGAAGATATTTAATTAAAATTTGAAACTATAACTTAGTTTTAAGTCATCCCTATACTCTGCATAATAAAAAATTATTAAATAGTAAAGGAATCCTATATTTTTAAGCAACGTTTACAATAAATACAATTACTTTTAGACTGCACATTATTTTAAAATATTTTTCCAATTTAAAGCAAAAGAATATAGAAAATTAAAAGAAAAAGTAAGAATATTTTGACATTAGCATAAGTCAAGTCATCGTAAGCTATTCAAGAAATAAAGTTGTCATCGATAATATATATATTCATTGACAAGAAAAATAAACGGATAAATAATCATGTATATATACACTTACGTTAGGAGTTTTTAAACGTACGTAAGTAGTACACGTACATTTAAATACATTTTAATCGTAGAAACTAAGATAGAGTTGCGTCGAGTAGGAAATCCATTAACTATACTCGATTGTTGAAGCGCTTATTGCGAAGTACAATTAAACGATTATTTACTTCACATACAAATAGTTTCTCCAACACCTAATCTACATCGATCAGACCACGTTGCAAAATATCTGACTTTACGCTACCCAGATAAAATGAACAAGCATGGGTTCTCACACATTGTCAAGAGTGAAGCAAATAAAACTCCACGAATAATAAAGTCTTTAAAAACAAAAGAAAAGAAGGAACAGTCTTTCGAACGTTTCCAAGTGAAAACCTGTGAAACTCGAAAAACCTTCGCATGCGTTTTAACGCATGTTATTTTAATAATCTGGTCAAAATCCGTCGAGTGTGTCGAAACTTAAGAATAACATGCTGCTGCAGGTACGCGTCGTTCGGAAAATGCACCTGAAAAATCCGTGGTCGAGAAAAAAGTTAGGTTATGTCAACCAATAACCCACCACCATTTTCCGGAAGGAAAATCCCAAAAATCCATCTTGCATGGCACAAAAACAAAAGCTTAACCAAGAAGAAAGAATCTGTAACACGTGGTTACGACAAAATCTAACGGGAGGAACGGAGAGGAACGTGCAAGAATCTCGACTAGAATTGAAGAAAGAGGCGGAAGGAGAGCGAGAAAAGAACGAGGAAACTGGTGTGGAGCTAGTAAAAATATCATTGACAGTTACACGACAAGACGTTGGCCCATATCCTGAATGAAATTGGCCGCTTGTTGCCGGTAGCTTAATTCTTTATCCGCATCGATGCCGCATCTTCTGCTGGGCGTATTTGTTAGCTGTTCCTTCGTAAAGTACCATTTTTCGTCAGCCGCCATTTATATGTACACAGAACTTGGCACTGGCGATGCAAACTTCACGCCGAATTCGCGCGTGTTCGTCGAGTTTCGACGCTAACTTCACGTCGCACTTTTGAGCGGGCACACTACACAATCGCGTAACTCGCTTCAACACGCGGTTAACACAATATCGCAGAATCACTAGAGTGGGGGGCGGTTATGAGAGAAGTCCCACACACAACACGAGTCACTACATATGAATGAACCACGTACTACGCGACCTACACACATATACTCGACACGTGTGGTTACTGGTGTACGTGCTGCTCCTGGCTGTATGTTCAGAGGCTGGTCCGTTGTGTGCGTTGGCCTGTGGACTTGTGAGCGTGAAGCTGTGGAACAGCTATACTTGAGGAATGAGGGGGAAGGGAGAATGGGGCGGAGCCGCTTCTGATTGGTCGTCGCTGCATTAGCCTGAACTTCGTTAGAGGCGCGCTTTCCCCCACTCTCTCTCTCTCTTCTCTGATTTCTCACTTGTCGCTGTTTCTAGGACTTGACCTTGAACTTCCACCCCCCAAGCCCACCGCGACGACCATCCCCGTGAGATCCTTGGGAATTTCGGGGTGATTCCGCGGGGGTGTCTAGGCCATTCTTGAGATTCACTTGCGGCCCCGCTGCTTCTTCTTCCGTCTCTCTCCGACGAGACAGCGCCACACGCACACACACAAAGGCGTAACGCGCATGCGCGTGGAGGAGCAGCGTGAAGTTCGCCCGATTCAACAGCCGCGCATTTTCGTTCGTTTTTTCAAATTTCTTCCTGGTTTCCTCTTGGTTTCGCTAAATTTCGTCTTGCTTCGATTTTCTTCTTTCTTTTCTCTTTCTCTCTCTCTCTCTCTCTCTTCTATTTGAGCAACCTTTGTTCTAGGATGTAATGAAAGTTAAGTACAGTCCGTCGGAAAAGTTTTTCCTGTCCTTTCGCTCTCTCCTCGCTGTTATTTTTTATCCTCCGCTTCCTTGCGGCAGATTCGATCACCGATCGACTTGGCCGATTTGCCAAGGTGAAATTTTTTTCGTTTCTCACTGGAGAACGCGAACACGAGGTGCGAACACGTGGCACGACTCGCGCACACGTTCACTTGTATTCTTTTTTGACGACGAGCACCGGTGGTTTCACCCCTTGGCTTTCAAGGTCGCGGTGCGTTTGGCGAACTTCAATGCAGCGAGTTTTCTCGACGAGGGTACGGGAGGAGACTCCGGAACTGGAACTCGTGGCTGATTTTGCGAGTTCCGGACTCTATCGGGAGTTTCGGGTTTTCCTGGAAGGTTCGTCGGCAAAGTTTGTGAGAAACCACGTGGTTTATAATCCAGAGACGCTTAGTGTCCTCGTCGATTGGAATTTGAAAGCGATCTGGTTTAAAATCTGGAAGCGATTCGACGTATCGCCGTCATATCCGGGAAGATCCTGCGCACTTGGTCATGCGTACTGGTCGCACCTGCGTTCATAAAAGTCAAGGTTTATGCGCATGCGTAAACTAGCACACGGTACTTTTTCATGGAAATGCATGTGAGCTTTGTTCGAATGCTCTTATGCAGAGGGCACAAGGAGCGTTCTAGGATGATTACTTTCACCTTGATCTGATCTGGATCAATGAAAGTTGCTTCCTAGGCATACTTTAATGATTCTACTCTTTAAAGATGCAGCAGGGATTGCAAGATTAGACATTGGGACACTCTTGAACTATGGCAAAACCTGGGGGACTTAGCATCGATTGCTGCTACGTGGGCTTTTGAGCAAAACTCGACTCTGACTCTTGCACGAGCAAGTCTCATAGAAACATCTTGTAGAATTAAAGGTCTTTCGCTTCCACAATGTAGGTGGTAAATGTGAAAAGAATCTTTGGTAGAGAACTGAGTAAACTTAAGCGACAAATAGTAATGCCTATCTAGACTCAGGTGTTCTAGCTTCGCCCTATGTAAAGTGTACAGACTTGTGGAAACAACGATGCTGCTTCTCTATGATCAATCGACAATCACAAGATTCCGTTTTCTAAAGCTTAAAGAGTAGATTCCAGTGATTAAGATTTGATTCTAAGTTATTCATATTCGAATAATTTAGTACTCGCATGTAGTTTTTGGAATTATGAAACGTATGAAATGTACAAACACATTGCATGAAAATAGATATATTTCCGTAGTATATACAATAGTACTGTAATTTTATATTAAGAAGGTAAGTACTTTACACAAAGTTTGGGAAAGTCATGAGGTTGGTACAGACATCCGGTTTTATACATATTACAGACAGAATCGCTTATCTCCCCATACCCTCTCTCTATACACATTTCAAACGCTTCTCTGCGCAACTGTTCATCGATCAAAGCGCGAGAGCCAGGATAAGAAAAGCTTGATAGCATCTAAAGATGCAAGACGTTACACCGAAAGACAAATGTTTCCCCTCTCAAGAAACTCGTCGAGCATTTTCATCGCTATACTGCTATTCCAAATAGATCACGATTGCCAACGAATACCTCGAGGCTTCATTAACTTGGCGCAAGCTTGTTATCAATGATCTCAGAGCAGAGATGAAACAACGATCGCGTCTATCAATAAGGAAAGGACAACTTCTCAAAAAGCAACAACGGTGTACAGAAAGATTCTTCTATACCTTGTAACGCGTTCAATGTGTTTACACCAACTTCATAACCTACCTGAACTTTGCAACTACGAAACTCAATGTTAACACGTGAATCTGCAGGAATCACGCAGTTTACTATGAAGAAAAATGCGGTGCTTCGAATTCTCGGAAATAATGTACGACAGTTCCAAAAACTGGAACGCTCGATTCACGTTGGGAGAGACATATTTACTCCGGAAAATCCTGCTTTCTCTCACACATACATACATATGTATATCATACATACGTACATACATATACATATATAGAAATATTCTTACACGATTTACAAGAACCGGAAAAATCGTCCCTCTCTCTCTATCTCCATTTCTCTCCCGCTTTCTCTCTCTCTTTCTCACTTGGCATATTTTTAATTCAGCTGATTTTTAATAATCTTATCGCTGCTCCGAACCTTCGGGTGAACGTGATGCGTTGTGCTCTGACGTACGTACGTATACACATGTACATATATATATATATACACGCAAACGAACCATATACCTACGTATATGCGGATGAATGTATATAAACACACGTATGTATAGTATATACGCGCAAAAAACAGAGATAAATAAAAAGGTTCGGATGCACGAGTCTCAGCACTGTCCTTACTATGGATAATATTTTGCAACTATCGCGGTAAGAATCTCTGAAAAAATACGTCTGGCAACTTCGCCTACTTGGTTGCCACGGATTTACTCGCAATTATCGCGAAAACGAGTCACTGGCCGCATAATTAATCAGTCAGTTAGAAATTTGTACATACATCGACAGAGCTTGTACCAGCACTCCATGCACCTACAAAATGGCGGAGGGCCAAACTGCTCGAATCAACGCAGGAAATTCCGACGACTTTTCAGGAAGAATTTGCGCGGCTCCCACATCCGAACTGGTGGAATTTTCCTGGGATGAAAAACCGATCATTTTTTTCTGCTGATTTTCCGCGCGAAAAACGACGCCTTTCGTGAATTTTCGCGGGATTGGACAATTTTTCAAGCATTCGCGCGACTACCGTAGATAAGTAGATGATGCATTGACCAACTGGGTTGAAGTTTTATCTAGTTTGCAGTTGAATATCTTTATATACGTTTCGAGGAGAGAGGGAGAAAAGGAGAGAGAGAGAGAGAGAGAGAGAGAGAGAGAGAGAGAAAGAGAGAAGCAGATACGAGGTACGTATATGTCTCACCGTCCATATTCCGCGCATACATCTGTGTGTTACGGCAGAGCGAACGTGTACGTGTGCAGCTTCGGTGCGTGGAATTATTTATTGTGTGTATGTGTAACTGATTTTGGAAACGAACATTGAAACGTATTGAATTGAGAAGTAATTCTGAAAATTGTGCTGTTTTTTGTTTGCTAATATATATATACACATCTATATATATATAACGTGTATATGTATATATATATATATATATATATATATAAGTGTATTGATATATTCATATGTGTATGTACGTATATTTTATGTTTTATGGATGTATGATGTAGGTATATAAGGATATATGTAATTATATGAGAAAGAGGAATATGAGTTGGATTTGAGTATTTTAGTGTAATTGTCTATGTAAAAAGTTGTGTTTTACAAACGGTTAGCTGTGGTTATAGTTTTGTCGACATTATTTCTTAACTTTGGAATTCAATTATAACAGCAAGTAACAATGTTTGTCATAAAAAGACTCTTTCCTATTTATTTGTAAATAAACTACATTTATTGTTTGGTTGATGCACTAAAATAAATTGAACGACTTGCAAGAAAGGATAGTTACTGCTTTTAGTTTATATTTTGTCTACTATAGTAGTAATTCTAGTCTTCTATCGTTAATTTTACATTATTAATTGTTTTAATCAATACACTTAAGAGTTCGTGTACGTTAAATCATGGTTAGGTTTAGTTTTCCTTATATAAGAGACGAGTACTAATTTTACTATTTTTGTTGAAGTTATGTTTCGAGTACCAAAGATTGCCATGCCTGCAACCACATCCAATGTGATTACGAAGCAACAGAGTCCTACTACAGAGTGTGCGTATACATCTTACGAGTGTAAATTACCTGTGATAGAAGGCTATGCATACTGTTCAAAGCATATTTTACAAGACGAAAATGCACCTTTTAAACAATGTGGCTTTGTGTATAATATCAATGGTAGGAAGTGTACAAATCCAGCACCAAAACCAGATAGGAGAGATATAACGTATGTTATAATATGTTTTATTAATTGATATACGAAGAATTTTAAATTTAAGCCTATATATTTATTTATATTTATTGTCTATTAAATTAATCGTAACAAAATAATATAAGATTGTGGATTATGTGTGTGTATGAATTTCTAGTTATTGTGCGGAACACACAAGAAAGGCACAAATAGCACGTGTTAAGTCAACATCCCGTCATTCTTTATCAGATACTCCAGAAATGTCATTGCTGAATTTAAAGCATTATATTAAGTCAATTGGTGATTCATGTGCAGAGAACAATGAAGAAGATAACAAAGTTAAATCATTGGATCCTTTCAGTACGTTACTTATAATAAATACATATAATCTCATGAGCATAAAGTACAGAATAAACTTTATACCATATTTAAATTATATTATTCAGTATAATACATAATACTATTGTACAAAAACTAGTCTTATATAACACAATTTAATATTCTATTTTTAAGGAATATTAAGTTATTTAATTGATTTAACTATGATTTTTAGCCGAAATAGATGCTTTAAAGGTAAATGCAAGTGTTTGCGATATACTAGATTATGCAAGTTCTTCGGAAAGTGATGTTGAGCCAACAACAGTAAGCGAAACATTTAGAACAAATTTCCTTGATGATAGTGATGAAGAATGTTTACATACTCCACAAGAAGATCCACTTAAGTAAGTTCAAGTTATACAAATAGTTATATGCACATATATAATAAGTATTTATTATTTATATAGTAAAATATTTGTAGAAAAATTGCTAGTTTGCTTATGCTTGTGCATTTTAAAATCTTTTTATATAAGATATCATTATAAATTTGTAATTTATAATACATAACTATTATTTCAGAAGTATATTCTAACGTATTTTGATAACACAGTAACTTATAAACCTTTATTATTTATTTTAATATAGAATTACATATTGTTACATACATTAACCAATTTCCACGTAGTTGCTTTTTGCAAAGATAAGACACTGATTACTCTGTAAATCATCAGTATCAATTTTTTAAGGCACGCAGGAATCTATACAGCGGAAGAAGTCGTATATGTTGCAAGAGAAAAATTGATACGATTGCAGTCTCTTTACATTGATCAGTATAGAAGGTTGCATTACATACTTAGAGAGAAAAGGAGAAAATATTTACAGGCATTAAAGAAAGAGAAAGAAAGCTTATGTAAGTAGAAATTTTTATGAAATCTATAATTTTTATTTTAGAGTTTAAGTAAAATATGTGTAATAGATTAACGAATTTTTTTTACTCAGTAGTTAGATTACTTTTAATATATAAATTTTCATTATTTTGTTTGAGCATTTCTGTTTTTATTTTATATTACATAGGTAGTATACACGACCAACCTAAAACAACTGCGAAAGAAAAAAAATTATATGAGAAACTAAAAGCTTTAAATCGATACCATAGACGTAGTGGAACGGAAGCTGTCTTATATAGAAAATATTTGGAACGTCGTGCGCAAGTAAGTAAAACATACTTTTGCAATTTCTTACGACAAGATGATAAATGTGAAAACATAAATTATAATAATTGGAAGTGAAATCATAACATATTTTGTATTACAATTGTGAATCTCAAAAACAGGCCTGAATTTTGTAAATATTTTCAGGTTAGTGATGGTCCTGCACAAAAAACACCAAATATTTCCAAATGTATTTTTACTGAAGGTGGTGTAAAGTGTGGTGAGCGTACACTTCCTTCTGCGAAACATTGTCGAAAGCATATACTTAAGGTAAATTACTTGAGTTACAATTTCTTTTTAAATTTTGTGTCAATATTTATATATTTTTATTTGATGTAGGATCAAAATCAAGTATTATTTAAAGCATGCGGAGCAGTAAGAGCAGATATAGAATGCCATGAACCGATTCCTGTAATATTTGACACAAATTGTGTTTTTCACATGAATCTTCCGCCACAATGTAAATTAGAGTCAATGAAGGTATTTTAATTTTATTAGTTGTTTTTTTTATAGCACATTAATAATTTAATGTTATAAATTTGACAATTTCAAAGCAAATGACATTCATTCTTTTGAAATCAAAAAAAATTAAATTATAGAATACAAACAAAGAAATTTTCTTTGCTTTTCTTTCTCAAATTTAGAAAGTATTTTTATTTAACACGTTAAGCGCCACACCGGTCCCTAGGAATCGGCGCTAGACTTTCAGTTCGGGTCACGCCGGTCCGCGTAGACCGGTGGCAGACTTTTCGTTCTGATCGTGGCCTGAGCGGAACGGCACGTGAAAACGGCATGGCGTTTAACGTGTTAATGTTATTTCATTGTAAAAGAAGTCTTAATATAAAATGGAAATGTATAAATATAGTGTATATATATATGAAGGAGATACATGCTCTTCAAATGTAAAATATATAAAGTATATAAAAGGAGATCAAAACTTTATTATAAAGTATTAAGCCATAAATTCTTCTACTTAAAAATGTTTAATCATTACAATTAATATTTTAAATTATGTACATTTCTTTGTAAAGAAAAAATAATTTTTTTCGTTTACTGGTGATTATTCATTCTCTTCATGTATCCTTGTCTTTTCTAAAAAAAAGAACACATATTAACCCTTTATGTCCTTGATCATTTAAATTTCATATTATTTCAATAATTGAATCTATAAGTTAGTCTCTGATTTGTATCCATAAGTTAAATTATCTCTAAGTATTTTTAAGTTTAGTTCTTATATATTTTGTTAACATTTAAATTTATATATTTTCATAGTTTGAAGCCCAAAAATCAACATGCCAAGAAAAGCCAATTATAGATACTCAATCAATGGAAATTGATGTAGTTGGAGAGACTCAAGAAATCGATCCAGATGATGATATGGCAGGATTGATGAGAGAAATGAGTGATGCTACTAGTTCGAAACCTATTTTCAATGAAAGTATAAATAGTGAAGCTAGTACAGACACAGCATTTAGTTTATCAGCTCAAATGAGTGATAAAGATGAACTTGTTTCAGTATGATAATATGCTTTTAATATTAAAAGTTTGTCAATTGTAGTCAGTTCCTTTGCTAAATACAAAATGACACATTAACATGAGAATGTTTATTCTAAATAAAAATTTAATTTTTTTTTTCTACATTGAAGCGTAATTATGCTTGTTACTTATTTTATTCTTTTAATTAAATTTATAAAATTTAATATCTTACGTAGAGTCCTAATTTTATAAAGTACTCAAGTATTTGTTATATTATAAGTTTTTAAATGTATTATAAATGTAAGAAGCATTTATATTACATTAACTACTTACTTAAAGATCAGCTATCTGACTCTTTTAATTATAAATTTATTACAGTATTGTCCGCTTAAGTATTTCAATTTTGAGTTCGTTGGAAAACACTTAATTTAAGCGAGAAATTATTTTATTGTTATTCTCTTTGAGAGTAGAAAATTGTACCTCATGTTGTTTGAACCGAGTAGAGAACAACAAACATAGCGAGGATGACTTTTAGGCGTATAATCGCAGCAAAATATGAGATACTGAAGCAGACACTACTGTAGTACTTACATGTGGAAAAGAAATATTGAAATGAGAAATCAAATATCAATGAAAGTATAAAAGTGATATAATAATTAATTTATGTAAATTTAAGAAGTGAAAACAAACATCTACATAAGATTTAACAAATACTATTTTATATTGTAGATTGATATATAGTATGCAGTGCATGAATTTAATATGTACTTTATACTCATTTTCTTCTAGTGATGTTAATCTTGTCAATATAAATTAAAAGAAATTAAAAAACTTATTTATATTTTTTAAAATTAATTTAATGTTAAATTATAACTAAATTATACTTTATTTGATTGCTTTTAAAGAGTCATTGGTGTATATAATTTATACAAAAAGAAATGATGGGACACAATAAAATTTATAAATTAAATTTGTTATTCTTTATTATTATACTTAATAAACCTTTAAATGGCGCAAGTAAAAAAAGTGTAATATGTTTAATTTTTTAAAGAAATTAATCTTAATAACTGCTTAATATCATAAAAACAAAAAATAATAGTTTTATTTTTTCTTCAAAATTTAGTCATTAGTAATAGTAAAAAATATCGTAACTTGAATGTTTTTAACTAAGGAAATTCATAATATTTTATAATAAAATTGAAGACTTATTTTGGGATATCATGTAGAATCGGTCTCTCTCTCCCTTTTTCTCCCACTCCCACTCCCTCTCCCTCACCCACACTTTTCTTATTAAATTCGCTCCTAAATTCAAAACATTTAAGCAAACGCAAGTTGACACATTATACTTGATTTCTTATGAAAAATATATTTTAAATAATAATAAATGTGTTGATAAACGATTCGTTCAATTATAACCCCTAATAATATTAAATTTCCATTACCATATACAAGGTGTCACAGTGACTCCAGGCCAAATTTAAAGAGGTTGTAGGGGAGGATAAATGGAACATATTTTATTCACATACTTGTGGTCCATGACCTTTCTATATGGAGTATAGTCTCGAAATTTCATCTGTTTTTGATGTGACTGTACAGCCGCTCCAATATCGTCGACACTTGGCGTGTGCCCCGTTCACCTCATTTCAATCTTCTATGGCAAATTTTTGGTATAATTTTTTTTTTTTTATAAGAAAAATTTAAAAGAGAAATTAAAAGAAAATACTTTTTCTTCTTTTAAGAAAAAACATTCCGAAAGTCTACCATAAGATTGAAGTGAGGAGCATGTGATACGCGCCAAGCGACGACGGTATTGGATCAGCTGTACAGTCACATCAAAAATAGGAGAAATTCCGATGACCTCCAGATAGAAAGGTTATAAACCACAGGTATGTTAATAAAAACTGTTTCATTAATCCTCCCCTATAGTTATTCTGCTATTATACTATATTGCTTCATATGCTATTTTAGATAAAAAAAAAATGATAAAGGACTCGGACTTACTTTCAGGAGTAACCCCACTAAAGGAAGTGCGGTTACTTTGTAACACCCTGTATACAGTGTTTCAATGAGGTATGACCAAATTTTAAGGAATTATAGGGATAGTGGTTCTAAGACGATTCTTTATTTACTACTTTTTGATCCGAAGTTTAATTTTCAGGATATACAACGATGAAAGTACTGTTGTTTAGACAGAGACAGTCAGATAGTTGAAGCGAGATGACGTTACTCTGTTTCGCTTCGACTATCGGAGTCTCTGTTTTTAAAAATAACATGAGGACTCAACCTCTTTAAAGAAGTGCGATAGTTTTGCAGCTACCTGCACAAATCAAAAGTAAATACCAGTTTGTAAGATGGGCAATTACTCGATGCTGAAATTACGCAGTTTCAAGGCCATGTGTAGTATCGCTACCCTTACTACTGCAATTTTTATCGCGCTATCCCACGATATCGATGTCAGAATCCCCACAAGCATCGACAAATTCTTCATTGTCAAGGTCGTCGACACCTTCGTCAGAAGTCTCACGGCGTTGCGCATCAGTATCGAAAGCATGTAAGTATTCTCTGTTTCTACGTAATTCCTTTCTTAGTCCGTCTCGTTCTTCTCCAATTATCTTTATAAGTTCCAGACTTTGCGCGAATTGAGATGCCAAAGAACGACAAATCGCTTGGATCGAAGCAACGGGCACCAGAGGTTGAGTATGCCAGGAATGACCTCTGGATACAGGACACCCTGTAGCTTTGCAAGCCGCCGAAACTGAAGTCGACGATGTACCACGTGACGCGAGAAAGGCTTCCACTTCCGTTACATTTAAAGCAGAGTTTACAATCTCCGCCAATCGATTTGTTTCATTGGTAGCAATAAACAACGATCGCGCGAGTTTCTTGTCTATTCCTGATGGTTCCGTTGTCACGTCTGTGATATTTTCAAAATCTTCCTTAGGTATATTCAAAATATCCGCCACTAGCGATTGCTTCTCCTTCAATGTCTTACTGACTATCTCATTGTTTCGCTTTAGACGTTCCAACGGTGCAAGGATTGCGTCAGCGACGTGTACTGATGGAGGAACTCCATTGTGACCTTCCACGGAATCTGCCCATAAGAACTGCATGCGAGTGATCTTACGCAGAGATTTGTTTATCACGCGCGTTTCTGAAGCTTTAATTTCAGGTGTTTGTCGGGACAGTAGTTGCCGCTGTGATCCTGGCAAAGCTTGTTGCGGAACGTAAGGTCCAGACGCAGAAATGTCAGCGGCAGTTGCTCCTTCGCGATCGATGATCGCAGAGTCACCATCGTCGGTTTCCTCTTCAGGCTCTTGATCCGGTTCAATGTTTTCGAAAATGACATCAGGTTTTGTCATTGATTCCTCCACTGTTGAAGCAGGTTCTCCCGAATGCGGCGCGATGGAAGTCGACGATCTTTTGCCGTGTCTGTCACGAGCTTTGTAGGCCTCGACAGCGTCAGAGATCCGATGATACCACGACTCCCTTTCAACTGACGAAGCTGCCGCTAGATTATAGATATGGCCTCCGTTCCTAGAAGTATTCACCAAGTACAAGGAATTCTTGTCAGCTTCGTTGTGTCTAACCAAGGCTGTGGAAAGTTTGATAATGGGGCTCTTGTCTGCATTGCCTATGATCATGAACTTCAAAATGTATTTCTCATCTTGGCGGTGCAATAGAAGTATCGTGTCGTCCATTAAAATAACGTGTAAATCCACAGGCTTCAATTTACTCTGCTCGGTTTTTCGCCATTGCAATGGACCTTCGTGGATAATCCTGCGTTTCGTGATGTCGAGATTCTTGAATTCCTGTATAGTAGGATGATCGAATTTTTCCAAAGTTAATCTATCGATAATTCTCTGTACCTCGGCTAACCGTTGATGGTTTTCAGCTTCTCTCACAGCCTGATTAACTTTGCCGACGATTTCCTTGCTCCGTTCCAGACTTCGTAATACGGCGATCGTCTCTTTCTCATTGCTCCCCGCGGTGTACTTAGCGAGTTTTTCGAGCAGCAAGGGATACTTGGTCAGCCTCAACGTTCCGGTTAGAATATGGTCCTTCAACTGCAGTCTTCTGCACAAGGGATTCGCCTCGATTTCATTGAGGAACGAATTGAATTTCGGATCCTTTTTGCGTCGTTCTCGAAGAGAGTCCAAAGCTATCTGCTGCTTCGCGCAATAAACTGTTGCGGCACGCTCGAAGGCTTCTCCAGCTTCGCCGTCGAACATCTCCAGCAGCAATTGCCCGACGTCACCAACGCGAGGGCTCTCCCTCTTTTTAAGTTTCATCGCTTGATTGAATCGCGAGTGGATCGTTAGCATCTCGTCCAAATTAGAGAACAGCAATTGCATTTGGTCCACGGGAAGCAGCTGGACCTCCACTAGGGGCCTGTGAAAGACACGGGAGAGAACTTTCAAGGCTCGGACGTGAGACCTTTCGGTGTGAAACAATTCGTTGATCACCTCCTGTCTCTTCTTCTCGGTGATGCTGAGATGTGCAGGAACCTCGTCGGCGACTCCCACGCTCCAATCGGGAGGATCCGGCTCGCCATCAAGGTCACTGTCCCACGAGATAGACGCGCTCGCAGGCCCTGTCGTAGGTTGAGCTTGCTCGAGACTCGTATTTGGACTGTCCAAGCTGCTCGTCGACAAATTACTGTTCGACAAACTACCAGCCAAACTGCCCAGAAACGTTGATCCGGTTGATTCCCGACCGTCGCTCGTCTTCGAGAGGTTAGGGTCGCTGGTCTTCCGCTTTTCCCGTAACTGCCGTTTATGACGAATGCGTTCCTTGTAGCTTTGAGACCTATTGACGTTTGATCTCTTCGGCTTGCTGGAAATATTTTGCTGCACTATTCCGGAAATGTCTTCTCTCGTCGAAGGACCTTCCACATTACCGACGTGCTCGGCGGTTCCGCAGAGGGAAATTCGACCTCTCTCGTTACTGCTACGAGCGTTTCCGGTTGCACCGCTCCCGCGATGTTCCTCGTCCTCGCCATCTATCAGCGCGGCACTCTCCTCCTCGCCTTGCCTGATCCTTTCGACGTGATGCGCCTGACCCTCGAAGTGAAGGTGATGGGACGACGAAGGTTTTATCTCCGAACGAATTTTCTCCATAAACTTGCCAATACGATCATTGGCCTTTTCTTTTTTATTGACCAGTGGACCTGGACAATCCTCTTCTATCGCGCGTACACATTGGCGATGCACGTTGAAGGAACAATCGCCGCACTGGTAGCCTTGAGGACCAATGCCACCGATGATCAACTGACAGTAATTGCAGTACGTGAAGGTGAGATATTGGTGCGCTACGAACTGGTGGCCCCTAATCGTCACTTTTCTGCTTCTTCCCGTAAGCAGCCTCGCTCTGATGTTTGATCTGTCTTTTGCGACAAATGTGGGTACTCTTTCGAGAGTCGCCGGTCGAACCTGGAAAATTTTCGTGAGTATCGTGGCCAGCCCTGCTGCTATCGTAAACTGTCGAAGGTCAACGTTTTCCTTCTCCATGTCTTCCAAATAATGCTCCATTTTAGGTAACAGATAAGTCTCGATAATCCTGGTCTCCCGCGCTTTATCGCTGCCACTTTCATCCAGCTGAGCATCGCACGGGCCAAACAACGCACCCAAACCCGCGGTTCTTTTCTCTCTGAAATCCGCGAGCTGTTCCTTCAGCTCTTCTTTCGCGCGCGTTCGTGCCTTCCAGAAGATTTTCCGCAAAATTTCCTCCTTATCGAATTCCTTCAGAAGAACATCGTCGACCTTGTGCGCCACGTTTTCATCCACATTGTGCAGTCGAAGAGGTGCGCCAGGTACCAGAAAACTGGAATGAATTTCATAGGCCCACTTTCTCATCTCTTTGGCGCTGCCTTCCTTGTATAGATCCGTCACCAAATAAAATAGCAAGCTGGAAGGATCGCTGTTTGACAAGACATAATTGATAAATACAGCGAGATGCGCGTGATGTCCCCATAGCCTGGAAAATGATTGGAATGGACCGTGGTCCTCTAACTGGCCAACTTCTTGATCGCTGATATCATCATCCTCCATCGATATTATGGGCAATTGTAACGTCGACAAACCGGAGATGCATTCGCTTAAAGCTGAGGAAGCGCAATCGTTTCTTAGATTCGGTGCCGGACTTGTTGGAGGTATAGTTCCCAGAGAGGTTGCGCGAGAAGGTTCGTCCAAATCATCATCGTTGGGAGCGACGTGCTGAAGTGGAGAAAAATAAGTCATCGATTCGCTGGCTATTAATCGTCTGCTGGCTTCTGCGGGTGACATCATTGTCACCCCCAATTGCTCCGGGCTGGATCTTGTTCTGGAGTTAGACGCGCCACGTCTGGAAGTTGAAGGCGTTGAATGATGATGACGTTCCATCTTTGGCCGGATCGCGTTCAGCGTATTTGCGATAGATGGATGTCTAGGAGGCAACGGCGGTGGAGATGTTTGTACGGTTAAGAAGTCACGAGAGGTTAGGGCGGTGATCCGAAGCTGATGAATAATTACCAGGGCAGCGCGAGGTGCTTGTTACCGACGAGTAAAATTGTTCGTTGACTGTAATCGCGACGTGTTGTTCCTGCAAGGTGTGCACACTCCTCTCTACACCCGCTGATTCTGCTTGAAACGACGAGAGATGTTATTTGCACATCCAGCTCCAACTTTGGCGAATTCGTTGCATGCTTTATCCACGCAGCTTTGTCCTTTCTTCAACATCGGCTGGAATGTATGAACTCTTTCGGTTTCCAGTTGCCTTCTTTTCCCATGCTTCCGCGGCGAAGACCCAGGCTTCCTAAGTAATTTATAAATCATACACATGTGTTTTCTCTGTGAGTGTGCTGAGGGGAGCGATTAGTTTGGGAGACCGATAATCGATAGATTTTCATGAATTTTTTCTTCAGGGCAAAAATGATTGAAATGTTTCGATAATTTACCAATCGTTTGTTTGTATCTTATAAACTATGTTTACAATTTTTTTTTTTTTCATTTTTCTGCAACGCGTGATAAAGGTATTTTAGCTATCCTCTAGGCAAGTCAACGTCTGCATTGACCACTTGTGTGCACTCTGGAGGTCGTAATTTTAATTTGTATATTATTTATATTATTATTGTGCATCTCTGTAAGAATATAATTTAAATTATATTCTTAAGAAAATTTCTAAGAATATGAACTAAACTTTATTCAAAATTTATTAAAAAAAGATTTATTCGCTTATTTTGTTGTAAGAAACATATTTCAAATAAATAAATCATACCGATCTTTGGTTCATATTCTTAGCAATTAAAGAAAATGTGTATCGCTTTTAAAGACGATTGATTCATGAGTTTTTGAGTTATCGTGCACGCAGTGGCATATAAAAAATCTCATTTCGAAAAAAATGCGTTTTAAATTTCGGTTTAAAAGTCTAAGCGCTTCATTATACAGGGTAAGGTGTAACAATGATCTCAATGGAAATTTTAAGGGGTTGTAAAAGGGATTATTCTAAAACAATTTTTTATTCACCACTTTTTGACTTCGGACTTAATCTCCAAGATACAGTGTGTCCGGAAATAAACGCGCTTCCTGTTAAGGAGTTATTCCTGACACAAAAATAAGTCGAAAAGTCCTTAGCCACTTTTCAAACCGGAGCTTGGTTTTCAAGATATTCGATAACAAAGATATTATTAGTAAGACAGAGACAGACAGATAGTTGAAGCGAGATAGCATCATTCTGCCTCACTGCAACTATCTGTCTGTCTCTGTCTTACAAGTAATATCTTTATTACTGAATATTTTGAAGGTCAAGTTCCGGATTGAAAAGTGACGACAGACTTTTAACCTTAATTTAGTGTCAGTAATCACCCCTTAGCAAGAAGTGCGTTTATTTCAGGACACCCTGTAGATGCCATTAGTGGAACCTTTCAATCGTATGGGGAATATCAAAACCCCATACTTTCTGTATATTCGTTCTGAATAGGTTTCAATACTTAGGAATTGCTAAATCATAGCTGTGCTCGGCATGTGGAATTACATATACTTAGGATATCTTAGAAAATAATAAAAATTTTTTAAAAGTGTTTATAATTCTGTTTTTCTGCATTAACTAAGAATTAACGTAATTTTTATTTGTTTTTGTCCATGGTTTGATTTTTAATGACTTTAGCAATACAATTTGTTAAAACTTAAAAGAAGCAAGTATCTTTATTCTTACAGTTAATTTATACAGGGTGTCCGGAAAAAAAGGAGACATATTTTGAGGAGTGGTTCCTAACACAATTCTAAGAACTTTTTTTATCTTGGTGTTTTTTGATTTAAAGCTTTATTTTTGAGATATTCAACGATAAAGGTGCCATTAGATAGACAGAGACACGCCGGTAGCTGAAGCGAGACAGAGTGGCGCCATCTCACTTTAACTATCGAAGCGTCTCTGTCTAACTAATGGCAAATTTATCGTTGAATATCTCAAAAATAAAGATTTAAATTAAAAAATGCTAAGAGAAAAAACTTCTTAGAATAGCCTCAGGAACCACCCCTCAAAAAATGTCTCCTTTTTTTCTGGACACCTTGTATAACACAAGTAATTAGTACCAATTCATTTTATCAAGAGTGCACGCTTTTCAATTTCAGATTAATTCTTGAATATAATTGAATGAAAATTCTGCATCAACTTTATGAATTTTTAGGATAAATAGTAACTTATATAAATCTTATGCATCGACTTTTTGCGTTTATACTTTTGCAAGCTTAATTTAATTTACTTTCAAGTTAATTAACACAAACGTTACTTGTCTGAACATTATAAAGGTGCTCATTAAGAGATAATACTCATTAAATAATCAGTTGCAACGAAATTGCATATGTCATTGAATTTCTGATGGTTTTCAGTAGGATGCATGTGTGTGTATCTCATACACACGCTTGTACAGGGTGTTCCAAAATTCGTGTATTTCATTTCAACAAGTTACGTCTTCAAGTAAATCGTGTTAAGAGTGCTTTTCTTCTTTTCGATACAAAGCTTAGTTTTTATAAGATATTAAATAAAAATTATATCATTAATTAGGCAAAAATAGGCAGCTAATTGAAGTAGGACAATTAAAAAACACAGGTGTCATCGATTCAACTATTTTCTGTCTTTGTCTAATTGACGGTATCTTAATCGCTGGATATCTAAAAATTAAAGCTCTTGATTTAAAAGAGAAACAGCATTTTTCAACTTGATTTACTTTTAGAAGTAACCTCTTTAAAAGAAGTGCTTAAATTACTTGTTGTTAATAAATGAATTCTAAAATTCAGAAATATAATCTCCATAAAATTATAATCATTACTTAAAACCGTTTGCAAAACACAATTTTTTTTATATACACAATTTCATTAAAAAACTGAAATACAAACTCCAATAATTACCTGTGTGACAATAATCCTTTTCAAAACTTCAAGCGGTTATAGAGGGGATGATTCTAAGGCAATTTTTTATTTACCACATTTTGATCTGAAACTTAGTTTTTCAGATATTTAATGATAAAGGTACTATTGGTTAGACGGAAACAGATAGATAGTTGAAGCGAGATAGAGTGGCGTTATCTCACTTCAACCAACTGACTGTCTCTGTCTCTGTCATTTTATAATGGTACCTTCATTATAAAATGCCATAAAAACTAAGCTTCGATTCAAAATGTGGTAAATGAAAAATCATCTTAGAATCGTTCCCTTTACAACACCTAAAAATTTGGCCGTACTTTAAAATGAAACACCCTACATGTGACCAAATAATATTATTTATTCGAATTCAAATAAATATTATAACAATGGAGAAAGGTATTTTCAACCCGTTCTCTTCCTGCGTTACAACATTTAATGATTTTCGTCCATTCTTTAGAAACCAGACAACTATTTATTGTGGCGAAAACCTCCATTTTTTTTATTATCAAGAAAGCCATGTAACGTGGGAGTTTTGTTATAAAATCTATTTTTGTATCATCTTCATTCTCTTGATTATCCGAAGATTGATTGCGTTGCTCCGCACAATTATCCAAAAACATCAAATTATCTCGATATGCTTCTATATGAGGCCACATACCCAATCTAGCTTTCTGCATTTTCTCAGTTTCACTAGAGTTTTTTTCCCGAGACAAAAGTTTGTCGATCTCTGCATTCAATTTATGGCAAAGAACATGTGGATGTCTTAAAGTATTGTATGGTATTACGTATCTAGTTACCACTACATTGTTTGCATTAATTTCGGAATTATTCTGTTCCATGATCTGTCTTTCTCTTGCTCTTTTTGAAAGCGTTTTCTCCAGCTGAAGCTCTCAAAGTGTCATTTAGTACTGAAACAAGTAGCGTGAATACTTTTTAAAATCCAAGACCAACTTGTGTGCGTGAATGCCTAGATATTGATATATTCGATTTTAGCCAATAATAAAGCTTCGATAAATCGGAAATGTGAAAGTATTGGAAAGAACTCTCTATCTTGTACTGTACTGTAATTTTACAGAAATCGTTTTACCTGAAAAACATTGTAATCTTTGAGAATAACTTCAAAGAAAGAGAATTGTTTCAATACCCTTTCTATATACAGGGTGTCCGATAAAAAAGTTGACATTTTTTAAGGGGTGGTTCCTGACGCAATTCTAAGAACATTTTTTATCTTGGTATTTTTTGATTTAAATCTTTATTTTTGAGATATTCAACGATAAAGATGCCATTAGTTAGACAGAGACACTCCGGTAGCTGAAGCGAGACAGAGTGGCGCCATCTCACTTTAACTATCGAAGCGTCTCTGTCTAACTAATGGCAAATTTATCATTGAATATCTTAGAAATAAAGCTTTAAATCAAAAAATGCTAAGAGAAAAAAGTTCTTAGAATAGCCTCAGAAACCACCCCTCAAAAAATTTCTCCTTTTTTTCCGGACACCCTGTATACAGGGTGTCCGATAAAAAAGTTGACATTTTTTAAAGGGTGGTTCCTGACACTATTCTAAGAATATTTTCCTTTTGGTATTTTTTGATTTAAAGCTTCATTTTCGAAATATTCAACGATAAAGGTGTCATTAGTCAGACAGAGACACTCCGATAGTTGAAGCGAGGTAGCGTCATTCTGTCTCGCCTTAATTATCAGAGTGTCTCTGTCTAACTAGTGGCATCTTTGTCATTGAATATCTTGAAAAGAAAGCTTCGAATCAAAAAATTTGGAAGAAAATCTGTTAAGAGGAAAAGTTCTTAGAATAGCGTCAAGAACCACCCCCTTTAAGGAAGTGCGATCGTTTTAAAACACCCTGTATACAGACTGTCAAGAAATAATCGCACCTCCAGTTAAGGGGTGATTCCTCACACTAAATTAAGTTGAAAAATTCTTGATGAATTTTTCAGCCGAGAAGCTTAATTTTTAAGATATTTAATGATAATAAATATCCAATATAAATGTACCATGAGTTAGATAAAGATAGATAGTTTATTGAAGTGAGACAGAGTTGTGCCATCTGAGTTCACCTATCTGCCTGTCTCTGTTTAGCTAATAGTAACTTTATCGTCGAATATTTTAAAAATTAAGCTTCAGATCAAAAAGTAGCAAATACAAAATCGTCTTAGAATCAATCCTGCAATCTTTTAAATTTATGGAACGTGTCATTGTTACACCCTACCGACTTTTGTCGATTTATAAAGATTGGGTCGCAACAGTTTCAAAAATTTGCTATTTTGCTGGAATTTCAAATGCGTGATACTTGACAATTCGTTAAACTCACAATACGTTTCTGTTATTTTGTATTATTTTAAGGTATCTCACCAGTTTGTTAACAGTTCGATTAACTAAGAGACGATTTATATCCTGATGATGTAAATTGAAGTGGTATTGGTTTTCCTTGAGATTTTTCCACAATCTATAAAATAATGAAAAATTAAATTATTAATTTCCCTCAATCACACATTTTTGATTTTACTATAAAGTTAGGACTATAGGAATAATATAGGAAAATATTTAACAAAAGGAAATAATAGGAAAAAAATTGAAAAATATAGGAAAAATTAAGATTTGGTACTAAAAACTATCGTTTGAAAAATTAAAACTAATCAATGAGCTCTGATCCAGAAACTCATAAAATTTACAAAATCCAAGATTTCCGACTTCATTTTCATTGTCTCTTACTATTATTGTCTTATTTACTTTTCCTTTGCTTCAGACACTAAACTGAATTTATTTCTAGATGCACAGGTTCTCTTTTTAATATTATTATTTTCAAAAATGAATAATTAATTACGAAAAGACACAAAATTTCACATTCCAGTATTTCAGAGTAAAAATTTCAAGTAATATACTGATACGGATGTACAATGGTTCGTGCACTCTGGCGTTCGAAGTACTCGTCACAATGTCTTTTCACAGTAAGGGAAGTAATTCTTTTTTGAAGGAAAGGAAAGGCTGCAGGTAATAACTTAAAGTAAAGCTTATTGGTTATCCTTCCTACCAATAGGTGCATTTGTAGAGACAACGGTTAATATAGCTTTATTTGATAGGCAAATTTTTTAAAAATTTGATGCTTCTCGGAGCATGCATGAAATGTAACCATGAAGCGGATCTAATTATGTCAAAAGTCTAATATCTTTAATCAATTGCTATTTTCGTTAAGGGTTCCCTGTACGAACAAATTATTTATACAGGGTGTTACAAAACGATCAAACTTCCTTAAAGGGGGGGATTTCTGACGCTATTCTAAGAATTTTTCCTCTTGACATTTTTTGATTGGAAGCTTCATTTTCAAGATATTTCACGACAAAGAAGCCTCTAGTTAGACAGAGACATTCCGATAGACGAAATGAGGTGGCGTCACTCTCTCTCTCTCACTTCAACTATCGGACTATCTTTGTCTAACTAATGGCATCCTTATCACTGAATATCTTAAGCATAAAGCTTCAAATCAAAAAATGCCAAGGGGAATCTTTTCAATCTGAAGCTTCGTTTTCAAGATATTTATTGATAAAGGTACTATTAGTGAGTTAGCCGAAGTCAGACACCATAGCATTATCTCACCTCAACTGATTGTCTAGTTTTAACCAATAGCATTTTTATCATTCAATATCTTGAAAATTAAGCTTTAGATTGAAAGGTGATGAATGAAAAATTTTCTTAAAATAATCTCTTTCACAACCTTTTTGAGTTTAACTATACCTTACTGAAACACCCTGTATATTATGAAATAATACAGAGTGTTTCAGTGAAGTACGTTCAAATTTTAAGGGATTGAAAAGGGGGTGATTCTAAGACGATTTTTTATGTATCACATTTTGATTCGAAGCTTAGTTTTTGAGATATTTACTGATAAAGGTACTATTAGTTAAACAGAGACAGTCGATTAATTGAAATGAGGTGGCGCCACTCTGTCTCGCTTCAACTAACTATCTGTCTCCGTCTAACTAACAGTACCTTTATCATTAAATATCTCGAAAACTAAGCTTTAAATCAAAATGTGGTAAATGAAAAATCGTTTTAGAATCATTTCCTCTACAACCTCTTAGAATTTGGCCGTACCTCACTGAAACACCCTGTACGTAGGTTATCATAATGAAATTATGTATAAATTTAAGGGGTTGTAACAGAGTAATTCTAAAACGATGTTTCATTTACCACTTTCTAATCTGATATTTAATTTAGAAGGTATTTAGTTGTAAAAATACCATTAGTTAAAAAGATCATTTAATTGAACCGAATAGCACTATCTCGCTTGAATTAGTCGACTGTCTTTATCTAACATTTTTATTTTTAAATATCTATAAAACAGCTTTAGATCAAAAAATAATAAATTTAAAAAATCGTGTCAGAATCATGCTTTAAACTCTTTTAATTTTGCCTGTACACCACCTATAAGAGAGAATTGTTCTTCCTTATCATAAAATTACAGTAATATCTTTTAGCAATATAAAAGTAATTTGAGATTTGCACTATACAGGGAATTAGTGATGTTTTTTGGCTACCATATTCCCCAAGTCAGATTAAGAAACAATTTCCTTTGCTATATCCTCTTCCGAACGCATAGATTGGTAATTAGAAAGGATTTAAATTGACCAATGATGCAATTTTAAACCGTGTCATATGGCTACGATGCCTGTTCTTTAGCCCGCAACTATTATTACCACGCCATTAGTCAATTTTGGAGCTTTACGATTTAAACTTATAATAAAGGGTGAACTATACAAGATGTTCGGAGAAAAAGGAGACATTTTTAAAGGGGTGTTTTCTAACAGAATTTTAAGAATTTTGTTCTCTTGACATTTTTTGATTTAAAGCTTTGCTTTAAAAATATTCGACGATAAAGAAGCCATTAGAAAGAGACACTCCGATAATTGAGGCGAGAAAGAATGGCGCCTCCTCGCTTCAACTATCGGAGTGTCCCTGTTTGACTAATGGTATCTTTATTGTTGAATATTTCGAAAATGAAGCTTCAAATCAAAAAATGCCGAGGAAATAGTTTTTTGAATAGCTTCAGGAACCACGCCTCAAAAAATGTCTCCTTTTTTATCGGACACCCTGTATACAGAAGGGGGGTTAAAACAATATCGTGTTTCTTAAATCTTAAGGATTTAGAGGGCTGATAAGGAAACAAACAAAAAAGTCTAAAGTCATTCTCAAAAATTGCAATGTTTTTCAGGTAAAACGATTTTTGTAAAGTTACAGCATAGTACAAGATGGCGAGTTCTTTCCAATACATTCACATTTCAAATTGATCGAAGCTTTCTAATTGGCTAAGATCGAATACAACAATATTTATGTATTTACTCACACAAGTTGGCCTTAGATTTGCAAAAGTCTTCGCGTTACAAGTTTCAGTTCTAAATGCCACTTTGAGAGCTTAAGCTGAAGAAAACTTATCAAAAAGAGCAAGAGGAGGATAGATCATGGAAGAGGATTCTCCCGAAAGAAATGCAAGGGCAGTAATGATAACTAAATACGCAATACCATACACCACTTTACGACATCCACATATTCTTTGCCATAAATTAAATTCAGAAATCAAGAGACTCTTGTCTCGGGAAAGATACTCTAGTGAAGTTGAGAGAATGCAGAGAGTTAAGATGGGTATGTGGTTTTGTATTGAAACATATCGAGATAATTTGATGTTTTGGGATAATTATGTGGATACAGACGATGAATCTTCGAGTAATAGACAACGACGGAATAGAAGACATCAAAAAATAGATTTTATAACAAAATTGCCACTTTGTGTGGCTTACTTGATAATAGAAAAAATGGAAGTCTTCGCCACAATAAACAGTTGTCTGGTTTGTAGGAGATGGACAAATATCATTAGACATTGTAAAGCAGGAAGGGAACGGGTTGAAAAAACCTTTCTCTATTGTTATAATATTTATAGAAATTCGAATAAATGATATGATTGTATTTTTTAATCATATATCGCCACATTGTATATTGTATAAGGAGTTCAGCGAAGTTCGGGCAAATTTTAAGTTATCGTGAAGGAGGTGATTTTAAGGTCATTATTTATTTACAACATTTTGATCTGAAGCTTAGTTTTTGAGATATTTAATGATGAAGGTAGTTTAGTTAGACATAGACATTTTTTAAGGCGCACCACTCTGTCTCACCTCAACCAATGAACTGTCTCTGTCTAAGTAATAGTATCTTTAGCGTTAAACATTTTTAAAACTAAGCCTTGAATCTAAAAGTTGTAAATAAGAAATCACCTTAGAATGAATCCCTCTACAACCTCTTGAAATTTTGAAGGAAAATATTGTCACATCCTGTATATATATTTATACGAGAAAAAAGAATTTGAGTTTGTATTTCAGTATTTTGGTGAAATTGTATATAATAAGAATTGTTTTCCAAACGGTTATAAGGTATGATTATAATTTTGTCGAGATTATATTTCTTAATTTAGAATTTATTGTTAACAGCAAGTAACATTGTTGGTTATATAAAGGATTACGTACAAGAATTTTTTTCTATTTATTTGTAAATAAACTACATTTATTTGTTTGTTGATGTACTGAAATAAACTAAACAACTTTCAAGTAAGGATACTTACTTTTTCAGTTTTTATTTTATCCACTGTAATAATAATTCCAGTCTTTTATCATTAATTTTTCATTATTAATTGTTTTAATGATTATACTTAAGAATTCGTAAATATTAAACCATGGTTAGGTTTAGTTTTTCATGTATAAAGGACGAGCATTAAATTATATTATTTTTATTAAATTATATTTCAAGTACCAAAGATGACAATGCCTAGAACAACAGTTAATGCAATTACGAAGCAAGAAGATCCTATTACACAGTGTGCGTATACATTTTACGAATGTATGCTACCTGTGATGGAAGGCTATGCATACTGTTCAAGACATATTTTACAAGATAAAAATGTACCTTTTAAACAATGTAGTTTTGTGTATAATTTTTATGGGAGGAGGTGTCTAAATCCAGCACCAAAATCAGATAAGAAAATGAAAACGTATGCTATAATATGTACTATAAACTAATATATGAAAAATTTTTAATTTAAGCTGAGATATTTATTTATGTCTATTGTCTATTATATTAATCGTAACAGAATAATATAAGATTGTGATTAATGTGTGTATATAAATTTCTAGTTATTGTGCAGATCACTCAAGAAAAGCTCAAATAGCAAGTATTAAGCCAACACAGCGTCATCCTTTATCAAATACTTCAGCAGGAATGCTGTTGCTGAATTTAAATCATTATATGCCAATTGATGATTCCTATGTAAAGAATAATGAAGATATTAAAGTTAAACCATTGGATCCTTTCAGTATGTTACTTATAATATATACATATAATCTCACGAATATACAGAACAGAATAAAATTTATACTATGTTTAAATGATATTGTTTAATAAACAGTTTACTTATTTAAGCGTTTTCATATTTTTTATTAAAATTTATTTAATTAAAATTCAGAAAATTCTTACTTTTATTATACAAAAAATAGTCTTACATAACACAATTTAATATTCTAATTTTAAGGAATTATTAAGTTATTAATTTTTTTTAATTTTTTTTACAGCTGAAATAGATGCTTTAAAAGTAAATGCAGATGCGTATGATATATTAGATTATGTAAGTTCTTCAGAAAATGAAGCTGAACAAGCAGTAGCAAATGAAATACTTAAAAGATACAAAAAAGGCCTTAACATTCCTCAAAATCACCAATTCAAGTAAGTTTAAATTATGCAAATAGTTGTATACACATATTTATTATGTATTAATTATATAGTAAAATGTTTGTAGAAAAATTGCTATTTTGCTTATGCTTGTGATTTTTAAAATCTCTTTATCTGAGGTAGTATTATAAGCTTGTAATTTATAGCACTTAACTAGGAGATTAGGACAAAAATATTCCAATATATTTGTGTAACGCAGTCACTTGTAAAACCTTATTATTTATTTTAATATTGAATTAGATATTATTAAGTACTATAAACAATTTCAATATTGCTGGTTTTTGCAAAGATAAGACACTGGTTACTCTGTAAACTAATAGTATCATATTTTTAAGGTGTTCTGAATGTTATACTTCAGAAGACATTGTACACATTTTAAGAGAAAAATTGATACGATTGCAATCTCTTTATATTGATCAATATAAAAGATTGCATTACTTACTTAGGGAGAAAAGAAGAAAATATTTACGGGCTTTAAAGAAAGAGAAAAAGACCTTATGTAAGTAGAAAATTTTATTAAATGTATAATTTTGATTTTAGAGTTTAAATTACTCAATAGAGTTTATGTATCATGTGTAATAGAACAATGAATTTTCTTTATTCATAAGTTAGATTACTTTTAACGTATAAATTTTCTTTATTTTATTTGAACATTTTTGTTTTTATTTTATATTATGTAGGTAGTATATATGACCAATCTAGAACAACTGTGAAAGAAAAAAAATTATATGAGGAACTTAAAGCTTTAAATCGATATCATAAACGAAGTGGAACAGAAGCTATCTTATATAAAAAATATTTGAAACGTCGTGCGCAAGTAAGTAAAATATACTTTTGTAATTTCTTACGACAAGAAGAGAAATAGAATAACATAAATTAAAATAATTGGAAGTGAAATTTAACATATTTTGTATACAATTTTGAATCTGAAAAGCAGATCTGAATAATATGCTGTAAATGTTTTTTAGACGAGTGGTGGTCATGTACAAAAAAGACCAAAAGTTTTTAAATGTATTTTTACTGAAGGTGGTGTAAAGTGT
The DNA here is from genome assembly GCA_037305995.1 of Sclerodermus sp. 'alternatusi'. Classification (NCBI taxonomy): domain Eukaryota; kingdom Metazoa; phylum Arthropoda; class Insecta; order Hymenoptera; family Bethylidae; genus Sclerodermus; species Sclerodermus sp. 'alternatusi'. The sequence goes on along the minus strand of CM074554.1, from coordinate 1,174,861 downwards.
AGTGAGCGTACACTTCCTTCTGCGAAGCATTGTCGAAAGCATATACTTAAGGTAAATTACTTGAATTACAATTTCTTTTTAAATTTTGTGTAAATATTTATATATTGTTATTCCACGTAGGATCAAAATCAAGTATTATTTAAAGCATGCGGAATAGTAAGAGCAGATATAGAATGTCATGAACCGATTCCTGTAATATTTGACACAAATTGTGTTTTTCACCTGAATCTTCCGCCACAATGTAAATTAGAATCCATGAAGGTATTTTAATTTTATTAGTTGTTTTTTTTATAAAACATTAATAATTTAATGTTATAAATTTGACAATTTTAAAGCAATTGATTTTTATTCTTTTGAAATCATAAAGAATTAAATTGTAGAATACAGATAAAGGTATTTTCTTTACCTTTCTTTTTCAAATTTAGAAAGTATTTTTATTTAATGACACTATATATATATATAAAAAAAGTCTTAATATAAAATGGAGATGTATAGATATAGAGTTTATATAGGGTGTAACAATCATCCCCTTTCGAAATTTTAAGGAGTTATAGAGAAGATGATTCTATGAATATTTTTCATTTACCACTTTTCAATCTGAAGCTTAATTTTAATGATATTTAACAGTAAAGATACTACTACATATACAATAAAGACAGTTAATTAGTTGAAGTGAGATAACTTAACTTTTTCTTACTTCAACCAACTAAATGTCTCTGTCTGACTAATAGCATCTTTGTTATTGAATATCTCAAAAACTAAGCTTCAAATTAAAATGTGGTAATTGAAAAAATGTCTTGGAATCGCTCCCTCTACAACCCCTTAACATTTCAAAGGTGATCATTGTTACAGCCTGTATATAGTGGGTGTAAAAAGTATCCGTATACCCTTATTAGTTGACATATTTTTGGAATTTGCAAAAAATGCAGTTTTAATAAATTATTAACATTTAAAGAAAACATGCATTTTAAAACATTTTTATATATGGATAAATGAATTTATCAAAATATACGTTTGACAGAGAAGATGGAAATTTCATGTATAAAATTTTGAGGGTATACTAATTTTCACCTTCTCTATCAAACGTATATTTTGATAATTTAATTTATCCTCGTATATAAAAATGTTTAAAAATGTATGTTTTCTTTAAATGTTAATAATATCAACTAGTAAGTAGTCTGGCTTAATATCACTATTTTTATCCATTAATCTTAACAATTGTTTACAAATTTATATCACTTTTAAGAGTGTACGAATACTTTTTACACCCACTGTATATATAAAGTATATTAAAGGAGATCAAAACTTTATTATAAAGTATTAAGTTGTATAATATATAAGTATTCTGCTTAAAAATATTTAGTAATTACAATTAATATTTTAAATTATGTACATTTTTTTTTAAGAAAAAATAATGTTATTCGTTTACTGGTGATTATTCATTATTTTTAGAAATCTTTGTCTTTTATAAACAAAATTATGTTAATCTCTAATTTGTATCCATAAGTTATATTATCTCTAAGTATTTTTAAGTTCCTATATATTTTGTTAACATTCAAGTTTATATATTTTCATAGTTTAAAACTCAAAACTCAACATGTCAAGAAAAGCCAATTATAGATACTCAATCAATGGAAATTGATGTATTTGGAGAAAATGAAGAAATCGATCCAGAAAATGATATGGCAGGATTAATGAAAGAAATGAATGACTCTGTTAGTTCAAAATCAAGTTTCACTGAAAGTATAATTAATGAAACTAGTACATATGCATTATTTGCTTTATTATTTTAAATGAGTGACGAAGATGAATTGTTCCAATATGATAATGTTTTTATCAATATTTTAAAAGTTTGTCAATTATAGTCAGTTTCTTTGATAAATACAAAATGATGCATCAACTCAAGAATATTTCATTATGAATAAATTTTTTTTTATTTCTACATTTAAGTATAATTATACTCGTGCTGATATTGTTCTTTTAATAAAATAATTTTTTATAATAAACGGGATGATTCATTGATTCTCTTAAAGATTTTACTTTAATTTTCCTCTCATTAATTTTTTATTATCCCTCCTCTTATATATAGAGGGTGTCCGGAAAAAAAGGAGACATTTTTTGAGGGGTGGTTCCTGAAACTATTCTAAGAACTTTTTTCTCTTGGCATTTTCTGATTTAAAGCTTTATTTCTAAGATATTCAACAGTAAAGATTCCACTAGTTAGACAGAGGCGTCCGACAGTTGAAGTGAGGTGGCGTCACTCTGTCTCTTTCTAACTAGTGGTATCTTTATCGTTGAATATCTCAAAAATGAAGCTTCAAATCAAAAAATGCCAAGAGAAAAAAGTTCTTAGAATTGCGCCAGGAACCACCTCTCCAAAAATGTCTCATTTTTTTCCGGACACCCTGTATAGGGTACTTCAGTGAGGTACGATCAAATTTTAGGGGGTTGTAAAGGGGATGATTCTAAGGCGATTTCATTTACCAAATTTTGAAGTTTTGAAGTTCATAGTTTTAAAGATATTTAATGATAAAGGTACTATTAGTTAGACAGAGACACAGATAAATAGTTGAAGTGAGGAAGAGTAGCGTTGTGTAACTTCAACCAATTGTTTGATTCTGTTTAACTAATAGTACTTTTAACATAAAAAATATCTTGAAAACTAAACTTCAACTCAAAATATGGTAAAGGAAAAATCGTCTTAGAATCACCCCTTTTACAACCCTTCAAAATTTCGCCGTACCTCACCGAAACACCCTGTATGCATACACTACCGTCCAAAAGTTTGGAAGCACTTACAAATTTTGGAGAAAAAATCTTTTAAACAGAAATAAACTTTTCCTGATGTTTTAAAAACAATAAAGAAACATAAGAAAGGTATTATATAAAATAACAGGAGTCTTTTGAAATGAAAATTGGAAAAATTGGAAAGTACCGAGAAATAAGCTATAAAACGAAATTATATGAAAAACTATATGCTTCCAAACTTTTGGACGGTAGTGTATACGAGCCGTTTATTTTGAAATTGGCCAAAGTCCATTTATCAATTATTTTTCGTTGCCCGTAATTGCGCGTATAGCTTCAAATTATCTGTCAATATCCCGAAAAATCACAATTTCAAGTATAAATGGACTCGAGACACTGTCAAAATAAACGGCTCGTATATTTAATCAGAACAATCGATTAATTTCCATAAATTCTAAAAATTGCCCGATTGTATTTCGCGCTCTATCTATCAATAATATCGTAGAATCAGAGCATAGTCGTAATTAATTTCGCCAGATGTCACATCGGTTGTGCGAAAAAAAAAATTTCAACGGCTTGCCAGCCATTGCCATTCCCTCGAGTTACTCAGTCTTCTTCCGCTTGCCCGAGATGTCGAACAAGGTAGGTGTTGATCCTAACTTTTGTGAATTCCCCTACGTAGATTTGCGTTGGATCTTAATTTTGCTAATTGCAAACTTCTCTTAATTTCAGATATTTTCGAGAGTACTTGCAACGAGTGAGAGAAACAAGTGAAGGAGAGACCTCACGATGGAAGCTGAAGAAACGGCGATGGTGAGTCTCAGTGTCTTGCATTAATTTTATTTTATTACCGCTGCTTCATTTTAAAGCTTTTAGACTTTCCGCGTATAATTTATTATCCGATCGAAGATTCAAGAATTGAACGATTTATGACTTTTGCATCTTGGAACTAGCAAAACTTTGCGTTGATTCATCATCTTTGTTTCGCGCGTTTGTACAACCGACGAGTTTTCGCGATGTAACGTGGTATCTCGTGGTGGTTTGCTAATTTAGTAAAAAATTAGCAAATTTGTTTCTAATTGCAAACTTCTCTTAATTTCAGATATTTTCGAGAGTACTTGCAACGAGTGAGAGAAACAAGTGAAGGAGAGACCTCACGATGGATGCTGGAGAAACGGCGATGGTGAGTCTCAGTGTTTTGCATTAATTTTATTTCATTACCGCTAATCATTTTAAAGCTTTTAGACTTTCCGCGTATAATTTATTATCCGATCGAAGATTCAAGAATTGAACGATTTATAGCTTTTGTATCTTGGAACTAGCAAAACTTTGCGTTGATCCACCGTCTTTGTTTCGCGCGTTTGTACAACCGACGAGTTTTCGCGATGTAACGTGGTATCTCGTGCCGGTACAAATTTTGTTCTTTCCACGGGTATTATCCGTTACAGAATTTGCTGGAATTTGCTTTGGTATTTATCTTTTTTGCGTTTCTAGCATTCCTTGATGTTTCTAACGTATTTTTGCGTTTGATAACGCGGTATCTCGTGGTGGTACAAATTTTTTTCTCTCCACGGGTATTAGCCGTTACAGAATTTGCTTTGGTATTTACCTTTTTTGCATTTCTCGCATTCCTTGATGTTTCTAACGTACTTTTACGTTTGATTGGAATTGCCAGACGTGAAACCGTCGAGATATTTATCTGCCCTTTGCTAAACTTTGCGATATAAGCGTTTCTTCGTTTCATCCATAATTTTGTTTCGAATACACGAGTTTCTTTTGTATATGGTCCTTATTTCTTCGAATAAGGAAAGTTATTTCGGTTTGTAACCTTCGTGTTCTCTGTATCAATATAAAAGCATAACACTGCACGATTATAAGAAAATAGCGCGTAGCTACTTCCAAGAGCAAACTTTATTTGCTGTTGAAAGCGCTCGTGATTTTGCGTCGTTTCGTGTTTCTGTTATTTCTTATTATTTATAACGACTTGTAACGTATTCTACAAAGCTATTATTTTTTCTACTATCAATTTCAAATCGAGTAACACGTAAGAATACAAACACATCGTTTAATTTCAGACGATTGGTTATTTTGTTTTTTATTATAAAGAGAAATTTTGTTGAAAAATAAGAAAATAATTTACAAATGTGTAGTATGTTTAACATAAAAAGTAAAGATAGTTCTGCATAAAGTTAAAACTTATTTATTAGTTTATAATTTGTAAAATTCTTACTAAACATGTTTATTTAATAAGGTAACGTTATAAAAACGTTAATATTTATTATAACATATACTGATTTATTATTTTTACCTATCAAATAATGAATTTTTGTAGCATTCAGTTTATTAGTTTATGATTGTTACATGGGTAATATAATTAATTTGTTGGTATAATTGTGTTAATTTGAATATGTACCAATGTTTATATTAACTTCACTTTCATTAACAAATGAAAGATCTTAATTGCAATTTGTTTTCTTTTATTTTTAATTTAACGCAATGTAATTCTAAATACTTGGTTCCTAAGTTTCAATTATTAAAAGTATAAAATTTTACAATAATCTCTTGCTTATATGAAATATATATTAAGTTTGAAGTATATGCAAGTTATTGTTCATTTCTTACTTTTTTCTCTTAACGCTTTTTCTTTATTCTTCTGGATATTACTACTATTTTTAAATTATTGAATTACCTTTTTCTAACTTTGTTTTATCTTAAAATAATACTTTACGAATTCATGAATGTCTATTTCTAATACAACAAAATTAATTTTAAATGCAAACAATTAATAGGTGTGTAGTTTCCCAATAATATATCACCTATATATTAAGAATTATTACCATAACTTTATGAAGTTTGCTTGCATTTTTAAACATTTTTGAAATTACTTTAAATATTTATACTTTCAAAGAATTATATTCTGGAACAAAAATATATTAATATTTTTAAGGATTAATAAGTATTTTTGCGTTTATTCTCAAAAAATCTTTTTTTATTTATACAGTATTTCTCTTCAATGTTATGTACAGTGTGCTTTGCAATTCAATATTTAATCTTAACTTTTTTAAATGATCTGTGCAAGGACTTTTTGTTTATAAATTGATTTGAATTATTTGATTGCATTATTTCATTTTAAATGATTATTTTTGTCTAAGTGACTGTAACTTTATAATTAAATATGTAGAAGAAAGTCGTAATTAAAAATCACAAGAGACTTACATTCCAAATTCAGTATAGTATCAGGAATTATTAATTAAAAAATGAAACACTTTTCTAAGAGTAACCACCTTATAGAAAAATACTTTAGATAAAAATAAAGTTAATGTTTATTTACAGTATTACTTATTTCTGAAATATTCAAATGACTTAGAAAGCTTCCTATAAATATAAAGTAATCTAACTTGCAAATAAAAGAGAAATCAACGATATTTCCTTATTAATTAATTTTATTTCTAATGTTCTATTTATTCTCACTGTCGTTCTTTTTCTTGTGTAAAATTAAATGATTAATTTTTTTTTAAGTTTAATCTTAATAAAATAATTTTATTCTACTTATTGATTTATTACTAAGTTATAAAAAGTCAATAAATATAGTTATATATTAAATTAATATATTAATTCATGCATATATTGCAATAAAATAGTTCACCTTTCGGTTAACGAGTTTTTATTGCGTATGGTGCATTTAACCTTTGCGAGAGTTAATTTTTGTATATTATTAATTAACTCTGTCATCCTCTAATTGTTGCACAAAAATAAAAAGACAAAAATATTCCTTTGATTGGAAAGACATACAGAATTTGAGAAATAAGTTTTATTTCTAAGTTATTGAAATAAAGGGTCTAACAATGATGTCCTTCAAAATTTTAATTCAGATTACCCAATTAATTAATGAATTAAGGGTTAATCTTATCTAAGGTTTGGGTTCTAGTTAGCTTAGTTTTTGAGATATTTAATGATAATGGTACTGTGTTAGTTAGACAGAGACAGATAAATAGTAGAAATGAGACAGAATGATGTTATCTCACTTCAATCAATTGGCTGTCTCTGTCTAACTAATAGTACTTTTATCATTAAATATATCAAAAACTCAGCTTCAGATTAAAATATGGTAAATGAAAAAATGTCTTAGAATCAATCACTACCTCTATAACCTTTTCAAATTTCGAAAGAGGTCATTGTTACGCCCTGTATATTTTTCTCATTATTATATAATGATGTCATAGAATAACTATTTTTTTTGTTAAACTTTTAATATTTGAGAAACTTTAAGCTTATTTTCTATTTTCTATCCTGTTTATTATTATATGTTATGCATCTTAAATTATAATGCTTTAATAGTGAAGCGTCATAAATATTCTGTGATATACTTTCTGATATCGATGCTATTTTATCTATGCTATGTCTTTTTTTGCTATTTTTGACTTAGCTTTCTATTATTTTTATATAATTATCAGCTTCAATGTTTATAAGTGTTTTGTAGTTCATCATTTTTTAGGAATAATTTAGTATATTTAGGTACTGTTAAAAATGGGGAAAAAAGTAATAAGCGAAGGAAGAGATAATGGAAATTCTAAAAAGGAAACAAGAGTATGTTGATGACCTTCAATCCATCTCTATATATATCTATGATGACATAACAATGGATAACGCTGCTGGTGGTAAGTGATATATTTCAAATTTAATTATAATTAATTTTTTGTTAAAAATAAAATGTTATACTGTGTTAAAATTATTGCGTATTGTGCAGAAAGATATATTTATATATATTGTTCAATAACTTCGTAAACATCTCATATAATTAACAGGTTTTAAGCTTTAAATCGTTTATGAACTTATATGATTTTTTGGATATTTTTAATTTTATGATTTATTCAGGATGCTACAAGGTAACCATCTTTCTTTTAAGGGGGTTGCTTCTGAGGGTAAACCAAGGCAATAAGTACTTTACTATCTTCAAATCTTAAGCTTAGTGTTTTAGATAATCAATGATGTAGTTACCAGGTCTGTTCGTTTTACCTGTACTTTCTACGCCTTTTGTATTTTGGTGATAGTGTGTGTCACTTCGATTGTATGAAAAATGTGAAGTGTAGAAAGTACAGGTAAAACGAACAAACCTACTATTAGTTAGATAAAGATAAATAGATAATTGAAGTAAAATAACATTTCTTTGTCTCACTTCAACTATGTGTCTTTACTCCAACTGATTGTACCTTCATTATTGAATATCTCGAAAACTGAACTTTAGATTAGAAGATAGTAAAGGATATTTTGCCTTGGCTTACCTTCAGAAATAACCCTTTTCAAGGAAGCGTGTGGTTATTTTGTATCACCTTACATACTGAGGCTACGTTTCGGTTATATACTCAAACTACTGTGAGCACACTCTGAGTATAATTTGTATCGTTCGGATAATGGTTACAGTGTGCTTGCAGTATGTTGGAAAAGCCCAAGGGAACATTTATGACGTCATTAATTAACTCCATTTAAGAAAGGGATTAAAGAATGGCAGAAAGGAATAAATTAGAATAGCGTCAGGAACCACCTCCTTTAAGAAAGTGCGGTTGTCTAATTGCATTCTGTATATTATTTGTTACTGGAGAAGTTTGGGTCCTTTCTTAGGACAAATATAAAATACCATATTAAGATATTTACAAAAGGTTAACAATGCCATTCAGTTTATTTAATTTTAGTTCTGAAGTTCATGACGTTTCCAACATGTAACTTTTAAGACTGAAATTATTTCCGATATAATTATTTACTTTTTGTTAAAAATATGTTTCCATTATAAACGTATCATCTTGTTCAGAATTTTATCTAAAAGAAATAAGGAACAAGTCTCAAGTAGTAAAGAGGATAAAGCAGTGATATTAACCAATCTAAATCTTAATACACGTAATCTCTTGTACGAATAATAACAATATGAATACAACGCTTTCTATTCATAGATAAGGCTAAATTCTTTGTATATTCTTAACACACGTTTAGTTTTTATGCTCATTCCGTTTCGTGGAAGATTTAAATTTATAATTGAAGAGGATAAATATAATTATTTTTTTTACTTAATTCCCATGTAATTGTATAACATTACGTAAATTTTGTTTGTCATGTTTAGGAGAACATTATCTTGTAGTTTTGTTTTTGCACCGTATACAGGGTGTTTCTGTGAGGTACAAATTTTAAATGGTTGTAGAGGGAGTGATTCTAAGACAATTTTTCATGTGCCACATTTTGATCTGAAGCTTAGTACTAAACGTACCAGCTTTCAATGTAAATTTGACCTTTAGCCAAAGCCTTCGGTACGTTTAGTGTTAGTTTTTGAGATATTTAATGATAAAGGTGCTAAGGTGCTATTAGTTAAGCAGTGAGAGTCAGTTGGCTAAAATGACATAATGCCATTCTATTTTATTCCAGCTATCTGTATTAATCCAGCAAATAGTACCTTTTTCATTAAATATTTTGAAAATTAAACCTCGGATCAAAATGTGTTAAAAATAAAACTCTAAAATTACTCCTAAAACTCCTTACATTTTCGGAATATGTCATTATTCACACCCTGTATAAAGAATACTATAAAACAATTGCCTGTCTATAAAACTTTTGGCACTCCGTTCATCGACTTTCCACTTGAAAGTAATTCGCTTTGCAACGGTTTCTGTATTCTCTTCGGAGAAAGTTCTTAGTTTTAGTCACGTAGTCGTGCAGAGGCATTGACGTTTACCTTTAGGCTTATTTAAGACCATTTCTTTATCAGACTTATTTTCTTACTGTGGTCGATAAGCCCCCGACCTTTCTTTTCGGCTGTAAGCCGAAGTCCTGCCTTCAACGGGTCACTTTCTATTTCCAATATTCTCTTCAAGTCGTGCGGGTATACCCTTGGAAATTTTTCCCGTAAAAAATTGAACCTCTTAATCATAGCCTTTTGTGCTAACAGGTTGACATCTCTAATTGATGGATGGATGTTATCCTCAAATACTACACAACTATACAGGTGACAGCTTTGACAAAATTAAACTTTCCATTATTAATTTCTTGGTTGTTAGTAAATAATGCTTTTTCTATAAATATTGCTATAACAGTTAGGTTTAGCACATAAATGCATAATTTATAAAATGTTAAGATGCAAAAAGTCTCACATTATCAATACAATAATCTTGCCAATCAATCTTTTCTTCTTTTGATACAAAGCTTAGTTTTTAAAATATTAAATAAAAGTTATGTCATTAAAGGCAAAGGAAGGCAGCTAGTTGAAGTAAGACAATTAAAAAACAGAGATTTCGTCAATTCAACTATCTTCTGTCTTTGTCTAATTGATGGTACCTTAATCGCAGGATTTCTCAAAAATTAATCTCTGGATCGAAAAGTAAAAGGGCATTTTTCCACTTGTATATTTATAATTTAATCCCTATTCATTTAGTGATATGAATCAAGTTCTTCTGAGATTTACAATCGTTGGAAAATTATGATGTTACTTTATCCTACTTTAATTATGGTAGTATCACTGTATAACTAATAATATCTATATTATTGAATATCTTGAAAATGAAACTTCAATTCAAAGATTCCAAAGGAAAAACTGTCTTAGAATTGTATAAAAAATCTCCCCTTAAAAGGGGGTGCACTTATTTTTCGAACATTATGTTTAGTAGGAGTGTCATGAATTTAATGAAAGGAAATCGAGGCAAGAAATTTTTTACTGCTTTTCGATCAGAAGCTTAGCTTTAAAAATTTAATAAAAAAAGTACTTTTAGTTCAAAGAAAATGGCAAATGTATGAAATGAGCATTTACAACAATTCATCAGATAGATGAAGTAATGTATGAACCCTGGTATTCGTTAAAGTGGTTGAAGTTCATTTTTAAAGAAAAATTAGTTAAAGAATGTTATAGTACAACACAATTATTTCTTACTATAATACTTAATTATTAACACTTTTTGATATAAAGCTATACCTTTTTAAAAAATAACGGCTTGTACAGGGTGTATTAGTGATTCTAGACTAAATTTTAAGAGGCTATGGGGAGGGATAAACAGAACAGTTTTATTAACACACCTATGGACCATAACTTTTCTATTTGGCTATGTTAATAGAAAACACTCATTTTATCATCCTCTACAACCCCCTAAACTTTAACCTAGATTTACTGTTACATTTTGTATATACAGGGTTTAGAAGTGATCCCTTCGAATTATTTTAAGGGATTTTAGGGGGGTTTTTTAAGTATATTTTTGATTTACCATTTTAAGATCTGAAGCTTAATTTTTATGATATTTAACAATAAAGTTGCATTGGCTAGATGGAGACAGTCAGCTAGTTGTTGTAGTGAGTTGCTCTAATTCTCACTTCACTAACTGATTGTTTCCGTCTAGTTAATTGCATCTTTGTCATTGAATGTCATTAAAACTGAGTCATAAATCGAGATGTGGTAAATCAAAAATCATATTAGAATTACATCTTCTACATCCTCTTAGAATCTTGAAGGGGATCATGTTGCACCCTGTACCTACGTATATGTTGAAGTGAAACAGAGTTGCACCATCTCTTCAACGGACAGTCACACAGGTCCTGAGATTTTCTGTTGTAGAGAGATTTCACTGTAGAATTTCTGTCCAATTAATGGCATCTTTATCATTGAATGGCAAGAGGAAAAAAGTTCTTAGAATCAGGATCTGTATATTACATAAATAGATAAACCATATTGATCGATTGCAGAAGAAAATAAATTATCGAAAGAAAATTAACACAACAATGATAGTTAATATACTGTAGAATTTGGAATGACAATTGATATAAGGATAACTATCACTCAACAACTTTTACATATTTTAAGTTGTAAAACTAATTTGTAAAAGAGGCTTGCTCTCTTAAGAGTATCATATATATGATAAGAATGATGTGAATTTAGTAGAAATAACTTCTTAAAAAATATTTTCAGATATAAATAATCACATTTTAAATAAATCATACAAAAATTATAATGATTAGAACTTGAACTTAGTGCAGAATATTTGCGTGTAAAATTTTTCCAACAAAATTAATGAAAAGTTACGAAAGGAACAGTTTCTGAGCAATATGTCCGATAAAATTATAAATGAAATTAGAGCTTTTTGAAAATATAATATAAATCAGAATCAATGGTGGAAGATTAATCACACAGTATTTATAGATTTTTTTTCTTTTCTTTAACTTAATATCCTGCGGGATGAAGATTTTCTACAAAAACACAAATCTGACTGAAATCCTATACATTTCTTGGAAACAAAAGTTATTTATTTTCTTAAGTTCCTAAAATCCTCTGACATTAAAAGAATTCACAAGATACTCGGAGACTCATCCTTTTCTGGAAATTTCCACTTACTGAAAATTCACATCCAACAAATTTCTCTTAGCTTTTTTTGAGATTTTATTGCCATCATTGACGTAAATCATTGTGCTTTTGATTTCATTGCAAATGCTCACAACTGGTAATCGTAGGCTATCATGATTTTGTATTTACCCCTGAAGATTTCTATTAAGAGCTTTGGTGAATGTTGAGTTTAGTTGATCCACATAATAAACTTATTTTGCTTATTTTTTTCCATTATAATTTCTATCTACTAAATTCAACTTTAATACTAAATTAGATTATTCAATTAAATTGGTATGATATGTATTTTTAATTGCTCGCTATTAAATTATAGTTGATTACATTTACTTATATAAGGCTGTCATATTAATATTTTAATAATATAAAATTATTATATAAAAATAATATAAAGTAAAATAAAATTAAATGGTTTTAATAGGTGCTATGTATACTGCTGTATTTTTTTGGTGAAGTTTTTCTGACTCATCCTGTTGGTTGTTTTCATATCCGGAAGAAAAAACAATTGTTTTAAATTAATTATTTATTAGACTGTTATGTTAGTAATTAATTTAAGACAGTTGATTATATTTATTTTACATCCTTATATATTAATAATTACGTTACTTAATAGCTAATTAGTATAATTAAAAATTTTATATCATCAAACATTATTTGAGTAGCTCAATACATTATAACTTTAAAGATGACAATAAACCTGTTATTTTTAATTCTGCATAATTCTAATACGTGGTAAAATATTTAATGAAAATAATTTCTTATTAATGTATTCAATGTAAGGCACCAGCGATACTTTTGGTCACTGATAACAATTGTTTAATAAGTGACTAGTGTCAAATAGAGAATTAAATTTAAATTAAAATGGGGATTATTTCATTATGTCTGAATGAAAGATTTTGAATATAAGGCATGCCGATTTCTATAATACAAAAACACCTATCCATTAACTAAAAAATGTGAACATTGAAAGAATAGTACATCTGTTCTTAAGCTAGATATCATAAAACATGAACCATTTCTTTTTTAGAATAATATTAGTTTACCAAATTCATATCTGCTTTACTTTAAAATCATTCTATGGAGCAATGCATGAATTGAAGTACATGAATTTCTAGCTGTTGAAATAGTATTTTTATACTGTAGTAAAAAAAGAAGTATGAGAATAAATATTTGAAAATTAAATATCATAGCTGTTATTAAAATTATGATTTTTAATTTGTGTATGTGTCCATATACTTAATTTCTAAATGTTAAGTTACTTTTATTTAACATTTATAATATATTTGAACTTAATCCAGGCTACTAAAAAATGAAATGATCATTTAAAGTAGCTTTTACTTGATTTATTAAGTTTAGTTTGTTACTTAATTTAGTACAAAAAAATAATTCAGAATCACATATGTAAGTAAACATCTAAAAATGATATAACTATATTTTTATAAGTTTAATGCATGACAAATTTTGTATTAACATTAAACTAAATGAAAAATATAGAGAAAAACGTTTTCTGTTTCTGTGTTTCATCAATAAATATTCAGCATTTACTCCTTCTCTTCGTTTCTTTGCTCTAAAAGTGTATCGAAGAAACCTTAACATGCTGATTTCAATGAAAATTTTGAAATTTGTCCAATTTAATTATATTTTGATGCTAATGATAAGACAATACAGATTTTGTTTTAATCATTAAATTTTTACACTTCTAAATCTTATTGTTAAATCTCATAAAGTACAGGGCGTAACATTGACATATTCTATAAATTTATGTACAGGGAGTTTCTGTGAGGTATGGCCAAATTTTAAGAGGTTGTAATTGGGGTGGTTCTAAGACCATTTTTCCTTTATCACATTTTAATCCAAAGCTTACTTTTTGAGATATTTAATGATAAAGGTATTATTAGGTAGGCAGCGACTTATAGATATAGTTAAAGTGATAGATAAGATAGATAGTTAGCCATTGACTAACTAATGATATTTTTATTATAAAATATCCAACCAATTTTACAACCCCTTAAAATTTGGCAGTACCTTACTAAAGCATCTTGCATACAAGGTGAAACAATGATAACCTTCAAAATATTAAAAAGTTGTAGATGGGGTGATTATAAGATAATTTTGTATTTTCTACTTTTCGATTTGATACTTAGTTTTAAAGAAAGGTAGTAAATGAAAATCATTATCGTTGTAACTCCTGAAAATTTCAAAGGGTATCATTGTTATACCCGGTATACAGAGTGTCCGGAAAAAAGGAGACATTTTTTGAGAGTTATTTCCTGACGCAATTCTAAGATCTTTTTTCTATTGGCATTTTTTGATTTAAAGTTTTATTTCTAAGATATTCAACAATAAATATTCCACTAGTTAGACAGAGACACTCCTATAATTGAAGTGAGATGGCGCCACTCTGTCTCCCTTCAACTATCTATCTGTCTCTTTCTAACTAGTGGTATCTTTATCGTTGAATATCTCAAAAATGAAGCTTCAAATAAAAAAGTGCCAAGAGAAAAAAGTTCTTAGAATAACGTCAAGAACCAACCTTCAAAATATGTCTCCTTTTTTTTCCGGACACCATGTATATACGGATATAGTATTATAAGTTCAAATCTTAAATAGAGTGGTGATAATAATTGCCTGTTCTTTGCGCGTTAAAGAACAGGCAAAACAGAGCCATGCAACTTGATTTAAAATTGCATTATTGTTCAATTTAAGTCCTTTCTAATTGCAAAATGATACGTTGGAAAGAAGAAATAGCAAAGGAAGTTATTTCTTCATTTGACTTAGGGAAGATGCCATCTAAGAGAAATACAATAATTCATGGATACTATGTATAGTACAAATCTCAAGTTGCTTTTACATTGTTAAGACATTATTGTAATTTCATGATAAGAAAGAACAATTCTCACTTACAGGTGATGTACGAACAAAATTTAGAGATTAAAATTTTTTGATCTGAAACTGTTTTATATAGATATTTCAAAATGAAAAGTTAGTTAGACTATTGACTATTTCAAGTGAGATAATGCTATCCTGTTCAATTAAATGAATATATTTGTTTAACTAATGGTATCTTTACTACTATAAATACCTTAAAAACTAAATATCAGATTAGAAAGTGGTAAATGAGAAATCGTATTAGGATTACAACTCCATTACAACCCTTAACTTTTACATAATTTGATTATTACAACCAACATATTATTTCATAAAATTCTCTGGTACGCAAACAATTTTGCAACACCCTGCGTAATTGAAGTAAAATGAGATAACACTAATGTTCCTTTTGTTTGTATTGTCTAATAGTATATTTATCATAGGACATCTTGAAAACTTAACCTCCGTTTAATAAAAGATAAGCGCTTTTCAATTAGTTTACTTTTAGAAAGTATCCTTTAATCGTTGATGCATTTACTTCGATACTTCATGTATGTTGATTTATCTTTCAGTCATACTTTTTTATGAATGCTATTTTTATGGTAACTACGTTACCTAGAATAAATTATTTTGGTTAAATCTCAAAGATACTACTTTTCGGTCCTAAGTGTCCGTACCGTACCATGATCATCATTGTCTGAACTACTATGAACTTTTGTACCAGGATCAACTTTTTTTGGATTAGAGTCGCTGTTGTATTGATACCGGTAAAAAGTTCTGAGGTATCTCTTCATTTTCTTTTTGAATACTTTGTCTCTTGCATGTCTTACATCAGCAAGCAATTTGACGGTTGTTAAAGAGAAACATTTTCCTCTCGAGATTCATTCTTTGAATTTTTGGGTACTGTTAGATCTAATAGAACTTCATTATCATTATCTTCTGCGGAAAAGTATTCACTATTGCTATTTTTTATACTCTGACTTTCTTCAGTATCACTTAATTCTTCAATATCTGTTAATTCAATCTCGTTTAATTCTTCAATCTCAATTTTTTTTATATCCTCATTTTCATCCTCATCTTGACCATCTCTTATATTCATTATTTTCCATTACGATAGCTTTTTCATTCAAGTTATCCACTATATTTTCGTATGTATTGTGGGATATTGGTTAATAATAATACCTTTTCCGTTGCTAGTTGGATAATATTTTAATAAAATGGTATAAAAGTTACGTTTGTTAGTACAAGGTATCCTTCGTCGTTCACGTCTTACCCTCGAATTCCTTTCCGCACACCCTTTCCTCATTCTCGCCAATTCTCGCTTCATTTTGCACACATTCGGCTACATTCGTCCAACCAATCATAATCATTTGCGCGTTCTTATACTTGCATACTTATTCTCTCATTCTCTGTCTCACTCACTCTTACAGTATCACTCTCTCTATCTCACTCATTCCTACAGTATTCTCGATTACAATATAGTTTTAGTTGAGATTGTTCATTTTGTTTCTGTTTTCATTAAGGGTTTCGTATACAGGGTGTTACAAAATTACCGCACTTCCTTAAAGTGGGTGATTCCTGAGGCCATTCTAAGAACTTTTTTTTGTTGGCATTTTTTGATTTAAAGCTTTATTTTCAAGATATTCAATGGTAAAGATACCGCTAGTAACAGACTTCTCCGATAGTAGAAGCGAGGTGGCACCACTTTGTCTCGCTTCAACTATCGGAGTGTCCCTCTTACTAGTGACATCTTTACCATTGAATATTTTGAAAATAAAGCTTTAAATCAAAAAATGCTAAGAGGAAAAAGTTCTTGGAATAGCCTCAGGAATCATCCCCTTTAAGGAAGTGCGGTCGTTTTGTAACACCCTTTATAAGTCCGTTTACGAGTCCGTTTAAATTACGCTTCTCCTCCTGTTTTCTGCTAAGCGAACGTCGTTGAAGTTGAAATGACGGTCATTGTTCCACATTTTTAGACAAAATTATTACGGGATAGCTTTTTTTACTTTTTTAACAATATTGATTTTCAAATTACGCGATAGCGAGAAAATGGTACAGTCTGGAAATTAAAACTCAATGACAATCTTTGCCCAATAGTACCTTTAGAATTAGAAATTTACCTTTGAATAGAGTCTATGGAACCGACTATCTGAAAGTTTAAAGTATTAAAGCGACAATAAGGATTGTGTTACTTCAAAATTCTTTGGTATGCAAACAATTTTGCAACACCCTGTGTAATTGAAGTAAAATGAGATGACATTAATGTTTTTTTTTGTTTTTATTGTTTTTTATTGTTTATCTAATAGTATATTTATCATAAATAATCTTAAAAACTAAAGTGTGTTTAAATAAAAGATAAGCGCTTTTCAATTTAGTTTATTTGTACAAAGTATCCTTTAATCGTTCATGTGTTTCTTTTGAAACTTCATATATGTTGATTTATTTTTCAATCATACTTTTTTATAAATACTATTTTTATGGCAACTATGTTACCTAGAATAAATAATTTTTGTTACATCTCAAGAATTCTACTTTTCAATCCTCAGTGTCCGTACCGTACTGTCCTCATTGTCTGAACTACTACGAACTTCTGTACCGGGATCAATTTCTTCTGGATTAGAATCGCTGTTGTATTGATACCGGTAAAAGGTTCTGAGGTATCTTTTCATTTTTTTTTTAAATTCTTTGTCTTTTGCATGTCTTACATCGACAAGCATGACGGGATTTTCGACGTTTTGTAAGAGATAAATATTTTCATCTAGAGATTCGTTCTCTGGAGATCTGGGCATTGTAAGATCTAATGGAACTACATTATCATTATCTTCTGCTGAAAAATATTCACTCTCACTTTTTTCTTCGATCCTGCTTAATTCTTCAGTATCGCGTAATTTGTTAATCTCATGTAATTCTTCAGGCTCGCTTAATTCAGTCTCACTGAATTCTTCGACATCGTTTAATTCTTCAATTTCACTTGTTAATTCTTCAATTTCGCTTGATGCTTCATCTTCAATGCCGCTTGATGCTTCAGTCTCTGATAATTCTTCAGTCTCGCTTAATTCTTCAGTATTACTTTTTTCTATAGTCTCATTTTTATCTTCATCTTGACTATCTCTTATATTGTTATCTTCCTCAACGACATCATTTTCTTCCATGTTTTCTGCTCTGTTTGCGCTTTCGTCCGAGTTTACTATTATGTTTGCATTTTCAAACACATTTCCAATGACGATAGCATTTTCAAACACGTTTCCAATGACGATAGCGTTTTCATCCATGTTTCCAATGACAATAGCGTTTTCATCCATGTTTCCAATAACGATATAGTTTTCATTCACGTTTCCAATGACGATAGCGTTTTCGTTCAGATTGTCGATCACAATATCGTTTTCGTTAAGATTATTCATTTTGTCTGTCTTTATTAAGAGTTTCGTATATAATTTTAGGCGAAATTATTACACGAATGCTTCTTTTACTTTTTTAGCGATATATATTTTCAAGTTTGCAATAGCAAGAAAGTAGTACAAAACGTAGAATCGAGGTTTTCGTAACTTTCGTCGTCTTATTTGGTTCCAAGTTCAATTGCAACTAGCAAGCAGTTCAGAGTACAGCTCAGACAAGACTGAGATAATACTAGCTGTCACTCGCAAGCGATGTTGCAGTATTTCGTTTCTAGTTATGGTGGGGTGATAAGAAAGTATACTATCGTAAAACCAGGATGTAACAATGGCATTGTTTCATAAATATAATGGTTGTTCGTAGAGAAAGTAGTTGTACAATGATTTATGACTCAAAACTTCTATCTGAGCTTAAGTTTTCAATGTTCCTAATATAAAGATACTATTAGACAAAAATTGTCAATTAGTTTTAAAAAAGAAAGCATGCCTTTACCAAATTTCACCTATTTACCTTTAAATTGTGTATAGGAGGGGGCACAAGGAGGATTGCTCTACGAGAATCGAATTTAAGCTTAGCTTTCTTGAAGTAGGTAAAGTTATTAAAAAATAGTTGCGTGGTCTTAGTTCATGAACAAAATAAAAATTTAAATTCATTCTGTGATTGAGAAATTTTTTTATAAGTTAAGATATATCCAAAAAAAACCCTTTAACACGTATCCTGCTGCCTTAGCCTTAGATTCGCGTCGGGTAGTGTCTGTTCAATGTGGGTAAAATTATCTCGCTTCACTAATCTCCCTGAACTAACCGTCTTATTTCTATACAGGGTATAACAATAATCCCCATTGAAATTTTAAGAGGTTGTAGGAGTAATTTTTAGACACTTTTCCATCAAGCTTTTAATTTAAAACTGAGTTTTGAAGATATTCAAGGACAAAGAAAGATGCTCTTCGCTAGAATAGTGAAAATCAGCTAGTTGAAGTGAAATAACATCACTTTCTCTTACTTAATTCAGCCGACTGTCTCTGTTCAACTAACAGCATATTTGTCATTGAATATCTTTAAAAATAAATCTTAGATCAAAAAGTGGGAAATAAAAAGTCGTTTTGGAATCATCGCTTATAAAATCTCTTAAAATTTCAAAGAGGATCATTGTTACACCCAATCCTTTTAGAAGAGTTTCAGTAAAACACAGCAAAATTTTAAGGGGATATGGAGGGAGTTATTCTAAAGCGATTTTGAACATTTTTTTTTAATATGAAACAACAATTCTAGATCTGTCAAACTATAGGCAATGTATTTGCAATATATTTTGTAATATTTTTTTTTAACAATTAAAGCTAAAATGACGGAGTTGTAGCACAAAGTTGGGGAAATAGTTTTAAGTTGGCTTGCAGTCTAGCTCCCTGGAGGTTTTGATTTGCAATAAAAAACTAATGGAAATTAATTTAAAACATATACAGGGTGTCCGGAAAAAAGGAGACATTTTTTGAGGGGTGGTTTCTGAGGCTATTCTAAGAACTTTTTTCTCTTGGCATTTTTTGATTTAAAGCTTTATTTCTAAGATATTCATTGATAAATTTGCCATTAGTTAGACAGAGACGCTTCGATAGTTAAAGAGAGATGGCGCCACTCTCTCTCGCTTCAGCTACCGGAGTGTCTCTGTCTAACTAGTGGCATCTTTATCGTTGAATATCTCAAAAATAAAGCTTTAAATCAAAAAATACCAAGACAAAAAAAGTTCTTAGAATTGCGTCAGCAACCACTCCTCAAAATATGTCTCCTTTTTTTCCGGACACCCTGTATAGCTTCTATCTGACATCGGCAAAAATTAAAAATATTCAGATTTTGAAAAATGGCATGTATTTAAAGAAATTTGTATCAAATTTTTATAATATTTTCTAATAAAAAAAACATTTTCAAAAATTTGAAAAATAATTTCTGTCAAATAGAAACTGATTATATTGTTAATTATGTACAAAAGTTCAAGTCAATCGACTGAATAGTTTTCATACTATCCTGCACACAAATTGGAAAGTATGGTTTTGAGATACACGCGTTTAAAGATCCAACATTTAAAAAACCAATGATTTTAGTTATTTGCGGATTAATCAACGATTCCAGGTCCATATAATATGCTTTCCGTTTCTTCGTAAAATTAATTTTCTTCTATTAACTCTTTATCATTGTGGTTTGGAAAATTTTTGCTACATGATCCAATTTCGAGTGCTAGCATTGTTTTCTTCAAATTGGCACATAGGCTTCTTTATTTTTCGTATCCTGAAAGACCAATATGCTTAATTTTTCTGGCTATTTGGATATGAAGACATTAGAAGCTACCTAATAAATCTTAGATTTTTAGGTATTATTTCCTCCCCTTATAACTCTTTAAGGGTGGGTAGTTTTATATTAAAATTGACTTTAAAAAAAATTTTTTTTCTAAAAAATTTGGATCTATATATATATAATATCTCTTAAGTCGGATCCATCACATCATCATAATTATAATATTTAATACAACTAAAGTAATTAAACTATTATTTTTCAAACGTGGTAAAAGATTTACCGATGAATAAAGAATTTGTTAATTTTTCATTTTACAGTATTATCACTTTTATGATAATACTTTTATGATAATAAAGCCGGGACATGCCGGGTGTAATAACAATGATCTATTTCAAAAATTTTAAAATCTGTGGAAAAAGTAATTCTATATGAATTCCATATTGTCGCTTTTGTAGTTGAAGCCTTTAGATAGTTGTTAATATTAACACTGTTTACAGGTAAATCCTAATTGCAAAGGTATTATTACGCAAAGATTGTCATTCAGTTTTAAACAAGAACCTTGCCTTTACCTAACTTCACCTATTAACCTTTCTTCTTACTCACCTCATAAATCTTTGCCTAATAGGACCTTTACAGTAAGGATTATTGGGAACTTCAGTTCAGGTAGAAGTATTCAGTCATGATTCATTGTACAACTACTTTCTCTACAATCAACCCTTATATTTATAAAACAGTCATTGCTACACCCTGCTCTTAAGATAGAGAACTTTCCTATCACCCCACCACCACCACCACCGAAAACGAAGTACTTAAAACATTACTTGTGAGCGAGAGCTAGCAGTGTTTCAGTTTTGCCTACGCTGTACTCTGTACCAGTTAGAAAGTGCAACTAAACTTTTGTAAATAAGTCGACGAAGTTACAACGAAGTTACAACGAAGTTACAAGAGTCTCGATTTTCACATTTTGTAGCATTCTCTTGCTATCGCAAAATTTGAAAATCAATATTGTTAAAAAAGTAAAAAAAGCTTTCCCGTAATAATTTTGTCTGAAAATGTGGAACAACGACCATCATTTCAACTTCAGCGACGTTCGCTTAGCAGAAAACAGGAGACGCAGAAACGCTAATGCAGACGGAAATGCAATCAATGATATAGATTTTAACGGACTCATAAACGAACTTATATACGAAGTCCTTAATGAAAACAGAAACAGGATGGATAATCTTAACGAAAACGATGTTGTAATCGAGAATCTCGCAATCGGAGACCTGGATGAAAACGAAAATGTAATAGGATATCCGAATCGAAACGCAAACGTAGAAGGATATCCGAATCGAAACGCAAACGTAGAAGGATATCCGAATCGAAATGCAAACGTAGAAGGATATCCGAATCGAAATGCAAACGTAGAAGGATATCCGAATGGAAACGAAAACGACAATGAAAACGTGGATATAAACAATAACATAATAGGATACCCGGATCAAAACGCAGACATAATAGTGAACTTGAACGAAAATGCAAACATAATGGAAAACCCGGACGAAAACGCAACCATAATGGAAAACGTGGAGGAAAACGCTGTCGTATTGGAAAATAACAATGTAAAAGATGGCCAAGATGAAGATGAAGATGTGGATATAGAAAAAATTGAGATTGAAGAAATAAGGGAGCTTGAATTAACAGAGATTGAAGAACTAATTGTTACTGAAGAAAGCCAGAGTGAAGAAAATAGCGAAAGTGAATACTTTTCCGCAGAAGATAATGGTAATGAAGTTCTATTAGATCTAACAGTACCCAAAAATTCAAAGAATGAATCTCGAGAGGAAAATGCTTCTCTTTCACAACCGTCAAACTGCTTGCTGATGTAAGACATGCAAGAGACCAAGTATTCAAAAAGAAAATGAAGAGATACCTCAGAACTTTTTACCGGTATCAATACAACAGCGACTCTAATCCAAAAAAAGTTTATCCTTGTACAAAAGCCAATAGTAGTTCAGACAATGACCATGACAATATGGTACCGTGGACAAAATGATAATTGGAATCCTTGCGATGTAACGAAGATAATTGATTATAGAGGTAACTCAGTTACCATAAAAAACAGCATTCGTAAAAATGCTGTCCCTCCCACTCATCGTATGAGGGGTCCTGCCCTGAGTTGTCATCCTCGGAGAAGCTCGGAACCCGATTTACTCTCGGGAGAGAAGAGACCTCTTTAAGAAATTTCACTGTTTTGCAATAAGCTATGTAATATTTTATCATGAATTTGATTTGTACTCTAAGTTATAAAGTGATTTATAACTATTTATTAACCGTTTGCGTACCACGAGCATTTGGCCGATATACACTACCGCCCAAAAGTTTGGAAGCACTTACAAATTTTGGAGAAAAAATCTTTTAAACAGAAATAAACTTTTCCTGACGTTTTAAAAACAATAAAGAAATGTAAGAAAGGTATTATATAAAATAACAGGAGTCTTGAAATGAAAATTGGAAAAATTGGAAAGTACCGAGAAATAAGCTTTAAAACGAAATTATATGAAAAATTATATACTTCCTGACTTTTGGACGGTAATGACTCAATTTTTCAGACGCATGTACGTCGCATCGCTATCAGTAATCCAATTTGTATTTTCTTGTTACCTATTATTAATTAATAGATTTATTATAATAATTTATTATTATTTTTTATTATTTATTGCTTAAAAGCTCTCTAGCTCTTCGATATGTAAAAAACTATAATGTATTAAAATAAAAAGATGATAAAGGACTTCTCACATTTGTTTCACAAAAGAGCGATTATCTTAAAAGAAATTTGGTTATTTTGTAGTGTTTTTCTTATACACGGTGTAACAATGACATGTTGTAAAAATTTAAGGTATTGCAGTTGAGAAAGTATTAAGATTTGTTATTCACCTTTTTTCCATCCGAAGCTTAACTTTCAGGATATTCAATGATAAAAATACTGTTAGTTAGACAGAGGTATTTAGGTATTCGAAGTAAGACAGAGTGACGTTAACTTGGTTCAACTGATTGTCTCTGTCTAACTAATAGTAATTTCATTATTCAATGTCCTTAAGTATTAAGCTTGAAATCGAAAAATGGTAAATGAAAAATCGTCTTAAAATAGTCTTATCTATATTCCTTAAAATTTAAGGAGTATATCGTGGTTGCGTTTTGCATAAGTATTAGATTTACTGAAAAAAGTAAAATTATAATTATGTATATTTCCTTAAATGTACTTAAAATCTATGAATCATTGCTAATATTAACTTCATGGGATAAAAACGAAAAAAAGAATGTGTCTTTATAGTCGATTTTATGTGCAAGGCCTAGTCATTTTCTAAAGAGAATCATAAGATAATTAAGTTGTTTATATAGGATTTTTTTTTAAGTTAGTTTTTTAAGGATAGTTAAATTTTTTTATCGTATTTTTTTGAAAAATATAATATATTTTTTAAATCATTCGGTATAAAATTAATTACCGAATTAAGCACACGTGTGTGTATATAAATCAGTAATGTTTGAATTAAAGGTGATACTAAAAAATACATTTTTTATAAAATTAATTTTCCATTTCTATGCTTTATCATAAATGTGATAATTTTACAACAAATATATCATTGTTCCCGATGAAACGTGGAAAATATACCCGTACATGCATTTTTATTGTTAAGTACAGGGTGTAACAATGATCCCCTTCGAAATTTTAAGAATATTTGTCATTTACCACTTTAAGATCTGAAGCTTAATTTTCATGATATTTATCAATAAAGGTAGTATTGGCTAGATGGAGACAATCAGTTGACTTGAGATTATTGACGTAACAACATTTTTACTTCTGTCAACTGATCGTTTTTTTCTAACTAAAAGTATCTTTGTCATTGAATATCTTGAAAACTGAATCTGTAATCAAAAATTGGTGAGTAAGAAATTGCTTTAGAATCATTCCCTCTACAAACTATTTTTGCCCCCTGTATACAAGATGTCCTTGTATATGATGAGAGACATTTTTCCTCTTGACATTTTTGATTTAAAACTTCATTTTCAAAATAATCAATGACAAAGATGTCATTAGTTATATAAAGTCGCTGATAGTTGAAGTGAGATATGGCACCACTTTTATCTCACTGAAACTATCTGAGAGTCTTGGACTAACTAATGGCTTCTGTATTGTTGAAAATCTTGAAAATATAGCCTCCGATCAAAAAATGCCAATAGGATGCTCTTAGAACAGAGTCGGGAATTACTCCTGAAAGAAGTGTCCATCATTTTTTAGACACCCTCTATAACTATTGTTTATATTTTAATAATATTTTCTAATAGGAAACATACATTATTAATAAACATTCAATGCACTTATGTGTTATCCTACTTCTATGTTTTCTGTTAACAATGTCGCAGCAACTTAAATTCAATTGTTTAATAAATCGATAACCAAAGCTTATTCATAGAAACTTAGGACACATGTTGAATTATTTTTATCCCTCCATAATTTGTTTTTTAGAAACAGAGATTTCAAGGGTTCTTATTGGTTTTATAAATGGCATGCTATATATTTGTAATCTAATTATAATAATGGGTGTTCGTACAATTTGAACAACCCATAATATTTAAATGAAGGATGTAAAAATAAATAGATGTAAGGGAGCAGCAAATCACAGCCCTCTTGGTATCAAACAGCTTTCATGCGAATAAATTTTTTATATTTTTACAAATAACGTAGATACTCAAGGTTGACAAAGTTAATGGTCCACCCTGTATATGTAATATATACGTTGAAGTTGAATGGTGTCATTATGTCTCACTTTAACTATCGGAGTGTCTCTATATAATGGAATCTTTATCATTATCTTAGTAATGAAATTTCAAATTAAAAGCTGATAAGACTAAAATGTTCTTAAAATATTATCAAAAATCAACACTAAAA
Source organism: Sclerodermus sp. 'alternatusi' (assembly GCA_037305995.1). Classification (NCBI taxonomy): domain Eukaryota; kingdom Metazoa; phylum Arthropoda; class Insecta; order Hymenoptera; family Bethylidae; genus Sclerodermus; species Sclerodermus sp. 'alternatusi'. The sequence goes on along the minus strand of CM074554.1, from coordinate 1,149,279 downwards.
AGTATCCATTCATTTTCACAGATACCCTGTATATAAAAGTTTCTCGTTTATCTTTCTTATATCATATATCTACTAATAAATTACTGTATAAAATTTTTCATGTAAAATGTATATTACATTAATTTTTATAAATCGTATGCGAATAGTTTACTGAAAAATTATTTGTACAGAATTATTTTATATTTTAATTTCTTTCTGAATTAATTTTCATATTGTTCTAATAATTTTAGCAATTTGTCATATTTAGATTTTAAGGAGCGTTCTCGTTCTTTTTGTTTCTCCACATCCGCAGTAAGAGCACACGATCGTTGTTCAAATTCTTGTTTTTCTTGTGCTTCCATAATTTTGATACTTAATAATTCAAAATAACTATATTCCATTTCGTTTTGAAGGTTTTTTATTCTCTCGCGTAATATACCCTCATTCTTTGAAGAGAATCCTTAAAATGAGATTAAATAATCATAAAATTAATTATTTTATAAAGAATACTTTTACCTTTTCAATGCTCAAAGTATATTGTAATATTTTCTCCAATTTCGCTGCACGTTTTACTTCCTCTAACATCAAAGCTTTATTTTGTTTCAATTTATTTTTAGCAGCAAGTATCTTTTCAATGTGAGAGGCTGAACTCGCTCTTTTGTATTGCTTATCAATATGCGAGTATACAATCTAAAAATAGAATATTTACAAAAGATGTCTTAGAGCATCGATGATTACGAGAAAATACCTCTGACCAGCACTCCTCCCAAATTTCTGTGTACATTTTAATGTCTATACTTTCAAAATCTAATTTTTTTTTCATATTTGCCATTTCTTCAGTTATTAAGTCTCTTGCCTATAAATGATTAATGATTTGTTATAATCTTTCAAATTAACTATGTACAATTAAATTCACTTACTTTTTCCATCTCTTGAGTTTCAAAGTGCTCGAATGGGTATTTTTGTAAATATGATTCAGCTTGAGCTACACATTTGGAGGTGATTTTCCAATCGTCATAGCATAATGGATTCTCAATGGAATCGTAATACATTACTGTGAGCATTTCTTTCCTTATCATTTCTTCAACCTGTAACATTTAACGAAACTCAATGGAATAAGATGTATTCTTGTAGTAATTAATACAAATATAGACATTTGATTATTGACATAGTTTAATAATTAAGTCTCAAACAAACCATTAATACTTCTTCGAAATATTCTTCGGATAATCCATCAATCTATAATTTAATAATCAACCTGTAATAATGATCAAATTCCATTGCTTGATCAAATGTAATGTTTTTAAGAATCAATATAATAAGGATTAATATTAAATTATTATGTCAACAATTATTACTATCATTATATACAATCGTGTACAAACCATAAGTAATTCTTCAAAAGTCTCATCGTCAGGTATTAAAATATTTTCATTTATAAATTTTGGTCGTGGAAGTTTTCTCTGTATCACTTGTGATCTTTCGGACATATGCATTTCTGTGAATTTAGGAAAAATAAACTTCATTAAAAGTAGTTTAGAATTAAATCAATTGAGTATATAGCCTCCTTCGTTTATGAATTAAGTAAGTTTCAGTGTACTTACGTTCTTGTTCCAATAAAGTGTTAGATAAATGCTGTAATTTCTGACATTCTCTTATATCCTCAGGTAAATTCTTTTTATGACTATATCCAAGGGCTGATAACATTTTGAAGCTAAACTCCAAAGCTTTTGCTGCTTGTTTTTCAGTATAAGGTGTTTGAGGTCTCTCGGGTCTCATTACTTCATCTTCGAATAGCAACCTGGTATTAACTGGAGATTTATCGTCTTTTCTTTTCTTTTTAGGTGCTAGATTCCTCGGCATTGCAAAGACATGTTCAGATTTCCTTGGTCGTTTGAACGTGTTCAAACTATTTATTAATGTATTTGAATTATCTGTAAAAAAAAAGTCTATCGATAATTAATGAAATTTGAACATAAATGGACACGTTGAAAATGGACAAAATTTTCCAGAACCAAAATTATTTTGAGATTTCTTTCAAGGAAATTCTGGATACTCGGTGTGTCCACATGGTAAATGAAGAAAAAATGATTCAAGAACCTGCTATTATACGATCAGTTTTTTCCACAATTTTATGCAATTTAGATGATCGTCTAGAAATTCCATTAGAAGTAGATGGCTTCGAGAGATCAAGCACTGACTCCTGGAAGAGTGGTGCAATTTCTTCAGTCGTTTCGAATTTATCCTGTTTAAAAATGCGATAATGAAAATTTCCTTGTTTAATATATACAGGTTGTAACAATGATCGGCTTTGAGATTTTAAAGGATTTTTATTTCATAATTTTGAATTTGAGACTTAGATTCTAAGATATTTAATGACAAATAAGTTATTAGTCAGACAGAGACAGTCAATTGGTTGAAGTGAGATAACATCACTCTGTCTCACAAGAACTATCTATTTGTCTCTATCTAATTAATAGTACCTTTATCAATAAATATCTCAAAAATTAAAATGTGGTAAATGTAAAATCGTCTTAGAATCACTCCTTCTAAAATCTTCAAAATTTCAAAGGGGATCATTGTTACACCCTGCAGAGAGCAAAGTGAAATAAAGAGATTAAAGATAAAAAGACTGATAATCTGAAGTAATACCTTGAAGTTCAAAGATATATTTAAGTTGTGGTCTGACATTTGTGATTCTAGAGTCGACAGTTTACATTTCTTTTTAGGAAGCTCCTGTTGAGTTTCAGAACTTTCTGTTTGCCAGTTATCCCTTTTTAGAGAATTTGAATCCATCTTGCTATTTGAAGTCCGTATAAAATCAGATTCATCTACTTTTTCATCATTTACGTTGCAAGAATTTACTTTGTCCAAATGGCAATTTGAAGTTTGCAGCTGCGATGAAGGAAATTTGTTTCTTTCTATCGGTAATTTCTCTGTGTTATTAAATACAAGTGGCTGATCATCATTTTCATTCAAAACATTTAGTGTCTTTCGTTCATAGCCTGAAGTCTGCCAGTCTAATGATGATAATGATTTACTTTTTATTCTACGCGATTTCGCTAGAAAATTGAATTTATCTATTTCTTCATTATTTGGCTTGGGAAAATTGGATTTTTTCAAATTATGCTTTGAAGTTTCTTGAATTAAATTTGTCTTGTTAAACGATTCATTTGGAATGTTAGGTTTTTGTAATTGTTCTTTGTCTTTCTCTAATGCCGTCAAATCTTTCATTTTGGTATCTGAAATTTTTATTTTAGGTAACAATAAATTTCTTCTTTTGTTATTTACAACATTTTTTATTAATTCATTGGCGTCTTTGGAAAAATTCTTACTAGAATATTATTTATATTGCATGAATATGATTTGTTCAAATATTAATTTAAACTTGCTGCCTCGAAGATGATCAAATTTTTTTCTATGGTGCTTTTTTGTAGAGTTTCAAATTTCTGTAGTTGCTTATCATCTGCCTTCAAATCATATGGCGTCTTCAATTTATAATCTGAAATTAAATTTGGCTTAAATTACACAAATATTTTTTTCACTTGTTTTAATACTACAAGTTTTATAATGAAATACATTTGTTTTTGTATTTAGTTTTATTCCTACAAGATTTATTCAGTGAATAATTAATTTTAATATTAAACTCAAAGAAATGTAATACTTATAGAATTAGTTTTGTTATAATCAAAAGAGAAAACTAGCTAGAGTGTCAGAAATATCCCACGTGATCATACTTCAATGATACATTCAGTTATACAGGATGTAACAATGACCCTATATCAAATTTTAGGGGGTAGTAGAGGATAATAAATGGAACATTTTTTATTAACATCCTCGTGGTCTATGACCTTTCTATTTGAAGCTACAGGCAATCAAAATTTTACCTGTTTTTAGTGTGACTATACAGCCGATCCAGTGTCGTGAATACTTGGCGCATGCTCTACAGGCCTCGTTTCAGTTTTACATGGCAAGTTTTTAAAATAATGTTTATTTTTAAGAAGGAAAAATCTACACATTCAATCCTTTTTTAAGGAAAAAAATTATTTTGAAAATTGCTATGGAAGACAGAAGTGAGGCGAGGAGCAGGAGACGGACCAAGCATTGACGGTACTGGATCGGCTGTACAGTCACACTCAAAACAACGGAAGTTTTAATGACCTGTATTTTCAAATAGAGACATTATTGGACAACAAGTATGTTAATAAAAAATGTTCCATTTATCCTTTCCTACAAAACCTTGAAATTTTGTCTTCATTCTATACAATTATCTATAGTGTAAATACAGTATGCATGAGAGTATAAGACCACTACTATTGTTCTTATTAGATAGTATACTGCTTAATATCCAGAGTGTAGCAAAACCGCTCCTCCTTGAAGGGGGTGATTCCTGACGCTATTCTAAGAACTTTATCTATTTGTAATTTTCAAATCTAAAGCTTAGTTTTCGAGATATTCAATAATAAAAGTACACTATCAGTTGGAAAAAGATAGACAGATAGTTAAAGTGAGACAGAGAAATGCTACCTTGCTTTAACTATCTGAGCGTCTTTGTCTAACTAATGGCATCTTTGTCAACGAATATCTCAAAAACTGACCTTTAGATTTAAAAATGTCAAAAGGAAAAAGTTCTTGGAATAGGGTCAGAAATTACCACACTTCAATGAAGTGTGGTTGTTTTGTTACATCCTGCATACTTGTTAGTTAATGCTTCGGTTTTAATTGTTCAGTTACCTAATGTGTGGTTAGGATGTTGAGAAACTGGTTCAAAATGAATTCAAGGTTCTATTAATTTCCGTCGTCTTCTGCCCAAGTGTAGATGCAGTTACCCAACCGATACAGAATACAGCGTAGACAAGACTGAAATACTGCTTACTCTGACATCATAAGCAATGTTGAAATGCCTTGTTATTGGTGGTGGGGTTATAGGAAAAATGCACTACAATGGGGACGGAGTGTAACAATGACATTGTTTCATAAATGTAAGGGTTGTAGAGGAAGTAGTTGTATGATAAAATTTTTCTGAACCCTTTTACCCGAGCAATAGTTTTCAGGATATCCAATTGTAAAGGTACTATTAGACGAAGACGGTCGTACAGTTTGAAATAAGATGCTACGGCATTACCAAACTTTACCTATTTGTCCTTGATGAATAGTGCCTGTAGAACTAAGTATCTAAGGGAGTAAAGGCTTCAAACGGAAAAGAGTAATTGCTACAGAATCACCTGTTCTACAACTACTTAAATTTTTGGAACAAATCATTTTCACCTTGTAGAAAAAAGGTTAAAGAAATTATTTGACTAACAGAACTTCATGTTCTATCTAATATAATTCTGTGACTAACATAAATAAAGTTACGTACGGAAAAACATTAATAAATCAGTAATTAAACTCCAAGTAGAAAAATGGTTAGGGACTTTAAAACTGAATTTAATAACAGGGAGCACATCCCTCGACTGAGGTTGTGTTTAATAATGGACTATGCTCTATATTCGTGCGTATACATTGTTAATTATCTAAAACAATCTGAAAGAGTGCATTGAAAGAATCTATTATGAAAAATCATTGATATTTGGATGACTATAGAAATATAGTGTACAGTGAAACTTCTCTTCAACGGACAGGCATAAGATTCACCAATCTTAATACATTAATATAAAAAGTATTCTTTACAGTGGACGCCTCTCCATACCGGAGAGTCACATATGTCCCGAGATTGTCCGTTGCAGAGAGATTTCATTGTATCACGATTTCCTTTGCACTCGACAATTACGTTGATACCGATCGATCGGACCAATTCTTAGAAGTGGATCGGGTACTATCGCGATCGAAGGTATTAAATAGCTTCTTATTTGTTCGTATTATTTTTAGTCGTATATTTCTAGCGTGCATAATCCACGCCAGAGTTGTCGCTGTTTTAATTTGCCGTTAATATTGATGAGAGTCACCATCGCAGCTCACGAAATTGTTTGTAATTCTCCGATGATCTGCCACCATTTTAATGGTCTGAGGGTATTAATGTTGGTGTCAACATCGATTCCATCGATATCAGTATCATTGCACATCGAGTAGTACATAAAAAAAGTGAATCTTTGTGCAATACATAAAGTAAAAATGAAAGTAACATAATTACATTCAGCGTTTTACACTTATATCTTATCGAAGAACTGTGTAATAAACTGTTTGTGTTGTGAAGATTATACATGTAATTACCCACTTTTAATTACATAGTATTCGAAATTACGAGTTTACTTATTTCTAAAATTTGAATACACTGTTCTCTGCCTAGTATGCTTTACATATTATATTATATTTTGTAGGGCTATTGACTTTACCTTCTTGTTCATTGCTCAGTTTATTTGCGTGTGTGCTTTGATCGTGCCAAGCGATATACTTAGCAGGTCTTAAAATATAAGGATTTTTTGGGACATAGATTTTGTTTTTTGTCCAAATACACTAATAAAACTGAATATAATAATCGATGGATGCAGCGATTGACGTGTACCAAATGAAAATAAAAAAGAATTCAGATACAGAATAAGATATTCCATACGAGGCGCAACCATTTTATTCTACGATGAATGTGTTAATTTTGATTAGTTATTATCTGGAAACTTGAATATTAGCGAATGAAATAAAATTCTTCTCACTTTTCTGGCAATACTGGTTAGTCAATTAGTATATTGCGGAAATACATTAAAAATATGAACAAAGTGGCAATCCGTTTTTGAATTGACACCCTGGACAAATATTTCCTCGATAAAGCTTTTGTAACGGTCTCTGATAATACTTTCAGTTAAAGTTTTGCAATTTCTGGAGGAATAGCTTGTTCAATGTCATTTTCATTTTATTGTATGATAACTCTACATTTTTCATGTAGGATTTTTCTTAGAGTAAGTAGCTTATTTAATGAGCAGTATTAATCGCGATAATACAACGAATAAATTGCTTCCTTCATTTTAATTCTTGATGTGATAAACAGCTCTTAGACTTTGCTTAAATGTTAATATATCACTCTTTGATTAGGAGTATGGTATTTTTCGAGAGAAAAATATACTCATTATATTTTGTATTTTTGTAACTTTGTTATCAACAATGTTATATTGTTTCATTGTTTTTATAGAACACATTATCTCTTATAGCAACAATGTCACCTATAGTCATTTTTTGTCTCTTTTGTCATTCTATTTAATAATTATGATGCATAGTCAAGTAATACTAAACAATCTCATTGTTCTAGTATTTTCAGTAAGTCGTTTTAACTCGTCACTCTAATCGTGGAATCTAGTTATAACACACTATTAAACTATATAAAATAATAATCTTGAATAAGAGGAGTTGCTGAAGGGCTTATAGATTTTTGCAATTGCGTATCAAATAATTGTAAGAGTTACAAAAACTTTGAGGTTATTAACTTTTCTTCATAATCAATGTTTTGAAAGTATTGTATATCTTTCATTATTTTAGTGAAAAAATGCCGGCAGGCTTAAAACTCAATGTACACAGATTTATAAATTAAACTATTATAGTTATGTATTGCAACATAGTTATTGTTATTTCTTACTCTTTCTATAATATAACCCTTATTAATATTAAAATATAAATATTAAGATAATTATGTTTTAATATATTTATATAATGATTTAATCCTTTATGATGGAAATTGCTCGATGATTTCATTGAAAGGAAACATGAATTCTTAGGCTGTTATACCTATTCGTATATTATTGTTTAGAACGACAGATTTACGCGAGCTGTTTCTTTCCCGAGAATTGGTACTTGTACATTTTGGTTTTTAAACTATTTCTTTACCCTTTTGTTCCGAGACCATTTGCAGTATCTCGCGGAGAAAATGAAATTTACGCCCGCGAGAGCATGTCTCTGCAACTGTTTAATTTCAGTCTTTCCGTAATGTCCAATTCCAGTATGTACCGTTAATACTCCATCAGATGCGTTTATGTTTATAAACACTAATAAAATTACACAGTGAGCTATTATTTTGTGGTTTGGTATAAATTAAAGTTAACATTCATAAGACAGTTAATATAATAACAGCGATTTTATTCTATAATTTTACAGCTTTAATTTCTTTTTGACTGTATGTGCAAAATGTTGAATGCCCAGTTTCGGTCCCATCCTTATTAGTGGATTTCCAATGAACTGAATGTGACAACAGCAATTCGATGGAAACCGAAACATGTCTCGAACAATGGAACCGTCCTCGGAAAAGGCTGTCAGTTGTCGATATATGTAGTTTTGTTTGCATATCGTCCTGTAGCCTTCTATTAATCCATCAAACATATTGCATTCTTCATTATTATCCCTGTGTAAAATAAAAAGAAATCAAAATTATTAAGTATCACTTATAAGTCGTTCCTGAAATCCAGTCGTTACTATTTTCCAAGAACAATACTTATTTAGAATTAGTTAAAAGTTCTATGTTGTTTACTTACAGGCACATTTCAATTCTTATTCCTTGTCTAAAATTAAGCTGATTAATGATAAATAGCCATTCGTTTTCTTTGGATTTTGCTAATTTGGGATATACAACTTGTTCCTGGAAGACAAAAACGACAAAAATTATTATCAGTCAATTTTGCAATACAAATCGCTACATTATTTTTATATACTTACAACAGAACGACAAAGTGGCGAAGTATTGATGGTTTCCATGTCCATACGTGGTTTAATTTCTATCTCCTAAAAAGACAAGAAAAGCAACATTAATAGTGCAAGCTTGAGATGTAATTTGTTTGATGTATGACAGAACAAGAATGCATTTATAATATAAAGAAAAAATTGATGTTGTTTAAAGCCATATGTAACTGTGTGCTTATTTTTGTCTCTTTTCTTTTTAAGGTCTAATTGATACTTCTACATCGTTATTGAGAATAATCGGAGATATTATGATAAAAACTTAAACTTTGTATAAATTTGTGTTTTAATACTTACATCAGTAAAAGACAGAAGTCTGAGACTACGGTGCTTGCGCAATGCATTCGTTATTTCTTCTTCAGGGTAATTTGCCAAATCTTCACAAAATGTTTCACCTTTGCATGCGGGTATGTTGGGTATATTGGTCTTCTTGATAATATTGTCAGAAAATATCATGTCATCGTCGGTCTTTGTTGTTTTGGTCAACGTGTCTGAAAAGAATGTTCAATGGTTGTGCTTAATAATACAAATAATGTGTATCATTTTCGGCGAAAAAACAGCTCGTTTTCAAAATATTCAACGATAAGGATGCCACTAGTTAGACAGAGGATTAGTTAATCTGAGGTAATCAACTGATTGGGTGGGAAAGTTTGGCATAGAGAAAGTGCTGTAAGAGTTTTATTTGACTCTTTTCTACCTGAAGCTACATTCTTAAGAAAATTGATTTTAAAGGTCCTTCGGATAAGCAAATACACTCTCAAAGGTAGCCGAAGTGAAAAAGTAATATATTTAACCGGTTTAAGACCTGGTTGGACAATGCAACTCATATACCTTACAAATGGAAAGTTCTAAATAACCAGTTGAAAAAGGAAAATTCATCTGAGATTTATTTTCTCTTCAATATTTAACATTTAAAGAATATTTCCTCGTTGTACCTTGTATGTCAGCCGTTATTTTTGAGGGTAGTATAAATCTGCAGGATGGAACAGTGATCCCTTTTGAAATTTATGGCAGTTTGGAGAGGGTTAAGGGTGATTCTACGGGGGTAAATCTGAAATTTGGTTCTCAAGATATTTAACTATAGAAATTACTATTAAAAAGACAGAGGCAATCGCCTAGTTGAAGCGAGATAACATCACTTTATTTTCAACTTACTGTATCTAACTAATAGTAATTTTTATTGTTACATATCTTGTAACACAATATGTCAAATTCACAGTTTAATTCTGTTATATTGCATCCTTTTAAGGAATCTTACCAATAAGCGAACGTTTCACTCTACTATAAGTCGAATTGTTTAATCTTGATAATGGTAATGGAATTCCTAGTTGGCTTCCTTGAGATGTACAACCTTCTACAGCCTGTAAAATTATGAGAAATTAAATTATTAGTTTCCCTTAATTATTTCTGGTTTTTTGTATAAAGTTAGAGACACGGGGTGTCCGTAAAAAAAGGAGACATTTTTTTGCGGAATGATTCTTGAAACTATTCTAAGAATTGTTTGCTCTTGAAATTTGTTTATTTGAATCTTTATTTTCGCGATATTCAACGATAAAGATTCCATTATTTAAACAGGAACACTCCGATAGTTGAAGTTAGATAGCGCCACTCTGTCTCGCTTTAACTATCGGAGTGTCTTTGTCCAACTAATGGCATCTTTATCATTGAGTACCTTATAAATAAAGCTTTCATTCAAAATATTTCTAAGAGCAAAAGATTTTTAGAGTTGTGTCGAAAACCACCATTCCTCAACAAATTTCTCCTTTTTTTTTCCGGGCAAGCGGTGTAAGAAAAATGAATATTTGAAACTAAAATTATCGTTAAAATATTGAAACTAACCAAAAAGATTATCAAGAAACTTGAAAAAGTTGCAAAAAACAGATTTTGGAACTTCATTTTCTCCTACTGTTGATTTCTTCTTTCCCTTATTTCAAACACTAAACAAACTTTATTTCTCGACGCACTGTGGGCCTACTTTTAATATTGTTCGCTTCTCAAGTTAAGAGTAAATCGCGAGAAAAATTACAAAATTTTACAATTTGTCACTTGAAAGAAAAAACTGCAATCAATACGCTGTTGCGGATGAATAAAATTTCGTTCGCTCTGGTATTAGGATCGGCAATAGAAATATTTACGAGTAGATACTGTTCACAACGTGTTCACACTAACGGAAGCAGTCCTTTACTATGGATTAATAGAGGCTGCACGTGATATTTATACCCCTGTCCCTGCAGCCTTACAATAGCAAGACTAAAGTTTATTGGTTACTTTTCCACGAATAGGCGCGCGCTTTTTGAGACAATAGTTGATGCAGCTTTGCTGTATGGAGAAATTTTTAAATTTTCGACTATTCTCGAACGTGTTTAAAATGCGACAATGCAGAGGAATTTAATGATGCCAGAAACCCAGTGTCTTTAATCAAGTGTTACATCTCTACTTAGTACGCCCTATACGAAACAATTTTTTTTGCGGTACGAGGTGGATGTAGGTAGAAAATTATGCAATGTGCGCGAATACGCATATTCAGATGGAGGGCAACACGTGTTAGAGATATACAGGGTGTCCGGAAAAAACTTTTTTGATTTAAAGCTTTATTTCTGAGATATTCAACGATAAATTTGCTATTAGTTAGACAGAGACGCTTCGATAGTTAAAGTGAGATGGCGCCACTCTGTCTCGCTTCAGCTACCGGAGTGTCTCTGTCTAACTAATGGTATCTTTATCGTTGAATATCTCAAAAATAAAGCTTAAAATCAAAAAACACCAAGACAAAAAAAGTTCTTAGAATTGCGTCAGCAACCACTCCTCAAAATATGTCTCCTTTTTTTCCGGACACCTTGTATGTGTTGGTGTGGTTAATAGTAAAAGTGGTGGGGGGTAGTAAGGATGAGGGAAATGTTGGTGGATGATATGAAGTATCTGGTGAAGGGTTGATGTAAGGATTGATGTAAAGAAAAGGGTCTGTTAGGGGGATGAGTGATTGCATGACTGGTTTGAAAATGTTGAAAAAGAGCAAAGAAAAAAGAAGGGATGTTTCAGAGTGCAACTGGGTGAATAAATGGAAGTGTTGGATGCAATTTTATCGATCAAACGTTAACCGTGCAAAAAGTTGAGATGTAAGGTATGCTGTAACTGAGTTACTGTAACGTGGATACGTATCTATAGGGTGTTTAAGTGATGTAATGCAGAATTTTAAGCTGTTGTGAAGGGGTGATTCTCAGACAAGTTTTTATTTACCACATTTAGATCTGAAGATAATTTTTTGAGATATCAAACCCTTTTTTCGCCGAGCGCCGCATACAGGGTGAAACAATGATGTTAGGAGAAATTTTAAGGGGTTGAAGAGGAAGTGATTCTAAGACGATTTTTCATTTACCACATTTTAATCCGAAGCTTAGTTTTTGAGGTATTTAATGATAAAACTATTGTTGATTAGACAGAGACAGTCACTTGGTGTAGTGAGATAACACCGTTCTATCTCACTTCAACTATCTATCTGTCTCTGTTCAGCTAATAGCACCTTTATCATTTAATATCTCAAAAACAAAGTTTCAGATTGAAATATGCTAGATGAAAAATCGTCTTAAATCACTCTGTATATGCGACATCTACTTGACGACCTGTGGGTACGGGCGCCGCATATATGCGGAATCGAAACGATGTGCATACAATTTTCCGTCCAGTAACGGTATTTCGGCGGAAGGGGCTGCCGTAGCGAAAGCGTTAATGATGAAGGTACTATTAGTTAGACAGAGACGGATAGATGGTTGAAGTGAGACAGAGTAGTGTTGTCTAACTTCAATCAATTTTTGTCTCTGTCTAATTAACCCGTAGAAAACAGGTATTTTTCCATACAAATTTAACAATGTTTTGAAATAAAAGATATGCATCTTTTTAATAATAGATGATTGATGCAAACTTCAAATTTGCTACTGGCCACATATGTGGCCACTCCGGCCCTCTAAAGGTTAATAGTACCTTTATCATTAAATATCTGAGAATATAATTTTCTGATCGAAATGTGGTAAATAAAAACTTGTCCGAGAATCACCCCTTCACAACTGCTTAAAATTTATTATAAGTGACATTGTAATATCCGTTATACAGGGTGTCCGGAAATTAATGGAAATTTTTTTCAGGAGAGATTCCTGGCTCAATTCTAAGATTTTCTTCTAGTATTTCTGATTCGACGCTTTATTTTCAAGATATTCAACTAGGAAAAGATGCTATTGGTCAGACAGAGGCACTTCGATGTTTGAAGCGAGACCGAGTGACGCCACCTCACTTCAACTATTGGAATGTCTCTGTCTAGTTAATGGCATCTTTATCACAGAATATCTTGAAAATAGTGAGTCAATTCAAAATTGCCAAGAAGATAAAAATTCATAGAATCGAGCAAGGATTCATCCCTGAAAAGTGTCCATCACTTTTATACACGTACTGTATATTATATATTTTGAATAAATATGTGCTACCATCAAAAATAACGGCTCATACACAGGGTGTGTAGTGGTGAGATATTCTATCAATATAATATGTATAGAGACAATAAATCTGACAATCTGAAACTTAGTTTTCTAATCATTCAATAATAAAGACAATATTTTGCATACTCTGTTCCAAATAAAATCAAATTCGTTTTGCATATCCAACTGAGCTCTGATAGAGGGGGGGAAGCACATGAGGTGTAAGTGGTCGATTTTTATCAAATTTTGCAGATAGGTCGAGGAAAAAAAGACTACCATTTCGAGTATTTGTTCATTAAATATTTTTTAAGTTATTAAAGCTTGAAGTGTATTCATCCGTTTTGTTGCACACTGTAGCCGATTTATCTACAAAATTTCTCTCGTGAAATGAATTTTCCTTTGATAATTGTTTATTTAGAACTTAACATTTTTAAGATACATGCGTCGTATTAAGTCTAAATATATCTAAATCCTGTTAAGCATAGCAATTTCTCACTTCAATGGTCCATGAGATTATTTGCTTGACTAAAATATCTTTAAAATTGATTATTTTAAGAATGAAGTTTTGTATATGAGAGTTAAATGAAATTCATTTTAAAATTGCTTTCTCTACAGTTACTTAACTTTCTTCTATGTTATTGTTACACCCTGAGTAGTAAAATTCTACAATGTTATTGTAAGTGTCATTACCTCGAAGCAGTATTTTTCAGGTTGTGCGACTTTTAGGGCCTTTGTTCATGTTTTCTTTTGATCATTTTTCTCTTTTTATAGGAAAAAGGCATATTAATACAAAGAAACAGTTGATGAATAGGGAAACGATAATAAACAGAATAGGGATGCGATATATGGACGACCCAAAAAATTATTCAAATTCTGAGTGTTCGTCTGAGATTAATTTTTTTCCTTACCTTTTATTATTAATTTATATTATATTAAAATAAATGAATGATATCTGAGTAACGTGTATTCCAGGTAACGTCATGACACTAGTTTTGAGGTTAACAACATAGGCTTGTTAAACAATCGTTGCTATTGATGTTCTTTTGTTGTTGCTGCTGTTGTTAAATAAATATTCAAAATATCTGCTTCGAGAGATTGATTTTCAAACTAGCTTATACAATTTGAGACATTAATTTTGAGGAATTTCTTGATAAGCCTATGCCCTAAATTGGATTTTGATCGCTAATTATCAAAATCCAAAGAAAACGAATGGCTATTTGTTATTAATCAACATAATTTTAGACAAGGAATGAGAATAGAAATGAGCTGTAAGTTAATATCAACGATCTTACAACGAATTCTAAATAAGACTCGTTCTTTGAATATAGTAACGACTAGGTTTTATAAACTCCTTATAGGCGAGGCTAAATAATTTAATTTCTTCTTATCTTACACAGGGATCATAATGAGGAATGTAATATGTTTGATGAAGTAGTAGAAGGCTGTAGGACCTTATGCAAACAAAACTACATTTGTCGACAACTAACAGCATTTTCCTAGGACGATTCGATTGTTCAAGACATGTTTCGGTTTCTGTCGAATTCTTGTTGTCACATTTACTTCAGTGGAAAACCACTTATAAGAATGGGATCAAAACTGGGCATTTAAAATTTTACACATGCAGTAAAAAAGAAATTAAAGCAGTAAAGTTATAGAATAAAATCGTTGTTATTATATTAATTATTTTGTGAATGTTAACTTTAATTTATAGTAAACGTCAAAATGATAGCTCACTGTGTAATTTTATTAGTGATTACAGACATAAATGCATCAATGTTTCTCGCAGTAATATTTTTTTTTCTTTACTGCTTTAATAATTTTCATTGTAAGAAAAGTTAACACGTTTCCAAATTTTGTTTGCTTTGTCGTTAATTCTGAGTTGTGAAATAGTCCATTATATACAGGTTATTTCAATGAGGTACGGCCAAATTTTTATAAAGTAAGCCTTGGATTAAAGTGTGGTAAATGAAAAGTCGGTTTATAATAGCACCCTATACAACCCTTTAAATTTATAGAATGCCAGTATCCGAAAAATGATGTAGACATTTTTCAGGGGCGGTTCCTGACTAAATTTAAGAAATTTCTTCTCTTGACTTGTTTTTATTTTAAGCTTTAGTTAGAAGAAAATCAGTAAATTAGACGCCATAAGTTAGAGAGAAACACTCTGATAGTTAAAGCGAGGTAGCGCTACTCTGTCTCATTTCAACTGTCGGAGTGTCTATCTGACCAATGGCTTCATTTGATCTTTAAATTTCTTGAAAATAAAGCATCGAATCAAAAAATACCAAAAAGAAACAGTTCTTAGAATAGCGTCAGGAATCTGATGACCCCCTTTAAGGAAGTGCGGTCGTTTTGTAACAGCCTGTATACTTGAAATGAGACTGGATGGCCTTATCTCACTTCAATGAGTAGACTGTCACTGTCCAACTGATAGTACCTTTATCATTTAATATCTCAACACAACTTAGCTTCAGATCAGAATGTGGTAAATGTGTCAGATTTAGTAACAAACAGCAGGAATGCGCTAAAAGATATTTCTATGTTTGACATTCTCCTGTGTATCTTATAATATAAGAATGAATCGCTAATTTTTATATTAGAATTCTAGAAGAGGAAAATATTTCCTTTAACTCTTTGCCTGCGAATAGCACTTTTAAGCACTTAAGCAGAATCACTCTGTCAGACTGAACGTCGCCTTTAGACGCCATTTTTATTTGTTGAGATTATTAATATCAATGTTTGTCTAACGTGTTAAAGTCTCATTGAAATGGCCCGCAAAATTGATTCCGTATTGAAGACCGTTTTAGTTTTCTAGGTACGGCTGTATTTTGCGCGAGACACTGGCGTATTGAAAACAGATTGCATATTGTCTCTATATTGTTTGCACTCTTGTAAATTGATGTAAAGACAGTAGTGTGAAACAGTACATATGATGACGATTATTTGATTCAAACGGTGAGCAAGTGTGCCACTACAGTAACGCGTCTTCCAGAGAGATGACACGCGTAAAATCTACTATAGTGAAAACGCGTTATGCCTAAGAGGTGGGTTAGGTTTTTACCATTAAGGATCACACCGGCAATTCAAAAATCAACTCATATTTGAGCGGTTCGCCGGTCGGACGTTAATATACGAGTTTTTATAAATTCATGTTTTGTTTACAAAATAAAATTCACACTTGTTAATATTATGAAAGATATTTGTTTAAAGTAACAAAGTCAATGAAAATGCATCTTGAATTCTTGCGTGTGTTTTGCGTTTCTGTTCATGAAAGGATTTCCTTTTGTGTCAGCACTAGTAGTATCTTGCATCTGCGCATCTTTGATAATTGCAAACTCAGGCATCTGTTTTTGCATATTAGGATTTGTATAGTGAATTCACTATGTCGGCTCCGTGGTGATAGAAATAACTGGGGGGGGATATAAAGTCCTGCTTTAGACGAGGGGTGTGAAGCATACTAAGGCAAGTGGGGACCACAGTTATCCGAATTTGTAAGCCACATTTGTGATCGAATGCGAATAAGTGGTGCACAATACACAATACACTAAATGTATTAAATCTAAAGACGTTTATTTTTAAATTTGCATTTTTCAATTATATCCACAAATTGAAATTACTTATTCTTTTTTAATACAATGAAACTCCTCCTCAAGGAGACTTCTCTTCAACGGACACTTCGTTTCAACGACACCTTTCTTAACGATCTTAATACATTGAAATGTTTTTTTTATGTTATTGTATTAAGATTGATGCATTTTATAACTGTTTGTTAAGAAAGGTGTCCGTGAGGAGGTCCAAGATTCCAGGGTTGTTGGTTGTAAAGAGATTTTAATGTATTAACAGTCAGCAAACATCATAGCTCACTAGTTCCAGTCATATCAGATTGAATTGTTGAATATTTTCGTTTAAAATTCTTAAAATGAAGTCAGTAATCACCCCTGGAAATAACGTCTGTCATAATTTCCTGACTCCTGCATACTTCAAGTAGTACCGCTTAAATCCTCTCGGGAATACTGCGACCCATTGTCGGCGGTTATGAAGCGTTTTATAAGTGCATCTGCCGCCAATTGTATATTCTTATTATAGAATTTATTTATAATTGTATACTTTTTCGTACCACGAGTGTATTACCGCGGCCAACGCCACCGTACCGAAGGAGTTAAAGTATTTGACTTCTTGGGCATTTGAATCACGTTATTGGAAGCGGCAGCCTAGACGATGATAGGATAATAAGCCATGACCAACTCCACTAATTGTATGTCCCGTCGGCTTCGCCCGACCTATGAACGGATGTACGTTTATTAACGTCTACCTGGAGAGCGTGATTATTTTGTTAAAGGTTAATTGCTAAACGCTGCTGTATGCTTAACCCAGGGAACAAAATAACGGTTAATGGCTAAATTAAGGAAGCATGAACAAGGTTCCGGCTTTGTAGCGGCATTGTGCAACTGAGTCGTCAAGCATAAAAAATTCCAAATTTAGAGTACACAATGTCATATTTTGGATAATCGTGTTATCTATCTTTATTTCGACTATACCGTGATGATGTCTTTGTTGTCTCGGACGTTTTACCCTTTTTGTCTCGGACGTTCTACCCTTTTTGTCTCGGACGTTCTACCCTTTTTGTCTCGGATGTTCTACCCTTTTTGTTTCGGACATTCCACCCTTTGCTGTCTCGGACGTTCCACCCTTTGCTGTCTTGGACGTTCCGCCCTTTGCTATCTCGGACGTTCCGCCCTTTGCTGTCTCGGACGTTCCACCCTTTGCTGTCTCAAACTTTCTATACTTTGCTGTCTCAAACTTTCTACAGTTACTTGGACAGTTCAACGCTTTCCCTCATACATATAAAACTCCTATCACACGCATACACACATATTTAAGCCTGGACGTCATTGTTTTGAATTTGAGGAATCAGTCTTAACCCGGTATTTGACGGTACGTTAATTAGCGGGACTAGGATAACCTCGTCGATTTCTTCCGACACTCGGGCGTCGGAGAGAGACACAGCCCGACCTGTTTTTATCTCTCTTTGATTCACCGATATCGCCGGTTGATCGAGAGAAAAACAGCTTAGGCGCTTCGGTTCCAAGTGTGCTCAACCTATTCTCAATTTTCGTATTAGAATTGAGAATCGGTCGAGAGATGCATTAACGACGTATTCACATCGTTACAATTATTTACCGAATTTCCTTTTATAATATAAATTCAAATAAATAATGTAGAATGCATAAATACATAAATATTAAATTTGAGTTGAATTATTGCAACGATTTGCATTAGAGTACAGAGTTAATCACAGTAGCTTATGAATGAAATTATTTTATATTGAATAGCCAATACAATTTTGTCATTTAATGGTGTTAATTTTTATTAGTTTGGAAAGTAATTAAAAATACAGGGTGTTACAGTGAGGTACGGTTAGATTTCAAGTGGTTGTAGAAGGAGTGATTTTAAAACGGTTTTTCCTGTACCACATTTTGATCTGAAGAAGCTTAGTTATCGAGATAATTAATGTTTAAAGTACTATTAGTTAGACACAGAAAGATAGATTGTTGAAGGGAGGCTGAATAACGTTACCTCACTTCAACCAATTGACTATCTCTAACTAATGAAAAATCAACTAGCAATCACTTAAAATTTGGCCGTACCTCACTAATACAAATTGCATAAAAAGCGTTGACTGAATTTAGTGCTCTGATACTGAAACTTAAGGTATTTCAAAAAGTGAAGTTGATCGATTTGTGCAATGAATGGCTCATATGACATTTGATAAATATAACATCAAAAAATGTTACGTTATAATGTTACTGTGATTTTTAATTTACCGCGCTTACGTTTGGAGCTTATGTTTCAGTCATCGAAATATTTGTTGAATATTGGATAGTCAGCTTTTTGATGTGAGAATCAACTAGTTGTGACACACTTTTCCTAACAGATCATTTTAACGTTGTGTTATGTAACTCAACGGAGTTATAATTTAAAGATCAGATTTTCTCAAAACTAAAGGTACTTTGTCTAAGTGACAATAATTTACTTCTGTGGGTAATAGCATTGAGGTTTAAAAATATCCCTGATACATGTAACACGACACATGAAATAATCGTGTTTCAAAGATTCAATGATGACAGTAATATAAACTACTCGAACATTGACAGGTTGTTGACCTTTCTATCTTTTTTTAATACATTCACTGTTAGGCAAATTTAGCATATTTTTTCTGGTTGACAAGATTTTATTTGGAAGAAAACATGAGACTTCACAAAATTTAATAATACTTGATTAAAGATATATCCATTAGGACAAACGTGTACAATTTATGCAAGGGTAATGCAATTTTAAGAAAGTTAAGCAATAAGGGAAGATGGTACATCTGTTGGATATCAAGTTTTCCTCCAAAGTACCTGTCAGTGTTTATAACAGAGGAAGACCTGCTAGTAGGCTCGTAGTACTCATTTGTTATAAAGAAGATATCATTGAAGACGAACTTCAGGAAGATCATAATATAAAAACGTCGTTAATATGCGGTGTTAATTTTCTCACACATTCTCAGGATTTTATGAAATTTTACACGAATAAGAAGAATAAGGAGTAGTAGAATCTGGTATTTCGAGAAATATCATATGCAGTAAGAAATAGAAAGTATCGTTAATTTGTATTAGGATAAAATTATCCTTACTTACTTTACATTTAGAAAATAATAAAAGTAATCAATTACTCAACTTCTCAAAATATCTTACGATTATTGTTAAACAGATAAAATTATCTGAAAATATGACTACAATGTATATTTATACAATATGTGAAATGGATGAAATTATTTAACTAAAAAATAGCATAAAAAATAAATAAAAATTTACTTTGATTTAACATATTATAATCATCTCATAAAAAACGGACATTATTTTATAAATTATTAAAGACACGATACTGTAAGAGTTTATATTTGTTTTATACGCAATAGAAACAAAAGAGAAAACTTGAGTTCGTATAATGATCAGTACAGTGTTATTCAACTAGCTGTAATTCTGAAGATGAAAATGATTCTGATTTAAATGATTTTAAAGAATTCTAAAATTGCTTCGAAATATATTTCTCGGAAAAAACTGTACTATAAAGCTAATTGGTATACCTTATTGATATGTTCATTGATATTTATCCAGTGGGGTCCTTGGTACATTTAAAATGCTTTACCTTGAGAAAGAAAGATAGCTCTTTGAATGTAAGACTATGACAACCTGTAACCCAACGATTGTGCAATTAGCGCTATTAACTCTCGCTTTCCAAAAACATCCAAATTGAAGAGAAATTAAGGTATTAAGTGCCAGTTCATCGATAGCTCCGCTACAAGTCTGCAAATATGAATTATACATCCCGATACCACGATTAACCATTTTCTCTACGATTTAACTTTTGTTAACCAATGCCGCGCTCTACAATATAACATGCGATAAATGCCTATGCATTTGTACCAGTATGCATTATATATGTATTGTACAAGTGGTAGACACATGTATCTCGTTAAGCATACCACGTCATTATAACGCAAGTGGTTAATTGGATCGTCTCTCCAAAGATGATCTCTGACATCCGGTTAATGCAGTGGTGGTGAGAGGATATGGATCTACAAGTTTAACCTTCCGCGTACGTTGCCGGAGTCGCTTAATATTTGTGGTCGGCTAGCATTCGCGCATACATGGATAAGACTCCTAGCAGTGACGCACAGATTAACAGAAATATGATTCCAGAATATACATTGACAAAGGCTGAATGTATCAGTGAAGTATCCATGTTGGTCAGAAAAGACATCCCGGCACCGGACTCACCGAGTCCGTACTCGGAGGGTTAAAACTGAAGCTCTGCAAATTGCAAAAAAAACGAGTTTTAAATTCTATCCGTTAGACTCGTGCAGACTTTATTTGTAGCGTCAGATACCAGATATGACAGATTCTATTGTACTGCAAGAACTGTGTCTCTGGTCATCTATAAAATGAGGAAATAATCGTAGGTAATTCAATTCTAGTAGTCGAAGACCGTGAGTGCGACTCTATTAGAGTTGGGCATATGCTTCAATTGTGGTATCGATTCATGATACTGTTGATCGGACTGCATACGAGAAGAGTGAGAAGTCATTACCTACCTTCGTTTCCTCATTTTCAGTCTAGTAAGTACAATATCACCCTAACGCATTTAAGCTTGTTGCCCTAATTTGTACTTGGAGCAAATGATTTGTTTCTATGATCGATCAATCAGTTTGATGTTAATAACACATTTTTCAATGAAATAATTTACGAGGATTAATAAAAAAAAATGTAGGAGAGTCGAGAGAACTGCGAGGATGAAATGCGATCTTAATCACGGAAAAAAGGATTTTAACGTTTTACCATAAATTGACCACGGCGATTGACGATCAGCAGAAATTGAAATCAAGGCTTCAGACCCGATGGACTCCGGCTTCAAAATTGTTTTGAAAAGTGAAAATTTTTAATCTCACGATAGTATTGCAAGGCTTTAAACAGCAAGACACAAACAATCCATTCTGTTAAAAGAGAGATTGACTTTCAGTTTTTATGTTAATGAGAATTTAGCCCATTGTCCAAATCCGTTGCATTTTGCTGTATCTTAATTTAGAAACTAAAACATTCTATGACGAAGTTGAAATGCGATAGTACAATCGCCAAACCTTAAACACCCTTCTTCATTGAAAGTAATCCATGAGCATACAACGAACAGGAGAATCCTGACTCTAACTGAAAACAAACAAATGAAATTTTTCAATAGCATCATCTTCGCCTTAATCGACTGGTTGAATCTCTTCAATTCTAATATACATATTTCAAATACGACCGGTGCATCTATTTATTAAATGGATTCCATTAACAGATAAGTCAAATCGATTTAATCGGCCATGGGACTTTAGACAAGTACTTAAAAAATTACTATGATATTTGAATTCATTGTGTTAAAACAGATAGGTCTGGCTGTACCCAAAACTCGATTTCAATACTTTGTTATACCTAAAGGAATAAGCGAAAACATGAAAGTCTCGACATGCAACTCGTTACATCCAATTTTATTTTATTTTCACGCAGCAGTCAAAAGATCAGGACGAAACAGTTGCAAAATTAAGGTCAAAACTTTGCATCCCCGGCGATCTCATTTTACACGAAAAAGCGCAAGAATTTAAGCTGCATAGATACAAAGTATCTGTGTCATATAAATGCATGAAATGCGTAAATAGAAAAGTATAACGGCCCAGATGTTATCGAATAAACACACTTTTCAATTTAATCGTCGGTGTCTTAAGCGTGGAAAATTATCAAAGGAAGCTTTTTTTTCATTTTACGTAGGATCATTCATCCGGAACAATCAGTTAGTCGCTGCAGCTACTTAATATTGGAGACCTTGAAATCTATACAGAATTTAATGAATGTTTTGTTCCTTAATATAACTGAACGTTTTGAGCAAGCTCTTTGCCGAGTTTTCTGTCGAAGACTTTCGGTATTGCAAAGAACCAAGAGGAAAATTGCACGTACAGTAAGGGATGTACAACTAATTTTGTTTTTACACGGTAGATACGTTCCCGAAGAATACGCGTAAAAAAATGTATTGCATCTTTGGAAAGATAGATGCTGTAAAAACCAAAATGAAGCAAAAATTTTCTTTTTAGAATTTGGGACGATTGTGTTAAATCAAAAAATGTTGTAAAAAGAGAACAAAATTTTTTTTTTCTAATTTGTATTGAATCAAATTCTTTGAAAAGAAGCTTATATAAAAGCAGAATTTTATTTTTGATCCAGATAATAAAACTTATTCTGCATTACGAATATCATTCGGATTTATCTTTTTATAAAAAACAGGATCCATTTTCATGAAAATTTATAATATTAACAAGTGTATACGAAGTACACGTACATACAAATACTAAATAAATGTAAATGAATCTACAGTACATGCCAATTTTAACAGAGAATTTACAAAAACTATAGATAAAGTTAATGAAACAATAGTAACAATACTATCGTCAAAAACTATCGGAAAAGATTAATCCAACGAGTATAATCATGCAACGTTAAATTTAATGATGCAAAGTACCTGTACCACGAAGAATGGAGATGTAATGGTTTTAGAATTTTAACGTATATTAGACCTGAAAATTTCAACGTAGCTAACGCTATTTTACTGCCAACAATATGAACATAACATAAGTGATCCTCGTAATCACATTAGTCATGTCTTTACCATAATTACCTAGAAAATTATGATGAAATGCAATACATAAGATGTTAACGTTTTATACCACGAGAAAGATACGAAGAAACACCAGCCACATCAACACAGATAATTTATAAGGATCATATGTACTTCAGGAAAAGGAAAAGACACCCCTAAAAGAATTGTGTAAAAACTAACAAAACATTTATCACCAATCGTCGATAAGATGAGAAAACATTGGAAAATTTTACAAATCTTTTGCGTAAGATGCATTAAGATTTTATGAGAAACATCTCCAGTATATTCGCTATAGCTTTTCATTTAAAATTTCAGTTTTATCTTTCTGTCTTTGTACTAGAAGGCTTTGGTGTTGACCCTCCTAAAGTATAAAACAATGAATCTCTCTATAGCAGGAAAGAAAGAGTAAAACAGAAAGAAACTCTATAGCAGGAGAGAAAGAGTAAAACAGAAAGAAACTCTCTAAAGCAGGAGAGAAAAGGTTCTATAGATATTCATTGAATGACTCCAAGCTATTGAAGTTCTACGCTAAACGATTTATAATACGGTTAGTGGTAGAACATAAGATATTGACAATTCAAGGCTGCGTGTAGAGAAAGGAAAAGGAAGTTACAGTTTTTTTCCAAAAAGGTCAATCTCCAGGACAAATGTTTTCTAGTTGTATAGTAGTTGCAGTAGGTACGTACAAAACGTGTAAAAGAGCCTACAAAAAACTGTGAATTTATTAGACTGATAAGAGAGAAAACCAACGATTAAACTCCTATACCACCCCCTAAATCTCTTAAGTTTAGGTTTTTGAATATCTTTTACATCCTGAAAATAGTTACCCACAAAACAACTGGTCACTTTGAGATACGTCTTAAAGATTGAACTATCCGCTATTCAACAAAACAAAACCTGAGAAATTATATAATTTTGAGGGTAAAGATGAGAAACGCAAGAAAGAACAAACAAATAGTGTTAATTAATCGGTTCAAGAGGAGCAACGTGGCGTGGCGTGGCAAGTACGTGGGAACCACGTTTTGGCGTACGAGGTACGGGTTTCGACGGTTTGCTGGGCTTAACGTCGCTTATACTTGAAAACAATTCGTGTGTGAATGCTCGGCTTATGCATGTGTATGCGTATCCAATATGTCAAGCGTGTGTGAGACGTCGCATTCGACTTAACTTGCCATTAACCCTTTCGCTACGTATGCATTTTGTGTCTCGCTGAACGAGTTACCGCGCCAAACACTCGTCAGACGCAAAATACCGCGGTAGGTTCGTTACACCCGGCAGATCTTTGACTTTTCCTGCTCCCCCTGATCGCTGTTTCCCGGGAATGTCAGTGTGTGTCTGCTTTCGTGTGTTATGTAAAGGAATTGATTCTGCCGAAGCAGCACTACACCATACAGTGATGTATGTGTATATGTGTTTTCATCGCAATGTCCACCATCAAAAATGGCTTGCTTTCTCCCCTCGGACTAGACCGTCTCGCATTGAACGCCGAGAAACTTCTGAAATTTTGCTTTCTACTTGCATCCGACCACCGGTAGATCGCGGTACCTTTTGCACAAGCGCGCTTTTCATTTAACTCTGAATGAGACGTTCTAGGTACTTTGACAGTTCTGCGAATTCCACGCGTGCGTTTGTATACGCAATTGTACGCGCTGCTCCGAAATGCGAGGAAAGCGCATTTTTGAGAGAAAAAACTATCTTTGGGTTGCGTCATTCTTTACTAACAGTTTCGAAATACAAAAGACAGAGTGATAGAGAGGGAGAGGTAGAGAGACGAAATAAACAAAACAAAACGCATGCCCGTTTAAATGGTTTGGGTACCTTATTTCAATGCTGTCATGACAGTAGCCAAAGATGGGTAATTGGGTCTTAACTCCCGTCTACGGTTCTTAACTCCCATCTACGGTTCTTACAATCGTGGGCTGCATTGGCTATCACAGCCACTAGCCTGTCATTCTGCTTTTTCGACTTAGGCACTACCGTATTGGAATTGTAATAGGCCATGAAATATTGGTGAAAAGCAGACAACTTTATGGTCTTGTTGGTTGTGCTTGCATAGCAAATTGTCAACCTCTTTGGCAAGCATGAACAATTGTGCCTTGGTATGAGGGACAGATTATCTGGGATCATAGAGGACACCATGGGCATCAAGAAAGCCCCGAGGCCACTTAACTCCGATGGTGTCCTCTGGATCAATTAGCACCCTGCCGAACCCCTCATGACCCAGATCAACCATAAAGAATGGGAAAGTGGCCACATATTCAAGGGATGGATGGTAATGGTTGGTGAAATGTTGGGTAGCACCCGCAGCACGTTTGATAGTGTTAATTGCGTACTCCGCCTTTAGTATTGCGATGCACGAAAATGAGCGTTTCCTGAAGTTGGGTGAAACTCTAGGAAATATTGCGTCACAAATATATTTTTCCCGACCATCCAGAAGGAAAGAGACCGAAGGGTGATGTTCTTTGGAGCCGCGGGTGACCCTGTAAAATTACGGAAGGATAGGACGTGTCGAAACAATAAATTATCCAATTAAACGAAAATAATTTATTGACGCGAACGACCGATTTCACTCGCAATCTAAGCAATTACGATTCATAAAACCGCAAAATATAATACAAATAAATTACCCCTGCCTAAACAAATCGGGAGCGCCCGCACGCTCTTCATACGCGACATGTTTATCATTGAATATCTTGAAACTAAAGTTTTTAAACAAAAAATGCGAAGAGGAAAAGTTCTTGAAATAGCCTCGGAAACTACTTCCTTTAAGGAAGTGCGGTCGTGTTGTAATACCCTGTATATATATTAACTAATTTCAAGAAATTATACCTAAGCTTATAATGGCAATTACTTAATCGCTTCTATCGTTGTTGTATGTACAAGTAATATTATGTTTATGTGGATTTCGTTTAATTACATTTTTTATTGATTTATCAGAGGATAACTATTCTGCTGCTGGACCATCATTATTCTTCAAATATGATACTCTTAGCATTATTTTCTAATATATTTTCAAATGCCCATGAGTTGCTGCAACTGCATGTAATGTTGTGTCACCCATCTTGTTCCGTAAAATAGAAGAATGATGTTGTAGCCGGGGGGGGGGGGGTCTTACTGAACGCCGAATAGGATGTGAAACTCTTAACGTTTGACAAACGAATACCATTATTTAATTGCTTCAGCAGTAGTGTGGATTTCTTCCCCCAAGAGGAAACCAACAGCTACAGAGGGGGCCCAGAGATGGTTAACTCACTTACTAGGCATCAAGCTTGGTTAGGTTGAGTAAAATCAGCGCGTGCTAATATTTTCGCGCAGAATTTTTGCGTTCGAATCCTTTGTAAGTGATGTAATTTTTTTTTAATGTTTATTTTCTATCTTTGTTTCTTCATTAAATTTGTTTTTAACAATATAAGGTGTTAGAAAACTTCCTTAAAGTGATCGCGCTTCCTTAAAGCTGAGTGGTTCCTGAAGCTATTCTAAGAACTTATTTCTCCTTAGCTTTCTTTGATTCGAAGCTTTATTTTCAAGATACTCAATGTTAAAATGCCATTAGTAAGACACTCTTCTTACTTTTAATGTAAGGTGGTGCCATTCTGTCTCGCTTCAACTATCTGTCTGTCTTATTCTTCCGAATATCTTTATTATTGAATATCTTAAAAATCAAGTACCGTGTGATAAAGTAGCGAAGGACTTTTCGACTTAGATTAGTGTAAGGAATAATCGCTTAACCCTTTCGCTACGAGCGTATTTTGAATCGCGCTGAAGGATCCGCCGCGCCAAACGCGTGAACTTGCGGAGCAACTGCAAACGCTCCTCAGACGCATAATACCGCGGTATCTTACGCAGAGCTAGTGCAGTCGCTCGTAAAAGAGAAATTGTGACGTTGCACGTCACCTCCCCGCGCTTCTCCGTGTCTTTCCGTGTCTCTCCAACCGTCGAAGATTTCCTGGGCACCAGTCCTACAGAGGACACATTAATATTGGGCATCCTCTCGGCGTAAACCCCGCGGCGTCGCCCGGCCAGTTAGCCCTTTCGGAACGGGATGGGCATGATGTGAGTCGTAGGCCGGTCCAGTAGGTTGAACGGGTTAGATTATTCGTCTAAAGTTGCTTCGCAATGCCTTCGCTGATGCGGCCAACTACGTTAAATACAATCAGATCGCACTATCACCGCTAGTGCGGGGCCCCTAGGTGCCCTATTGGCTCCGATCACCCTTTCCCTAGCTAGGCCCGCTCGTCACCGTGCTCGAAACGCCATTGACCCTTCGCCAGAGCGCTTTGGTTCTCTTTCCCGCAACTTATTTCCCGGCGGGTGGTCTATTAGCTCGATGCTTCCCCCGGGGTGCTGACCCAAACCAACAGTCCCCTGTCGCGGTTGTCCGCACCCCCTTTTTTTTCGCGTAGCCATGGTGGGCAAATTTAGCTGTACATAGAAAATCGGAAGGACCGCATCCTCGCTAACGAGTGCTCGTCACCACTCACACGATGTAGCTTCCGTCGGCGGTCCGGTTGGTGCGGCTCCTCTACGTCTTAGGCCTCTATCCAAGGATTCTCCCGAAGGGCTCACGAGTCGTTCGGTCTCACCGGGGACGGACTGTCCTGTCTTTTGCAAGGAGGGCTCCCCTGGTCTCCCTCAGGGCCAAGAACTCCTACTAGGTCGGTGCTCCTTCAGACCCACTCCTTTCGGCCACAACTATAATACTAACAATGATACTTGTTAATGATGCTATATATACCACCGAGGGTGGCCGCTGGAATACAATTTTTCTAATTCTGTAATAATGTAAGGTCAAGTCCGTTGACCTTAACTGGCTCTACCAGAATTTCGAACGTTGTTCTAATTTTGCAACTTTGGGTGCGTGGCACTCCACTTACTACTTGTAGGGTGATCCGTTAGAGATAGTCCAGTCGTTCCTGTTCCGTGTCGAAATCCCGTGCTGGGTGGTACTCCGTGGGTATTCGAATGAGATCCCGTCTTATCGCCAACTTAGTCCACTGCTCTTATTCTCCCGCACTTATTCCACTTTGATCAATTAAATTCACGCTTCTCAGCTAATTTCACCAAACTCTAACTCAGTGATTGTATCACCACTTGATTTCTAACCCTAATGACACGTGTCTTCCTGTCGTCGCGACGGTCATCAATAAACAGTCTCGACCGGCTGATCGCGCGATATCAGCAGGCACCCCAGCAAGGGAATTTAAATAATTTAAATCCCCTTCTGGAACGCTTCTTCAGCTAGCGTTAATGTAAACAAAGTTTACGGCGATTAAAGCTGTGCCTGTCAAACAACGGCAAACCGATCATCCAGGCATCCCGGACCGAGTCTCAAGTGATAGAATCGTGATAAATTCTATAGAATATAGATGGGCTGAGATTCTAACGCGTTTGAAAATATGCCACGTTACCTTCGGGAGGAGGTGAATCTCCCGAAGCCACAGCACCGTCACAATTATTTTAAATAATATAAGTGAAGGAGTTCCTCACCTGTGAGGACACCGAACTCCTATATAAGGGGCCCAAGGGAGGTTCTCCCGTGGTTGAGGACTAGGCTGTGATGGAAATGATCTCACACAACTTTGACTACTTTCTCGCGGATTTATTGCATCGATGCTATACAATATAAATAGTTAAAATATGCACCCAATTGGGCCGAAAGAATACAATATATTTTATTTAAACAACAATCCGCGCGGGGTGCCCTTACACCCCCTTTAGCCTAACCTAGTGTATTCGGACTTTACGGCAGTCCGTCGGCGTCGACAACGCAGAGACCGCTGAGCTCTCTGCAACAACGGCCCCCACGTCACAGGGAATAGGTCGTCTGACACCCAGGAGCTTTTCAGGCAACCTGGGCGGACGTTCCCTGGGGATGAGGACTAGGTCCCGAGCTCGACGATTGCTGCGGCAGTCGGAGCACACGATCCCGCACGCACGCAACCGGGCACGGTCAAGTCCGTGTCCCTTGACCGGCACTTTACGCTCTCCTAATGAAAGAATGAGCGCGTGGCACTCCACTTACTACTTCGGTAGTATCCTGATGTAGATAATCCTCTGCCCTGTGGTCCGCCAAATCCTTCCTCCGGTTATCCTTTGATGGAATTTCCTGGATTGGAACAATTGGCACTATTGGCACCTCACAATCGCCGGAGCACGATGCACTCTCTGAGTCTCGAATGATCGTTTAGCCGAACCGTTAAGCCGCAGGGAATCGACAACTATATTATCTCACGTGCCACACGCCCGATCGCGGAGACGAATATAGTGTCGATGCTTCAACACTACTGTCATGGAAGCCCTGATGACGGTTCCGAACGCTTCAATAGAGATGGTATTCCTTTTGCGCTCTATTTCCTTTGCAGTACTGTCGAATAGTATTCCTTGGCTCCAAGGTACGGCAGATCGATGTATTCCCGTGGCCGGACGTCGGTTGCTGCAGAAGGTGGCAAGACGTGCACTGGCATCGGAGTGTAGCTCTGCGTCACGTTGTCTGTCACCGTGGTTGCTTCCGGGACGCATTCCGAGATGACCTGGTCATCTGGAAACCAGTCTTCCACGTCCATGATTGGACTCAATTCTGGGACTCCGAACAGTTCCAGATAGTCGTCTATTTCTTTTTCCAGATCCAGCTGCACGTACTCGTCCATGTTGTAGTGAGAACTGAACGCTTATTTCCCTTTGAACTACGATTTCGGCTCATCATCAATTGAAAAACTTACCCTGTAACGTGTGTTTTTCGTGACTCCGGAAGGAGGTGAATCTACCGAAGCCACATCACAGTCACAATTATTTAATTAATATAATTGAAGGAGTTCCTCACCCGTGAGGACAACCTCCTATATAAAGGGGCCCAAGGGAGGTTCTCCCGTGGTTGAGGACTAGGCGGTGTATAACAATACTGACACAATCTGGCTATTTGATCTCGCGGATTTATTGTTCGGACTCGATACAAAACAAAGTTAATTTAAAATTCCCCGTAGGGCCGCCAGAATACAAAATATATTTTTAAACATAGTCCGCGCAGGGTGCCCGCACACCCCCTTTAGTCTTGCCTAGTGTGGACGGACTCCTACGGCAGTCCGCCGTCGTCGGCAACGCAGAGACCGCTGAGCTTCCTGCAACAACGGCCCCCTTGTTACTGGGAATAGGTCGTCTGAAACACCCAGGAGCTTTTCGGGCAACCTGGGCGGACGTTCCCTGGGGATGAGGACTAGGTCCCGAGGCCTACGACTGCTGCGCGATAGTCGGAGCACACGATCCCACTCACGACGCAACCGGGCACGGTCAATTCCGTGTTCCTTTGACCGGCTCTTCTCGCTCTAACCAATACTAGATAATGAGCGCGTGGCGCTTCACTTACTACTTGTTGTAGTCTGTCCCAGCAAGTGCAATCCGTGTGGACCTGGTCCGCCGGAAATCCCGTCACCCGTAGGGCCCACCTCGGTGTTATCCGATCCTAAGTCGTCGCACTCCGCAAGTCCCGGATCCAACCTCAGGGCACCTCACAGTAACCAGTAGTCACTATTATAGGACCTGAACTATTCCCGCGAAGCACGGTCGATCGCGTAGCGCCCACAAATAGGAACCTACGAATCAAAGTTTCAGGCGACTCACGTCCGGTCGCTGAAACGATTTCAGTAGGAATCGACAAAACTAACGTTTCTAGCGACACTCGTCCGATCGCTGAGGCGATTACAACAGGAATGACAGCCAGCTGATGGCGCGATATCAGCCGGCCCCAGCAAGAGAATTTAGAACATTTAAATTCCCTTCAAGGACGCCTCATTAGCTAATACTAACTTAATGATCAAGGTTATAATCAGCTGTGCCGAATAACAACAACAGCGATCACCGTTGGCGTCCCGGACCGAGCTCAGTTGATTCTATCATCTGGAATATTATAATATTCCAATCAGCTGAGCCTGTAACGCATTTTTAATAAAATGCCACGTTACAGCCGTCTTAAAGCTTTTCCTAATGTATTCTGACCAATTTTGGGTCATTAATGTTATTTAAACCTAATTCTTAATTTCCTTTTAAATAGATTTTTATTTGTTAAAAAATAAATGTTAACGAATGAGAGTTTCCCCATTTCTATGCACATTTAAAGATTTAAAGACGGGGCTAAAGGGGAAAATTGGTGGCAGGTGTTTTGGATTCTATCCTTGATCCCAAGGATCCCCAGATGCGGACAGTGCAAGGACAAACTGAGCGGAATTCAGTAAGTTAGGCCCATGGAAAGATCACGTATGTGCAGAAGAATGAAAACTGTAAATCATGTATATGGTGGTGTTCTATGTCATAAATGTGTAAAGGAATGGTAAATTCGAAGAACTTTGCTAAAGATCCTATATAGATCTTCTGCGATACGATCTTTCGCGTATACAAGATAAACACAAAATCACAGGACTCACAAAAACTATAAAACGCTGGAGTGGAGACCCACTCACTTTTAGTCGCAGTCGAGTCGTCCAATTGAGATCCAAGTTCTCTCCTTTTTTTTAACCGGTGTCAGACGGAAGACTTCGCTACCAGTGTGGATGTACACTACCGGACCACCGTAGAGTTATCATGATGATCGATTACAACCGAAGTGAACAACGGATAACAAAGCAATGAGGAGTTGCTTGGGAAACGCTTTGTTTGGGAATCGGAGGAATCAGTCTAACCCGATGCTGGATGTGTGGGGTGAGTGAGACAAGGACGAACAGACTCTGCTACCCCCGGCCCTCGGAGAGAGACACGACGCAACCGCGTCGTTCTCTTTCCGACTCACACCGATGCCGTCAGCTGATCAAGTTTTCAGCCTAGGCGCTACGGTGCCAAGGGTGCTCAGCCTATTCCCGATATTCCCATAACATCGGGAATAGGCCGAGAGTTGCTGCAACGGTTTTTACATCGTTGCTCTTTCCCATGACCTATTGTGTATTATGCAAGTGGGAATTCCATCTTCTAACTTCTGACCTTAATAGTAAAGCATTACTTGACAATCTTGTAATTTAAAGAATTACTGACTGTACGATACCTGTTAATATAATTTGCGATATATAAATTCTCTTCGGATGTATTTATATTTTTATTATTATTAAGAAAGTAAATGTATATGTATTCTCCTATATTATCTTGTGATGTTTCGGTTGATGGTTATGCAATTGGCGTAGCCTACTCTGTAGTGATATGATTAGGATTTAATAAGTTCATTTAATTCCACTCCTATCACAGTACCTGGTAATTTTTGACTATCACCGCCATTGTTCCTATTACTACCGGTAATACCACCTCCACTACAAATATTACCAGTACTTCTTTCTTTGGCTTGAGATTGTAGCGGTTACAGATGGCGCGTCTGTTGGCACTACAGACTGGAACGTGGAATTTTTAATGCTGCGTTACTATCTCAGCTGATGTAAATTAAATAGAATTTATTATGACGTCATCGGCTGTGGTTCGGCTTGGGCGGCGTCGGTGATCCTTTTGCATTCTTCGATTTAAATACCTAATTAAATAGGAAATATTTAATTTTATGAGAAGGTGACTGAAGTTCTTATGAATTATAGTTTTATTTATCTTTAAATATAATATTTTCTAGATGTGTAATTTTCTTCAGTCTTGAGTAAAAATCTAATCCAAATTGTATCTCTAATTATCTTCATGCAATATGCTTTCTTACTATACGTAAAGTTTAGAGACGGTTAAATGTAAGAAATGGAAGATTTTAATAAACTTGTGATCTTTTCAAGCCATAAACCCCAGAGTTTATGATACATGGTGTCCCGAAGCTATTATATTCCCAATTAAAGGTTTATTCCTAGCACTGAAGCGTGTAAAAAATTCTAAAACACTTTTCAATCCCAAGCATATTTTTCAAAATTCTTGTAGTAAATCTACTGTTTGTTAGAAAGGTAGAGGCAATTTTCTTTTAAATTTAGTAACAAAAAATTCATATTTCTCATGGTATAGCTATTAAGCGTTTAACAATTGGAACTTAAAATTATAAAAGTCTTTGAACTTCGTTTTGTAAACTTATTAAATTTAACTCCTGTCGTGTAGTATACTGTAATACGCGAATTATACGTTCCCCTGAAGCTGGGTGAAACTCCAGAGGATATCGCGAAACAAATAATTTATATTCCCGACCGTCCGGGAGGAAAGAGACTGAGGGTGCGATTCCTTTGAAGCCGCGGGTGACCCTGAAAATACTAAGAGGAATGGGACGTGTCAATAACAACCGAAGTTTAAATATAACTGGTTTATTTAGGCGAGGACCAATTCCGCTCGCAACTTCAACAAATAATTATTCCGCTAACAATTACTCAACGCGACCTAACAAATTGGGAGCGCCCGCTCGCTCTACGCTCGCGACACGTCCTAAATGCCGTAGCACAAGCCGTCGGCTATACCGCGAAGACCTTCTTCCGGTAGAAGTCACTCGACCCTGCGAGAGGCGATAGTCCAACCCGATGACAAGTGCTTCGCGGGGTGCTACGGTGCAGCAGGAGAAGTAACGCCTACTTCCCTGCGCAAGTGAGGTGGCTAGCCTCCACGGGAAAAATACGAAACAAAGACACGATTACACAAACTCACAAAAGACTGTAATACGCGAATTACGCTTTCTCTGGAGCTGGGTGAAACCCCAGAGACTATCGCGAAACAAATGATTATTTATCCCGACCGTCCGGGAGGAAAGAGACCGAGGGTGTGGTTCCTCTGAAGCCGCGAGTGACCCTGAAATACGAACAAGACTGGAAGTGTCAATAACACACTGATTTTAATTTAACCGATTTATTTAGCGAGGACCAATTTCGCTCGCCAATTTTACAATTAAAGATTCCGCTACAAGTACGCAACGCGACCTAACAAACTGGGAGCGCCCGCTCGCTCTACGCTCGCGACTCTTCCTAAAAGCCGTAGCACAAGCCGTCGGCTATACCGCGAAGACCTTCGTTCGGTCGAAGTCACTCAACCCTGCGAGAGGCGATAGTCCAACCCGAGGGCAAGTGCTTCGCGGGGTGCTACGGTGCAGCAGGAGAAGCAATTCCTGCCTCCCTGCGCAAGTGAGGTGCCTAGCCTCCACGGGAAAAGAAATTCGCAACACTAACGATAGACAATACTCTTAAAAGACACAATATCATGTGGCGTCCCACTTACATTCGAAGTCCTGGACAGTTCTCCCGGTTCAGCAGTTCGCCCGTTGCACTGTCGACCTTGCTAATCCACCAAAAAGGCACACACTATGCAGGAACTAATCCGCGACCTATTGAACCTCCGGACTCGGACAAAGACAAAACGGCTGTGAAGGAAGATCGTTGAACTGTCAGTTTGACAGTTCAAGATCCTCCCCACGCACACAACCAATCGGACCAATACCGACATAGCCAAACTTATTATTGTTTGGAGGAATCGGTCTAACCCGCTATTAGACCGCGCGCAATGAGCGAGACAGAGACAGACTCTGCTACACCCGGCCGTCGGACAGAGACACGACGCTTTCGCATCGTTCTCTCTCCAACTCACTGCCTCGCCCGCTGATCCAGACATCAGCATAGGCGCTACAGTGCCGAGTGTGCTCAACTTATTCCCGATATTCCCTTAATATCGGGAATCGGTCGAGAGATGCTGCAACGGATTTCTACATCGTTACAAGATGCTTGATCACCTGATTGAACCTTATATTTCTCTTTCCTATTCTTCTTCTTTTTCTTCGTAATTTCGTCCAATAAGATTTCCATAGTGTTTCTTCTTCTTTTCTTAAAAGTTACTAGCTCTTTTGTTGAACTCGCAAGACCACTTGTTCCTGCGGATGGGCTTCTGCTTCTTCATCTGCATCCTCGCCACCTCTGCATTGTTCAGCCAATGGTTGTTCTTCCACTTCTGATTGTATATTTTGCAATGTTTCCGCGGTATTGAATAAATCTATGTTTTCCTTTAAAAGTTCAACCAAAATATAAATAAGATTAATAACGAAATAGTCATTATTTTCTCCTAATAATACATGTACCTATTATGTACGTAATACATTTTGAAATTTGATTGTCACCTGTTCATCGATTGTATCAATTATGGCGTCTCTGTTGTTATGTATAAAATTTCTAATTCTTTGAAATTGGCGTTTATTCGGTTTACTGTATAAACTTTTGATAATGTTATTGATAATTATTGTTGGACAAGTTGCAGTAGCCAAGAAAACATGTTACAAATTGTTAGTTTCGTAATAATTATTTCTATAAGTAAATGAGTTGTGGTGGTTGGCATAAAGAGGGGAACGAAGAAGTGACGATAGAGGGATGTGGAGGGTAATTCTTTAATTTATATAATTAATTAAATAAAGTAAAATAATTGTATTCATTCAATTAAAACTGTTGTACTGCGATGGTATATGATAGTGACGTCATCGCCACGTTTTCGAGTGGAGCGAACAAGATGGAGATGGAGACGATGACGACGACGACGGAACTGAACGAAATTTTTCAAAAAATTAAAAATTAAAAAACATTATCCTCCTGATGATCGGCGGAATCGGTTTCGCCATGTATTAGGTGACGCGTTAGTGAGCGAATCTATATCCGTCTATTTCCGACTCACCGATATCTCCATCTGATCCAGACAACAGCGTAGGCTGCTGGGTGCCGAGTTTGCTCAACCTATTCTCAGTTTTCCATTTAAAACTGAGAATCGGACAGTAGATGATGTAACGATTTTTACATCGTTATATTAGAAATAGACCAAAAAATGTGAGCTTAACGTTTGAGTCATATACATAATATTATTTAATTTACTTCTTAAATTCAAATTTATCTCATCTTTTTTCTGCTGTATTGTTTTTTCATTTGTGTGCCCTTGCGGCATAGATCCGGATGCCAGTCAATTTTTTACATTATACAGAGTGTTTGGAAAATAGTGACATTTTTTGAG
The DNA here is from genome assembly GCA_037305995.1 of Sclerodermus sp. 'alternatusi'. NCBI lineage: Eukaryota > Metazoa > Arthropoda > Insecta > Hymenoptera > Bethylidae > Sclerodermus > Sclerodermus sp. 'alternatusi'. The sequence goes on along the minus strand of CM074554.1, from coordinate 1,113,037 downwards.
AAGTTCTAAACGTTATTCTAAGAACTTTTTTTGTTTGAATTTTTTTATTTCAAGCTTTAATTCGGAAATATTCAATGATTGTAACGTGCGTTTTTTCCGTAACCCCGGGAGAAGGTGAATCTCCCGAAGTTACAACACAGTCACAATAATTTAATTATTAATCACCGGAGCTCCTCACCCTTGAGGAAACCGACTCCAGTGAAAGGGGCCCAAGGGAGGTTCTCCCGTTGCTGAGGACTAGTCGGTGTCTGAAATTAATGACACGAATTGACTAATTTTTACTCGCGGATTTATTATCAGGCTCGGTACAATAAAATAACTATAAATTCCCCGTAGGGACGCAAGAATACAAGATCTGATTATTTATAACAACATCGAGATGAAGCCAAGGAATACTATATGACAGAAAATTTTAACAATCCGCGCGGGGTGCCCGTACACCCCCTTTAGCCTCACCTAGTGTATTCGGACTTTACGGCAGACCGTCGGCGTCGGCAACGCAGAGACCGCTGAGCTTCCTGCAACAACGGCCCCCTTGTTACTGGGAATCCGATGCCAGTACACGCCTTGCCACCTTCTGCAGCGACCGACGTCCGGCCACGGGAATGCATCGAGATGAAGCCAAGGAATACTATATATTCAGGTCATATACATCAGGTCATACATATACAAAGTGTCCGGAAAAAAAGGAGACATATTTTGAGGAGTGGTTCCTGACGTAATTCTATGAACTTTTTTGCTCTTGGCATTTATTGATTTAAAGCTTTATTTCTGAGATATTCAACGATAAATTTGCCATTAGTTAGACAGAGACACTCCGGTAGCTGAAGCGAGATAGAGTGACGCCATCTCACTTTAACTATCGAAGCGTCTTTGTCTAACTAATGGCAAATTTATCGTTGAATATCTCAGAAATAAAGCTTTAAATCAAAAAATGCCAAGAGCAAAAAAGTTCTTAGAATTGCGTCAGGAATAATCCTTCAAAATATGTCTCCTTTTTTTCCGGACACCCTGTATACATCAGGTCTCCCATGGCAGTAGTGTTGAAAGCGTGGCTACCGCAAGGAAAGCTCACTCTCCGTTGGACTCTCGACTTGCAACTTTCGAAGGTAAGGTTGGTGACCCGGAGGTCATGAGCGAGTGGCGAAATTGCTACCTTGTCAGTATTCGATGCACCATTTGGGTTTGATTAGATTTGGGGGTCATTTGTTAGCGTAACGTCGGTTAACGAACCAAGTCGTTAACGGGGGGAATTTGTCAGGAATTGCTGATAGTGTGACTAGACACCGCTAGGAGCACACAGGGTCAGTGCGATCAGCGCTGGTAAGACTTTCGCACTGGCGAAAGACGATGAGCCTAATGTAACGTGTGTTTTTCGTAACCCCGGAAGGAGGCGAATCTCCCGAAGTTAAAACACAGTCACAATTATTTAATTAATATATCACCGGAACTCCTCACCCTTGAGGAAACCAACTCCGATGACAGGGGCCCAAGGGAGGTCGTCTAAAACACCCAGGAGCTTTTCAGGCAACCTTGGCGGACGTTCCATGGGGATAAGGACTAGGTTCCGAGCTCTACGACTGCTGCGACAGTCGGAGCACACGATCCCACACACAACGCAACCGGGCACGGTCAAGTCCGTGTCCCTTGACCGGCACTTAACGCTCGACTCAATAAAAGGCTAAGCGCGTGGCGCTCCACTTACTACTTTGATGGCTCCAAGTGGCACACAGGTAGTGGTCCGGGTCCACAGGGTTCTCTGGAGAACTCTCCTGGTATTCGTGGCGGGTTCCGCAGGGTAAATCCGGGATCCTGTCACCGTCACACCACTATCACACACTTGCGGACACGAGTCGCGGCCGAGCCTCACAGTAGCGATTTTTGATTGACTGGGATTAGCTCCAGCCAGTACGTCCGACTGCTTAGACGGTAATCCCAGAAGTAAATAGCCAGCTGATCGCGCGATATCAGCTAGCCCCAGTAAGGGAATTAAATCTCTTAAATTCCCTTCAAGGACGCCTCATTAGCTAACACTAGCGTAATGAGAAACGGTAATCAGCTGTGCCGAACGACAACAACAGCGATCACCGTTGGCGTCCCGGACCGAGCTCGGCTGATGCTATCATTTGGAATATTAATATATTCCACTCAGCTGAGCCTGTAACGCATTTTTAATAAAATGCCACGTTACAAATCTTAATATTAAAAAATATATATCATAAGTTGTAGATTTTCTTTCATGAGAGATAAATTTTGTAATTTTTAAGCAAGTTCAATGCAACTGTTTAATGAAATATCAAACAATTTTCTCTGTCCTTTTTAAGAAACTTCTATAAAGTTTTTTTGTTAAACCTGCACAAAAAAGATAAATTCTACCAATTTTTGAAGACCAAAAACCGAAGTGTACATTAGAGAAATTGGAAGGAATATTAGTACACGAATCAAATAACATATAAGATACGCTAGATTAGGATATCACAATCAATCATCCCTAGCTGAACATAAAATAGAAATATGGCATGATATTCTTTTCGGTAGAAATACTATGTTGTCTACTTTTCAAGGATACTTCCCAAGGATGCATAGAGAAGCTCTGGAAATACGAAAACATTCTGGTAACCCTAACAGGGATACGGATTTCCAGATCAATCCTATCTGGAGCACCATCCTCCCGGTTATTTATTTGGTCGGTTGAGTCAACCGTAAAGCACATTGTAACTCGCGAAATTAACGTTTGTCTGAGGCTGGGTGAAACCCCAGAGGATTTCGCGAAACAAATATTTAATATTCCCGACCGTCCGGGAGGAATGAGATCGAGGGTGTGGTTCTCTTGGAGCCGCGGGTGAACCTGAAATTACTAAGTGTAACGTCGTGGGGTTTTCCGTAACCCCGGGAGGAGGTGAATCTCCCGAAGTTACACGCAGTCACAATAATTTAATATGAGTCACGGAGCTCCTCACCCTTGAGGAAACCGACTCCGGTGAAAGGGGTCCAAGGGAGGTTCTCCCGTTGCTGAGGACTAGGCGGTGTCTGAAATTAAGGACACGACTCGACTATCTTTTACTCGCGGATTTATTATAGGACTCGATACAAAACAATTTAAATATGGTAATGTTCCCCGTAGGGCCGCAATATTACACAAGATAATTATTTATAATAATCCGCGCGGGGTGCCCGTACACCCCCTGTAGTCCTGCCTAGTGGAGGACGGACTTCTCGGTAGTCCGTCGGCGTCGGCAACGCAGAGACCGCTGAGCTTCCTGCAACAACGGCTCCCACGTCACAGGGAATGGGTCGTCTGAAACACCCAGGAGCTTTTCAGGCAACCTGGGCGGACGTTCCCCGGGGATGAGGACTAGGTCCCGAGCTCGACGACTGCTGCGACAGTCGGAGCACACTATCCCGCACTAACGCAACCGGGCACGGTCAAGTCCGTGTCCCTTGACCGGCAATTCACGCTCTATTAAAAACAGTGAGCGCGTGGCGCTCCACTTACTACTTTTGGAGAGTTGCTCCAAGCCAGCAGTGGTGGTCAGAGGAATTGGATCGTCCTCGGGGCGGGTATATCCTCCGGGTATCCTGTAGCCTCGTCACGGGATCACCACGACACACACACACAACGCACGGCCGAACCTTGAAGTAGCGGATTATGATAGTATGCGTCGAGCGGCTTACGTCCGTGCGCTACGACGACAATACTAGAAGTGAATAGCCAGCTGATCGCGCGATATCAGCTAGCCCCAGTAAGGGAATTTAAATCTATAAATTCCCTTCAAGGACGCCTCATTAGCTAACACTAGCGTAATGAGAAACGGCAATCAGCTGTGTCGAACGACAACAACAGCGATCACCGTTGACGTCCCGGACCGAGCTCAGCTAATGCTATCATTGGGAATATTAATATATTCCCAATCAGCTGAGCCTGTAACGGATTTTTATTGTAATAAAAATACCACGTTACAACTGCTAATATCGTATTCCCGTTTGCCGCACCACGCGCAAAGCACATGTCCGCGTTTTCTTCGATCGTGTAAAGTTCTTTTGGATTCATTTTTGTTAATTTTTCAAAATTCTATCTTTCAACAGAAATGTGAGATGCAAGAGATTAAAGTCCCCCTCAATATTGGCAGAGGAATGCAGTGTTTTGTTTTATTAAGGATCACTTTATCCATGTGTGTAACTTTTGTTTTCTGACGTGTACACTGTGACGGAAATTTCTCGATAGCAGGAAATAATTAATTAAATAAAGACTCCTCAATGAAAATAAATAAACTTACAAATTTTATTATTTAATAAAAATAAAAGACACGAAAGAGTTTCATCAAAGGGATACGGTCGGCCGGTAGATCGAGTTTAATCGATAAATTGAGTTTGATCGGTTAATTCTGCTTAACCGGTAATTTTAACTGAACAGGTAACTCGAGCTTTCCTGGAAACTTGAACTTACCAGGTAACTCGAACTTGCAAGGTAACTCGGTTTTAATCGGTTACTCGAGCTTAATCGGTAACTTCAGTTTAATCGGTAACTCGAGTTTTACCGGTACTTCGATCGTTAATCACGAACGCGCGGCTCTAGTGTTGTGTTGGTTTGATCCTATCTGAAGGGCGTATAAAAATCGAGAGAGTGAGACTCCATGATCTCCGTAGGGGTAGCGCAGATTACCCAATGTTATGGGCCCGGTCTATTTACCTCAGTAGGGGTAGGTGTGATGCGAAGTAAAACATATACAAAAATATAGAATGAAAACATTAAATAACCATTTCGTTACAGATACATGCTACATATGAATCGTATGCTATCCCACAGGGGACCCGGTCTGTCTATTTTGTTGGGTAAGGGCTGCGGGGATGAAAAAGACGCCCCAAAGAGACGCCCCCCTCCGAGGAGAGAAGCAGGCCCGCCCAAGGGCAGCCGCGATGGCCGCCGTAGCCCGACGTCTCTGCCTCTCGGATGGCAAGCCTATCGAAAGGGAGGAGAGGGACCACGGACGAGGCACGACCCCGGTCATCCTTGTTGCCGTGTCAGATTGACATTTGTCCAAATATGTGTTCAGACATTGGCCGGTCGCGTCAATTTGTCCGATTCCTTATTGATGTTCTTTCGAACACATTTCTAGGGTGAGTTCCCCACAGGGTAGGTTCTACAGAGATTATATCAAAGGAAATAAGCTAACAATTAGAGTATCCCAACCTGACGCCTGACTTTTTGATGAGCTTTCTATGCGATAGTAGTGTACATTAAGCCTTAGCTATTTCCAAAATTGTAGTTTCCAACTCTTCCCGATTTTCGAGAAAGTCGCGTTTCAAGTTTATAGAAAAATAATATACTGATAAATCCAAAACCAAAACAACAATGATGAGTGGCTATTGATTTAGAAGCTATCGTTATGGTCACACGATCGATTTTCTTGAAATATTGATTTTTCATTCTTTTCCAAAGCACTCGATAATCAACATTTATTGTAGAATGAGAAGGTTCTGTGAGAAAATACACATGCTACTTCCTCTATTATCGTTTTACTTAAACGAGTTGAGTCCAGGGGTCGGAAACCTCGCTTCTATCTGGAATTGCGTGTGTGCGGTTCCTTCCCCTAGAAATGTGTTGGAGAAAGCACCCATAAGGAATCGGACAAATTAACGCGACCGGCCAACGTCTGAACACACGATTTGACAAATGGCAATCTGACACGGCAACCGGCAACAATAAGAATGACCAGGGTAGTCGGTTTAAGGTTGGATAACGATTAAGTTCAAAAGTACGTTGATCCCGTATTGAATTAAAATAAAGCTTTTATTGTCGGTTTAAGAATACAGAGTCACACTCACTCACCGTATTCCCACGCGTGCTTCCCCGCAGCGACATCTGATGACTATGGGTTTTCTAGGGGAATTAAAATCGTGAAACCTCAAAAATATCAAAAGTTTCCGACCCCTATATCAAATATGGAAAGTGTATCGAAGTTCGATATTGCAGCACTGAATATTGCTACTGACTAATATCGTCGATTTAAGAATATCATCAAAATATCGTTACATCGGAACGAGAGTATCGATATCCAGAAATATCGATACAATATCACCATCTCTAGTATAGACGTCGGTGATATAATTAGTGTAGTACAGTATAGTCTATTCAGGGTGTTGCAAAACGACCGCACTTCTTTAAAGGGGGTGGTTCCTGAGGTCATTCTAAGAACTTTTTTCTGTTGGCATTTTTTGATTTGAAGCTTCATTTCTGAGATATTCAACGATACAATTGCCATTAGTTAGACAGAGACGCTTCGATAGTTGAAGTGAGATGGCGTCACTTTGTCTCGCTTCAACTATCGGAGTGTCTCTCTCTCTCTTATTAGTCAAGAGGAAAGGATTCTTAAAATGGCCTCTCAGGCCCTTTAAGGTAGTGTGGTCGTTTTGTAACATCCTGCAGTATTAGTGTATTATATTATATAATATGCTATAATTATTGTCTAATTTAATAGTTTCAATTTACATTTAAAAGATAAAAATTTCACCAGTACTGTTTTTCTTATAGTTTTCTTTGTATGTTTCAGAAAATTCGAATAGAATAATACAATTAACTTAAATGAAGGTAGTGTAGTTCAAATAAAAAGAATTAAGGAGACTAATGATTTATAGTATGAATAAGATAGGAGGTAAATTCTTAAATTTCTTTGTAATTCATTTGAATGCTAAATTCATTTCATTTTATACTTTATTGCACTTCATTCTTACAGCGATAAACAAATACATTGCTAAATTAAAAAATTTTAATCTTCATAAAATGTTCATTATTTGTTTCTAAAACATACTAATATTTTGTTATATATTTTGTAATAAATTACAGTGATTTCATATAGTAGAATATTACTGGAAGTAAATTCCTTAATACGGAAAATATAGAGAAATACATTAACGTATACTGTTCACATTTCTTGACCAATTAATGTAAACACAACATTGAAGGTAATATTCATAGTAATACAGCTATCATAGTTGAATACATACTAACGAAAATAATAACCGATTGTAGGAATTAAAATTTTCCTAATTAAAGTATTAATTAAAAGACTGCGAATAGTTATATTAAATCTTTTAAATACAACTTTACTAAGATGTTGAATAGTATTTAATGTCGTTAGGATAACAGCAAGCGATGTATCTTATACAGGTAAATTTTTATTGATATGAATAACTTATTGATCATAATTTTCTCCACTAGAACTAGCAATAATTTATAATTTTAATATTGATACTTTATTAGTTATAAAAAAAGAAAATAATCATCAAGAGTTAAGAAAATATTTATTATGAAGATTTTTGAGTGTTAATATTGTGTTCATGAATTTGTAGGTTAATTTGGGAAATATAGAAATCATTTTTAAACAATACATACAGGATGTTGCAAAATTGACGCACTTCCTTCAAGGGGGTTATTCCCGGGGGTAAACCTAGTCAAAAAGTCCTTAACCATTTATTGATCTAGAGCTTAATTTTCGTGATATTTAGTGATAAAGATGCCATTAATTAGACAGAGATACTCCGATAGTTAAGGTGAGACAAACAAGTGCTATTTCACTTTAACAATCCGTTTGTCTTTGTCTAACTAAAGGTACTTTTTTATCATTAAATGTCTCGAAAATTAAGCTCTAAAATTTTATTTAACATTTCTTAAGGTTGAGGTTTAGTGTTTTTAATGTTTAATAATAAATGTGTTGTTGGTTGAATTTAGGTAGACATTTTGTTAACAAGTAATTAATTTATACTGTTTCATTATAACTGACAGGCTATTGAGACTTTACTTCAAAGATAATCACTTACAATTTTATTCGTACATTCATTTAAAGTGATGTAAATTTTTAAACAATTGTTAAAATTAATGGATAAAAAAGTGATATCAGATTAGACTATTTACTAGTTGACATGTTCTTTGAATTCTTAAAAAATTAAAGTGTTTACATATTTAAGGTTTAATGAAAATTTGAGTTTTTTTAAATTAAAATGGTTATGTAAATGGTTAAATTAAAATATCAAAATGTACGTTTGGTGGAGAAGAATGAATATTAGTATAACCTTGATTTTTCTTCCAAGTTGTTCTATAAATAAACAAGTTATAGCATATTGAGAGGCAGAAAATGTACCACTTAACTTAAAATTTTGATAAATTTAGTTACTTTAATATTTTTAATAAACTTCAACTTTTTCATCCTTAGACCCCAACCAAATCGCTTGAAATTTTGAGGGTATATTAATTTCCACTTTTACTATCAAATGTATATTTGGATATATTAATTTAATGACTTAGTCATATTTTTTAAAGTTCATATTTTTGTTAAATGTTTATAATTTGTAAACATTTATTTATTTTTGTTACTAATATCAAAAACTCGTGAATTAATAAATAGTCTCATCTAAAATTACTTTCTCTATCTTTTAATTTTAACATTTGTTTAAAAACTTGCGTCAGTTTTAAGGAATGTCCGAATATTCTTGTAAGTGACTATATTTTTTAAAGTGAATGTGCAATATTTGGAATACCATATGTGAATAATACTTTTATAGAGAGATGTGACGCAATTGTTGTTAAATTTTGTTTTTTTTTCTTAGGTGCTTTCTGGAAATGCAAATTTCAAATTAAAATCAAGAAATCAATTTAATTTATGTGCTACAAGAAACAAGTCACAAATATAGAAATAGGATTTTTCTTTATTATTTTTACGGTTATTTTTACTTGAAGTAAAACTATTGCAAACATAATCTTCTGACAAAGCAGGAATTAAATATGACTTATCCAGTTATAAAATAAGATATTTCATTACTTTTTAGAATTATAAAATTTTCAGTAGCGGTAATATCATTTTAAATACATTTTAGGTGTTATATTTGTTATACCGTCTTTAAGTTTTATCCAATATATATATGATTTCTAAACAAATTTGAAATCGAAATCAATATATAAATTAATAATATTATGGTTAATCATACCGAATCGAATGTTATAAGTGTAGTTATTTATGATAAATTGAGAAATAATCCAAAGTCAGTTGATTTGTTTAACGTGAATCAAAAAGGCGTAAATATGGATGGAGTTAATGGAATTAATGGATTCGAGGAAATGGATGGAATGGAGGAAATTGAAGAAATGGAAGAAGTGTTTATAATGCAAGAAGCGATGGAAATGGAAGAAGTGGTGGAAATTGAAGAAGTGGAGGAAATGGAAGAAGCGCGTGTAGTGCGAGAAGTGCCAATAGTGCGAGAAGTGCCAGTAGTGCAAGTAGTTCAAGTAATGGAAGATAATGTTTCTATGAATGCAAATGCTTCTAGTGACAGTGATCAGGATTCAATAGTTGATGAGTTTTTCTTAATGGATCAGTTAAACAATGCTACTACTGAAGCAGAAATACAGCAAATAAGATCATTAACTTATGATTATATGAATTCAACTAATAAAGTAATACCGCCTGTAACGAGTATACCTTTTATAACTAAGCATCAAGAAAATGCTCCCTATTATATGTTTTACAATTCGGTGCTTCATTCTCAAAAGCCCTATTATAAATATTCTTTGTCGTTCCCTGAAATTCTTTGTTCAAGTTTAGGAAAGATCGTGTCGAGTTTATTCATTAATAATACAGTAGATATTGGTTATATCCTTCTTATGTACTGTATGGCTGGCCAAAAGGGCGATTTCACTATCATGGCGCAGAGAAGAACAGATACCAAACCACTGCCAAATAATATTAATTATACTGAAATAAATATGGTGAATGTTAATGGAAATCACAATAGCAAATTGATTGTGTTAAAGTATGCTGATAATGGAATTAGATTGATTGTGTTGACAGCAAATATAGTTGCTGAAGATTGGGAGAATAGATTACAAGGCATATGGGTATCACCTTATCTGACACAATTACCACAGGGCATGAATTCTTACGGTGATTCTGTAACTGGGTTTAGACACGATCTCTTAGAATATTTATACTTGTATGAAAATCCCTTTCTATCAGAATGGGTGCACACTATTGGTCGAGCTGACTTTACTGCTGTTAAACTTTTTTTAATAACCTCTTTTCCCGGAAATTTCAACGACAGCAATGACTGGGGTCATATGAAATTAAGAAATATTCTGGCTAGGCATGCCGTTTTACCTAAAAATTCCAAAGGATGGTCAATAGTGGCCCAATCTAACAGTATTAACTACTTAGGTAATAAATACCATAAATGGTTGATGCGCAATATTGTCGCTTCCATGGCCATGGATTCTAGAACCGTCAGAAGTCATCCACGTTTTATATTAGTTTATCCTTCTATAAGCAATTTTAATTACAGCTATGATTTTGATCAGGCTAAATGTGGCATGTCCTACTCTATAACAGTGCATTCAAAACAAGATTGGCTATCAAAATTCATGTATCAATGGAAAAGTTTATATCATGAAAGTTATAAGGCAATGCCTCAAGTAAGCACTTATATGAGATTAGCTCCCAATTGCACGTCAATTGCTTGGTTTGTTTTAACCTCTGCTGATTTAAGTAAAAGTGCTTGGGGCACCCTGTTAAAGGATTCCTTTTATATGGACAATTACGAACTTGGGATAGTTTTTCTTCCGAAGATCATTTGTAGGAAGCCAGAATTTCCCATTCACGTATTTAATAAAACGAATTTACCATTATTTCCTATACCGTATGAACTTCCATTCACGCGGTATCATAGTAATGATTCACCTTTCGTCTTAGAATACATTTATGCTTAACCGGTTAGTTTTGTTACTCTTGAATTTTTTGTTTATACAAATTTATCAGTTTTCAATCAATTTTAAAAGCAATTATTTATATTAAAAATAAACTTTAATATGATATTGTAACAATAAATATTGAATTGAATAACTTGTGCATTTTAAATAAACACGTTTGCATTATTGTTTTACTTACTTTTTTTATTTTTTTTATTTTACCGTATGTTTTCCATGCACACGTTTTATGGTTTGAAGACACAATACATAGGCTGCGTTCTGTTATTACATGAAGTACTGTGGGTATAATCAACTATTGTTCCTAAGTAGTTTACGGTATGCTTACAGTAAACTTGTAAAGCTCTGAGGAATATTTATGGCGTCATTTATATTTACTGTAATTACTGAAGCTAGCTAGGTGAGGTAAAATCAGTAGGTCTGTTCGTGTTATTGCAAATGTCCGGTTTATTTTCACTTTATGCAGTATGCTTACAGTAACTAAAAGTAAAACAAAACGCAATTCAAAGTATACTTAACTTACGTCATACTCACAATACTTTGAGTAGTAACGGAATACAGCCCAAATCTAATATTCATTCGTACTTATGGTATTCGTTGGTACTCCAATGGCGATTATAATCAAAACGTAACAGGCAGTGAAATCTAGAATAGTGGTTGCTATTGAAATATCTTTTGAGTTTATATATAATTAAAATTTAGTATATGTGATTCAACGAGTGATTCATTATCGTGAACAGGTTAAATAAATGAAAAAAGAAATTAAATTTTAGTGAACTTTTTTATTAATTTTTGTATGTATTAAAGAATAGAGTACCTGAATTTGTTGCAAATACATACATAATCACATCGCATTAATATCATATATTTTTAATTTTACTGAAGTAAAAATTCGTTCTCTTAGAAGATGGCGTGTGAAGTAGCATCACCGTACAGACGGGGTCGCATTCTCACACGTATTCTAGGAGACCACTGACTGTAGTTCCCTGTGACGTCATGGACGGCATTAATGTTCTCGCCTGAACATCAGCAATAAGTAATATTCCGCAAAATTATTGGTTCAACCGCTATAGATTATTTTTCATGAATAGGTTAAGTAATAGATGGATTAAATCAAAACTATATTTTTAACCCTTTCGCTACGGCTGTGCTTTCCGCCGGAGCGACACCGCTGTATGAGCCAGCACGCCGCCGAAGTAGCGTCACTGAACGGGTGCATGTTGTGCTTACGTAAACTGGTGTTCGGTTCGGACTGATATCTTTCGGTGCAGACTTGTCATTCTGCGGATTGTACGCTCCTTTAAGTGTCACACAACAACATATTTTGAGATTTTCCAATTATTATCAATAAAAATATATTTAATAATTGAAAATTAAACTTTACAACAACAAATTAAAATTCTCAATAATTTAATTCACAGTGATAAATTTTGAAGCAAGGTGCGATACACAATCCTACATTACAGTCTTTACATTCGTACGCAGTTTTCATGTCTTTTGCCGTTTGCATGGCAAGCGACACACCTTCTTGGTTTTTTCCCTACCGATTTATAAACTGACGGAAAATGTCGTTCTGTTAGTCTCAGTGGATGATTATTCTTCATTAGATGTTGATGACTTACATTTTGATGGTACTTTCCCAGTATTTCCCTAATTAATTGCAATTGAAATCTTGCCATAGATATCGGCTGTTGCTTCTTATGCTTGTACAGACAATATGCGTTCCAAACGCAAATGTCCATCAAATGAAAGAAAAATTTTCGATACCACTTTAAAGTTTTCCGTGTTGTCTTCACTGTGCTTGTAACCATATCAACCTTATCTACTGCACCCATTTTTTTTTTTTTTTTTGACTGGTGGTGGAAATTTGAAGACAGACACCGCTGCACCACCTTCCACCCGAGCTGAGGGCTTACAGCCGCACCCCTAAAATGCCGTTTAGAACCTGGATACAAATTTGTTTCATTTGAAATCAAAACATATGTTCGTTATACATTAGATAGGGTGCATCATTGACTTATTCCATAAATTTAAGGGGTTGTAAAGCAAGTAATGATAAAACATTTTCCTTTACCACTTCTTGTTACTTTTATCATTTGAACATGATATATTTACTATTAGTTAAGAGGATCCTTTCCCGACCTAAAATGGTTCGTGTCTTGATAAAATAGGATGAAACAAAAGATTTCTTATCTTTGTCTCACTTAAGAAAATCTTTGTTTGCCATCTAAATGAACTAATTGTTGCTCTGTTTTACCTGCATCGACATAAAACAGGACAAATATTTTAGCAATTTTACAACATTTCTTGTGTTTTAAAACATGGCTACATTTCTTCGAATTTTTAATCAAGACTAAATTCATGTCTCCTTTTGTATGTTGTAACAAGTTTCCCCGCACTCCTGTCAAAGTGCAAGGAGGGGTTTTGTCACCTTCGGCCTATCCCTCTCGAGAGTCATCCTTCAGAGCGCCAGTTGGTTCTTTAGGGCAACCAACAACCCACCTGAACCTGAAACAGTCCTTCCTTCAGGAAACGCTGTCTCGTTCCCCTGAATTCCGGACATCCCTTTCTTCCTCCTCTCGGGCTCGCCAGAGGGACAGGGCGGCATATCCCGGCCGCTCAGTCTCACCTCAGGGCTGGCTTCGCCGGTCCTAGGAGTTCGGGATTCCGTTCCGCCATCCAGGCCTGGAACGGAGGTTCTCCCCTTTCCCCAACACTCCCACAGGATGTTGGGTAAGGAGCGAGAACGATCGCTATCCAGGGGGACTCCAGATCCCGCTCAGGGTGTCTTCGCCTATGGAACAGGACGCCCCGCGATGGCCCTACGGCTCCTCCGGGCTGTGCGCCACTGCTCCACGGGCTCGGCTCTTCCCCTCACGGCCCGAGTCCCTCCCCTCGATACCTCGGCTAGGATCCAGGGTACCCACGTACTCTCCTGGACTCCTACCGTTCCCTTAGGGGTTCGGAATATCCCTGCTGGACTCTTCCTACTCCCCTCCAGGACGTCGGCGGCCTCGTCCCCGTCGACCACCGCAGGCCCACGCCTCACGATGTGGTCGGTCCGACGGCTCACGCACGACTCTCTGACTACCAAGTCTTTCCCCATGATTCCTTTCCTGAGGATCATCCCTGTGGGCTGTCTCTCCCGTCTCGGAGTATCCCGGAGGATACTCCACGACTTCCTTGGAGCGCCGGAACTTACATCCGGTCTTCCACCAGTCCCACCGGAACTCTCTTAGGCTCCGTTTTCCCCGGGGATACACAGCCCTGACAGTAGGCTCCTGTATCCCGGTTCCCACTTCGCCGCACGATCCAGGAATCTTGGGTCGAAACCTCTTTCCTGCATTTCTCCTCGAAATGCAGTTCCTTTCGTGATCTATATCTATCGTGATTCCCACGAATCCCGATAGATGTCGCCACGTAGTCTATCCGTGATCGATAACATATTCCAAAATTTGCATTTCTTCTGACGAGAATAAAGGGAACAGGGAATCTTGTTACAATGTTGGAAGGAACGAGACACTTTCTTTTGAAACTAAAAGGAACCAGTCACCCCTATGAGCAATCCCATTCGAGACCACCCGCGATGCTGCAAAATCACCCCTATAATTAGTTAAGAACCTATCACGAATCTCTTTAATCTTTGCGCAATAAAATTTGACGTGTAGAGCGTGAGCGATAAAAAACTATCTGAGTATCCTTGCTAGGGCTTGGGCTAGCTATAGATAGTTTGATGTTCCGACCCTGTAAGACAGGTTTCTATTCTGAGGGTCTGAGAAGGCTGGCGCACGCGCTATGCTAAATTAATAAAAACTCTTACTTACCGGTGCTAAATTAAAATCGGTCGAAATGGGACCGGTGCCCACGCGCTGGCCTCAGGGTAAGAACAACTAAAGGATAATCATGTCCCAAGAGTAGGCACCAGGTTGGGTTTGCGTAGACAATGTAAACGACCGCTCTGGACTCCTGGTTGACTGGTACGTGGCAATCTAACATTGGAACGAACCACCGATTGGGGAGGCTTCCACCTATCTTCTTCAACTCAGTAGGAAAACAGGGATATGTAAACGGGCTTGTGCGTAGCGCCCCGAGATCGGAGAAACGCGTCTGTCCCTATAGAAGTGGATTTCGACTTCTTGAACGAACCCTCCTCTGGATTGAGGATTAACCATCTTAATATGCTAAGATCCAACACAGTCCACAGTGAGGTTAAAGTTCTCATAAATCTTGATGAACAAGATGTGCCGCTTATGCGGTCCAGTTGTGGCTTTAGTCACGGGATTTTTTTTTGACCGGTGATGGGAATTTGCCACCCCGCGCCTTTCAATGGGGAGCTCAAGCCGTAAAAGTTGCTAACTAAATGAGCCCCCCCCCCCCCACTCAGAATCTTCTAAAAGTGTACGATTGGTGAGCACAAGTTTTCTTGGTTGCGTTAGTGAATATGAATATCTCATATATGCTTGTCATGGCATTTCCGTTCATTAGTACTTTAGCTGTTTCAAGTTCTCTATATGTTGCACCTTAGCCCACCGAGGTCCGGCCCAAGGCCATCACCCACCGGTGGTGTTTAACCTCCCTCGGTGAGGGATACCCCCCTCCCCTCCCCATGACATGTGACCCCTAGCGGCCAAGGCGTGCTCATTCAGCACAACACTCCGAGAGGCCGAACGCCCGTCGGTAGTGTGGGGTTCGACCCACTTATTCCTGTATTATCTGTGTTATTAATTTGTTTATAAAAATCTTTAATTTCATCAGATATTTTATTGTTGAATTTTTCTTTAAAGGTATGCTTTAACGCTCCTATTAAATTTTCCTCCGATGCACCATTCAAATAAGGAAAACTTACGATTATTGTTTTATTTCTGTCGGACCATTGGCCCGACCAAAACGCCTGTCTTATGAATCTTAATCAGTTTTTGGAGTATCCCACTTATTCTTCTAGACCATGCTTTCTTTTGCATCTTCATTCTGCACCATAGCTTCCAAGAAATTTTTATTATCAAAACTCTTTCGAGTCATGCTCATTTCAATACGGTAATATTCGATACGTGCTTTTGCATCACGTTATTTTCACCACGTAATTATTCGACACAGAACTATTCAACATTAGTTTGTTGAAACATTAATTTCGTTATGTTTTTATTCGATATGTATCAATTCGTCACATTACAATTCAACACGTGCAATATGGCAATGTTTAGTTTGACTTTTGATAATAGCATGTCTATATGGATCATTGGTTCTAAGTAGTTAACACCTGGGTGTGTGTGTGTGTGTTAACTTGTGTATATTAATGTGTTAAATCGCATGTCATTTTACAAAATGTAAATGTCGAGTCGAATTGTAACGTTTCGAATTCTTAGATGTTGAATTCTTAGATGACGAAATTAATTTTTCGAAAAACACGGGTTGAACAGTTCTGTGTCGAATAATTATTTGTTAAAAATAACGTGTTAAAATATTACGTGTCGAATAGTAACTGTAACAAAGCTTACATAATGATCTCGAAAGACGCTTGCCTCGTAATAGCAGATAAATAATAAAAGTACAATCTTGAATTAATTTATTGAGCTTGATTTAACACAATATTTTGTGGAGTAATAATACTTATATTTTATGCTTATTTTATTATTGTTTATATTGATTACTAATAGATGTTTCCAATTTAGTATATAATAATCTTAGAGCTTAAATAGTTTCTAATATCTAATGTGGCAATTGAGCGGGTAAAATTGTACTTTGTTTGTTTATATTTAACGTTACTCCTGCTTTAGTTTTTTTTTAATCTTTAATAAAACTAAATTACTTTTTTCAAATGTTTCTTCACAATTTTCTTTATTTATTTCTCCTTTAAATATTTCGTCTATTATTTGTAACGTTGCACGTCACAACGTGGGTTTCGCTCACTCGCACAACAGAATTAGACTCTCTACGTACGTGATCTCCGCAATGTTCAACTCGCCCAATAACCCGCGTGAACGAGACAACGCTCAACTTGCGCGATTCTTGAAGGCCCGCGATAATTCTACAGGTCGAACCTCTCACCGTGCGACAATTAGTCTCAACGTTACTCCAAAACGCCCATAATGTCCCCCCTCGGAGGAGAACCCGTCTTCGGCCTGAGTAATCCCGGGGAAACAGCCGAACTACCACAGCTCTACAGTCCGTTACATTTGACTGGTTCTGGTTACTCTTTTGTGGAACATACTCTAGCACGTAAGCGCGTATTCTCGAAAAATTCCGTGAAATACAATGCAAAGGACTCGACTACTTATTCTCCCACCCAGGGAAGCTGAGGAGGAACTGGTAATTCCGATATGCTGTGATCCTTAATCCCCGGCAATCCCGACGACTAGACGGCTCAAAAACTGGTCCCGAAAACCGCGGACTGCTGTAAGGCAGCGAAAAGACGCATGTTCGATTCCTAACAGGTCAAATTAGATATTCCACGCACGTGGGCGAGACAACGACGAGATGATTAAACATAGGATGGACGTACTCTCACGCGCATGCTCGCCAATTCGCACACGACGCACACTTTCATCGTCCTCCCCATTTACAACATTCCTGATATACGATACTTTCCTTGCTGTTCGAGATTGTGGCTTACCAGATTGCCCTTATGTCGGATTCCCCTTGTTTCGTTGGAGCACTCGGTAGACCGGATGATGATCGGCGATTTGGTTTTTCGGCACCAGGCCGCTAGATCTACGTCGATCTACGTCGCTCGTGTGGCCGCCGTCGCTCCCTATGACAGGTCTCAGGCGGGGGAGCCGGCAGTTCTCGTCACATATTAAAAGATATTGTAATCTTCCCTACATTACACTCTCTAAAGTGAGACAGAGTCGTGCCACCAGTTTTTCAACAGAGTGTCTCTCTCTGATTAGTGGCATCTTTACCATTGAATATTTTGAAAATAAAGGTTTTAATCAAAAAATGCCATGGTTAAAAAGTTCTTAGAATAGCCTTATGAACCACTCCCTTTAAGGTAGTGCGGTTGTTTCGTAACACCCTGTATATCGACATCCAATTATGTGTTGAGACAGTCCATACTGCTAGAGAAGCAGTTATTTAAGGGATAAAATCAAAGCAGTAGGAATCAATTTATAAGTGACGGCAACAATTCAAAAATCGATAATACTTATTGGTTTGTTACAAGTGCATGCACCACGCTGGCAGCTTTCAGCAGCCGATCGCGTGGTGTATCCAACCGTATAGCAACTAATATAAGTGTCCAAATTCTAATAGAAATTTTATTGATTAAAGTGCTGAACATTGTTGTATACATCGGATATTCGTAATATTAATTTCATTATTGTTAAAACATGTGAAGAGTGTTCGTGCAGTGAATGTGTTTATGTAGTATTGCTTTCATAATAATTTTTAATCGAAATAAGGATAATTGGAAACTTTTCACCTAATGGGAGAGACCATTCCACAGCAGGCTGAAGATATTCGGAAAGTGTGAAGTTAATGGTAAGTTTATAAAAGTATTAAATTATTAATTAGACATATAATGCATTGTGCCTTTGTTTAGATTGTTAAAATTAATATTTTAACATTGTGTTTAATGATACTTGTTATAATACGTTAGACGACTGTATTTCGGTTATGTTCCTGGTGAAATAACTGAAGAAACAGTTCTTTTATAAGGAAGAGAAGAATTTTGAGAATTTTTTAGCATTCATAAAGTGTTCGCGTGCTTAGGGTGACGCTCCACTTTCTTAGCCCGTTACAGTACTGTGCTGCTTACGTCACAAGGCGAGGTTGCGACGGCTGATGCTAACCCGCGAACGTGAGCCAATCACATTGCGCAAAGAAAAACAGTAATTGAAACTATGGGCCCTACGTTAAAAAATGCCAAGGAATAATAAGCTCGTAGAATTTTGTCATGAGCCACCCCTTAAAAAATGTGCCCTTTTTATCCGGACACCCTGTATATGTTACATGCGCGACATCAAGTTTGCTTCTTCTAACAATACATCATTCTTCAAAGTTGTAAAGGTATAGGAAATTACACATGGTTTACATTAATCAATTTTCTGTACGTTCTGAAATCGAATGTCACTTTAGGATGGAGTATCTTCAACCCAGTCACGCCTTCGAAACAAGTTAGTTGTCTAATCCTTAGAATATAATGATTCATAATTATTTGAGGGGTAGGGTGTGGTGATGGTTATAAATCAGGTATTGAGTCAATCATGTTTTAGGTTATTGATAACGCGAGTGCTGCAAATTTTAAAGTAAGATTAGTATTTGTAAAGCTGGAAAGAATAAGTCTCTTGAACGCATACCGTGATTTAGGACTTCTATTTTGTGGCATGGGCTCGTAGAAAAAGAAATGGGTTATTCAAAACAAAAGACTGGATTGAGATTGGATACATGGTTGCAAAGGGTAGTGCCGACTTGCGCACAGATTTATTCAGCACAGCCTTTTTCAGCAATTCCAGAATTTACTTGTGTCTTTACCATGTGGCTTCAGTGCGGTTCATTATTGTGTTGGCTCTTTCCTGAGTTCATTAAAATACGTTCTATCTGTACAATGCCGCTATTTATTATGGGAACCGAAAAATAATAATTTTTTTGTTTAAATAGTGACAAGCATTTATTTATTAAAATCATCTGGAGTACTAATCGACAAAATAATTTCCATCGTGTTTTAAAACTTTTTATAAAAGTTCTTCGATTTTTTGATTCATAATATAACTGTGAATGAACTCATCGATAAAATGTGCGAAAACTGATGGAAGGACGACTATATTCTGAACTGAATATTACTATAGTTATTGATAATTTTAATTTTTAGTTGTATTGAGATGGAAATAAATAAACTGGCGTTAATACAAGCCTTCCAGTAGTTCTAATTGATAAGACCTCATCAATTATCAGTTGATCTGTATAGTGATCAACAAGGGTGTGTGCTACAGGAACTGTTGAAAACATACCATTTTTTTTAATCTTGTGGTGCCAGCTTCACACACCCGATCAATAATGATATAGCGATGACAATACTTATATTAGGGAATCACTATTAGAATAAACTGGATACGATTTATGGCGGCCAGTTTTGTAAAAACTTTTTTCCATCAATTCCCATTCATATTCACGCAGAGATTTCTTAATGAAAAGTTATTAGAGAAATTTAAAGGTTAGAAAAGCAAGTAAGAAAAAAATTAATTTTCAATAAATAAACATAAAAATATGTAGCATTGCATATATGGAATTTTAGAAAAGAAGTGATAATTGAGAAAATTGCGGACCAATGAGAAGTATTTTCCCTCATGTCCAGTCTCTTGCTATAGTACTTTTATAATATCATATTCAGAGGTTGTAACAACGATCCCCTTTGAAATTTTAAGGGATTGTAGAGGGAAAGATTCCAAGACGATTTTTCATTTACCACATTTTAATCTTAGGTTTTGTTTTTGTGATATTTTATGACAAAGGTACTATTGTTTAGACAGAGACAGTCAATTGGTTAAAATTAGATGGCACCATTTTATCTCACTTCATCTATCTGTCTCTGTTCAACTAATAATACCTTTATCATCAAATATCTCAAAAACTAAGCTTCGGATTAAAATGTGGGAATTGAAAAATTGTTTTTAAATCACTCCCTCTACAATCCCTTAAAATTTCGAAGGGGATCATTGTTACAACCTGTATAAATTTTTGGCTTCGTAATGCTTTATTATGATCTCGCTTGCTCTTTCCTGAAGATACTGAAAGCACTTGCAAGATACTTGGAAGGTACTCGGAGAGTAGTTATTTTTTAATCGCAAATTGGTTTTTATACTCAACTGTAGAGAATTTCTATTGTCAATAGTAACCACCGATGAGATTTTTCACTTAATTTGTGTTATATTTTCCATTAAATTTATACCCATAGATTTGTGTTTCAGATGTACAATTTAATTGCAGTTTATATTATTCGCACTGAATACACCGCATACAATAACATATTTTTCGAATTTAAGGTAATATCGGCGGAGGAGGGAGTAATTTGTGGACGATTTTTTTATTTACAATTTTTTGATCTGAAGCTTAGTATAGTTTGAAAATTGTATTTTTATTAATATTATGTGTTTTTTCCATCTAAAATAAAGCTAACCGGTAAATAGTTACTTATTTTTTTTTTTTTTTAATATTTTTATATTATATATACAGGGTTTCCGGAAAAAAAGGAGACATATTTTGAGGGATGGTTCCTGACGCAATTCTAAGAACATTTTTGCTCTTGGCATTTTTTGATTTAAAATTAAAATGATTTATGGCGCCACTCTGTCTCGCCTCCTACTGCTGGGAAAGTGGTATCGGCTGCCCTGATCAAAGTGCTCTCTTCATTTAAAATAATTAGATAATATAAAAAATATAAAATTTAAACAATTTTTTATTGCTACTAGACGACTGTTTTCTCTTATGACGACCCTAACATGTTGGGGACTAAAGTAAGTGGAATTCATACTGCGCATGCGTAAGAATGGGAGCGTTCCGTTTGCACACAGATCGTTTACGCACGCGGCCGTTTGCCCACAAAACTAATTAGCCCATAAAATAAATACAATTCAAATAAATTAGATTATCATGTAGAGACAGGAAATACAATAAAACAATGCTTTATTATAACTAGGTGTGACAGTAAATGATTTTTATGATATAAAACATATAATAGTAAGGAGACAGTACATAAACGTGCTCAATATCTTTCGAATTCAGCGTTAACGCGAGGTAGGATTACAAAAGATTACCTCGTTCGATCGGGATGCGGTAGGAAGCCGAAAAGAGTTCTCTTTACTATAGGAATAGGAAGTAACTTGCCTTGTCTAGACGAAAGCTAGATTATATAGAGCTTAGTCATTACAGTTTCTAGTAAGAGCGGAAGATTCGCGTGTCGAATCTCTTAGGAGGTCGCTATTTTACCCGGCGCACACCGAAACTAGTGACCACGCTTGGGTCAGCATGCTTAATTAAACTAACTAAAACTAACGATCTTACATCTATCGCACTTAAATTAATAATAAATTCTTAAACTTAATAATTTAACACAGTAGGTATAAAATGATAAGAAAGCGTTATTTTCTTTATGTTTTATTTATATATTTTGTTGGTTTCATATTTTTTCTTCGTTTTCTAGACTTATACTCTTCAGCAGTTACATGCATCCCCACTTCTGGGTCATCTCTCTTTCGCTTTTTGGTTTGTAGGCTGCTTTCCACATCTTTCTTGATATAAAGAGATGTAATAATATTATATGCGTATTCTGTAAATTTTAGTATTTCGACATTGACTAGCTTTATAATTCTCTTGTTACTTTCCAGATCAAGTATTTTTCCAAGATATTGTATATGACTTTTACATTTTTCAACCCATTCGTATCTTTCGTTGTCACTTTGTAATAGATGATATTGCCTGGTAAGCTCCTTACCAGAATTAATAATAGTGACTTTTAATAACACATGTCTTAGTTTTGAATTCACCATGATTAATGAATATACGAAAACAACTGATAGGATATGCAGTAAATACACTGCTATACTAAAAAAAAATTTCTGTTAGTTGTTATTCAGTAAGTTTCAAAGAAACAAAAGACAATTCTCTTTCATACTCACAGATGGCTCAGAATCTCTGGAATCTAACACATTAAATAAATTAATGCTCTTTTACACCAAATTTATTACAATATTATTCTGTTAAATGATCAAAATTTTCCAATTTCCTTTTACAGATTTTTGTTATAAATTGGTTTAACCGCTTTTTGCCCACAAGCTCGTAAAAATGAGGGACTAAATAATTGCACTTTCGCAAAAATCAGTTGAAGTTCAAAACACGTGAAGAGACTGAACTCACTGGACTTTCTCGGTGTATTGCACTGAAAAAGACGGGCTATTTCGCACGAGCCCGTTTGCGCACAAATCTAATTAGCCCACGTCCCAATTGTGCAAAAAGCTCTATGTTTACCGACGGAATACCTACAAAATTTTTAATTCAAATCTATATTCTTTCATTTTAGGGGGTGTATTAAAATTAAATTGAAGGTAAAGTAGGTTATGAATTTTTGTAGAATGTTTTTATATTAAAAATGGAAATTCTGGTGATGGAATGAATTTTCTAATTATTATTTTGAATAGTATATGGTCTATTATTTTGATAAAAATTCTTTTCATTCTTTTTAGTGTAATTTTAAAAAAATTTAATGAAGTGTGTGTTATTTTAATGTGAATATTTTCCTGGTGAATTGTTCAGGTACTATTAGAATGAAATGTTTAAAATGTCTAATTATTAAGATTTTTACAATATTGACATTTTAATAAAAATATTTGTAAAGTGTTAACAATTTGTATAACACTAAAGCGTTATCATCTAGAACAGCAGTGACAACTGGTTAAAATTAATTCAATTAAATTAATGAAATATAAATCATTAAGTATCTATGACAATATTTTATTTTCAGTTATTATTTGGTGAGGATAATTTTAATGTATACAATTCCTTCCTGTTTATTACTGCTACTTATCCATTTTTTTCATAATTCATATTCTTAATTCTATATTTACAGGAAAGTTCATGCGAGTAACTCTTGTGTTCAGCTGAATCTTTAATTCAGCTTCTTTCCTAATGGGATACATAATATGACGGTTAACACAAAGGAAATCAACTATTAACTTTTGATTCCACGTGAACAAGGAACTTTCATTTATTATTCGCAAAAGAAAAAAGAATTTATTATTCGTTTCTTTAAAGAAGAAAATTAATTAATGCGCAACACTTTATTAGCCCTATTTTTTATTAATGAATATTCTTATTTCTATTTCAATAAAAATTTGATGCCAGTAGTTCTCAAAGATAGTCTCAAAGATTGATTCTGTAATAGAATTTTTGAAATGACGAGTGACATATGCCTAATAATAAGACATTTGGTTCAAGGTAAAACGAAGAACTTTTTAGTTAAAAGTAATAAGTTAATTTAAAGGCGTACAATTCATTCATGTTTAATACTTTTATTAAATTTTCTTTTCTTAATGAATATTTTTATCTCTATTTTTGTAGAAAGATGTATGCTATTAGCTATTCTGTTCATCTGGAGAAGTTTGACTCCTGCTTTTTACAAATGAAAATATTTGATTCATATACATATATTTTAATGTTTGTATTATTATTTGTAAAATGTATGTAGAAAAATGTTTTAATGCATTACTTTTAAATAAATTTATATTAATATTAATTTAATAGCTCTTGAGTTCATTGGACCTTTTTTGTTGATCTAAAAACACTTTTTGAATCTCAGAAATGAGGAAACTGAGGTCCACGATTCGCCGACTCTCGCAAACATTTGGATTAACGATATTAGCGTTTTTAACTTTTTCAATAGAAAAAACGATTTCAACGCTAAATCCTGCTTGCGTTTGACTAACACTTGCTTGCACTACATGCAAAAGAATTTTCGGAGTTATCGGCAGCGATAACATCAATATTGTTTTCAGAATATTAGTCGCTGCCGATATTTTCCTCCTTACCTCGTTTCGCCTTTTCTTCGCGCAAACGAGCCTGGATCCTCTTGCATATCAGCTTGCGAGACACTCTTGACCTCGATGGGAATAGCAAGCTTCTGCATTCTTTCCTTCCCATGCTCTATTGTTCTAATACATAAAAAAATGAAAAGAAAAAATAATTAAAACACAAAAACCTATTATATATATGTATATATTAAAGTAATATAAAAATTACTTAATAATAATAATAAATGGACACAGAGTGTCCAGGAAAAAAATTAGTTTTGGCGATGTCATTCTAGATGCAATTCTAATAACTTTTCCTTCTTGCATTTTTTATTATCATTTATTATAATTTATGATTAGAATTGCGTCAGGAATCAGCTCTCAAAAAAGTTTCGTTTTTTCTCGGAACACCTTATGAAAGAGAATTGTCTTTGCTTCTTTGAAACTTACTGAATAACAACTAACAGAAATTTTTTTTTAGTATAGCAGTGTATATATTGCATATCCTATCTGTTGTTTTTGTATATTTATTAGTGATGGTGAATTCAAAACTAAGACATGTGTTATTAAAAGTCACTATTATTAATTCTGGTAAGGAGCTTACCAGGCAATATCATCTATTACAAAGTGACAACGAAAGATACGAATGGGTTGAAAAATGTAAAAGTCATATACAATATCTTGGAAAAATACTTGATCTGGAAAGTAAGAAGAGAATTATAAAGCTAGTCAACGTCGAAATACTAAAACTTACAGAATACGCATATAATATTATTAGATCTCTTTATATCAAGAAAGATGTGGAAAGCAGCCTACAAACCAAAAAGCGAAAGAGAGATGACCCTGAAGTTCGGATGCATGTAACTGCTGAAGAGTATAAGTCTAGAAAACGAAGAAGAAATATGAAACCAAAAAAATATATAAATAAAACATAAAGGAAATAACGCTTTCTTATCATTTTATACCTACTTCAAATACTTGAGAAGCCGTCTCTCCGTTAATCGGTTATTTAGGATTAATTCCCGATTAAGCCGCGTGAGGCATCCGAGATCCAGGAATGTCGCAATTAGGAACTATTTCCTGAGGATTAGCATAAAAATGGAAATAGGTATAAAAGATCATTATTGTCTTGACGATGAATCCCATCCGCATTTTACATAATTTGGAAGAATTTATGCAAATATGCGAATACGGTAAAATCAGCAATGGATCTGTATCTAGTTGGATATCGGCCTATTTAATTAGAGCCACGTG
This sequence comes from Sclerodermus sp. 'alternatusi', assembly GCA_037305995.1. Lineage (NCBI taxonomy): Eukaryota > Metazoa > Arthropoda > Insecta > Hymenoptera > Bethylidae > Sclerodermus > Sclerodermus sp. 'alternatusi'. Next base: position 1,087,537 of record CM074554.1, on the reverse strand, counting down.
GCAGGATGAGCGTCCCGTAAAAGTGTCAAATTGCCCGGCCCTGATCCGCACCATGGAGCGGAAGAACCCAAGTGTTTCAAAATAGCGTCAGGGCATGTGAACGCAGGCAAATTAGAGGAACCCACATTAAAGAAGGAAGGACGATTAGAACATTATACTGGTCAGAACTGTCTCGAACCCAATCCCCGCTAACTGAATTACCGTAACTATGTACACCATTTTTGCCGGTATTATTATATTTTCTGGATATCTCACGTGAGTACGCTTCATTATTTCTTTATTCGCCTTTGCCTTATAATCTGAAATCGTGGACCTAAGACCACTTTTGTCAGTATATGTTTCTTTCTTTCGCACTCTATTTATTTTTTTCTTTTCAGTCTTCGAGTTATTCTTTTATAATATATTCAGGGTATTTCAGTGAGGTACAGTCAAATTTTAAGGAGTTGTAAAGGGGATGAGTGAGACTTGATCGCCAATTGACTGTCTCTGACTATCATAACCATTTGGTTATGAAAGAACAGATTTCAAAACTATTTGATTTGGTAATTCTATGTAATGTAAGAAATGAACGAGATACATTCCTTTTAGAAACATCAAGAAAAAATGTTGAAGAAAAAATTATCACTAACTATTGTTTTTGTAATAAAGAAAGTAAGAGTTATTTTCAAAAAGGAAAGTCTCTCATTCCGTTTGATATACAAAAAAAGTCATATGAGTTTAAACTTGATTGAAAATTCAAAGAAATATGGCCATATTTTGCAAAATAAGATATGTAAATATTCCAAAATATCAGTCTTTTTTTTATCTCGATTCAAACGGTAAAGAAGTCTATTTCCTGTGTGTAGTAGCACATTACACCAAGGGAGCGTCTACGGCGCTCAGATTTCGCATATGAGCAAAGTCATACTGCGCATGCGTAAGAATAGCCCGTCGGGCAAAACTTCTTAGTCGTTTTGCTGCAATTTTAGAATGATTAATAAAACCTTGGCAATCAGGGCAAGATGCTATAAATTTCACATGGTCTGCCTATCATACGTGAGAGAGAGAGAGAGAGAGAGAAATGATAACAAAATATTAACGAGCAGCCAAACGCTGTTCCTCACGCCAGCTTTGACATTTTCCTCCTTTGCCTCAACTAATGGAATAATGCCCGTTTGTACACAATCCCAATTCTACACAAATCGAGTGTTCTCTATACTTACCGACAGGTTCATGACATATTTTATAATTTAAATTAATTTTATATTAAACTTCATGCGTTTACGCATTTTGCGTTAAATAATTCATTTATTTTGATAATAAGTCTAATTGACGGCCGATATTTCCAAAGAAAAAATTAGGTAAATCATTATTTGAATTATATTCATAACGTGAGAATTAGGTTATAAGTAGTTATCACCTAATAGTGGTGTGTATTGTTACTCGTGAACATTGTGCAATGGATAAGGTGGGAAATATGTAGATAAGATCTTTACAATTGAGATATGGAAGCGCATTAATTTTGAGAATAAATAAAAGACTCATCATCGAGAAATAGATGAATTATTAAATTCAAAACACATTAAACGGGTTCTCTAATTTTGTAGAAAAATAGATTGAATTATATTATTTGTCGGTAAGTATATGTCGGTAAGGTACAAACGGTCTGTGTAGAATCAGGCTTGTGAATAATGAAATTCTTCATATTTATTGAAACCTTTTAAATGAAAAAAAGATGTTAACTATTATATTTATTGAAAAATTTAATTTTTTACTATGCGGTAAGCATTACTTTTTGTTATAAATGAATTTTTTTTGAAAATAGTAAAATGTGTCTGTGACGTCAGAGACGGCATTAATGTCTTCGTCTGCACAGTATCAACGCAGTCTTCCTTTGGTGTCGCCGCGAACAGACATGCCTTGCCAGCGTCTCGTTGTGGCGGAAACATGTATGTATATATATATATATTACTTTCCATTTATATTTAATTATATAGTTTCCATTTAATTATATAGTTTAACTATAATTAATTAGTGAGATGAACTGTTATTGTGTGATAAGATTATTAATTTTTTCGTTAAAATATAGTTGTGGATAAAATGTAACCACGTGTCTCTCGTGAAATCCACTGAGTTATATAAATCATTAAAATTCTGATTAATAATAAAATTTGCGACTTAATCCACTAAATAAAATCAATCAAATCATTTACAAAGTGACTAAAATTACTTTGGAACTATATTTTTTGTGAATTTTCACTTTCTTTAAATTATACTTGAAAAATTCACAATTTTGTTAATAACAATTTTATCGGTCAAATATTGGTGAATGAAGATCTATTTGACTTTTACTAATATGAAAAAAATATCATTTCCTAAAAATATTCATATTTGTTTGAATAATTGACTATTACTGTGCTGATGGTAGCCACGTGTCACTTGGGAAATTATAAAAACTGGAATAATTCCTTATTAATAATAATTACACAAAATTTATCTATCCAAGAAGAATTATAAAATTATTTGGATCATTTGTCTATAAATAAGTTTGTTTTTTGGTGTTTATTTACCGAGTTTTTCCTAATAATTATTTATAATTTATTTTTCGTTATAATTTAATTAATACTTATTATAATCACTGTAACTCAATTTATTAATTATAATGTTGGTGTATAATTGTCGCAGAACATTATTGGTTTATGATATTTATATCTGCATTTTGATTTATTTAAACTTTAATTTGTGGTCGGCCACGTGGCCATAAAGATATCCATATTTGGCTATAAAAGCGTTAAAGTGGAATGAAAAATAAATTTGATATGCTAATATGATTTATAAAATTGATACAATTACTGTGCTATATATAAAAGTTCAATTTATTGCTTAGTTGTATTTATTTTTACAATAATTGATTCTAAAATTAAGTGTTTTGTTACTATTCAACGAATGTCTAGAAAATGAAAAAACTCCTTTTTAGATTATTATATACCTATTATAAATTACCAGATAATAATAAAAAGTGAAATTTTTTATAAATAATTGCTTTTTTGGGCATTTTGTTGCTATGAAGTTGAAGTGATTTTACTCTATGTCCTATTATATTTTAGATATTTAGTTGCTATTTTAATTGATTGCCTTTGATGGCTCGGACGATTTATGTGAATAATTATTGAGTTTAGTTTTGTTTAAATAAACAATTTTAATTTATCCGAATAGTACCTTAAAAGTGAATGGTTGCGACACCTGTTTGATACGCTTGGAACTTTTCCTTGATGGATGATTATATTCAATTTTCTGATTAAATAATTAAAAATTTTGCCTATGGTGCCATTTTGTTAATCGTATCGATTTTTCTATGGTGCGTTGATTTGTTTTAATTCTTGAAATCATAATTGTTCAATTGTAAAATGAAGAATAAGAAACCTAAAAATAAACATAGAAGCAAGAGAGATGCTAATACTCGAATGGTAACTCACACAGATATGGCCACATACAGAGATGGGTTATCTACGACACACGGAGAGCTTTTCAAATACTCAATGACAAGTCAACATCTATAGACACTTATACAGAAGGACGTTAAACCGCACCATTAGACGTAACACAGGGACATGCACACTTAAATTCTGAGGTACACAAAGACATACACGATCGTAGAACTACATTTACACAGTCTCACACATCGAAACATGCTGTTACAAGTAAGTCCATTAGTTTTTTCAATTTAATACACATTAATAATAACACAGATTTGACTGTTATACACGATAATTCTGATTTGAAACATGGTCTGTCAACTGATGTTGCTGGCTACAATAATTCCTTTAATCTATGTAAGAAGTGAAAACTTTAACTCAATTCTGTCTCCTCTAATTGCCTGGATAATGCCTCTATAAATATAAATAATATAAAAGACACATTGAAGGATTTTTCTGTTAGACAAAACATGACTATTACAAATTTTAAAAAGGGCAAATATAATCGTAACTTTTTTAAAAAATAAACTAATTTCCATAAAAAACAATAAAAAGTCTAACATTCAGAAGGTAAAACCTATTATGAACTCGTTTCATTTTAATGATAAAAAGTATGTAGATTGCAGCGGTCAGCTTCCGATTGAAACAATGGTAAACAACTTAAATGATACTAACATCGGTTAGATCGAAATCGGTTAGATTTATCTCTTACTACACATACTTACTATTATCCATTTAGCGAGACGAATATTTGTCAAAATTTATATTCTTTTACGTGTTCGAATTTCGAAGTTGTCGATGTGGTATACCTATCTCTACGAATGCGTTAAATTAACGCAATGGTAAGGCAGTACACAAACTCCGTTATCTAAACTCTCCAGTGGCTGTTACAGGATTATTTTTGAGTTTTTTATTTACAAAATCACACACACGTACTGAATAGCGATAAGCATTGAGAAAGTCAATGATACTATATTTCAGTTATAATCAATAGTGTAAGAATATTGTGAAAATTAAGTTTTTGGAAAGATTGTTACATTCAAGAAATAAATATTACGTTATTGTAAGGAACTGCAAAAATATTAGTGCGAATTCATATTATTCATTCTTTGACGAATAACCCTTATTCATAGAATATGGTCAAAAAAGGTAAAGATATTCTGAAAAACAAAATCGGCTCAATAAAGGATAGTTCTGGTGAAAGCAGTAACAACAGGGGAAACGCGTTTCATCAAACGCAAGATGAAATTGAAATTATGCAATATTGTGAAAATGTGCAAATAGAGAAATCAGGAGATAGTGAAGAGGAAAATTTCCGAAATTTACGTTTCAAAAGAAAAAGGACAAATGTCCTTTCAGATTCGGAAAATGTTATAAAATTCAGATCATCCCAAAGTGCTACTATTTTTCACGATACAGAAACTATACTTGATGGAACAATTTGGAAGAAATTGCCAGTAGACATACTTGGTGGTAGACCACCTTTACATACAATATTCAAAGATATTGGTGGTCCTACTGGCTTCGCAAAACGGAATATCATAGCAGATAAGGTGAGGAGTGCCTTCCACTTGCTAATTACTAGAAGCATGGTAAAACACATCATATATTGTACTGAAGTGGAAGCGCGTCGAGTTCTGAAAACTGATTGGTCACTTCCGACCTCTAAGTTTCTTGATTTTATTGGACTTTTATATGCTCGAGGAGCTTATAAAGCAAGCACGATAAGAGCTTCTTTTCTGTGGTCGAAGAAGTGGGGACCTGCATTCTTCGCAAATACAATGACTATAGATGAATTTATGCAAATTCTTCGATTTTTAAGATTTGACAAAAAAACAGAAAGATCCCAACGTTTACCCACTGATAAATTTGCGCTCATATCAGAAGTGTGGAATAATTTCATAAATAATAGCCAAACATATTTTAAACCGTATAAAAATATCACCATTGATGAGCAGTTGCTCGCTACGAAGTCTCGACGTAAGTTTACTCAATATATGCCAAATAAGCCACAGAAATTTGGCATAAAGTTTTGGTTAGCAGTTGATGTGAAATAAAAATATATTATAAATGGTTTTCCTTATTTGGGTAAAGACGAGAGTCGAAATTCATCACCTTTGGGCGAATTTGTTGTTTTGAAGCTGGCCGAACCGTATTTAGAAAAAGGCAGGAATATAACAACATAATTTTTTTACGAGTATTCCTCTTGCTAAAAAATTAGATGCAAAAAGAACCACTTTGCTCGGGACCATAAGGGCCAACAAGAGAGAACTCCCAAAGTCAGCAAAGAGTATGAAGGATAACATGATATTATATTCATCAGAGCACTAAAATTCGAAAACTGTATACTCACCAAAGCAAGCATAATGTGAAGGTATTATTACTAAACACTAAACATAGATATGTAAGATTTTGGAAGACAATAATAAACACACTCCAGCAACCATCAAATATTACAATAAAACTAAATTTGGAGTCGACATCGTCGATCAAATGGTGCGAAAATATACCGTGAAAGCTGCACCTAATCGATGGCCTCTTCAAGTGTTAGGTAACATTTTGGATTTGGCAGCGTTAAATTCATGGATACTGTACAAAGAATGTATCGGATAAAATATATCTAGAAAAGATTTCATTTTTCAATTATCCGAAGAACTTGCCTGTAAGAAAGAAAATGAAATTGAAGAAAATATTGATCTTCAAGAGTCTCATACATCAGCAAAGCGTCAAACCTATCAAGTCGGATTTTGCAAAAGAAATAGAAGTAAATACACTTGTAGAAATTGCAAGAAGATTGTTTGTGGAAAATGTGCACATAATATTGAATATGTATGTAAAAAGTGCGCACAATGAATATTTCTATTTATCAGTTTTTACGTTTATTTTTTATAACAACATTTGAAAATAAATGAATTTAAAATATTTTACTCTTCAGCAAAGGACTTATAAAATACCGAACCATTTGCCATTTTGATATAGATATTTTAATATCAATACACCTATAATGACAATATTCTTTTCCTTTACAATAAATAAATTATTTATTCTACAAAATGCTTATTTTTTTTAAAATGCGTCAAATTGAGGCGTGCCGTAGAGATAGATATATAAGAAATCTCAGTCAACCTAGTGTTAAATAATATAATTTTTGACAAATTTTTTCTGCCATAAGTTATATGAGAATTTATAAGTTATGAGTTATATGATTTTATAAAACCAATTATTTTTATGAACAGTAGAAAATAAGTACGAATTTTATACCTGAATCACATTGCATGCATTGGTAAAAGCAAATCATTTTTTCTTAAGTCAGACAAGAGATGTTCTAAAGATTGAAGTTTTTTCTTTTGAGGATTATTCTGTGACTGAAGCGGTTTCACCTGCTTGTCTTTATTAAAACACACATTTTTAAACAATCTAATAGAATTGTTTCTCATTGTTTCTAACACTTCTTCTGATATACAGGGTGTCTGGAAATTGCGCGCACTTCCTCCGCTGGATGGTTTTTCGGGGGTAAACCGAGTCGAAATGTCCTATAACATTTTTTAATCTAGAGGTTAGTGTTTGAGATTTTTAATAATAAAGGTACTATTAGTTAAACAAAGGTAGACAGGTAGTTGAATTGAGACAGAGAATTGCTATCTCACTTCAACCAATTGACTGTCTCAGTCTAACTAATAGTACCTTTGTTATTAAATATCTCAAAAACTAAGCTCTAGATTAAAATATGAAAACTGCCCCTCAGAGGAAGTGCGCCAATTTCTAGACACCCGGTGTACTACTGACCTGTCTCATTTGGATGAACTATATTAAAATAGCAATTCTAGTTTATGGCTTATTTGATCAGCTATTATATTTTCAAGCACCATGTCAGCTTTTAGCTTTTTTAATATGTTTTATTGTTTTTTTTTATATTTCTTATTATTTTCTCTACTGTTAATTCTCTACTATCTTTCTTAATTTGCCATCTATTCTGTATAACAGAAAAACAATTAAATTATTAATATGATATATAATATACATGTAAAATTGATCGTGATACTCACTTATCCATTTTTTGATTTAGTTTGTGTAACCGTTATATGTTATACTCTTATATACCCTTTTAAATTAAATTAAATTTTCGCGAACCACTCGTCCTTCGCGAATTCCGTCGCGCTAATTCCGATTCTCGATTTCGGCGCGCTCTCGCCCACTCCACCCACTTCCTCGGTGAGGTCACCACCAGGAATTGCGCGAGACAGTGCATCTGGGACCTGATGCATCGCTCCCTTTCGATGTACAACCGTAAAGTCGTACTGTTGCAACTCCAGGGCCCATCGACTCAACCGGCTCGACGGGTCTTTCAGATTACGCAGCCATTGAAGGCTGCTGTGATCTGTGATGACTATGAACTCATAACCCTCTATGTAGGGCCTGAGCTTCTTTATGGCCCATATCACCGCGAGGCACTCCTTCTCTATGGTGGAGTAGTTACGCTCATGACGGTTCAGAACTCGATTGATATAACAAATCGGGTGTTCCTCCCCGTCAACCTCTTGCGAGAGCACGGCCCCGATCGCGTAGTTACTCGAGTCGGTCTGCACGTGAAACTGGCGCGTAAAGTCCGGACGCGCCAGCACTGTCGCGGAGCAGAGCGCAGTTTTCAGCTTGTCGAAAGCTTTCTGCTGCTCATCGCTTCACTGCCACTGCTCGTCCTTTCGCATAAGTTTGACGAGCGGGATCTTCTCCCGTGCAAATTCTGGCAAAAATCGCGAGTACCAGCCCACCATTCCCAGGAAACTCTGGAGAGTTTTCAGATCTGTGGGGGGCGGGTACTTTAGAACCGGGGCTACCTTTTCAGGGTCTGGTGCCAGCCCATGCTGATTCACCAGATATCCCAAAAATTTCACCTCGGGACGGCAAAACTTACTCTTCTCGCGATTGATCTCCAACCCAGCGACCTGAAGAGTATCGAGGATCCTTCCTAGCCATTCTAGGTGTTCCTCGGTCGTTTCCGTCACGATTTTAATATCGTCCAGGTAAACGAACGCGTATGGATCAAACTCCGGCGGTATCAGTTTGTCCATCAATCGTTGAAACGTCGCGGGGGCATTGGTCTACCCGTACGGCATGTGCCAATATTGAAACAAGCCCTTTCTTGGAACGATAAAAGCCGTAATTTCCTTGCTGTTTTCCGCCATGGGTATCTGGTGATACGCCTGGCTCAGATCTAGCGTGGAAATGTAACTCGTGTGAATTGTGGAAAAGGGTGCGACCTATTCGTCCCATGGCGGCGACTGGACTCGTCAGCAAGGCTTGTCACCACCTCGACTTTAGACGCCCCTTTTTTATTAAACGTTGACTAGAGTTTTACACTCATCCTTAAATATAAGGATAAAGATATATATACATGCGCATAAATAAGTGGTGTTACTCCCCTCAGGCCCTGCAATAGATATAAGTTTAATAAAGAATATGATATACAGGGTGTCCGGAAAAAAAGGAGACATTTTTGGAGGGGTGACTCCTGACGTATATCTAAGAACTTTTCACCCCTTCGAATTTTTTAATTTAGGGCCTCCTTTTTAAATGATTAATGTTTTTCTGTGCGAAATGTGATTGGCCCTGGTTCGCGGGCTAGCGTCAGCTGGCGCGGTCGCGCGCGGAGACGTAAGCAGCACAGCGCCGTAGTCAACTTCGCACCCAGCGTTGCGCAGTGCATCGAGGGTCAGTGTTGAAACATCTCGAAGAGCCTTTAGTGAATGCAGATGGTCAAAACGGACCTTTGGAACCTCGAGCAGTTCCGTAGCAACATGCTTATGAGAAGTTGCCGATTGGAATACCAGGATTTCAATGTGTTCCATACCGAATAGTAATTCTCTTCGGTGAAGAGTTACACACGATCTCAGGTAGTGGAATTTCTGCACGACCGGTAGGGTGGTACTGTCGTGTACCATAGATCGGAAGCTGTCGCATAACGACGGCCAGCTGGGATAATCACCTGAGAATTTTGACAGATTGATATTTGGTAGCTTTAGCGGACAATGAGATGTCATTTGCGTGCTTCCAGGGGATGAAGCCGCGATTACTGAGTTGGAGGCTTCGTCCAGCCGATCCAGATGTTCGTTCAGATACATCTCTGCGTTTTCGAATACCTCGACAGCCAGTTGATATGCATTGGACTTCATATAACTGGTCTGTGGTAATTCTGATGCGGCTATGGAGTTGCAAACCTCCATGCAAACCTTGGTGGTCCCCCAAGATGCCTCTGATTATGTTCCTAAAATCAATATCGTAAGGAGTGACGATCCAATAGAACCAGATAATAATCCAAAGGACTATTTCTCTGATCATGACCACGTCTCAAATTTATGGATTATAAAAAACTGCCTATCTCCCGATTGATAGTGATTAAACCCTTTCAATCCTATTCTTACACTTTATTTGAGGGTCCATCACCTGTGAGATTGAGTTGTTTTGCTGCAGTCACTCTCTATTATCCCTCTGAATAAATCATTCGTTATATTTTGAATTTGATCTTCTGGCTCTTGTCGTGTCATTAATCTTTCTAAATCAAGCTCAAGTTCATTAGCTGCAATTCTCACATTATTAGTAATTTGAGTTATCTTTTGTCCTTTTGAGAACAAGTCTGCAGATACAGGAGTGTTTATCTTCTTTTCTAAGTTATCAACTGAGACCCCTTGATTCCTGCTGACAAAATTTGCAAATGTTTCAGGGTTGAGCTTCTTTCTATACATAATGGCAGCAGCAACTAAATTAGGATAATTGGTTACAGCTATCGAGTTGTCTGTTGGATGATTGAATCTGCGGAAGGGCCATAGTTGTCCTGACTCTTTTTTCTTCTCATTCAACACACTTAAGAAATGTCCCATTTTATCCAGGATTGTGGGATCGATATGCGCCTTTGTTTTTTGACCAGAATTGATAAACTTGAAAATTTCGTAAATGATGGTCATTGCGCTTCCATTCTTAAGGCCTTGGCGGTTTCTAGTTCTCGATAACGATAACCAATGTTGAAACAAAACCAGAACAAAGTTGTTTTCAATTTTGGCAGTAGGTGCATTGTCGCTGTAAAAGAATCAAATATATTAGTGGTTAAAAGTAACCTAGAACCTGTAATCCCTAGTGATGCCTCAACAGCTTTTTTTCGAGTTTCTAAAAATTTCTTCATATGTTCTGGAGACGTGACTTGTTTGTTCATGAATAGGAGTAATAAATGCACCGTTACTCGTGTATCAGCCATCGTGAGTGGTGTTGGAAGTTTTGTTTGAGTGAATTCAGGAGTATAAGCCTCAGGAGGCAGCTCTCCCCGAATGGTTGTATGCAGTACAGTACATGGATCAGGGTCACATAGATACTCCTCATAATGAGGTGCGAACTCAGTGTATATGCAGAAGAAAGGTAGCTATGTCATTACAATCTTGCTATTCCCATCTCCAATCATAGAAGCCCCTTCACTTTCAGAGCTCCCCATCCTGGAATGTGATCGAGCGTACAATTCCTTAGCGGACCCAGGAATATCTATAATAATATATAATAATAATAACTATAATCTATAATTTGTAATTATATAGATATATCACTCTGAATGACTAGAATGTTGTGAATAGTTTCCCATTGTGAAAAATTTCTCTACAAATAATCGACAAAAGAAATTGAAGCAAGAATGGCACTTCATTATTTTGGATTTAAGTAAGTAATACATTCATTGATGTACATATTTCATTTATTTGTCAAGTTATTAAAAATTGTGATGTGTATTTTTAAATTTATAAATTACCGTGACTAACTTCTTTTCGTTTTACTGTATTTTCAGAGAAGAATATCATTTAGAAAAATATAACAATAATAATGGAATCAAGACATATAAATGTTCAATAACTAATTGCAAGAAATTGCACAATGTAACGTGTACTTTGGTAACCCCGGAAGGAGGTGAATCTCCCGAAGTTACAGTACCGTCACTATTATTTTTAAGTTTATAACCAAAGGAGTTCCTCACCCGTGAGGAAACCGACTCCTATATAAGGGGCCCAAGGAAAGTTCTCCCGTAGCTGAGGACTAGGCGGTGTTATAAGAATAGTACAATTCGACTAACTTTATCTCGCGGATTTATTGATTTGATACTATACAATCCAATAATTTAATATAAACCCAATTGGGTCCGACAGAATACAAAATATAAGTTAATCACAATCCGCGCGGGGTGCCCGTATACCCCCTTTAGCTTAGACTAGTGTGATCGGACTCCTACGGCAGTCCGTCGGCGTCGGCAACGCAAAGACCGCTGAGCTTCCTGCAACAACGGCCCCCTTGTTACTGGGAATAGGTCGTCTGAAACACCCAGGAGTTTTTCGAGCAACCTGGGCGGACGTTCCCTGGGGATGAGGACTAGGTCCCGAGCTCTACGACTGCTGCGCGATAGTCGGAGCACACGATCCCACTCACGACGCAACCGGGCACGGTCAATTCCGTGTTCCTTTGACCGGCTCTTCTCGCTCTAACCAATACTAGATAATGAGCGCGTGGCGCTCCACTTACTACTACTTGTTGTAGTCTGTCCCAGCAAGTGCAATCCGTGTGGACCTGGTCCGCCGGAAATCCCGTCACCCGTAGGGCCCACCTCGGTGTTATCCGATCCTAAGTCGTCGCACTCCGCAAGTCCCGGATCCAACCTCAGGGCACTTCACAGTAACCAGTAGTCACTATTATAGGACCTGAACTATTCCCGCGAAGCACGGTCGATCGCGTAGCGCCCACAAATAGGAACCTACGAATCAAAGTTTCAGGCGACTCACGTCCGGTCGCTGAAACGATTTCAGTAGGAATCGACAAAACTAACGTTTCTAGCGACACTCGTCCGATCGCTGAGGCGATTACAACAGGAATGACAGCCAGCTGATGGCGCGATATCAGCCGGCCCCAGCAAGCGAATCTAGAATATTTAAATTCCCTTCAAGGACGCCTCATTAGCTAATACTAACATAATGATAAACGGTAATCAGCTGTGCCGAATAACAACAACAGCGACTACCGTTGGCGTCCCGGACCGAGCTCAGCTGATGCTATCATTTGGAATATTATAATATTCCAATCAGCTGAGCCTGTAACGCATCTTTAATAAAATGCCACGTTACAATGTTGACTAAGTTGTCCATAAATGAAGATATGGCCAACTCGATGTTCTGAAACAAAATAATAAAATTTCATAATTAATTAAGAAATACATAAAATCTAAAGAAATTATTGAAATAAGTTAAACTTACAACAAAATTACAGGAGATGCTCAAAATGCCTGCCGTCCATTTGGACGCACAGTCTGAGTCTTCTCAAAAGATTCTCCTGCATACGGTTGACCATATCTTCATTTATGGTCCCTAAGGCAACATCCAAACGGGCCGCTACTTCTTCTTGATCCTCAATCTCCCGGTCGTAGGTGACACTCTTGACATGACCCCACAAAAAGAAATCAATCGGATTAAGATCCGGTGATCTCGGGGGCCACTCAATCCGTGCACCTCGACCAATCCATTTCCGACGGAAAGTATCGTCAAGAGCTTACTGATACCACATACCACATATTCAGCCTTGTGGCTAATGGCAAATCTTCTAGGAGCTCGGAAAGTTCCCCTCTTATAAAGTGGGCGTAATACTCTCCGGTGAGCCTGTCTGGGAAAACCACCGGTCCAATCTGTAACATAAGGAAGAAATCATTTAATGAATTATTACATTTTTGAATGATATTAAAAAAAATAAATGTTTGATATTTAAAAATAGTACTTACAATAGTCGAACCGATGATTCCGGCCCAGAGGTTCAGGCTCCACCGTCTTTGGTATCCCCTTTCTCTAAGGGCAAAGGGATTGCCCAAGGACCAATAATGCTGGTTCTTAATATTGTAAATTCCCTCCTGATCGAATTTACTTTCATCACTGAAGAGGATGTTGCGGCAAAATCCCTCCTGTGCCTCTTCCTTGTCCAGCAGCCACCGGCAAAATCGAAGCCTTTTTGCATGGTCTCCCGGCTGAAGCTGCTGGACACGGCAGTACTTGTAGGGATATTGCCCATCCTCTTTCAGCACCTCGTGCACTGTGGATTTCCCTATTCCAAGGGTTCTTCCAATTGCCCTGGTACTTGTACCAGGGTTTTCTTCGATTTCTTCAATTACTGCCTCTTCCATCTCCACTGTTCTCGTTCTTCTTTCACATCCACTGTCCGGCTTTTTTGGCTGTAGGTTGCCAGTGTCGCGAACTCTTTGCAACAGTCTTCTTATTACACTTTTATGCGGAATCCACCGATCAGGGTATAATTGCCTATACCTGGCCACTGTTGCACTCACAGAGTTATTACATGCTCCATATGCAATGAGCATGTCCGCGTATTCCTCATTCGTATACATTTTTCAAAGAAAAAAAAACACTTATTACCACTTTATGTGAGGTGATAAACGTTGAAAGTATTATCACCCACTGACTTTAAATTAAAATTTCTTAAGTCATTATGACATTGAATAAGAAATTACCAATATTTATTATTTAATTTGAAACATAAAATTTGTTTTCCTATTTACCTGTTTACCTATTTACAGTTGTATGATGGCCAGGAAGACACAAGATGGGAAGAAAAAACATGTTTGCTTGGGTCAGAGAAACTATCTGAGGACATTATCTCTAATAATAATTAATAATTAATACTATTTCTAGTTGCTAGACTACAGGCTGCAATTGCTACATATTTGCTGTAAAAATTACAAAATATTTGTTAAATTAATAAAAATATGTTAGTTAATAGGGAAATGAAATAAATAAAAATTTATGTAAGCATCTCTCGTATAAATACTCGTTAGGTCATCTAGAATTTACAGTATAATTAATTAATTGTTGCAATTGATTTTCAGCTCACAAAGTTTCTGGAAAATGTCATGCATTCAAAAATTACATTTCATGATAGTCGATAATTGGTAATTCATGAATCATTGACACCTGCCATTAGATGGCGTCTAATGTATCTTAATTGAAGTAATTCTTGATCTTGACCTACCCCATGTTTTATTTTTAGTTTCTACAAGTGAGTGCTACACGTGTGTGAGATTCCGTGGACAACGCCGGTCCAATAATCTCACATTTTATTGCATAAATTAATTAGTTTTTTCCGCGATTAGTGTTTAAAGTGATTATTAATAAAGTTACTACTCTTGTTAAACATTGTGGATAATTATAGTGTTAATTGAAGTGCTTAAAAATATGTAAAAAGTGTTCGTGCAGTGATTGTGGTTATGTTGTGCTAATTTTTCAACAATTGTTTGGAAAATTAGCATAATTAATAATTTTCCACCCAAAGGGAAGCTATTCCACGACAGGATGAGGATATTAGAAAAGTGTGCAGTAAATGGTAAGTGTTTAACAGTATTAAATTAACGAATTAAAATGTGTTGCATGTTGCCCTTGTCTAGATTGTTAAAATATTAATTTTAACAATCTGTAATTAATGATACCTGTTATTATTCATTAGAGGACTGTTAGTCAGCTATGTTTTTCATGAAATAAGTGAATTAACAGTTGTTTTAATGAAAAAAATAACAAGTATCATGGGTCCATGCCAATTATTCAATTAACATCTATTTGTCATATTTTTAATTGAATAATTGGACAACAATAAATTATTAATAACTGTGCGAATGTGGTTATAAGCATTTTTTAAGTATTTAGTTTTTTTTTAGTTTATTTTTATATTTTCCTTATTTTATATTTTATATGTATATTCATAATTCTATGATAAATCTGAAAAATTAGAAATCACAATAAATTTTTTATGACTGTTCGTCAGGCTATTCCTCATTTTAAGAATTGCTTCAATGAATAATTTATATATAAAAATTTACACTTACATATTTTGTAACACGCGAATTATACGTTCCCCTGGAGCTGGGTGAAACTCCAGAGGATATCGCGAAACAAATAATTTATATTCCCGACCGTCCGGGAGGAAAGAGACCGAGGGTGTGATTCCTTTTTGAAGCCGCGGGTGACCCTGAAAATACTAATAGAAGGAAAGGTGTCTGAATAAATCCGCGTTCAATTCAACAGGCAGATTTATTGCACAACTACCGATTTCGCTCGCAATATAAGATTACCAAAAATAATTACAACAAAGAATACCCTGTAACGCGCGTTTTTCCGTAACCCCGGGAGGAGGTGAATCTCCCGAAGTTACAACGCGGTCACAATAATTTAATTATAGATCACCGGAGCTCCTCACCCTTGAGGAAACCGACTCCGGTGAAAAGGGCCCAGAGGAGGTTCTCCCGTTGGAGAGGACTAGGCGGTGTCTGAAATAATGACACGACTCGACTATCTTTCACGCGGATTTATTAGTTGACTCGATACAATAAAATTAATCAATAGACTCCCCGTAGGGCCGCAATATACATAATCCGATTACTAATAATAATAAACCGCGCGGGGTGCCCGTACACCCCCTGTAGTCCTGCCTAGTGTGGACGGACTCCTACGGCAGTCCGTCGGCGTCGGCAACGCAGAGACCGCTGAGCTTCCTGCAACAACGGCCCCCTTGTTACTGGGAATAGGTCGTCTGAAACACCCAGGAGCTTTTCGGGCAACCTGGGCGGACGTTTCCTAGGGATGAGGACTAGGTCCCGAGCTCGACGACTGTTGCGACAGTCGGAGCACACGATCCCGCACAAACGCAACCGGGCACGGTCAAGTCCGTGTCTCTTGACCGGCACTTACGCTCTACACAATAAAATGATTGAGCGCGTGGCGCTCCACTTACTACTTCTGTAGTTTTTATCCAAGCCGGCAGTGGTGGTCGGAGGAATCGGCTGGTCCTCTGGAGCGGGTCCCACAGGGTATATCCGGGATCCTCGACACACTGTCACACACGACACACTCAACTCCGGCCGAGCCTTGAAGTAGCGGATTTAATAATATAACTGGTATTATGGCCAGCGACGTACGTCCGAGCGTCTTGACGATAATACCAGAAGTGATTAGCCAGCTGATCGCGCGATCTCAGCTAGCCCCAGTAAGGGAATTTAAATCTCTTAAATTTCCTTCAAGGACGCCTCATTAGCTAACACTAGCGTAATGAGGAACGGCAATCAGCTGTGTCGAACGACAACAACAGCGATCACCGTTGACGTCCCGGACCGAGCTCAGCTGATGCTATCATTAGGAATAATAATATATTCCAATCAGCTGAGCCTGTAACGGATTTTTAGTAATAAAAATGCCACGTTACACTTCCCCCCCCCCCTTAGAGTAAACCTCCGGGGGGGGTTGGATGGCTGGCTCGGCGGGCCCTTCTCAACCTTGTCAAGAAGACCCGCCGCTGTACTCCTTTCTCCCACACCGGTAAGAACCCAGTCTACCGGCGGGGAACCGCTCTCCCTTACACGGTGGAGTACCTCGCAACCATCCACGGTCACTGGTTCCTAAAGTTGTGTGGAATATCCCTTATTCACACTAACACACATAACCCACACTCACAATCATACAAGCAGGACAGTTAATACGCCGATACTTCCGACACCAACTTCTCGTTTATTAAAAAATAAACAAAACAAACAAAAAAAAAAAACAAATTTTTATAGAAGGATGAAGGTGGCTTTCAGTCCACCTTCATCTTCTCCACCCGGGCGGTGATCCCCGTGGTGGAGAGTTGCGCCGGTGCTGGTGCCCGTGGCGGGGCTGCTGGCGGCTGGGCCGGGATGTCCCTCCCCTTACGCCCCTTGCCTCCTCTCCTCCTGCAGCGGCGGGTGGCCGTCGGCGGCGGTGGGGCCTTAGCCACCTTTCCTCCTCTCCTCTTCCGGGCCGGTGCTGGTGGGCCTGCTGCTGCTGGGGCCGGCCGGTTCCTCGGCCGCCGCGGTGCCGCTCCCCGACGCACCTCCTCTAGCTCCCAAGCGAGCTGCTCCACCCTCCCCGAGAGTCGCCAGTTCTCCTCCCGAATCTGCGCGAACTCTGCGGCGGAGGGGGAAGGTCCGCGCTGGGGAGGTCCCCCAGCGATGGTGTTCGGGACCCAGGAGCAGGGCGCCGGGGCCTGGGACGGGTGTTGGGCCCAGGTCATCGGCTGCTGCGGGGGTGCCGGCTGTAGCTGCTGCGGAGGTGGAGGTGCCGCTGAGGCTGGCTGGTAAAACCACCAGCCAGCTGTCGATGGTGTAGCGGAGGGGGCCTGTTGCCAGCTCATCGTACTCTGTCCTGCTAAACAAACACATACATAGTATCGCGCACACACACATACAACACACAGACTATTCCACATACTAGACTAACTCGCAGGTAGAGCACTCACGGCTGGCGGGGCCTAAGCCTATCTCGCCAGGTAGGGGAAGGCGGCGGTGACGCCAGCTCACTCTCCTCTCTCCTACTCCGCGCTCCGGTATGGGAAATCGGCGGCGATACGGGTTCGTCCTGCTCGATTTCTGCGGAGGAGTGCTCTTTTTCATCAGCCCGTCGCAGCTGGGCGATGAAGGGTTTGAGGTCCTGTACATGGACTCTCGGGTTGGTGCGGCCATGAGTTTCCCCCAACTCATAGACCACCGGAGATATTTTTTTAGCGATCTGGTAGGGACCTTCGTATGCCGGCGCTAATTTGGCTGCAAAGTTATCGGCAGCCGACGAGAATGCTCGATTACGCCGCCACACGAGGTCTCCGACGCTGTATTGTACATCGCGACGCCCTTTGTTATAATATCGAGCCTGCTTCGCACTCGCAGACTCGATGGCGTCGCGGACAATGTCAAAGATGAGAGGTAATCTCTTCATCCTTGACCCCCAGCTCTCTGGGTCGCGTCGGACCAACTTCCGTGGACCTTCCACAGATCTTAGGAGATTTGGGGTGATTTCTGGGTCTCGACCGAAATTTAAAAATGCGGGAGACACTCCGGTAGACGCATGCAATGCGGTGTTAATCGCAAACTGGAATTCATGCAAATGCACATCCCAGTCTCGGTGATCGTTCTCTACGAACTCCGAGATCATGGTCTTAATCACCCGATTGACCCGTTCGACCGGATTTGCCTGTGCATGATACGGAGCTATACGAAAGTGCCGTATCTGCAACTCATCGAGGAATTTCGCAACATCTCGATTGACAAATTCGGTCCCATTGTCGCTTAGAAACATTTCGGGAGTTCCCCACCGAAATATCACCAAGTCTTCGAATGCGCGTATGATGCTCCGCGCATTCGCTTTCCTGAGGGCCTTCAATTCTACCCACCTGGTAAAATTGTCCAGGAAAGCGACAATGTATCGGCACTGGGCGCGGCTCGGAGGAAGTGGACCCATGATGTCCGCTGCGACAACGGTCCAAGGTTTCTCGACCACGCGACTGCCCATCAGTCCCGCGGGAGAAACCTGCGCTACCTTATGTTGTTGACATGTTTCGCACGCTCGCACATAATCAACAACATCTCGGTATATCCCCGGCCAGTAATATCTGAGGCTCACGCGTCCGTACGTTTTCTGAGCACCCAGATGACCAGCCGACGGAGGACAATGCGCTTCCTCGATCGCGATCCTTCGTGCCCCTCGTGGAATCACCAACTTCCACGAGTAACCTGAGGGCTCGAGGGTCTCATATAGCGCCTCTGGACGATGACAGTATATGAGATCTCCCTCTGTTTTCCAATCTGGAAATTTCTGAGCCCTCTTCTTTATTGCTTCGCGGCGCTCCGCGTACCAGGGATCATCCCTGAACCAACCTAAAATCGTCTTTGAGGAATATTTGGAGTCGTTAATTTCGACCGCGGCCACCGCGTCCAACGAATCTACGGCAGTAAGTGCGCGGGACAATGCATCGGGTACCACGTGCAGAGCCCCTTTTCGGTGCACAACATCAAAGGAATGTTGTTGTAATTCTAACGCCCATCGGGCCAAACGACCTCCCGAATCCTTGATATTGTGCAACCAACGCAGGCTGCTGTGATCCGTGATGACTACGAAGTGGTAGCCTTCCACGTACGGTCGAAGCTTTTTTATTGCCCATACGACAGCAAGGCACTCCTTTTCCGACGCCGAATAATTCCGTTCGGCCTTAGTGAGCACGCGGTTAATATAAACGATAGGATGCTCCTTGCCGTCGTATTCTTGGGTCAGGACGGCCCCGATCGCGAAGTCGCTGGCATCCGTTTGGATCTGAAAAGGTCGCGCGAAATCTGGACGAACTAAGATAGGCGCAGTGCACAGCGCATTCTTTAATTTTTCGAACGCGACCTGTTCGTCCTCGCCCCAATGCCAGCGTACCCCTTTGCATAGTAGTTTTACTAGGGGAATTTTTATTTTCGCGAATTCGGGGATAAACCTGGAGTACCACCCCACCATTCCTAAGAACCGGCGGAGGGACTTTAATTCTGACGGAGCCGGATAATTTAATATCGGCTCTATTTTCTCCGGATCTGGTGCTAAACCGTTACGATTTACTCGGTAGCCCAAGAACCGTACTTCGGAACTACAGAATTTACTTTTTTCTCTATTGAGTCTCAGTCCCGCTTGACTGAGTACTCCAAGTATCCGTCCTAGCCACTCCAAATGTTCCTCAAATGTGTCCGTGACAATAATAATATCATCGAGGTAGACGAAGGCATATGGATCAAACTCAGGCGGAATGAGTTTATCCATCAAACGCTGGAACGTGGCCGGCGCATTTGTCAGTCCGTAGGGCATCCTACGGAACTGAAAAACTCCTTTGCCCGGAACCACGAAAGCAGTAATTTCTTTGCTCGCCTCATCCATGGGTATTTGGTGATACGCCTGGCTAAGGTCGAGCGTCGAAATATACTGAGCGTGCCTCAGTCTATCCAGTATGCTATCGATATGGGGAATCGGATAAGCGTCCTTTTTCGTGACGCCGTTTACGACCCGATAATCGATGCAAAACCGGATATCCTCCACCGGTTTCGGTACTATTACCGGGCAGCTAACCCAGGAGCTCGTGGACGGCTCGATAATGCCCTCTCTTAGCATCTTATCGACCTTCACATGAGCTATCTTAAGTATCGCCGGCGACACTCGTCTCGCAGCCTGTCTAATAGGCCGGTGACCTTGAACATCAATATGATGACTTACCAAGTGTGTCGCCGGTAGAGTCGAATCGGACTCCGGTGGAAGATTCGCCTCGAGAAAGCGTTCTAATACTTCCTGTTGAGTCTCCGTTATCTCACACAGGGCATAGCAAATGCTGGATTTTTCCGCGGAGACTTCTGCTCTCGGGGTCATAACTTGCAGGTCCGGGAAGTTCCTGTTTCGCCATTTCCCCGTCAGTGCATCGAGCTGGATCCCGAAAGATCTTAGGAAATCCATTCCCAAGATACAGTCGTACCCAAGCCCTTCACTTACGCGAAAAACTACACAGCGTTCATTGCCGTTTAGCTCAATTGAGAGAGGAACAAATCCCATAATGGGCGTCTGTTTTCCGTCTGCCGTCACCATGAAGTCCCTTCCTGAGCTTTTGATGATATCCTGGCCCAATAATTTAGCTAATTCCGGCCCTAAAAAGGACCTTTCAGCTCCAGGATCCATCAACGCCAATATTTGGCGGCCCAAGAAGTTCATTTTCAACTTCAGGCGCAGACGTTCCCTCGAAAGAGGCGGTAGGGCCATACGACGGGCGCAACGTCTCACCGTGCACACCAGGTCGATCTCTGGGCCTCTACCGGACACCCACTTACTCCAATTGGCTCCGCTGAGGTCATCATGAATCGTGCATAATGGCTCGGCACCGCTGGAGATTTCTTCACGCAACCAGAAATCCTCCAGGGCAGAGAGATGCGGCCGGTCTCTCTGCAGCAACAGTGCAGCCCACGATTCATCCTCCCTCCCGCCAGACCAAGTGTCGTTCTGGTGAACACTTGACGAGAACGGGGCGAGTGCATTCCTTAACCCAGTCGTCTCGCTTACCGTAACTCAGACTTGTCAGATGGACTATTCTGGCGCATGCGCAGTATGACTTTTTCTGGTTGCTCCTCCTACTAACTCAGAAGGCAGTATCGGCTGCGTTAATCAAAATGCCCTATTCTTAGAATATATATATATACACACTTGGCATACGCTGGAAAATTTACCTTTCCTCAAACTCAGCCGGAACAGCGCGCACTTGGACCCGACGGATCTTCCTCTTGTCCACCTCCGCATCACTTTCGACGTCGACGCCGAATGCGGTCCGGATCCGCTCGACCTCGGCCTGGAAACTCGGACCATGATTGATATTCTCTGACCTTGGGACGACCCCCTTCTTATCCGGCGCTGCATTTACCATCTCATGTACCAGGCTCTTAATTGTCATCGACCGGGGTTGACCCTTCAGGACCTTAGAAGCCAACGAGATGACATTGGCCCCAAAATCAGTATGGCCGTAACAAGCCGACAACCGACCATCCCACCTGACCGTATAACCCGGCAGATTGTTAGCAAAGAGCTTGACTTTTAACTGCCAATAAAGCTCGAAAAGATCCGGAGGGTTATCTTGCTCGAATTCAGGAGCACAGATAGTGGCCCGTTCAGGATCGAAATCCGCAGGAAGAGGGATAACCCTAGTCAGCCTCAGATTCCATTTGAAGGGAACCAGGTCCTCTTTCTTGGGCTCTTGCACGACTTGGGATCTCGTCCTTACCATTGTAACGATATATGCTGGAAAAGGGGAGACACCGAAATCAACCGATGGGGAAGACGGAAACCCCATCCAAAAAAAAGGGAGAAGAAAAGGAAGAAAAAAAAGAGAAAAAAGAGGTGTGACGTTGCACCAAATTTGGCCACCCGGTCACCCCAAAACAATGTTCCTACGCTTGTAGCAAATCGAGAGGTTTACTTAAAACTAGGCTATGCTTATATCGATTACAATCATTGTTTTGACATTTTCCAACGTTATACGTTTAATAAATTTAAATACGAGTCTGAGGTAAGAGTGTTTGATTGCTTTAACTGTTTGTGTCATAAATTTTTTTAATTTTCTATCGATGAAGTTTCTCATTGTTCTCCTTAAAATTAATGTTCTGTCGTTTAGCCAAATCTATTCGTATGAGATTATTCATAATGGTTATTTCCAAATCTCATATTTAATATTTATTTCTAGGCTTTAGAGGAGAGTGGCAATATTCTTATCGAGGATATAAGATTTGAATATATTATTAATCGAATTGGGAAAGTCATGAATTATATATTGAACATCGATGAAGATATTACAATTTCTGGTATCAAGAGATATTTAATAAACTGCATTGAAGTTAAAGAAGGAATGAATCCACATATTCGTAATGAAATTAAATACGAAATATCTCCTGAAAAATTCCAAGGTAAAATGAGTATAATTTTTTTAGCTTTTCAGAATACAGGTTTCCTGTTATACAAGGATTTTTGGTTGCTGGCCTTATATTTCAAAGATGTTCTATCTTATCCATATTTTATTGTTAACAATTATTTTCAAAATAATTATCGTAAACTAAAGTCTTTGTTAAATCGTCCAATGAACTTGAATATTTATTCATATTTATTGAAACATATTTTTCTCAGTTCTATTGAATTCAATTTAAATGTTTGCATTGGTGTCACATCTTTAAAGTACAATGATTTATATTATGAGCGAGCTAATGATGTCAATAATAATAATGCAATGATAAGAAAGATATTAAACAATTATTGGTTATTCATACAAGAATTGTTAGGTCCAGCACGTTTTTGGCCAGCTTTTTTAAGAAAAGCTTTTTGGCTATCAGATTGCAATGACCACAGACGTATGTTACTTGTTAATTTTGCTGTGTTGAATGGTTTGAATGAAAGCTTTCTTCATGAAATATTAAAAGAAACTTTAAAGTTTTCTTATACAGATAAGAGGAAAAGACAAGTTACCGCTCGTTTCAAATATTTATTAAGCAATGAAGAAACCCGCAATATGAGATTTTCAAAAGCTTACTCCTACAACACTTCTGTAAGACGCGTTATGTTCTTGAATGGCACAATAAAGGTGAAATGAAAGAAAACTTTTCATGCTTCTAATAATGAAATTTATTTTTGTGTATGTGTCTGTCTGTCTTTCTCTCTCTCTCTCTCTCTCTCTGTGTGTGTGTGTGTGTGTGTGTGTGTGTGTGGGGTAAGGTATACAAATTTTTGTGTGATTAATAATTATTAAGAATTATTCATGTATCATAGCAACTATCACTTCTAAATTGTCAATAAATTTATGTTTAAAAAATTCATTGTCAATAAGAATAACAGCTCTTCCTTTTATTTCTCTTTTGAACATTCATTAATGGTTTGTGGTAAGCTTAATTTTCTTTTATATTTGTTCAACAATTCATAACGTTCATTCATTCGTGTCTCGTTTAATTCATAGCAACTAGCTGCTTTTCTTTTAACGTGTGTAGCATTAATGTTACAACAATCATTCTTAATAATAATAATAGGGTCTGTTCTTGCATTTGTTTCTGATGTTGTTTCTATTTGGCTGATGTCTCTTTCAATAATACTCGGTACTCCATAATTTTCGATATCGACACCATCAATTTGAATCGAATCCTTGCTGCTATTACTTTGAGAATCGTGTTTCTTAATAAAGTCTGTCCTTGTTTCATTCCTGAATGACGGTATTTGATGAATCATGGTAATTATTTCAGAATGATATCTTTCTCTTATTTCATCGGTAATATCTATAATGGGGTCATTCCAAAACGGACGATTCGCGTGAACGAAATAAAAACGATTCTTTAAAGCTTCGTCTGTTATACGGCAGTAATTACTTATACATATTATCGGTCCTTTATGAACAATTGACTTTGCTACTCCGCCTTTTACATTGTACGACATTTTACTTCCCTCTAAAAGCCTCTTCAATTGACTGACTATTGTTTCATCATAATCGTACTCCTCAAATACAATGATTTTATGATAAGAATTAATGTAAGACTGCATAAAAAAGATAGAGCGCTCTGGGTAAAAAACAAAAGGCATATTTTCCTTTTCAATTATACTTTCAATTAATGTTGTTTTGCCCGTGTTCGAAGGACCCCATAAGTACAAACATTTTCGTTTGTGATAGTGCTTCTCATGCCATTCGTTCCACCACAGACATACCTTCAATGCCCAATTGTTGTTCGCTTTATCTACAGACCTTGTTATATACCTTGCTTCCTTACTCTTCGACCAATACTCATGGTGATATTGCATGAGGTAACGCCAATTGTTTCTATGTTCTGCGACAAACGGGTCTTCGCACGAAAATTCTGTGCTATTCTTGACCCAATGCTTCATTCGTAATCTGAATGATAAATCGCTAATTTTTATGTTTGTTACAGGTTCATCGTCCTCTTTGGTGATATATATCAAGCATGCTTTCCTCGATTTGCACGGTTGTATGTCCAAATGATAATTTTTGTAAAGATTAATTATTCTCTTCCTCAGATCGTTAACGTTTGTGGGATCACGGAATTCAAGAAATGCGTGCAAATGATTATCCATATTTGCAGATGTTTCAGATTTCTCCAGGCTTATGCAATATGATATAACTTGGTCCTTGAAGTGGGACAGAAATTGTTCTTTGCTCTCTTCTATTATTTCCTTCGATCCTAGTGTGATGAAAAATAGATGACCTGGCTTTTTTCTTTTTCCAGTTATCATTAACGTTGTGTCTCTTACATCGTTACATTTGTGAGAATCGCAATTATTCTCAGATGTATAATCTATGTTTCCTAAATTATAATTATCATGCATATTATCAATGTTACAACAATTATTGTCATGAAATTCAGATATAGTTTTTGTACAATTAATAAGTTGAGAGTCATTTTCAATTTCACAATTATTGTTATTGTTATTATTATAATTATTATTATTATTATTATTTTCCTTTCTTAGTCCTTCTATAACATTTCCGTTATTAATTTTATTTGCTTTTCCGGTGGATCTGACAAACAGAAAGAAACATCATTAAAACTACATCTCGGAATTTCAGATAGAATGATTATGAATTTATAATCAAAATATTATTGATTTTTATAATTTTGGTTAAACGATTCTCACATGGCCGATGTCTTCTTCTCCTTATTTAAATATTTCATGGTTTTGGTTCTGGTCTCATACGAAAATAGTTGTTTTTTCATTTCATCTCCCTTGCCATGTTCCGATATATCCTTGTAAAAGTTTATTACATCTTGTGACACATTTTTGTTGAATTTTTCTTTAAATGTGTATTGAAGAGCTCCTATTAATTCCTCCTCTTTTGCCCCGTTCAAATGTGAAAAGCTTAAAATAATTGTTTTTTCCGAATTTGTCCAATGCCCTGACCAAAATGCCTGTCTTATGAACTTCAACCAGCTCTTGGAGTATCCTACGACACTTTGAAATTTATTCCAATTTTCCATAACGAACAACTATTTTCAAATATATCGCACTATGAGTTTCTCAGATACATATAGATAGATTGAAAGAGACAGAGAGACAGATAGACAGAGAGACAGACAGACAGACAGACAGATAGATAGATAGGCAAATAGATAGGGAAAATGGTTAAAGTCTTAGTTACTTTTTTTTATACTGTTGAATATTTTTATATTATATCAGTAAGGTGAATTAAACTTTAATATTAAGCAATATAAAATGTATTATTACTATAACATAATTTTTATTTTCCTTTTGCAGTTTTATCACTCCTCAATTTTCTATGCCCTTCGTTATAGTAGTTTCTCAATGAAGATGACGATGACGACGACGACGACGACGACAAAGATGATCCCTCATCTTCCGTTTTCAAACTATCTTTCTTGTTCTTATTCTTCTTCTTCTTCTTCAATTTCTTCTTCGTTATTTCATCCAATAAAATTTCCATTGTGTTTCTTCTTCTTTTCTTAGAAGTTACAACCTCTTTTGTTGAAGTACCAAGACCACTTGTTCCTGCGGTAGGTTCTTCCTCGTCTTTATCATCGCCACCTCCATATTGTTGAGACAATAATTGTTCATCAAATTCTGATTGTATACTCTCCAATGTTTCCGCTGTGTTGAAAATATCTATGTTTTCCTGTTAAAGTCAATACGTTAATTTTTTCTTTCTCTTCTTAAGCCATTAATCTATAATTTAAAAACTTCAATATTAAATTGGATTTTCTTACGTGCTCATTGATTGTGTCAATTATGATATCTCTATTCTTATGTACAAAATTTCTAATTCTTTGAAATTGGCGTTTATTCGGTTTATTGTATAAAGATTTTATTATGTTATTCACAATTATTGTAGGACAAGTTACACTTGCCAAGAAATGTTCTTTATATTTCCTTATTTCCGACACTGCCAATTGCAATATTCTGTCATTGTCCGTTACATCGGTTATTCTTTCGATGTTCGGATCACTCCTTATACGTTCAATGCTCCTGTCTTATCATTTATAATCCTTACTTCATTCAGTAGTGAACATAACACATATATATGAAAGTCTCCCTAATGATTACTTACCTTTAATTATGGAATATAATTTATCCTTATGAGCATATATGACAGACTTTATGTAATTTCGTCTTTGTGGCCGAGGTTCCTTAGCGTACATAATTTTTATTATTGCTTGGAATGTTGGTTTATCCAAAAATGTTGATTGATCTCCTGCTAAAAAAATGTGTTCGTAATTTTTAAGGGCAACCAACAATCTTCTGTAAATTTCCTCAGAAATCTTCGCGTTTATTCCAGACATTTTCTTGCTTCATGTAACATTACGAAAGGCGAGAATTTATAATATAATGTAATAAAAATAATTGTAATGTAAAAAATTAATTATTTTTTTTATTATGTCAATACAAGTCACTTTCATAATTTTGACTTTTCCCCGAAAATGTGTGATTTGAATGTCAGAAAATGAAAACAATGAACATTGTCCATTTGGTTCTCTTCGTTACCTTTCTTCGCTAATGTGAATTACTTGCAATCGTTAACATCATTATCAATCAGCAGTTAATGAACAGTGTATGATAATATGATTGCTTTAACTATGCGTCGATAAAACAGTCACTCATTTAAAAGTCGCATTATGAATATCGCGGGAAAATACAGTCGGTATAAAAAAGCATGCATTTAAACCTTACCGCTAACAAAAGAAGATGCAGATTATTAAAAAAATCAATTTTATCTTAAGGTATTATTTCGCGATTAACACACACTTCAGAATACCGAGTATATTAAATTGAGAAAACACGAACTATCTGTCAGTTTTTCCTCAGCCCCTACTGTTAACGAGTTATGGAAACGAGTAAAAATCAAAAAAATTTTTTTTTTTCGAAAAAGGGATTTTCCATTTCAACAACAACTTCCTTTGTTGCGTACTCGGTTTTTACGGAAATTCGACAATATCTGTCCGAAACGCTGCAGCTGTCACGGTTACGGTTTTATAACAACGGTTTGACTACAACGAGTACCGAATTTGTCTATTAAATTTTTATTTTTTTTTTCTATTTTTTATTATTAACGTTTTGCACTTTTCGATTGTAACATACATCTCAAGTTAGTTATTCCAATGAATTCGGGGTCCTTGGCACTTACTGTCATTTTTGCTCCAGCTGTCCCCGTTCCGGTTACACAACGCCGGTTCGTTAATAGCGGATGAGCGGACGCGCCCACCGACCAGCCATCCGGTATAAAAATAGCAGCGTTTACATGGCAATTTGTGCCTATAATTTTGCAGATAATTTAGATCGGCCTGATGGAATATGTTCGGGCGATAGGTGGCATTTCAACGAACAGAACGCATCTAAGAAATTCAAGATCCGTCTATTTTTGCCAGAGAAATTCCTTTTTTTTCATTTTTTGGAAGCCTCCCTAGAACAACAAGGAGGCTTCCGCGATAACGCACGGTGGTCTAACCCGCGCCATAATATCGGAGTGGTACCCGCTAGCGCGTTTTGGACAGATACTGTGCATTCAGGTGAATTAATCAGTGAAATATGAACGAAGCGTTTGTTGAGCGAGATAAATAAATTTTTTTTATTTTTTTTATTATTAAAAAAAATTCTGTTTTTTAATGTTTGAAAAATTTTTAAAATCAACGCAGATTTTTTTATTTTTTATTTTGCATGATATCTTCCTATATCTGAAAGGGCAAAAGTCTATGAATTTTTTTTTTTGTTTTATTGCCAAAAAAACAAGGTTTGTTTTGAAACCTACGCTATGAACTCGGAAATGTTGCAGCAGGAGCTTTTTTCACAGATACTGTGCGTCCACTCCCTTTTAATGTGACAGTTGGAGCAAAGTGTATGTTAAGCTGAAAAATAGCCATTAATTGTCATGATTTTTTTTGCTCTTTTTTCGTTTTACGTTTGCTTGTTAAACCCGCGCTGTATAATCTGATCTGTGCACACAGGAGCTTTTTTCACAGATACTGTGCATCCACCTTCTTTTCATGTTACAGTTGGAATCAAGTGTTTGTAAAACTCAAAAAATTAGATTCCTTGCGAAATTTTTTGACAGCGCCGGTTTCATCCTGACTACACCCGTAAGGTGGTGATAGCGGAGGTGGTGGGGGGTTTGGTCGATCTGCCGTCACGACAGAACCAGGGCAAAGTTCGCGTGGTTTCTCGCCCCGGCTTTTTCGCCATGCACTCTATCCTCGTTTCACGTGAAATTCAAGCGTTTGTCGTGTAGGTTTGGGACGTTTCTCGAGTCGAAGCAAGATTTCGCATTTTTCGGTAATTCCACGCCTAAGGCGCGGATGGTGCGTCGGCGAGCTCTACCCCGACTACGATCGATCGTCGGGACTCTCCGGGAGTTTTCAGGCGGAAAAAGTCACGAGGTTGAGTCGACATCCACTTGGCAGTACGATGGGTAGGACGAGGGAAAAAGATCCGCCATGAAAGCTTGAACGGTGGCAATGTTACAGCGCCGGTTTCACCCGGAAATACCACCGTCCGGGGTATGTTGGGGGGGGTTTGGTCGAATACTTCGAATGGATTTTCTTAAATATTACATTCAATGATAGCAGAGAGATTTATTGTGTATGAAAATGATATAGAATATTGTCTGTCTAACGAAAAATATCACTTTAGAGTGCAGAGTAGCATCTTCCAGCGTGTACAATTTTGATTTCGCCTACTGTACTTTATGCTTCGAATGGAACATAATATTGCAAAACAATAAAATAAGAAAAAGGGGGAAGGCATGTAACACATATTGATTATTATAACTTATCGCAATTCAAATTTTTTGTTTTATTTATATAATAATCAGAGAACATAAAAAAAATTGTTTGTTTGTTTATGAAAAAAATTATATCTTCTTCGTTGTCATCTGGTTAGCAATTCTTCGTGATCGACGTGTTTCAACGCGTGCCTGCAATATGACATTTGTTAAATCTATGAAAATAGATGCAGCAGCATCTTTATTTGCTTATGCATTTATAATGATTATTGTTATTTATTACCTTTTTATTATTCATTATTAGTTTTTCCATTGAATTTTTCCTTTTGTTTCTTTTTTGTTGTTCATTTGGTCCATTGCTTACAACTGCTTCATCATTACCTTCATCTGTAATTTCTTAACGAAATTTAAGAGTTATAACTTTATTTACTTCATTTTCATATTGTTCCGTTAGTATAGCATTGCATTGTTAAAAAAAATATTGGTCATATAATATAATACTTACTGTAACGTTGTCTTCTTATTCATATAGTATCTGTACATATTTCATCATTTTCATTTTCCAATTCGGAATAATATAGCAGTGCAGTTGCTTCAGAACCTAAGGAGGGCACCATGGAGACTGTCGATTGTAATGAATCAGGTGTTGGTGTTCTTATGATCGTACTCTTCTTTGTAATACTTTCATTCATGTTCATTAAGACTTCTAACGTTGATGATGATAATAGTTCCATTGATTTGTTAGGAATTATGTTATCTTGTGTATTATTGACAGAACTAAGAGATTCTTGAAAATTATTGTTGTTATCATTAGCACAATTGTAATCTAGAGTTTCTATGCTCTCTCCATGTGTTTCATTAATTATTTGTATTTCTTTGT
This sequence comes from Sclerodermus sp. 'alternatusi', assembly GCA_037305995.1. Classification (NCBI taxonomy): domain Eukaryota; kingdom Metazoa; phylum Arthropoda; class Insecta; order Hymenoptera; family Bethylidae; genus Sclerodermus; species Sclerodermus sp. 'alternatusi'. The sequence continues at coordinate 1,057,084 of CM074554.1, read as the reverse complement.
CATTACAATTATTCTTCTTATAATTAATGTTTTCTGCATTCTCACAACTTGCGTGCGACGTATTATTACTTTTATTATTATTGTTATTATTACTATTGTTAACATTTTCATGAAGATTGTGTTTCTTCATTAAATATGAATGAATCATGTTTTCATCAGATGTTATATAATTAAAAGTTTCTGATACTTTTTCATCCATTAAATTATGATTTCTCATAATATTATTTCTTACAAGTTGAAGCTCTAAAATCTGTTATACAAATAAATTAAATATTTTGCACACACACACATTATTATTAAAAATTATTGTTTAACTCATTGTTCCTGTTAATTCATTACGCTGTTTTCATTCTTTAAATAAACATACTCATACTCACAGATGCATTAATGTTAATTGACAATTCCTGACACAAATTTATAGGTAATTTCAATTTATAACATTCCATAATGTCAATCTGAAAGCAATAATGAAATATGCATGATGTAGCATTGTTTTTTAAGGAATTCACAAAAAATTTACATCAGATTTCCTTCAAACTTTTATAAGAGAAATGTCCATACTTATACTCACTCACCAAGCTCATTATAAAAGGTTCTTTATTTATGAAGAATGACCTTATTTTATAAGTTTCAACTTTATATTGATATTTAAAATTATAATATATTAATGTTATAAGTGACCATAGGGCTATTCCTTTGACCTGCTGTACCTGTTAATTTTTATTGAAATAGTCATTGTGATAACACAAATTTTTAAATAATAAAAGAAATCATACTAATAGCATATATTATTATAATAATAATAATAAACCTAAAAATAATAATAATAATAATAATAAGATTTACAAAAATTACATAATTCTATATTGCAATTATATGACAAAGAAAATTAAAGAAATTGGATGTCTAAGCTTCAACATTAAGGGCATCCTTTCCCGGCAGAAAAAGTCAGCGGCGGCCGCTGACTTGGTTCGCGTCTGGACTAAGTCCAGTAACCAGCGCCACCGCGGTGTCTGATAGCACACACACACGTATATAGAGGATGGCTATGTGTGTGACGCCTGTAGCGGCTCACGCACAGCCATCCCCTCCCCCCCTCTATCCCCGCGCCGTAATGCTCATGGGACTATTTTTAGCCCAGAACGAAGCCTATAGCGATGCTTTTCTAGCCGGGCCAGCCATTGATAATTTCTATATATGAAAATGCTACAGGCCCGGCACAAGCACGTTTGGCTATAGGCGCATACCCTCCATCCGCAGATCAGCTGTTATGACAAGCTGATTGCGATTTTCACGTTTATCACTCTACTTCACTATTTTCCATATTGACTACAATCAAAAACGTGAAATAGAGTGATCAACGTTTTCTTCGGAGGATATAAAAAAAAATTAAAAACTAAAAAGGGTTATGTAACTTTTAAAAAAATCTATTGTAATTATCAATAGATTTTGTACAAGTCACATTAGCCTTTCTACACAAAAATAACTACATATATATATATACATTATATAACTAACTACATATATATATATATTATTAAACTAACTACATATATATATATATTATAAAAGTAACTACATATATATATATTTTAAAACTAACTACATATATATATATATATTAAAAAAAGGAGCCCCATCCACGCTCACTTTTGTGTGACGCAACCAATGAATTCGCCACTCCAATTAAAAAAAATGTAATGAGAAAAAGAGACAGCAAAACTGACAGAAAAACTGAGAACAACGATTTATATGGTCGGAAATTCAGATAAATCGTTGTTCTTTATTATTTCAAGAAAATGCTTTCTCATAAGAGAAACATCAGAGCAGTATTGTTTTTTGCTCGGATCAAAACCCAAAACTATTGAAGTTGCGAATGCAGCGGCATAAATTCCGCAACTCCAAGAGTCTGGTTGCGTCTGTACCTTAGGAAAAATAATGTTAGATATTTTCACCATAGGATACCGCAAGGAGATGTATTCTTTTTCTTCCTTTGATAGCTTTTCATAAGTGCACGAAGGTAAACTATCGTACACGTGAATCTTACAGCCATCAAAGGAGACACATCTCCAATGATCAGAGCAATTACCTCCAATAATCTGGACACTTTTAAATTTTGAAATTGGTTTCACAAAGTGATTGTATGCTACATACAAAACACTTTGTGTCTCGAAGTCTGATGTTTCTCTTATAATACTGAGAAATTTGTCTAATGATTCATCATTTAATTTTCCATCAATTGGCAAGACATTTTTCTCAATGTTCTCTATAGAGGCATTTGCTGCATCAAGAAATTGACGTTGCATATCGTTCTTTTCTTCCGATATGCAAACTTTCACGATGCAGCAATCTTCCTCTTGACCAATTTCCGGAATTGAATCAATGCTACACGTTTTTCTTTTTCTCGTTTTGCTGTTTTCTTCTTTTTCTATTTTTTGTTTCTGCGCTTTATCTTGAGCTTCCAAGATAAAGGGCGGATCACGGATAGACATATTTCTAATATACCTACTATCAAGAATTTCGGGAAGAAGACAATGCTCGTAGAATTTTATGAGCTTTGTCTTCATTTCTGTCTCCCAAAATTCTTGGTTTCTATCTACTTTAACTACAATGCTGCTTTTCGGCGTCCAAACAGTGAACATGCAATACTGTCTGTTAGTAATGTGCAGCTGTCCTTGCACTTGATAATAATATTTGTGACGAATGTTAAGTTCTATCTTATCATTTTTTGTCACAAATATTCTTTTCAAGTGTGCAATTTTTTGGATTGCTTCTTCCGCTGACATGTTCTCGGCCGATGACGGACACTTTATCTCAACAAGGCCGTCATCGTCAATCAGTCCGTCAGGAGAAGCACCCAAAAAGGGAAATTTGCTATCGATAAATAAGCCGCATTTTTCAATGGGCTTATTTATCTTTTTCATTAAAATTTCCCTAGCATTCCTTTCGTTTTCCTGACCATAATGGATTGCTGCAGTGTCAATAATTGGCGGATATAATATCTCCTTTACCATGCCGGCACAAGACGTAGTGTCTCGCCTGCGGCATATTTTTCCAAAATTTGACGCTGTTAGCATATCTCTTCTTATGGTCATCCACAATGGAGAATCTACCTGATCTACCGTATCGCGTTCGATGTTTTTCGCATTTTGACCATTATCACTCAATTTTTGATAATGGTCCTCGCGTAAACGATCGAACACTTCTTTCGGCAAATCAGGCTTTTCAGATTGTAGCCCATAATATTGATTTTTATCGCCCGTGACGTTAGGAACTGAAGTTCTGCTATCTGTCACGGGACGATTCTCTCTATTTAGGGCTACTTTTTCTTTCCGCCGATTCTCCAATGTAGAAACGGTTATTGGAATGCTTTTGCACAACCCTTTATAGAAGCCTGACAAGGCTTCTTGGGTATTGTATTGAAGGACAGCTGCATTTACGCGAGCGTTGTAAGAACCTCGCGAACCAAAATTAATCCTCTTTCCAGCAATATATTTGCAGATAATTGCATGGAAAGATTCAGCAGCATTATTGGTTGCATTTATTATCAAACTTGCAGAATGAGCAGCCACGTAGCGAATAGCAATTTCTATTTTTGCATACAGTCCATGTACTTTCAAATAAGGAATAACATTTCTTTCGCTTTTATTGCATGTTTGACTGTATGCACGATTATCACATCTATGGTGCTCACCAAACAAATGTTTGGGGATATTTAGAATATCCTTCTGCAGTTCCGATTCTTTCTGCAATCGAGAGCTGTTTTCTTTTCGTCGTGAAGCTGCTGCACTTTCAACAGCTTCGCGAATTTTGAAAATGCTATTTTTTATCAGATTTCGCATCTGATAAAATCCAGCTTTTCTTTGACCCTTCGGTTGAGTCATTTCTGAAACAGCTCTCAATTTTTTACACAAATTTCGGAGCAAATGATTAGTGCATTCGATTTTCTCGACCTGAACCATTTGCTCCTTATATGGGTCATTATCACGAATTGATTTATGAACATTACTATCACCATCGGCGATAAATGTTCTATAAATCAATCCGTGCATTTCTATACTACTTTTAAAACCTTCTACTATGGAATCTGATTCCATACTAGCAGAGGTTTTATTCCTATCAAAATTTTTAAAACATTTATGTGGCCGGGGATGATTGTCACTGGATAACGATATCTTACGGTCACATATAGCGCAATACTTATTGCGAATACCGACAAACAGAATCTTGCCTGTTCGGTATCCTACTATCGCGCCAATTCCTGACAAGGAATTATAGTTTGTCCCGTAAGAACGTTTGGACCAGCTGCCATCCACGACCACAGTAATGTAAGGGATACCGTCAATGATTTCTCCATTTGCAACAGCTATTTGTTTTTCAGCTTCGCCAGCTGCTTTCATTTCACTCATAGCTGTTTTCGTGAAATCATCGATCGTTTCATCCATGCATTTACTGAACGTTTTTGTAGACATGCATGGAATGTTCATAGCTGCTAGAAACTGTTCTGCTTGGGAATATCCGATCCCAGTTGTAACACTACCAACTACTGCAGCTTTGTTAACATTTAGCATGTCTACATCGTCAGTAGGTTCTGACCAAACGCTGCTTTCGTAGTGACACATGTCACAACGAAAGAAGAGTTGAGTCAGAAGGCCTCGGCGAATCGTTTTTTGCAGTTTCCAATCTGCAAATCTGCACTCTATTCCTCGAGAGTGTTCAGTGAACACTCTTTGAATTTCAGAAATGAGGAAACTGAGGTCCACGATTCGCCGACCCTCGCAAACATTTGGATTATCGATATTAGCGTTTTTCACTTTTTCTACAGAAAAAACGCTTTCATCGCTAAGTCCTGTTTGCGTTTCACTAACTACACTACATGCAAAAGAATTTTCGGAGTTATCGGCAGCGATAACATCAATATTCTTTTCAGAATATGAGTCGCTGCCGATATTTTCCTCCTTACCTCGTTTCGCCTTTTCCTCACGCAAACGAGCCTGAATCCTTTTGCAAATTAGCTTCCGAGATACTCTACAGCTCGATGGGAATAACAATCCTTTAGATTTTTTTCTTCCCATGATCTATTGTTGCAATACATAAAAAAAATGGAAAGAAAACACAATTAAAACACAAAAACCTTTTATATTAAAGTAATATAAAAATGAATTTTATACATGGTATCCGGAAATAAAGGTGACCTTTTTTGATGGGTGGTTCTTGAGACTTTTCTAAGAACTTTTTACTCTTGGTATTTTTGGAATTGAGGCTTTATTTCTGAGATATTCAACGATAAAGTTGTCATTAGTTAGACAGATACGTTCCGACAGTTGAAGTGAGATGACGCCACTCTGTCTCGCTCTAACTATCGGAGCGTCTCTGTCTAACTAATAGCACCTTTATCATTAAATATCTCAAAAACTAAGCTTCAGATTAAAATGTGGTAAATAAAAAATCGTCTTAGAATCACTCCCTCTACAACTCCTTAAAATTTTGAACCATGTCATTGTAACACCCTGTATGTACCATTATTCCAAGCAATATTGGTATATTATTTCTCTCTCTCTCTCTCTCTCTCTCTCTCTCTCTCTCTCTCTCTCTCTCTCTCTCTCTCTCTCTCTTACTCAAACACCCTGTATGTTTAAAAATTCATGTTTTCTTTCAATGATAATTTATTATTTTAAAAATACCAAACACATGTCAACTAATAAATATTCTGCTCAACAATCACTTTTATTTATTGTGACAATTGTTTACAAATTTATTTACTTTGAATAATGTGCGGTAATTATTATGTCATTATAATAACAATTACTATTGTTTGTAAATAATTTTGAAGATTATTATTATTATTACTTTTATTATTATTATTGTATAATAATAATAATCTTAATAATAATTAATAAATACTAATATAAATAAATGAAATAATTGATTATTATTATTAATAATTTATTATTATAATAATAATAAGAAATTAAATACTCATAAGTATTACAAATTTTCTTTGTAATTGTAATTATAATCATAGCATAACGTTCATTCCTTATTTTGTATTAAACTTATTAACAAAGCTTTCTCTCTTTTTTTAGAACAATCTATAATGGGACGAAGAAAAGAGAGAGGAGTCCTCCATCTTTCTACCCGGAGATTGTCAAGGAAGCAAAAGTGCAGAAAGATCCAGGCTCGATTGCGCGAAGAAAAAGCGCAAGGAGGTAAAATGGAAAATATCAGCAGCGAATCATCTTCTGAAAAGAAGATTGATTTCATCGCTGCTGATAGTTCCGAAATATCTTCTGCATGCAATAGTTTAAGTTTCACGCAAACTGGACTTAGCGATGAAAGCGTTTTGACTATTGAATCAGAAAAAGAAAAAAACGCTGATATCGCTATGTCAAATGTTTGCGAGGGTCGGCGAATCGTGGACCTCACTTTCCTCCTCTCAGAAATCCAAAGAGTTTACACTGAGCACTGTCGAGGAATAGAGTGCAGATTTGCAGATTGGAAACTGCAAAAAACGATTCGCCGAGGCCTTCTGACCCAACTGTTCTTTCGTTGTGACATGTGTCATTATACGAATAGCGTTTGGTCAGAACCTACTGACGATGCAGACATGCTAGATGTTAATAAAGGTGCAGTTGCTGGTACTGTTACAAGTGGAATCGGTTATTCCCAGCTACAGGAAGTGCTAGCATCTATGAACATTCCATGCATGTCTGCAAAAACGTTCAGTAAATGCATGATTGAAACGATTGATGATTTCACTAAAACGGCTTTGAGCGAGATGAAATCAGTTGGTGAAACTGAGAAGCGATTAGCCGTTGAAAAAGGAGAAATCATCAATGGTATACCATAAATTACTGTGGCCGTGGATGGCAGTTGGTCTAAACGATCATACGGAACAAATTATAACTCCTTATCAGGAGTTGGCGCGATTGTCGGTTGCCGTACAGGCAAGATTTTGTTTATCGGAATTAGAAATAAACATTGGCGCCATTTGTGACGATACAAGATCGACATCCAACGATAATCTTCCACGACCACATAAATGTTTTAAAAATTTTAATAGAAATAAAACCTCTGCTAGCATGGAATCAGATTCCATAGTAGAAGGTTTTAATAAGAGCATTGAACAACACGGATTAATTTATAGAACATTTATTGCCGATGGCGATAGTAATGTTCATAAAGCAATCCGTGACAATGATCCTTACAGAGAGCAAATGGTTCAAGTACAAAAAATAGAATGTACAAACCATTTGCTCCGTAATTTATGTAAGAAATTGAGAACTATTTCGGAAATAACCCAACCGAAGGGTCAAAGGAAGGCTGGATTTTATCAGATACGGAATCTGATAAAAAGCAATATTCTCAAAATTCGTGAAGCTGTTGAAACAGCAGCAGCTTCACGACGAAACGAAAACAGTTCTCAAGTTCAGAAAGAATCAGAATTGCAGAAGGATATTTTAAATATCCCCAAACATTTGTTTGGTGAGCACCAAAGATGCGAAGGCCGCTCGTACAGACCGAAGTGCAACGAAATAAAAATTAATTCTATACCACATTTAAAAGTGCACGGTCTGTACCCAAAAATAGAAGCAGCCATTCGCTATGTAGCTGCTCATTCTGCAAGTCTGATTATAAATAGTAATAATAATCTAGTGGAGTCTTTTAATTCAATAATTTGTAAAAGGATTGCCGGAAAAAGACTCCACTTCGGCTCGCGAGGGTCCTACAATGCTCGCGTAAATGCAGCTGTCCTGCAATACAATACCCAAGAAGCCTTGTCGAGCTTCTATAAAGGGTCTTGTAAGAATATTCCTTCAAATGTAAGCAAAATGGAGAATCGACGACAGAAAAAAGTAGCCCAAAATAAAGAAAATCGCGCTTTGAAAGTTCCTCGAACTGTGATTCGCGACGTCACAGGCGATAAGAATAGTTATTATGGGCTGCAGTCGCAAAAACCTGACCTACCAGAAGAAGTTTTCGATCGTTTGCGCGAGGACCATTATCAGAAATTGTATGATAATGGTCAAAATGCGAAACAGGTCGAACGCGAAACAGTAGATCAGGCAGATTCTCCATTATGGACGACCATACGTAAAGACATGCTGACAGCATCAAATTTTGGAAAAGTATGCCGAAAACGAGATACAACGTCTTGCGCGCGTACTGTAAAAGAAATTTTATTTCCACCAATTTTTGATTCTGCGGCAATGCAATATGGTCGTGAAAATGAAGGAATAGCAAGGAAAAATTTGGAAAAAAAGATGAATAAGCCCATTAGGAAATGTGGCTTATTTATTGATAACAAATTTCCCTTTTTAGGTGCTTCTCCCGACGGTCTAATTGACGATGACGGACTAGTAGAGATAAAGTGTCCGTCATCAGCAGAGAATATGACAGCGGAAGAAGCACTTAAAAAAATTGCTCACTTGAAAAATGTAATTGTGACGAAAAATAATAAATCAGAAATGAATATTCGTCACGATTATTACTATCAAGTGCAAGGACAACTGCATATAAGCGGCAGGCAGTATTGCATGTTTACTGTATGGACACCCAAGAGCATGATTTCTATTTGTGTCAATAAAAATCAAGAATTTTGGGACAATCAAATGCAATCAAAACTGATAAAGTTTTACGAGTATTGTCTTCTTCCAGAAATTCTTGATAGCAGACACATTAGAAATATGGCAATTCGTGAACCACGCTTTATCTTGGAAGCTCAAGATAAAGCGCGGATAGAAAAAATGGAAAAAGAAAAGAATAGTCAAAATAGAAAAAGAAAAAGTACTTGCTTGGATTTAGATTCAAAGCCGAAAATTGGTGAAGACGAAGATTGCTGTATAGTTCAAGTTTGCATGTCGGATAAACGGAACGACATGCAACATAAATTTCTTGATGCAGCTAATGCCTCTTTAGAGGATATAGAAAAAAATGTCTTACCAATTGATGGAAAATTGAATGATGAATCCTTGGACAGGTTTCTTCGCGTTATAAGAGAAACATCTGATTTTGAGACACATAGCGTTTTATATATAGCTTACAAGCAATTTATTAAAGCAAGCTCAAAATCAAAAAGTTTGCAAATAATTGGTGGAAATTGTTCGGATCACTGGAGATGTATTTTCTTCGATAGCTGCAAATTATATGTGTATGATAGTTTACCCTTATGCACATATGATAAGCTTACGAAGGAAGAATTGGAATACATCTCCTTGCGATATCCTTCGGTTAAAAAATCAGATATGATTTTTCCGAAGGTTCACACGCAACCTGACTGTTGGAGTTGCGGTATTTATGCTGCCGCATTCGCAACGACAATAGCTTTGGGAAAAGATCCGAGCAATAAACAATATTGCAATGATGTTTCTCTTATGAGAAAGCACTTCGTTGAAATAATAAAAAATAATGAATTATCCGAATTTCCGGAGTGCTGAAACATTATTCTTACTTTTTCTTTAGATTTGGCTATTTCTTTTTCCAGATTAATTTTTTTTGTATGTTATGGAGTGACGAGTTACTTGGTTGCGTCACACGATAATGAGCGTGGATGGGGCTCATTATAATATTATCATAAGTTACATATTGATCATATTTTATAAGAAATAATAAGCAATATATATTTTATCTAATTTTTTATTTATATATATATATATATCACTGTTACTTTTTTCATAATTCAGTTCTTTATTATTTCTTATTTATATGTTTAAATAGAAAACGCTGGTGCTGAACTTACATCAATTTCTGCAGAGGAAATTGATAGTCAAAAGTTCGGCTAAAAAGCAGTGTTAGTAATTTTTATTTAATTTTTTTGCATGTTTCTAGTCTCCTCCGAATAACACGTTATCCATGACTACTTCACACTAGTGAGAGGAACATGATGAACGTGAAATCGTGATCAGCTGTTTTAACTAATATGCTGATTGCGGGTGGAGGAGACATGCGTACAAGATATATACATATATACATTATATATACATATATATCTAATGTACGTATTTAGAAAACACGCTGGTGCCGAACTTACATCAATTTCTGCAGAGGAAATTGATAGTAAAAAGTTCGGCTAAAAAGCAGTGTTAGTAATTTTTATTTAATTTTTTTGCATGTTTCTAGTCTCCTCCGAATAACACGTTATCCATGACTACTTCACACTAGTGAGAGGAACATGATGAACGTGAAATCGTGATCAGCTGTTTTAACTAATATGCTGATTGCGGGTGGGGGAGACATGCGTACAAGATATATACATATATACATTATATATACATATATATCTAATGTACGTATTTAGAAAACACGCTGGTGCCGAACTTACATCAATTTCTGCAGAGGAAATTGATAGTAAAAAGTTCGGCTAAAAAGCAGTGTTAGTAATTTTTATTTAATTTTTTTGCACGTTTCTAGTCTCCTCCGAATAACACGTTATCCATGACTACTTCACACTAGTGAGAGGAACATGATGAACGTGAAATCGTGATCATCTGTTTTAACTAATATGCTGATTGCGGGTGGAGGAGACATGCGTACAAGATATATACATATATACATTATATATACATATATATCTAATGTACGTATTTAGAAAACACGCTGGTGCCGAACTTACATCAATTTCTGCAGAGGAAATTGATAGTAAAAAGTTCGGCTAAAAAGCAGTGTTAGTAATTTTTATTTAATTTTTTTGCATGTTTCTAGTCTCCTCCGAATAACACGTTATCCATGACTACTTCACACTAGTGAGAGGAACATGATGAACGTGAAATCGTGATCAGCTGTTTTAACTAATATGCTGATTGCGGGTGGGGGAGACATGCGTACAAGATATATACATATATACATTATATATACATATATATCTAATGTACGTATTTAGAAAACACGCTGGTGCCGAACTTACATCAATTTCTGCAGAGGAAATTGATAGTAAAAAGTTCGGCTAAAAAGCAGTGTTAGTAATTTTTATTTAATTTTTTTGCATGTTTCTAGTCTCCTCCGAATAACACGTTATCCATGACTACTTCACACTAGTGAGAGGAACATGATGAACGTGAAATCGTGATCAGCTGTTTTAACTAATATGCTGATTGCGGGTGGAGGAGACATGCGTACAAGATATATACATATATACATTATATATACATATATATCTAATGTACGTATTTAGAAAACACGCTGGTGCCGAACTTACATCAATTTCTGCAGAGGAAATTGATAGTAAAAAGTTCGGCTAAAAAGCAGTGTTAGTAATTTTTATTTAATTTTTTTGCATGTTTCTAGTCTCCTCCGAATAACACGTTATACATGACTACTTCACACTAGTGAGAGGAACATGATGAACGTGAAATCGTGATCAGCTGTTTTAACTAATATGCTGATTGCGGGTGGAGGAGACATGCGTACAAGATATATACATATATATCTAATGCACGTATTTAGTAAACACGCTGGTGCCGAACTTACATCAATTTCTGCAGAGGAAATTGATAGTAAAAAGTTCGGCTAAAAAGCAGTGTTAGTAATTTTTATTTAATTTTTTTGCATGTTTCTAGTCTCCTCCGAATAACACGTTATCCATGACTACTTCACACTAGTGAGAGGAACATGATGAACGTGAAATCGTGATCAGCTGTTTTAACTAATATGCTGATTGCGGGTGGAGGAGACATGCGTACAAGATATATACATATATATCTAATGTACGTATTTAGAAAACACGCTGGTGCCGAACTTACATCAATTTCTGCAGAGGAAATTGATAGTAAAAAGTTCGGCTAAAAAGCAGTGTTAGTAATTTTTATTTAATTTTTTTGCATGTTTCTAGTCTCCTCCGAATAACACGTTATCCATGACTACTTCACACTAGTGAGAGGAACATGATGAACGTGAAATCGTGATCAGCTGTTTTAACTAATATGCTGATTGCGGGTGGAGGAGACATGCGTACAAGATATATACATATATATCTAATGTACGTATTTAGAAAACACGCTGGTGCCGAACTTACATCAATTTCTGCAGAGGAAATTGATAGTAAAAAGTTCGGCTAAAAAGCAGTGTTAGTAATTTTTATTTAATTTTTTTACATGTTTCTAGTCTCCTCCGAATAACACGTTATCCATGACTACTTCACACTAGTCTGAGGAACATGATGAACGTGAAATCGTGATCAGCTGTTTTAACTAATATGCTGATTGCGGGTGGAGGAGACATGCGTACAAGATATATACATATATACATTATATATACATATATATCTAATGTACGTATTTAGAAAACACGCTGGTGCCGAACTTACATCAATTTCTGCAGAGGAAATTGATAGTAAAAAGTTCGGCTAAAAAGCAGTGTTAGTAATTTTTATTTAATTTTTTTGCATGTTTCTAGTCTCCTCCGAATAACACGTTATCCATGACTACTTCACACTAGTGAGAGGAACATGATGAACGTGAAATCGTGATCAGCTGTTTTAACTAATATGCTGATTGCGGGTGGAGGAGACATGCGTACAAGATATATACATATATATCTAATGCACGTATTTAGTAAACACGCTGGTGCCGAACTTACATCAATTTCTGCAGAGGAAATTGATAGTAAAAAGTTCGGCTAAAAAGCAGTGTTAGTAATTTTTATTTAATTTTTTTGCATGTTTCTAGTCTCCTCCGAATAACACGTTATCCATGACTACTTCACACTAGTGAGAGGAACATGATGAACGTGAAATCGTGATCAGCTGTTTTAACTAATATGCTGATTGCGGGTGGAGGAGACATGCGTACAAGATATATACATATATATCTAATGTACGTATTTAGAAAACACGCTGGTGCCGAACTTACATCAATTTCTGCAGAGGAAATTGATAGTAAAAAGTTCGGCTAAAAAGCAGTGTTAGTAATTTTTATTTAATTTTTTTGCATGTTTCTAGTCTCCTCCGAATAACACGTTATCCATGACTACTTCACACTAGTGAGAGGAACATGATGAACGTGAAATCGTGATCAGCTGTTTTAACTAATATGCTGATTGCGGGTGGAGGAGACATGCGTACAAGATATATACATATATATCTAATGTACGTATTTAGAAAACACGCTGGTGCCGAACTTACATCAATTTCTGCAGAGGAAATTGATAGTAAAAAGTTCGGCTAAAAAGCAGTGTTAGTAATTTTTATTTAATTTTTTTACATGTTTCTAGTCTCCTCCGAATAACACGTTATCCATGACTACTTCACACTAGTCTGAGGAACATGATGAACGTGAAATCGTGATCAGCTGTTTTAACTAATATGCTGATTGCGGGTGGAGGAGACATGCGTACAAGATATATACATATATACATTATATATACATATATATCTAATGTACGTATTTAGAAAACACGCTGGTGCCGAACTTACATCAATTTCTGCAGAGGAAATTGATAGTAAAAAGTTCGGCTAAAAAGCAGTGTTAGTAATTTTTATTTAATTTTTTTGCATGTTTCTAGTCTCCTCCGAATAACACGTTATCCATGACTACTTCACACTAGTGAGAGGAACATGATGAACGTGAAATCGTGATCAGCTGTTTTAACTAATATGCTGATTGCGGGTGGAGGAGACATGCGTACAAGATATATACATATATATCTAATGCACGTATTTAGTAAACACGCTGGTGCCGAACTTACATCAATTTCTGCAGAGGAAATTGATAGTAAAAAGTTCGGCTAAAAAGCAGTGTTAGTAATTTTTATTTAATTTTTTTGCACGTTTCTAGTCTCCTCCGAATAACACGTTATCCATGACTACTTCACACTAGTGAGAGGAACATGATGAACGTGAATTCGCGATCAGTTGTTTAAATAATACACTGATTGTGGGTGGAGGAGACAGAAACAAAACATATATATATATATATATATATATAGCCGCCTCATAAGACGGTAGCTATGCTTGAGAGGGATTTAGGGGGGGGGGGGATGGCTGCTGAGTGGGGACCGCTACAGGCCTCACTCAGCATGTATTTAAATTTAATTTTATTTATAGGCACGGTGGCGCTAGGCACTGAGTTTAGCTCAGACACAAACCAAGCCAGTGCCCGCCACTGAAATTTTTTTTCGGGTAAGGATGCTCTTAAGGAAGTGCGGTAGTTTTGTTACACCCTGTATATTGTTACGAAGTACGTACCGTGTTACAAACGGTATTACGGTTTTCATACTTAAATTATTTATTTCATTTTTTTCCAGAAAACAAATTCCGAGGAATGGCCGTCGCTGCCGCCTGTGAGGGCCACCCGGCGGCATTCGTTGCCACCTTACCTCCTGCTGCACCGTCCACTTCATTAGCGCAGGAAGCGCCGCCAGCGCAAAACGCGCCCCCGGCGCCACCCGCACCGACAGCGCCACCAGCGCAAGAAGCGCCCCCACTTCGAGGAGCGCCATGCCAGGAGCAAGTGCCCGATATTGTAAGTTAGAAATAATTTTTTTCATTTAGTAATTACATTAATTTCACTATATAATAACACACATAACTAACTATTTTCTTTTTTCAGGCTGAGCAAGTAATACGGGCACTTGCCCTCAATAGAGGGAGGCGGATGAGGCGGCGGCGGGCGCAAAATCGCCGGATTTTACAAAATCCACCCGCCGTCGCCCATCCGCAACCGCGGCCACCACCACCAACGCAGGCTCACCCATATGGGTACCTGCCGCCGCCGCCGCTGCCGCAGCCGCCGCAGCTGCTGCTACTGCCGCTGCCACTACGGCAGAATTATAATTACATGCCGCCGCCGCCACCGCCACCGCCAAATCAACCTCAGCAGCATTTTTATTATTTTTTCTTTTAATTATTATCATTATCATTATTATCATTATTATTATTATTATTATTATTAAGATTTAAATATACTTTTTCATACAATTTGATATTTTTTATTATTTTATACCCTACCTAAATATTTTGTGATTCCTTTCACCTCGCATCCTTTCAATAGCATCCCAATAATACAGGGTGTCCGGAAAAAAAGGAGACATTTTTTGAGAAGTGATTCCTGACGCAATTCTAAGAACTTTTTTCTCTTGGCATTTTTTGAGCTTTATTTCTGAGATATTCAACGATAAAGATACCATTAGTTAGAAAGAGACACTCCTATAGTTGAAGTGAGGTAGCGCCATTCTGTCTCGCTCTAACTATCGGAGCGTCTCTGTCTAACTAATGGCAACTTTATCGTTGAATCACATCGCTAGAGAAACATTTGCAGAAAGCATTGATTTTTGTTTCATTTCCATAGAACTTGGGACAAAGGCAGGAAATTTAAACTCGCTGTGAAGAAGAAATTGTGCGAGCGAGAGGACAATAGTTGTCTCGCTGCCAGCGCTTAGTCACGTGCTTATAATATCGCGTTTTTCTATCCCCTTCCCTCTATCTATATATGTGTGTGTGCTTGCCTCCTTGTAGTGGTGCACTACTACAAAGTAGTAGGCCATCTATAAAAACAAAACGCTGAACTACTTTTCGTTCTGTTTTATCATTTTCGAGATAAAACAGGATTTATATTTTAGCAATTTTTTAGTATTTCGTATTTATAAAAGTACAGTAGCGCTCAAAAGTATTTTAACAAAAGTAATTTTGTTAATATCTTGGCTATGTTTACTTCCAGTCAAAAACTTTTTTCTCTATATTAATACTTACAGCGTATATCTGCAACTACTGATATAAACAAGTAGGAACTTGTTTGTTTACTTTAGATGTATTCTAAAAACTAGTTCATGTAACACTCAAAAGAATTTTGACACAATTCATTTCTCAATTGTTAATAATATCGCTCGTACTACTGCTGCAGGACTTTTTGAAAATAATTAGTTATTATTCTTTTAATATGCCTAAGACAAAAGAATATTCCAACGATTTCAAAAACGCTGTCATAACTGCTCTACAAAGTGGTAAGAAACAAGCAGAAGTTGCCCGTTGTTTTAAGGTGTCTCGACAACTAGTGAGTGTGTGGAATAAGGTTTACATTAAACATAAGACAGTAGAGAATAAGCCTCGAAGAGGCCCTCCAAAAAAAACTACTTCCTGTGAAGATCGCTTAATAAAAAAGCTATCGATGGCTGATGTGCGAAAATCGGCTGTGCAAATAAAAAATGAACTACAACAATTTTATGATATTAATGTACACGTTTCAACTGTAAAACGTCGGCTAAATGACTTCGGATTACACGGACGACGCCCAACCAAGAAACCTCTCATTTCTGCAAAGAACAGGAAGCTACGACTTGCATTCGCTAAACAGCACAGATCATGGACTAATTTAGAATGGTCTAAAATCTTGTGGAGTGACGAAAGTAAGTTTAACTTAGTGTTGTCTGATGGAATTCGGTATGTACGACGTCCTATAAACAAAAGGTTTGACGTCAGATACCAAATCCCTACTGTGAAACATGGAGGTGGTAACGTTATGGTCTGGGGATGTTTTTCTCGTCATGGAGTTGGACCTTTGTTTAGAATAAATGGGACCATGGATCGTTTTATGTATGCTGATATATTAAAAAATCAAATGCTACCGTATGCTGAAGAAAATATGCCACCTGGTTGGTACTTCCAGCAAGATAACGATCCAAAACACAAATCTAAGTATGTTAGTGACTTCATGAAACTTAAGAAAATCAAACTTTTGGAGTGGCCAAGCCAAAGTGCCGATTTAAACCCGATAGAGCATCTATGGGAGGAGCTTGATCGTCGCGTCAGATGTCGAAACTATTCGAATAAGGAGGCTTTATATGAAGCACTATGCAACGAATGGAGACAAATCCCCATCCACCGTTTACAAAAGTTAGTTGACTCAATGCCAGCACGATGCGGAGCTGTAATAAAAGCCAATGGATACGCAACAAAATATTAATTAATACGTTTAGAAAATTATTAGAATAAAAATTAAAAAATAAAATAATTTAAATGTCAAAAAACTTTTGATCCATGTCTGACTAAATAAAGTTAAATATTTTCTTATTGTTTGGTTGTTCATAACATCTAATTGTTCCAATTTGTAGTACATTTAGTAAGTATTAATAAATGATTTGACTCATTTCATTTTTTGTATGATTTTTTATTTTTATTGATAATATATAGTTGTCAAAATACTTTTGAGCGCTACTGTATGTGCACATTTCTTCGAATTTTTAATCGAGACTAGGCTCAAACGATTCTCTAAATATGTGGCTAGGAACGAGATTTCTTCTTTTTCCAAAATACCTACTGCGTTTTTTATTACAGGAAAAATTGTTAGTACACATTTGTTTATTGTTAAATTTTTATCGATTTTCGGAAAACGAAAGAATCTCGTACCTTCCTTACACTTCATTGAGTATACCTGTCAAACCGTTCTCAAATCTGTTTATTTATAACGACATACTTTTATAAATACTTTTTTGGTCGGTACAGGATTCTCTTAAAAGGTCTGGATATCCATTGGAATTTATTAGTGAGTCACTCGCATTCAATATTGTTCGCCTGTAGTGGTTAATAGTGTTCCTTAAGTGTGTGAGATTTTCATTCCACCAGTAAGATCTTCTTGAATTGTCATCAGGAATTAGAGGCGATTGTGGAAATGATGCATCACAAGAGAGAACAATTGTGGTTAAAATATTGTGGATACTTTGTATGGGATCATCATCATCAACTTCATAAATCGGAGGAAGAATCCATTTAAAGTTTAAGTCGAATAGTTTCATTGCTGTAGAAGTGAATGACCATTTGTGAATGTCGGAGTTGGATTCAACGATTAATTGATATTGACTATTTGTTGGTTTCTGATAGGCTGAAGATTTTTTTGAACTGAGGATTATTTCTATGATGTTATGATCAGATAAGTTTTCTATGTCGTATATTATTTTCCAATTAATTGTGTATAAACTTTTTGCTTTGTTGTTTGCTAGTGTTAAATCTATTATGGACCATCCTCTATGGGAGGCAAATGTTGAAGTATTACCTACCGATGTTAAGTAAGTTCAAGGAATTTTCTTCGATAAACTGGCAAATGAACTCTCCACGTCTATTGGTTATAGCATCTCCCCAAGTGATTGATCGAGCGTTAAAATCTCCAGCTATGATTATTGGATCTCTATGGAATTTATGGAAAATAATATTTAATTCATCCATTAATGCCATTATGTTTACAGAAGCTTTAGGAGGAATGTATAGCGAGACTAGATATATATCTATTACCTTGGAGACACAGCAGAAACCAGCCTTATCTGCATTTCGAAATGGTATCCCTTTGTTGACGAGCACAATACCTGCATTCATATTAATAGATGAATGTGAGGTGGAAGTTGATCTCTTGTAAGGATGTTCTGAGATAATAAGAAGATCCACGTCGGATTTGAAAGCCTGGTTTAGTAATAAATTGTAAGCATCTCCTGAATTATTTAAGTTGAGTTGATAGAATTTTAATTTTGTTGTAGGCTTTCCTGGCGGATTTTTACCCAATGATGACAGTTTTTTGACCCCGTGAAATGAAGGCAGTCATCCAATTTTAAGTCGATTTTACATGGCATGCAAACAGGGTTATTGTTACAATTTTTAAAGTCATGTATGTCATCCGAGGCGCATCTAGGACAGATATTAGTTGTATCCTCCTTATGAGAACATTCATTTTTTAGATGACCCATCTGGTGACATTTTGTGCATTTCTTATTACTTTTTATTTCTTTTATTGGGCATTTTCTCCAATCTAAATTTAGAATCTTAAGATTTGTTAATTTTATTGCAGATATTTTATCTATTATGATTCGCACAACCTTATCACGTCGAGGAAGGATTTTGGAGTGAGAATATCTATACTGTGAGGTGCTAATCTGTATTGAGGTTAGAGCATTTTTTATTTGTATATTAGTCTCTTCATCATTCCAATATTCTGGGACATTATGTGATGTTGCACCAAATTTGGCCACTCGGTCACCCCACCGCCCTTCACCTCACCAGTCGTCGGAGAGCCCCTGGGCGCCAGCCCTGAGAAGGGCGAATTTGTTTTGGGGTTCTCCGCGGCGGTGTTCTGGCGGCCTCACCCGACTAGTCAGCCCTTGCGGAACGGGAGGGGCAGGGTATTAATCGTAAGCCGATTCATACTAATATCGGAATTTATTTATGGATCTCTGTTCCGGACAATCTCCGTCTATGCGGCCCGTCGACACGGTGAGATCTCCCCCTCCTATCGGGCCCACCTACATACTTTCTGTATTTTCCACGCTTTACGGGTCTCGTTTGGGTACACCTCACTTTCCTTCCCTGAACCAGCTCTGACCTCCATCGCATCTAGGACGTATTCGACCCTTCACCCGTGTACCATGGTTCCTTGCCTCGCGATTCGCTTTCCCGTGGGTGGTCTCCCAATGCGACACTGCCCCGGGTCGCTGGCCCAAACCCTCCCGGTCCCTGAAGTGACTGTCCGCGTCCCACTATGCCCGCGTAGCCGCGGAGGTCAAAGCTAATTGTACAAAATAAAATGGGAGAACCAAGTCCTCACTGATGAGAGCTTACCACCCTCGCAGACGGTTGCTTCGTATGTCGGCTAACCTCTCCGGATTTCGTGGGCGCTATTGGGTTCGTCCTGGCGTTCTACTCGTTCCGTGTAGTGGTCCCGGACTGAGAATATCGTTCTGCACTCCCTCGGGGCCCCGATAGCGTCTTC
The DNA here is from genome assembly GCA_037305995.1 of Sclerodermus sp. 'alternatusi'. Taxonomy (NCBI): domain Eukaryota; kingdom Metazoa; phylum Arthropoda; class Insecta; order Hymenoptera; family Bethylidae; genus Sclerodermus; species Sclerodermus sp. 'alternatusi'. The sequence goes on along the minus strand of CM074554.1, from coordinate 1,037,405 downwards.
TCCTTGATCGGCCCACAAGTCTAGCACTATGGTCTAGTTTCCTTCACAAGGGATCTCTCAACGTGTCGGATCACTCGTCGCACGTCATACGTCAATCGTAGCCTTACGATCAGTCATCGATCGTTCCGGCCGGATCAAGGATCCGGCGCTTCCGACCCGCCCACTTACCCAATTCCGCCAATAGGCAAGAATTGGCAAGTGTGAGGGAATTTGGCCAATTACAGACCAAGAATCAAATGGTTCGAATTAGGCCACTTGCCGTGCATCTCATAGATGGCACGGCCAGTACCTACCGCCAAATCCTCATATCGCCCCTCGGGGGGTGGGGGAAGAGTCGCAGGGGTACAGTGGCGCTGGCCCATTCTGACGGGCCTTTGTTATGTCCAGCTTGCTGTGTTTCGACATTCACATTTAAATTAAACGACTCAGCGGTCGTTGGATTTAAATTTTGTTTGTGTGGAGAAGATTTTATTTGGAGAACAACGGGACTATTTTTTGCCGATGTATATGGTGCCTGATTATCAACATTAGATTCATTTTCAGAATTATTCCCCTGTTTAATAGGACTTTTGGAGTTTTTTGAGTCATTTAGCGATACGCAACTATCTGATCCAGAGTCACTAATAATGTGCGGATTTTTAGGTTTAGAGATATATTTTCTCCTTATTTTCCGCTTAATTGTCATTATTATATATTATATATATTATAACACGCGAACGAGAGTCTCCTGCGGCTGGGTGAAGCCCAGGAAAACAAATCGCGGTATAAAATAATTTCCCCGACCGACTCGGAGAGGTGTGAGACCGCCGGGTGGGATTCTTTAGGGAACGCGGATGACCTGGAAATACTGATACGCAAGAACGATTGTAAATAATAATTTATTACAATAATGCGGCCGATTCCGCTCGCAAATCTACAATCTATGTACAACTTTCCCTACTCGAATCGGGAGCGCCCGCTCGCTCGTCGCACGCGTTCTTGCTAGCCGGTACACTCGCGAATCCGCAAGGAAACGGGAATTCTCTGTCCGCTGACAGAGATCACCCGGTCCTTCAGGAGGAGACTGTCCAACCCGAAGGCCGGATACCCCGATATACCGGTGCGCCCTGGAACAGTCCCTAATGACGTTCCGGCGCAGCAAGGTGGCTAACCTACGCGGGTAAAATACGCGGATCTTTACAAATCCGCTAACGCAAAAGGTCGGGTACGCAAGGTGCAGTCCATTCACTCGAAACGCTACTCCTCCGGGTGGATCCTTGGTCTTCCTTCGCTCGCCGTAGCCCCCGGTGAATTGATTCCTCCCCCTGCTGGTGGTGGAGACGCCGATGTCCTATCGAACGCACCGAGTAGCCGGACCACGCACCGAACGCACAACTCACCCACGCTCGCAACAAGACACACGAGAAATACAATTAAATAATTAGCAATCGCTATAACAATCTAGATCCGGTATTCGCCGATGTCGACTATTCGCAGTCTGACATTGAAGTGAGGGAAAGTCGTTGAACTGTCGGATTGACAGTTCAAGTCCTCCCTCACCCACAAAAAATATCGTTTCAAACGTTGTTGTGGGTGAGGAAATCGGTTCAGCCCTGTATTGAACGCCGCGCTAATGAGCGAGACAGAGACAGCCTCTGCTACACTCGGCCGTCGGATAGCGCACGGCTCGACATGCGCTATCTCACTCCGACTCACCGAGGCCGCCAGCTGATCCAGACAATCAGCTCAACGTCTCGACGCCGAGGGTGCTCAACCTGTTCTCGGTCCCCCGCTTGGGACCAAGAATCGATCGGAGATAATGTAACGACTTTTTACATCGTTACAATATAAGCACATTTACTCGAAATAATAGGATATTTAAAACAACTATTTATAATATTTACAGTACCCGCAAAAACAGGGTGGCACAAAAACGTCAAACCAAGTGGAGTGACGTCGCATGACGAGTGCATGGCCTCTGAGATGTATCTCGTAGGTTTCTATAAGAGAGTACAGGAGTCTCTTAATCTTCTCGATAACATGCCCGCTGACTCTGGTGTTTAAACAATTATTGTTTTGTAAAATTTGCAATACGTCATCATTAACATGCAAAAAATTACACGTTTTACGGTCCTTGCAGAATTCCAATTGGCACTTTAGAAATTCGTGCGCTCTATTGCATGCTAGTTTGTCACAATAAGTGAGGAAGTAATCGCGGCATATGATTTTGCTAAAAGATATAATAAACAATTAACACTGTAATTAGTTTGTTTTGCTAAAACAAAGAACTATGTAAATTAGAAAATAAAAATGGGTTACCTTCTTATTCTGGTGCTGGTACTTTCCATGTTAATATACTTACAAATATATATGTAAAATTTTTTTTAAACAATAATTTTCTATTTTTTAATGAAAAATTTTAATTGTTGTAAAACAATTATTGTCAAATTCCTTACAACTGTTTATCATTAGATTATTCACAATAAGCAAGTAGTTTGCGTTATGTTTAACGCGAGTCAAATTTCCCAAGGCAATTACCGTAAAATGTTTACAGGTTGTTACTGCCAACATTTACTCGTTTAGTCTGTTTTTCGTTGCTGCACTAACTACACTAGTGCAATTGCATACCAATCAGGAACCAATAACAGCATTTTTCTGGCTTCTGATTGGTATATAGTTGCACTAGTGTAGCTGGTGCAGCAACGAAAAACAGACCAGTTAAATGTAACTAGGTATATTTGATATACATAAACACAAAACACTTCTATATATATAACTAGGCTCCTAAACATGTTACATTATTATCTGTTCACCATACCTAATTTTGCAAAGTATTGCAACATTCGAAACATCTTCAATTCGATACTTTATTTACATTATTCCTCATCTTATTCTTTTCCAAAGAGAAACTCTCGTTTTCAAAAATTGTCTCCAAAATTGAACATTAACTTGTGTTAAAATGTCAAGTGTAAATGTTTTCTTATACAGTGATTGTTTCAAACCATCGGGTGTTCATAATTCTTTACACATTTTGCTTGATTTAATTTGGAATAGGTTTATTAGTCTCATAAATATTTTATAAAACATATAACATTAATTTACATGATAGTGATCCCTATCAATTCGTTAAACTCAAAGATAATCTTTTACATAAATATGACAATTTCAATTTATGTCTGTTTCCTACAATTCTACGTTTTAACTCTATAGGTGTCATTAAAACAAAGTCTGATTTATCAACAGCATTTAAATATGAATGCTTATCGCAGAAACTGCTTCTCTGCATATTTCATAATTTATCTTCTGATAAATTGAAGTGGTTCATTGATCGAGAGAAAGAATTCCTCACATTACGCTTGAGATTGTTACAGAAGAAGATTTCTTTAAACAACACATTCGATATTGTCAAAAGACATGTCGATTGTCAGATCATTAACAACAGTGAGTGTTTAAACAATGACCATTTCAACAATAATTCTAATTCACATTCATCTGTTATCAAACTACCTTTTAGCTATGTTCCTACACTTGTATGTAAAAGGAGTGTTTGTGTTCACCATGGTTTTGCCTTTGTTGATCATAGTAACGTTTTTGAAATTTTTAAAAAATATATTGAACTAAAATTCATTCATGAGTGCGAGGCGTTTGAGGAATCAGCCACTCTTACAAGTCAGGATATAAGATTTGAAGATATCTCACTCAACGCAAAAATAGAGTCATGACTTACATACTTAATAATCATAAAAGTGCTCTTACTTTTCAAGGTATGAGAAATTACCTGAATAATGATTTTTCTATGCGAATTGCCACTATAAATATTAAAGATGATATAGACTATGAAATATCAATTTATATTATAAACTATCATGGTAAAGCCCTGAATATTTATTTGTGCTTTGAGAGAAATGGTTTTCTTCTTTACAAGGATTTTTGGTTATTAATTTTGCATTTCAAAGACGTCCTACATTATCCTTTTATTGTCGTTTACAATTATTTTAAGAACACTTTTTGTAAATTAATCACAGAGATAAAGACAAACATAAATTTAGGCTTTTATTTTCATTTGTTAAAACATATTTATAATGAAACATTCAATTTCAATATTACTCTTTGTGTTGGCGTTAATTCTTTGAAGGACAACGAACTTTTTCACAAAAGGGACAATAATTATCTTTTTATTAATAAGATTTTTAACAATTTTTAGATACCACTGCAGGAATTAGTTGGACCAGCACTTTTTTGGCCTACTTTCATTAGACGAGCTTTTTGGTTGCCAGACTTCAATGATCATCGACGTATGTTAGTTGTTAATTTTGCTGTGTTGAATGGTGTTCATGAAAGTTTAATTCACTGTGTTTTGCAACATACTTCAAAAAATAATTATACATCTAAGAGAAAGAGTCAAATAGCAGCTCGTTTCAAATATTTATTAGAGGACGTAGATGCTCATCATATAAGACTTTCAAAAGCTTACTCATTCAACACAGCTATAAAACGTGTTATGTTTCTGAATGGTCAGATTAAAGAGAAATAGCGTTAAAAAGTAACTTTATAATAGATTAGAACACAAACAGAACATTTATTTTCCTTATATTCAGAGAAATTGTCATCCTTACATGTTCATTTTTATATAGCGCATGACTTCATTTTTTACTTAGTTACTAAAAAAAAAAAATTTAATACATATTTTTCATGAACGCTTTTTTATTAGAAAAACTGAATATAATAATTTTATAATAACATATACGCTAAAGTAATAAACATATTGTAACCTTCAGACATTTTTTTTTTTTTTTTAAACAATAATTGTTATTACTAGAAACCATGAAATTCTTGTAACATTCAATGTTCAATTGTAACATCATTGTTAATAACAATTAAAGCTCTTGCTCTTATTAATTTTTTGATGATTCATGAGAGGTTTCTGGTAAACTTTTTCTTCTTTTATATTTGTTCAACAAATCATTACGTTTTTTCATTCTTGTCTCGTTAATTTCATAGCAACTAGCGGCTTTTCTTTTAATGTGTGTTAAATTAATGTTAGAAAAATCATTGTTCATAAGAATAAGAGATCCTGCTCTTGGATTTGCCTCGGATGTTGTTTCTATTTGATTGATGTCTCTTTCAATTATACTCGGTAATCCGTAATTTTCGATATCGACATCATTAAGTAGACTCGATTCGTTGCTGCAATTACTTTGATAATTCAGTTTTTTCATAAATTCGGACCTCGTTTCGTTCCTCAATGACGGTACTTCGTGATTTCTGGCAATTATATCATAATAATATCTATCTGTTATTTCCTTCGTTATCTCTATAATAGGGTCCTCCCAAAAAGGACAATTCGCGTGAACGAAATATAGACGATTTTTCAAAGCTTCATCTGTTATAGAGCAGTAATTACTTATAAATATTATTGGTTCCTTGTGAATAATCGATTTTGATGCTCCGCCTTTAACGTTGTACGACATTGAACTTCCCTCTAAAAGCCTCTTCAAGTGACTACTGATTTTTTCATCATAGTCGTAGTCCTCGAATACAATTATTTTATGATAACAATTTATGTAAGACTGCATAAAAAACCTACCAGACTCAGGATAAAATGCAAAAGGCATGTTTTCCTTTTCAATAATATTTTCGATTAATGTTGTTTTACCCGTGTTAGAAGGACCCCATAAGTACAAACATTTACGCTTGTGATAATGCTTCTGATGCCATTCATTCCACCACAGACAAACCTTCAAAGACCAGTTGTCGTTAGCCTTTTCCACAGATCTTGTTATATACCTTGCTTCCTTGTTTCTGGACCAATACTCATGGTGATAATGCATAAGGTAACGCCAGTTGTTCTTATGTTCAGCGACAAAGGTGTCTTCGCACGAAAATTCGCTGTTTTTCTTGACCCAATGTTTCATTCGTACTCGAAAAGACAATTCGCTTATTTTTATATTTGTCAAGGGTTCATCATCCTCTTTACTTATGTATATCAGACATGCTTTTCTGGACTTATAGGGTTGTACATCAATATGATAATTATTGTAGATAACAATGATTGTTTTTCTCAAATCATCAACTTTCATTAATTCCTTGTATTCCAGAAAAGCATGTAGGTGTTTGTCCGTGGTTTCTGATTTTTCTGATATTTCCAAACATATACAGTATGATATCAATTTTTCTTTGAAATGGTTCAGAAGTAATTCTTTACTTTGGTCATTAATCTCAATGGATGATAGTGTTATGAAAAAATTTTTTCCGCCTTTTCTGTTGTTAGTCTCTTTAACATTTTCCACTGCCAAACTATTGTTCAATGTACAATCATTGTTTTCACAATTATTGTTTTCACAATTATTGTTTTCACAATTATTGTTTTCACAATTATTGTTTTCACAATTATTGTTTTCATAATTAATTTTCTCACAATTATTATTTAAATATACTTCATTATTGTCTTGACGATCATTGTTCACATTTGGATAATGAATAGTATTGCAATGACGCTCTGTGATATTGCAATTATCTCTTTTCTTCGTATTTCTTGTAACTTCCTTAACATTTACTTCGTTATTTTCCATGGACCTGCTGAAAGACAATTTGCATGTAATTGTGTACTAATTTCTTATGAAAAGGGTAAGATTTCATTAGTTGCTATTATTCGATTGGTATTACCCGGAATTGTTCTTAATCACCATAATTAAATTCCTCATAGACCTAGTTTTTGTATGATACGAATAAAATGTGTTTCTTATCTCTTCTTCTTTTACAGGGTCATTAATTTTTTTATAAAATTCATTAATGTCTTCTCCTATTTTATTGTTGTATTTTTTTTATAGGTATGCTGCAACGCTCCAATTAATTCTTCCTCCTTGGCATCGTTTAAATGAGAGAAACTTACAATAATTTTTTTATTTCTTTCCGACCATTCACCCGACCAAAATGCCTGCCTTATGAATTTTAACCACGTTTTAGAGTAGCCCACAATTTGTTGGAATTTCTGCCAATTTTCCATTTTGTTTACATTTAATTTAATTCAATTAAGAATCAATGACAAAATGGCTTATTAATGACTTGTTTGTAATAGGAATGAAATGTTTCTTCTTATATTAATTTATCAAAATGTTGTATCAACTAATTTAATTAGTACAGACGTTATGGTTTACAGATCAGAGTACAGACGTTATAATTTACAGATCAGATTGAACCTTTCAAGATACTGATTCGAACTAACTGCTCTCCTATCGGTGATCCACTCATAATCCCATCGATGGGACCCGAAAACTTACGAGGATTGTCGATAACGCGCGAAAGCCCACGAAAATCCGCGAAGATTGACACAGGCATATTCTCACACACACACATACGCTTACATGTTATTCGTTAGTTTAAGAGGAGGATGTACACAAAATCAACAATAATATTAATCCTGTTTATACTTCATTATTAATGAAGAAACTGTGGCGAAGGAATGGACGTCCTAACTTCGTGTATCCTTACGAAAAATGTTTCTTAAGGCCCGATTCCATCAAAGTAGTTCAAAAGTTGAACGTAGTTTAAACTCACAAGGGGAATGTCTCAAGTGCCACTCGGACTTTGAGATGAGCTTTTGCGTATGTATTCCTTGGCCCCTCAGGAGAAAAACCATTTCAGGGTTCATCCGATTGGGCCCTAGCTTTCGAGAAATACGGGTTTGAAATTTGGGACTCGCGCACACTCTGAACGATATCCTATCGCGTAGCAGGAAATTCCAACAGCGGCAGCAGCGGAGTGGTTAAGGTAAGCGGTCAGTTACAACGGTGCAAGTTGTGCGATCGATCCTTCTATCATATTTTTTATTTTTTTTTATTTTTATAATACAAATTGTGCCTATTAGAAATGTAAGTAATAAAATAACCTTTTAAACATATTTTATGCGTTTATATCATAGGAAAGCATATAAATTCATTAGTTTCTGGTATTTATGATTTTTATTAAAAGTATTACAAAATTTGGTTTAACATTTTAAGTTAATTCCATATCCATTTCAGAATCGTTATCTAAATTATTGTCAGTGCTGGCGATTCTCGCAGTACATACTGCAGGATGATAATTATCATAAAAACATGTAAAACATAAATAACTATTACACCAGGAACACTTTACAAAAGAAATTGAATCACATTGACATTTTTCTTTAGATAAAGTGATAGGGAAGCAAATCTCGTTAACATTTTGGAAAATCATCCTGTCTGATAGTAATTTTGATGCAAACCATGCACATTCTATCATTGATTTAAAAACCGGAGCACTTAATTGATTATGTATCAAGCTGTGTATTTTTAAAGCATCTTCGCGAGACGCAATTTCTCGCTGGTCTTTTAAGAGTGGTGAAGCATTTTGAATTTTTTTTATAAAGTTTTTCACTTGCCTATAGAAATATACATCGCATGGTTGACAGAGTGGCGTACATTTTGGAGGAATTACTTTTACAGAACAAGTTACTTCCCCATTTTCTTGCGCAAACTCATCATCGTATAACGTGGTATCGACTTGACCTCCCCATGAATCTATAATTAGTAAGAAGTTATTATTTTTGACATAAGGCGTCATGACTCTGTTTAAAACGATTTTGTATAATTCTTTTGTTAATTTTCCAGATTTGGAACATGTAACCACTATATTTTTATATTCAGCAGTTAATTTATTAACCACCTCTTGGACTTTAGGTCCAAACTCATTTTTTACCTCTGCCATACCTAAAAATACTTTTGGCAATAATTTTCCCGAAGCAGTAACACTATATTGCGCAGTATAAGAATGTGTTAGTTTAGACAAATTTTGTTTTTTTACCAACACTGTTTTTGCACCAACACTGTTTTTGCACCTAAATAATCCAACGATCTATTATACAGGGTGTTTCAGTGAGGTACGGCCAAACTTTAAGGGGTTGTAAAGGGGATGATTCTAAGACATATTTTCCTTAGCCATTTTTTGATTTAGGGCTTAAATTTTAAATTATTAATATTTTTCTGTACGTGCTCTGATTGGGTTTCGCAAGTGAGCTGTGACGTCAGCCGGCGGCGGCCGGCGGCAGCGTCACTGGCGCAACACCGTAGCTAGCGCAAGAAAGTAGTGGGTCGCCCCGAGACTCGAAAATTAAGTAAAAACATTAATAATTTATTTTCATATGAGTCTTTAATTAATACCCTCCTGAGATAGGCATTAATTAAATAATTATATGAGCCCATGATTTTTTTATTTATTAATAATTGTAAATTTCGTCATATCATGGCTAATATGACAAAGTTTACAATTCTTTATTCAATAACAAATCATTTCTTTTATTATTTAACTCACTGCAAACTACTGCAAAGCAGGAAGCAAGTGAGATTTCCAAATAGTTAACAAAATTATTAATTTAACTTACCATTTGCTTAATATCCTTTAGGCATCCTTCTGATACGGCTGATTCTTTTCTTCGACGTAGAACTCCTTAATTTAAGGAAGAAGCACACTCACAAACACCGAAACAATAAACCTAACCACAAAAATTATTGCACACACTTATCACAAGATATTAAAGTAATGAATAAAAACATATTAATAATCACTTTGTCCTTGCACTGTTTGTCAGTTTATGCACTATCCTTGAAACACTGCCACACCGAAATAATTAATTATTTAATATAAAATAATGAAGGAAATACTACATCGACGTTGTTCACGCGATCTCACGCGTGCTGTGTTAACAGGACACTCACACCGCCTGCCGGGTCCTGTTCTAATTATAGCCCACTGACCTACTTCTGCCTATTGGGTCAGTGGCCTGATCGGCTGATCGGCTGATCAGCCGAGAAACTGAAGGTTCCTTAATCAACTATGATATGCAATGACTATGATATGCTATAATATGATTATGACAGATAATTATGAAATAATTAATAGAAAAATATCTTACCTTAGGTTAGCTTTTTTTTTTTTTTTTTTTTTTTAGAAGGAAGAGGAAAACCCTCATGGGCACCTCGTCACACACAGTTCAAATAGTGACGAGGTAGTGTGAGACTCTTACTCACTAAAAACCTCTCAGGAAAATGGGCCTCCTTCCTGTCCTTCCTTCCCGTCCTTCCTTCCTGTCATAAGGTTTGACTGGTAGTGTCTTGAAATCCTCTTGCTATGTATTGCACAACACTAAAGTATTCACTGCACTTCACTATTTAACACTTTTCACTATTCACTGCACTTCACTATTGTATCACAAAATCCCGCGTGCTTGACTGTTTATAATAAATGTTCGAAATTTCTTCCGCGAACAGTCAAGCACTATTGCGCTCTTCGAACGACAGAGTCCCGGACTCTGTCAAATATTCCGTCCGTTTCTTGGATCTCATTGCACGCGGCGATTATTCTAGCAATGAGATCTTCTGCGCTGTCGACTGGTGTCTCGTACACCAGTGACCTTACATGTCCCCATAAAAAGAAGTCCAGGGGTGTAAGGTCAGGCGAACGCGGAGGCCAAGGTGTCGCGCTGCCTCTTCCGATCCAACGATTGTTAAATTTCCGGATAACATAATCGTTGGATTGACGCGTGAAATGGGCTGGTGCGCCGTCACTTTGCAGCCACATTTCTTCCCGAACCGCCAACGGCACATTCTCCAATAAAATGGGCAATGTGTTTCTTAAAAAGTTCGCGTACACTTGCCCATTTAAACGCGGCGGAAGGAGATATGGCCCGACAATCTGGTTATCGACGATCCCGGCCCAGATGTTGACGGAAAATCTATTTTGATTTGATGCAACAACCATTGCATGGGGATTTTCGACGTCCCATACATGGCTGTTGCGACTATTAAAATATCCATTTCGTGTGAATGTTGCTTCGTCCGTGAACAAAACGCGACGCAAGAAGTTATTGTCCTCACGGCACTTATTCAGCAACCACTCACAATAATTCACTCGCGGCGCATAGTCTTCAGGTTTTAATCCTTGCACTTTTTGATAATGGTATGGGTGCAAGCCATCCTCACTTAATGTTCGCCACACACTCGCGTGATTAGTACGTAGCTCGCGCGCGATAGCTCTTGTACTTGAGGATGGATTTTCTCTAAAACGTTCCAGTACTTCTTCTTCGAAATTCACAGTTCTCGTTGTCCTGTCCGCACCAGGAGCAACACCGGGATTTAACGAACCCGTGTCCCTTAGTCTTTGCGCGAGCACTGTAAACGATTTGCGATCCGGCGCAATTCTTTGAGGAAATCGTTCCGCGTAAATCCGGGCTGCTTCTGTCGCGTTACCGTCCGCAGCACCGTACACGAAGCACATGTCTGCCATCTCGGCGTAGGAGTAATTATGTCTTTGATGTGCCATGGTATGGCAATTGGCGTTGAATTCTCAAAAAACACTTCACAATGATAAGACTTCGATTTGTTAAATCGCAGTGATCACTTGTACGCCAAGTCCTCTTCGATGTCAGAAGAGGACTAAATATTGACATCCTGTCTGATCAGTGTTAATGACAAAATCTAAATGAAAATTTTGAGTTAACGCTTTTGCTTGGCACTGAAATTTTTTTGCCGCTTCAAGAGTTTCTTCTAAAGTCGCAACATCGTTTTTACTTATAAATTTGGTAACTTTTCTTTGACGAATATGATGGTGTTTCTTAAAACGCGAAACCCAACTTAAACTGGCGACGAACGTAAACTCTTCTGATATGTATGGGAAAGCAATTGCCATTGCCCATTGCTGAACAATTCTAGTGGTTACCTATAATGTATCACTCATTTTATTATTCGTTGATATTGATGAATTTTAATTATATTACCTGCTCATAATTTTTTCTTGCTTCAGTAAACCGTTCAAAGCACTGATCATCAATAAATTTCAATTTATCAAACCTTGAACCATCTTTTTAAATGTCATTTTTCCACCGCATAAGCATCTTGCGATTTTTTAATTTAGCAAAACCTCTTGATTGCATTGTTTTTAGGCTGGCCTTGGGATTTGCATTATAAAATGCTACAGCTTTTAATTTATATTCCATTGGAATATACTCCGGAGTCGCTTTTTCCTCGTACTCATTAGGATTAAATTCACCCATTACTTCATCAGAACACTACGAAGAATATTTTTAAAGAAGATAGGAAATAATACTAACAATAATACTATTCTTTTTTGTCAATAACATTTAATAAAAATAACAAATTACCTCTTCATATTCTTCTTCGTTATCTGAATCATTGGGTAAAATCAAATCCTCATCATTTATCACAACATTTTCATTAATAGCAGCCACAATAGAATCATAAAAAACATTCGCCATTGCGCATGCTGATTGTGAAAAGTCTTTTAAGGTAGACGACACTATCATCCCTTTCTTTTTAAACATATTTGTCATTAATTCTATAGCTTGAGTAAAATCTTATTTAAAATTATTATGAAATTGATAATTTTCCACTTCACTTTCATCAATATCACGATCACTTTGCATTGTGGAGCAATGTGCTTTTTCCAAATCCATTTTAAAATATTAACCCTTTGCGGACGAGAAGCAACTCTCACATTCGTCACGGTGTTTCGCGAGGCAGTACGAGTGGGAAGTGATAGGCGACATGCGGTGTATATGTTAGATTTCGTTATCTCCAACCGATAGGATTACACTATTGCTTCTTGGAAAGGTTCATTAGCTGTTGATAGTCTTTTATACGATGTGAAGAATGGCTCATGGTTTGCATCAAAATTACTATCAGACAGGATGATTTTCCAAAATGTTAACGAGATTTGCTTCCCTATCACTTTATCTAAAGAAAAATGTCAATGTGATTCAATTTCTTTTGTAAAGTGTTCCTGGTGTAATAGTTATTTATGTTTTACATGTTTTTATGATAATTATCATCCTGCAGTATGTACTGCGAGAATCGCCAGCACTGACAATAATTTAGATAACGATTCTGAAATGGATATGGAATTAACTTAAAATGTTAAACCAAATTTTGTAATACTTTTAATAAAAATCATAAATACCAGAAACTAATGAATTTATATGCTTTCCTATGATATAAACGCATAAAATATGTTTAAAAGGTTATTTTATTACTTACATTTCTAATAGGCACAATTTGTATTATAAAAATAAAAAAAAATAAAAAATATGATAGAAGGATCGATCGCACAACTTGCACCGTTGTAACTGACCGCTTACCTTAACCACTCCGCTGCTGCCGCTGTTGGAATTTCCTGCTACGCGATAGGATATCGTTCAGAGTGTGCGCGAGTCCCAAATTTCAAACCCGTATTTCTCGAAAACTAGGGCCCAATCGGATGAACCCTGAAATGGTTTTTCTCCTGAGGGGCCAAGGAATACATACGCAAAAGCTCATCTCAAAGTCCGAGTGGCACTTGAGACATTCCCCTTGTCAGATCAGCGCTCTTTTACGTTCCACCAACCTTTTTATGGAAGTTTACTAGTTTTGAACCATGTTTATCTTGATCGCTCATTTTTAGCCAGTTAACTTTGAACGCTGATTTAAATTATTGTTTTTAAAGGTTAGATAGATATTTTTGTTTTAATATAACCTCATAAATTCACTGAGTAAGTAGGAAAAAGTAAATATTATATAAGATAAGTATAGAAATATGTTGTATTGAAACAAGGTGGCATTTTTTACAGGATATGGCAAACTATAGCATTCTATCATCATCTGATGATGAAGAAATAATTAATTATATTTATAGAAGACCAAGAAGATTTAAGATGAGAATAAATTACTTTGACGATTTAGATGATATTGATTTTAAAATGAGATTTCGTTTGAATAAAAATACAACTTTATTTATTTTAAATTTAATAGAAGAGAAATTGATATTTCAAAATAATAGGTAAGAGTTACTGTTTAAACTAAGTTTGTATTATGTGATTAGTAGCAACCGATTAATAATTATTTTTTGTTATAGAAACAATCCCATTAATCCAATGCAACAGTTTTTGTTGACCTTAAGATTTTACGCAACAGGATCATTCATAATATCTGCGGGTGATTTTATTGGAGTAAGCACAAGTGCTCACCGAATTATTCATCGGGTGACAGATGCAATTGCCAAACTAAGGGAATATTTTATAAAATTACCCAGTACACAAGAAGAGATTAAAAAAGAATAATTGAAATTTTATAAAGTATGTGAGTTTCCTAAAGTAGTAGGCTGTATAGACTGTACACACATTCGTGTCCAATCATTTGGTAATAATTTTAAATGTTTTAATATTAGCTATTTTAATTTGACACAAATTATTAATTATTTTGTTAACCTATGTTGTTTATCACGTTTTAGGTGTTGAAAATGCTGAACTGTTTAAGAACAGAAAGGGATATTTTTCATTAAATGTTCAAGTTGTTACAAATAGCAATTTGGAAATATCCGACATCGTAGCGAGATGGCCTGGATCAGTGCACGATAGCACAATTTTTAATAACAGTCGTCTACGAGGTAAGTTTGAGGAAGGAGTGTATGGTGATGGATTGTTATTAGGAGATAGTGGTTATCCTATTAAGCCCTATTTAATAACACCCTTGCTAAATCCACAAACACGTGTTGAACAACTGTTTAATGAGGCTCATATACGTACGCGGAATAAAATTGAGCATCTTTTTGGAATTTGGAAAAGACGATTTCCAATTTTATCATTAGGATTACGTTTAAAATTAGATAAAGTTATGGCTGTAATAGTAGCCACTGCAATACTGCATAATGCTGCCCGTCAAAATGGAGTGTAAAACGCGAATTGAGCTTTCTCCGGAGCTGGGTGAGACCCCGGGGACTATCGCGAAACAAATAATTATTTATCCCGACCGTCCGGGAGGAAAGAGACCGAGGGTGTGGTTCCTTTGAAGCCGCGGGTGACCCTGAAATGCGAACAAGACTGGAAGTGTCAATAACACACGGATTTCAACTTAACCGTTTTATTTAGCGAGGACCAATTTCGCTCGCAAATTTTACAACTAAAGGTTTCGCTACAATTGCACAACCCGACCTAACAAACTGGGAGCGCCCGCTCGCTCTACGCTCGCGACACTTCCTAAAATCCGTAGCACAAGCCGTCGGCTATGCCGCGAAGACCTACGTTCGGTCGAAGTCACTCAACCCTGCGAGAGGCGATAGTCCAACCCGAGGGCAAGTGCTTCGCGGGGTGCTACGGTGCAGCAGGAGAAGCAATTCCTGCCTCCCTGCGCAAGTGAGGTGGCTAGCCTCCGCGGAAAAATCTAGCAAACACAAACAATGACTAAACTCACGAAAGACAAGATACTAAGTTAAGTGGCGTCCCACTTACATTAGCTGGTTCGGTAGTCAGTCCAAGGGTGCAGTCCTCAATCCGCAGCAACCTGGCCTCAGATCCGTGATTTAATGCACAGAAGATTTTGCACCGGACTAACCTCCGCACACTCACAAGACAAAAACGGCTGTGAAGGAAGATCGTTGAACTGTCAGTTTGACAGTTCAAGATCCTCCCCACGCACACAACCCATCGGACCAATACCGACATAGCCAAACTTATTATTGTTTGGAGGAATCGGTCTAACCCGATATTAGACCGCGCGCAATGAGCGAGACAGAGACAGACTCTGCTACACCCGGCCGTCGGACAGAGACACGGCGCTTTCGCATCGTTCTCTCTCCAACTCACTGCCTCGCCCGCTGATCCAGACATCAGCATAGGCGCTACAGTGCCGAGTGTGCTCAACTTATTCCCGATATTCTCTTAATATCGGGAATCGGTCGAGAGATGCTGCAACGGTTTTTACATCGTTACACATCCCCCCTCCTAGATTCAAACCAGGAGTTTGACCGGAGCGCAGCTGTAGAAAGCGCCGCTCAAGCCGAACCACTGCAACGATTTTCTCCTTCTAGTGTGGGGTATGCTGAAATAAAACCAATTTGTTATAGTCTTACATTATATATTTACGCAATCGGGTACTCTCCCGCGCTCGGTACAAATCTTAGCCTACCCATCACCAACTTAACCTAACTTATTATGCTACCCGTCACCAACTTAAACCTAGAGTTGGATGAGGAGGCGGTTCATAGCCGCCACCTCCTCATCCAGGGAACCGCCGTTCCCCGCTGGTCCGGCGACCGGCCCTGCCGATCCCGGCAGGGAGATCGCGCCTTTCGCTGCGGTAGGGGCCTTCTTCTTCTTTGCCCCTCCACGCTTCCCCCGCTTTCTGCGCGAGCTGGTGGGCTTGACGCCTATGGTGTTGACGGGGGCCTTCGGCACCGTCGTCCCCGGCCGTCCACCCCCGGCCGCCGCTGGTCCTGCAGCTCCCTTCCTTCCGCCCGCTGGTGTTGTCGGCGGTCTTCTTCCGGTGCTCGCCGCTGGAGCCCGTCCAGCCTGCCTCTGGACCAGCTGCTCCATACGGCGGAGCACCCGCTGCCGATCTTCGCGGTCCTTCCTTCTCTCCTCCGCCTCCTCTTCTCTGCGCCTCTGCTCCCACTCGTATCCGGGCCACGCGGTCTGCGGTGGTCTCTCCCCCAACATCGGCGGTACGTTGGGAGGGTAACCCCCCCACTGCTCCGTTGTCACCTCCTGGCTCCTCAGGGGGTGGGCCCGTCCATGGAGTACCGGACCCACACCGCCCTACCGTCCGTGAATACGCCGGGTTGGTGCTGGCTCCACCGGTTCCATCCGTCCATTCTAACGACGGAAGAATCTCGTATAACCTAATGCTATGGTCCTTAATTCTAACATATATCACGTACAACATATAACATAAACTCGCTCGCAATGCATACCCCTCGCACGCTGGAGACTCTAGGACTTGCGTGGGCGTAAACGCTGAGCCCACGCCGAGGAGAGCGGCGATGCCGGTCGCGCCTCTTCCTTGTCCTGACCCTGTGCCCCGTTTCCGGAAGCTGGAGGTACCGCGGGTGTATCCCCAGGGTTTCCGGCAGGGCTGGTCTCCTGTTCATCGATCTCTTCCAGAGAAGCGATGAACGGTTTCAGGTCCGAAACGTGGACCTTTGGGTTGGTGCGTCCATGAGTTTCACCCAACTCATAGACTACCTGTGACAAGCGCCTCACGATCGGGTACGGTCCGTCGTACACTGGCGCTAATTTCGCGGCTAAATAGTTGGCCGCCGACGACAATACGTGGTTTCGGCGCCACACTAAATCCCCTACACGAAACGCGACATCGCGACGCCCTTTATTATAGTAGCGAGCTTGTCTGGCACTCGCTACCTCCACAGCGTCCTGTACGATGTCGTGTAGAAGCGGCATACGCTTCATCCGGGATGTCCACCCCGCGGTATCCTGCCTCACTATCTCTCGGGGGCCCTCGGTGTCCCGTCTCAGACTCGGCGCTATCGCGGGTTCCCTACCGTAGTTCAGGAATGCTGGCGACACGCCTGTCGAAGCCTGCATCGCGGTGTTGATCGCGAACCTGAACTCGGATAGATGGACATCCCAACTACGATGATCTTGCTCCACATACATGGAGATCATCGTTTTAACTACCCGGTTGACCCTCTCAACCGGGTTCGCCTGTGCATGATACGGTGGGATGGTTACCTGCCGTATATGCAACTGCTTAAGGAAGGCCGTAACCTCCTTATTGGCGAATTCAGTGCCATTGTCGCTCAGGAAAATCTCTGGTGATCCCCATCGGTAGACCACCAGTTCCTGAAACGCTTGCAACATCTGAGCCGTCGCTCTCCTCAGCGCTTGTAGCTCGACCATCTTACTAAAGTTGTCGACGAAGACTACAATATAGCGCGATTGCGCCCTGCTCGGTGGAAACGGACCCATCATGTCCGCAGTCACCACGGTTTACGGTCGCTCCACTATCTGGCTTCCCATTAAGCCGGAGGGGGCGCCCTGCGAAACCTTATGTTGCTGGCACTTCTTACACGATCGGACGAAGCTTGCGACATCTTGGTAGATTCCCGGCCAATAATACTCCCGACATACCCGGTTGTATGTCTTCTGTATCCCCGCGTGTCCGCAGGTGGCCGGAACGTGCGCTTCGCCGATCGCTAACTTTCTCACCCCCCTTGGAATCACTAGCTTCCAACGTTCCGCCGTTGGATCTAGCACCTCAATTTCTGCCTCTCGGCGATGGCAGTAAATTAGCCCTTCCTCGACCCTCCAGTCCGGGTACGCGTGCGGTGCGCGGCCGATCCGCGCAATTCTTTTCGCGTACCATTCGTCCCGCGCAAATTCCGCCGCGTCGATCGCCCTTTTTAAGACCGGATTGGGCTCGTTGGTCCCGCCAACCGCCTCGGTGTGGTCATCCTCCAGGATTGCACGGGACAAGGCATCGGGAACCCGGTGCATTGCCCCCTTGCGATGGATAACTTTAAAGTTATACTGCTGCAATTCGAGGGCCCATCGACTCAACCGACTCGATGGGTCTTTCAGATTACGCAGCCATTGCAGGCTGCTGTGATCTGTGATGACCACGAACTCGTAACCCTCGATATAGGGCCTGAGCTTCTTAATGGCCCAAATTACGGCGAGGCACTCCTTTTCCGTCGTGGAGTAATTCCGTTCGTGTCGATTCAGGACCCGATTGATGTAGCATATCGGATGCTCACCACCGTCGGTGTCCTGCGACAATACCGCTCCGATCGCGTAATTACTCGCGTCTGTCTGCACGTGGAACTGACGCGTGAAATCCGGTCGCGCCAGCACCGGCGCGGAGCACAGCGCTGCTTTTAGCTTCTCGAAAGCCAGCTGCTGCTCCTCACTCCACTGCCACCGCTCGTCTTTCCGCATCAACTTGACGAGCGGAATCTTATCGCGTGCAAAGTCCGGCAAGAATCGCGAGTACCAGCCGACCATACCGAGAAAACTACGCAACGTCTTCAAGTCGGTAGGCGCGGGGTACTTTAACACCGGAGCTACTTTATCCGGATCCGGTGCTAACCCTTCCGAGTTGACCAGATATCCCAGAAATTTCACTTCCGGCCGACAGAACTTACTCTTCTCGCGATTGATTTCCAATCCAGCGTTCAGAAGAGTGTCGAGGACCCGACCTAGCCATTCTAGGTGTTCCTCGAACGTTACTGTCACGATAATTATATCATCCAGGTACACGAAGACATACGGATCGAATTCCGGCGGAATTAGTCGATCCATAAGTCTTTGGAACGTCGCGGGGGCATTAGTCAATCCGTAAGGCATGCGACGGTATTGATAAAGCCCCTTACCTGGTATGATAAACGCGGTTATTTCTTTGCTGTCTTCCGCCATGGGTATCTGTTGATACGCCTGACTCAGATCTAGCGTCGAAATATAGCTCGCATGTCGAAGCTTGTCCAGTATGCTGTCGATATGCGGCAACGGATACGCGTCCTTCTTCGTCACATCATTGACCGCCCGAAGGTCAATGCATGTGCGTCGCGTTCCGTTTGCTTTTCGCGGGAAGAGCGGGCAACTTGTCCACGCGCTTGTCGACGGCTCGATTATTCCTTCGGCCAACAATCGATCGACCTCCTGCTTCGCGATTTCTAATATCGCGGGGGGGAGTAGCGCCGCATGGCCTGCCGTATCGGCGGATGCCCTTGGACATCTATACGATGTTCGACCAAGGTCGTCATCGCCAACGGCCCCGTTCGCTCTTTTAGTTTCCCCTCAAGTAGTCGTTGTAGCGCGGCCTGCTGAGTCTCCGACATCTCAGCAATCGCGTAACACTCGAATACCGCGCCGGAGCTAACTATCGCCGCGACTGAATCCGCGGCTTGGAGGCATTGACGTTTTCTCGTTCGCCAATGTCCCGACCACGAGTCGAGTTGCACCCCGAAGGACCTCAAAAAGTCCATTCCGAGTATGCACTCGTAATCCAGCGCGCGTACGACCCGGAAACGTATCCGACGCGACATTTCGTGGAGCTCAAGCCTCAGGGTAACAACGCCCAGCACAGGCGTTACGCTACCCTCGGCGACCTGCATCCACTGATTTCGCACCGCCACGATCTCTGTCTCGATCTGCTCGAACGCCCGTGATCCTAAGTACGAGCGCCTGGCCCCGATGTCCAGCATCGCTCTTAACCTTAGGCCCGTGAGATCAAGAGACAAGAAAAAACGATCATCGACAGCGGGCACGAGCCGCTCCAATGACGAGTCGTCGCGACACGGACGCGCGACGCACACCGTGGGGTCGGGCGTTTCAAGTTTAAATTTACCTGCACCTTGGGATGAAATTATTAATTATGGGAATATAGACCCTCCCAATGTTGTAAATCATGGAAATGAAAATGAGAGAAGAAAACTTATTAACAACTACTTCCAAAGGTAAGAAAGTTATTATTAAATATATTGTAATCTATATTAAATAATACACAAAAATTAATTTAGTTTTTATTTACCTTACAGTTTATTATGAAGGTTCAGGTATGACAGATTTATACAAAACCTCAAGCTAAGAGGATCCTTTCCCGATCTTTGCATATCAGGAGACTCAGTATAGTCTTGCGCCAAGTAGTATAGCCTCACAGTGACGTTATGTGTTACTGTACGCTAGACACCGAGTATCCTTTTCCCGAAACATTGAGGTTTTGTATGAAATGTATAATATTAATAACTGTAGATATAATTTTATATAAAAATAAAGTTTTTTAATAAATTATAAACATACATAACATTTTTAATTATATTTTAAACGTATAATCTCCTGAAATCAGTAATCTCTTTCCTTTTCAATGATTAAAGATTTCAGTTCTAATTCTTTTTCTAATAATTTGCACTGTAGTTTTTCTTTTTCCAATTGTGTCTTTAATATTTCTATTTCTACAGCAAATTTTTCTTTCTCATTTTTAATCATTAAATTAGCTAATTCCGTTTTACAATTAGCTAGTGTTTTAAATTGGTCTAGCCTGCAATCTTTTTTATTAATTACAAATTTTTTTCGTAAATTTTCTGTTAAACAATCAGATGTATCTAATTTTCTAATATTTTTGCTGCTATGCGCTTCCTCCAATGGCGCTGATTTTCTTTTTTGCCTAAGAGGATCACTTAATGTAGTTTTAAGTTTGTTTGGATTCCAGTTACTCCAATTTAATTCCTCGTTTTGTATTATCTGTAATTAATAATTAAAAATATGAATGAATATAATTTCTATTCATATTTATTATTAATAATATTGAGCGAGGCATTTACATTTTCTTCTGTATTGCATTCTAGTGGAGTATTTTCTTTGTTCATATCTTCTATAAGTAAGTGGTCCTCTTCGTCTAACCACTCTTCTATAAAATCATTATTTTCTTCCATATCTGTAATATTCGAAATGACCGTTAGGTTCCTTTTTATGCATACTTTTCTATACTTTCACATATGTTTCTTTATCCAAAGCATGCATATAAATAAATAAAGTTATAAATAAAGATATGTATATTTATAAATGAAAAAAAAACATCTCTTGTCCTACTATTTGTAGCCTAATAAAACAGTTTTATAGTGCAGTTAGAGAAAACCGATTTAAAATATAATAAAATTAAGATTATATATACAAAAATTGCTGTTACATAAATTTGTAAGTCATATGGCTATATCAACTTATTATTTCAAAATTAAGAAAAGATATAAAATATTGATAATTACTTTCAGTATCTGGAATATAATCATTGTCGTATGAATTTGATAGTCCTTCTACAGCAGGTCGTATAATTTCTCGCACTTGTTCTGATAATGAATCTGTTATTGGTTTATAATGCCCTCCGCCTGCAAAATGTTAATTAAAAAATCTATTAATAGTTAATTCCAAAATGTTTATAACTTCCTTAATTATGACCCATGCTAAATGCAGTTTTCCAGCAACAATAATCCCAGTAAACCACAATATGTAACATTTCTGTATATGTAACATAACATAATATTGCATGTAATATTTCTTGTCCAGGTTAATGTAATACACTGGTACGGCTCTATGTCAGCAACATTGGATAGTTCAGATATGTAGCATATATAGCGCAAATATTATATTACGGCAATGTAACATATACAGATATTTTATATTTTTTCTTTGTAACAGTAATATAACATAAATGAATATATTCTACCCTATTGTAATACTGAATGGAATAAATAAGGTAAGTCAAAATTTAAAAAGTTAAGGCAACTATTTCAAAAAATTTTTAAAGCATGTATAATTCTCAATTTTTTAAACAGTTTACCTTAACTTTTCAAATTTTCACAAAGCTTATTTATTTTCTTTACCAATGAAAACCATTTTTAATTCAATTTGTATGTACATGGAAATAAATAATATCTTTAAAAATAAAACATAAGTTTTTATTATAAAAAATATAACTTTTAGAATACATGTCAATTTATCAGCATAAATTATGTAATATTAAATAAGTAATGTGTCAACTTTATTTATTCGTGCGGTGCTTTTCTTTTTTGGCGACTGAATCTTAATTTGCTTAAACGCAGCCATTCGCTAGCAATACATTCAAACTCGCATTCATCGACACCTTTGGTTTTTAGCACATCTGTAAGCCAATTAAATTTATATCAATAAATTTTAACAATTATGGTAAAGAATAAATACTAAGAAATTTTTCAAACTGCTTACCTTTTAAAATGCGAATGCATTTTAAATCAGAAACTCTGATGTTATTAGCACGTCCACACCAGGAACAGTTGATTCCAAATTTATTTGTAAATAATGCTCCCATACACCGTTGCACTAAACTCTTTACTCCTTTGCCTCCTATGTACTTCATAAACTCGACCTTGAATATATTCACTTGCTTATTTAATGAAATTAATAACAATTTAGTTTAAATAACAATAACAATTTAAATCCAAAAACACAAAGATCTTTTTGACGCTTGCAGTTAAAGGGTTATTGAGCATTGAAATTTAAAATGAATCACATATAAATCTCTTTTATTTAAAATATTAAATACTATTTATGATATAAATTTAATAACTTATTTAATTTTTAAGAAAATCTATTATGTTTACTGATTCAGAAGATAATTATATCAATATTTATTTATGAAAATTTTACTTACAAAACTGGGTTTGTGTTCTTCATTCTCTATTTTAGCTTCAAGACTATAAAGACTCTCTAACGAATCTATTGGAAGTATATCACTAAATTCATTATTAGTGCTTTCAGTTTGAGTAAGGCGTCTTTCTAAATTTTTTAATCAACGCTTATCAACGTTTATCAACGCTTTTAATATATTGCAGAGTCTCTGTAGAAATTCGTGTCAATTTTTCTGTAACACAATAAATTAATTGAATTATAGTAAGTTAATTTAATGATAAAAATAAAAACAGTTTCATACCCATGTCGGCAGTAGTAGCTATTTCTGTTATTTGCGAAAAACTGGATACAATTGGTAATTCTGAAATAACAAATTATGATGAGTTTTAGACACACTATTTTACAAGAATTTATTCAATTTGTAAATGTTTTGATCATTAAATACCTAAAATAATATAATTCTTACTTTTTACGTTTAAGTTATTAACATCTTTATCAACTTGGAACCCATTCATGGGGGAGAAAGTGCAAATATCGTTTTCTGTTATAATTTCTGTTTCATCAGCAATGTTTTCATTTTCAGAAAAATTAACATTAGAGTTTATATTCAGGTTTTCTTTATCCAGTAAATTTCGACTGAAAGTTAAAGTTTGTTTCATCTCAGGTAAATTATTTGATTTGCCATTCTTGCCTGTTATTTTTTTAGGTGCTAATGCACACTGAGGAGGTGGTTCTATGAAATAAAATAAAATATTCAGATATAAGTAGCTCATATCACATTTTGCATAATAGAGCATCCTGTACCGACCAAAAACGTATTTATAAAAGTATGTCGTTATAAATAAACAGATTTGAGAACGGTTTGACAGGTATACTCTATGAAGTGTAAGGAATGTACGAGATTCTTTCGTTTTCCGAAAATCGATAAAAATTTAACAATAAACAAATGTGTACTAACAATTTTTCCTGTAATAAAAAACGCAGTAGGTATTTTGGAAAAAGAAGAAATCTCGTACATAGCCACATATTTAGAGAATCGTTTGAGCCTAGTCTCGATTAAAAATTCCAAGAAATGTGCACATACTTTTATAAATACGAAATACTAAAAAATTGCTAAAATATCAGTCCTGTTTTATCTCGAAAATGATAAAACAGAACGAAAAGTAGTTCAGCGTTTTGTTTATAGATGGCCTACTACTTTGTAGCAGTGCACCACTACAAGGGGGCAAGCACACACACGTATATAGATAGAGGGAAGGGGATAGAAAAACGCGATATTATAAGCACGTGACTAAGCGTTGGCAGCGAGACAACTATTGTCCTCTCGCTCGCACAATTTCTTCTTCACAGCGAGTTTAAATTTCCTGCCTTTGTCCCAAGTTCTATGGAAATGAAACAAAAATCAATGCTTTCTGCAAATGTTTCTCTAGCGATGTGATTCTTTAGATTTTTGATGAAGTGTCAAAAATCTGTAATAATCATCATTTCATTTATGCGTACACTGGACGCCTAGACAAGGATGCCATGTGCTCTCCCGACGCTAGCGACCCGGCTATCGCCCTCTCGCTCGGGCGTTTACTTTAAATGAACAATAGCATATTCTTTGCCTTTATCTTAAATCCCATCGGAATGAGCAAAAGCGCAATATTTTCTACCTATATTTTCTTTTAGAAACTAGATTTTTTCAATTTTTGATGAACCATCAAAAATCGAGAAAATCTTTTCGTTCATATGATGCAGGGTGTCCGGAAACAAAGGATACATTTTTTGAGGGGTGGTTTCTGAGGCTATTCTAAGAACTTTTTTCTCTTGGCATTTTTTTATTTGAAGCTTTATTTCTAAGATATTCAACAATAAGGATTCCACTAGTTAGACAGAGACACTCCTATAGTTGAAGTGAGGTAGCGCCATTCTGTCTCGCTCTAACTATCAGAGCGTCTCTGTCTAACTAATGGCAACTTTATCGTTGAATATCTCAGAAATAAAGCCTCGATTCAAAAAATACCAAGAGTAAAAAGTTCTTAGAAAAGTGTCAAGAACCACTCCTCAAAAAGGTCCCCTTTATTTCCGGATACCATGTATAAAATTAATTTTTATATTACTTTAATATAAAAGGTTTTTGTGTTTTAATTATGTTTTCTTTTGATTTTTTTTATGTATTGCAACAATAGATCATGGGAAGAAAAAAGTCTAAAGGATTGCTGTTCCCATCGAGCTCCAGAGTATCCAGGAAGCTCATTTGTAAAAGAATACAGGCTCGTTTGCACGAGGAAAAGGCGAAACGAGGTAAGGAGGAAAATATCGGCAGCGACTCATATTCTGAAAAGAATATTGATGTTATCGCTGCCGATAACTCCGAAAATTCTTTTGCATGTAGTGTAGTTAGTGAAACGCAAACAGGACTTAGCGATGAAAGCGTTTTTTCTGTAGAAAAAGTGAAAAACGCTAATATCGATAATCCAAATGTTTGCGAGGGTCGGCGAATCGTGGACCTCACTTTCCTCCTCTCAGAAATCCAAAGAGTTTACACTGAGCACTGTCGAGGAATAGAGTGCAGATTTGCAGATTGGAAACTGCAAAGAACGATTCGCCGAGGCCTTCTGACCCAACTGTTCTTTCGTTGTGACATGTGTCATTATACGAATAGCGTTTGGTCAGAACCTACTGACGATGCAGACATGCTAGATGTTAATAAAGGTGCAGTTGCTGGTACTGTTACAAGTGGAATCGGTTATTCCCAGCTACAGGAAGTGCTAGCATCTATGAACATTCCATGCATGTCTGCAAAAACGTTCAGTAAATGCATGATTGAAACGATTGATGATTTCACTAAAACGGCTTTGAGCGAGATGAAATCAGTTGGTGAAACTGAGAAGCGATTAGCCGTTGAAAAAGGAGAAATCATCAATGGTATACCATAAATTACTGTGGCCGTGGATGGCAGTTGGTCTAAACGATCATACGGAACAAATTATAACTCCTTATCAGGAGTTGGCGCGATTGTCGGTTGCCGTACAGGCAAGATTTTGTTTATCGGAATTAGAAATAAACATTGGCGCCATTTGTGACGATACAAGATCGACATCCAACGATAATCTTCCACGACCACATAAATGTTTTAAAAATTTTAATAGAAATAAAACCTCTGCTAGCATGGAATCAGATTCCATAGTAGAAGGTTTTAATAAGAGCATTGAACAACACGGATTAATTTATAGAACATTTATTGCCGATGGCGATAGTAATGTTCATAAAGCAATCCGTGACAATGATCCTTACAGAGAGCAAATGGTTCAAGTACAAAAAATAGAATGTACAAACCATTTGCTCCGTAATTTATGTAAGAAATTGAGAACTATTTCGGAAATAACCCAATCGAAGGGTCAAAGGAAGGCTGGATTTTATCAGATACGGAATCTGATAAAAAGCAATATTCTCAAAATTCGTGAAGCTGTTGAAACAGCAGCAGCTTCACGACGAAACGAAAACAGTTCTCAAGTTCAGAAAGAATCAGAATTGCAGAAGGATATTTTAAATATCCCCAAACATTTGTTTGGTGAGCACCAAAGATGCGAAGGCCGCTCGTACAGACCGAAGTGCAACGAAATAAAAATTAATTCTATACCACATTTAAAAGTGCACGGTCTGTACCCAAAAATAGAAGCAGCCATTCGCTATGTAGCTGCTCATTCTGCAAGTCTGATTATAAATAGTAATAATAATCTAGTGGAGTCTTTTAATTCAATAATTTGTAAAAGGATTGCCGGAAAAAGACTCCACTTCGGCTCGCGAGGGTCCTACAATGCTCGCGTAAATGCAGCTGTCCTGCAATACAATACCCAAGAAGCCTTGTCGAGCTTCTATAAAGGGTCTTGTAAGAATATTCCTTCAAATGTAAGCAAAATGGAGAATCGACGACAGAAAAAAGTAGCCCAAAATAAAGAAAATCGCGCTTTGAAAGTTCCTCGAACTGTGATTCGCGACGTCACAGGCGATAAGAATAGTTATTATGGGCTGCAGTCGCAAAAACCTGACCTACCAGAAGAAGTTTTCGATCGTTTGCGCGAGGACCATTATCAGAAATTGTATGATAATGGTCAAAATGCGAAACAGATCGAACGCGAAACAGTAGATCAGGCAGATTCTCCATTATGGACGACCATACGTAAAGACATGCTGACAGCATCAAATTTTGGAAAAGTATGCCGAAAACGAGATACAACGTCTTGCGCGCGTACTGTAAAAGAAATTTTATTTCCACCAATTTTTGATTCTGCGGCAATGCAATATGGTCGTGAAAATGAAGGAATAGCAAGGGAAAATTTGGAAAAAAAGATGAATAAGCCCATTAGGAAATGTGGCTTATTTATTGATAACAAATTTCCCTTTTTAGGTGCTTCTCCCGACGGTCTAATTGACGATGACGGACTAGTAGAGATAAAGTGTCCGTCATCAGCAGAGAATATGACAGCGGAAGAAGCACTTAAAAAAATTGCTCACTTGAAAAATGTAATTGTGACGAAAAATAATAAATCAGAAATGAATATTCGTCACGATTATTACTATCAAGTGCAAGGACAACTGCATATAAGCGGCAGGCAGTATTGCATGTTTACTGTATGGACACCCAAGAGCATGATTTCTATTTGTGTCAATAAAAATCAAGAATTTTGGGACAATCAAATGCAATCAAAACTGATAAAGTTTTACGAGTATTGTCTTCTTCCAGAAATTCTTGATAGCAGACACATTAGAAATATGGCAATTCGTGAACCACGCTTTATCTTGGAAGCTCAAGATAAAGCGCGGATAGAAAAAATGGAAAAAGAAAAGAATAGTCAAAATAGAAAAAGAAAAAGTACTTGCTTGGATTTAGATTCAAAGCCGAAAATTGGTGAAGACGAAGATTGCTGTATAGTTCAAGTTTGCATGTCGGATAAACGGAACGACATGCAACATAAATTTCTTGATGCAGCTAATGCCTCTTTAGAGGATATAGAAAAAAATGTCTTACCAATTGATGGAAAATTGAATGATGAATCCTTGGACAGGTTTCTTCGCGTTATAAGAGAAACATCTGATTTTGAGACACATAGCGTTTTATATATAGCTTACAAGCAATTTATTAAAGCAAGCTCAAAATCAAAAAGTTTGCAAATAATTGGTGGAAATTGTTCGGATCACTGGAGATGTATTTTCTTCGATAGCTGCAAATTATATGTGTATGATAGTTTACCCTTATGCACATATGATAAGCTTACGAAGGAAGAATTGGAATACATCTCCTTGCGATATCCTTCGGTTAAAAAATCAGATATGATTTTTCCGAAGGTTCACACGCAACCTGACTGTTGGAGTTGCGGTATTTATGCTGCCGCATTCGCAACGACAATAGCTTTGGGAAAAGATCCGAGCAATAAACAATATTGCAATGATATTTCTCTTATGAGAAAGCACTTCGTTGAAATAATAAAAAATAATGAATTATCCGAATTTCCGGAGTGCTGAAACATTATTCTTACTTTTTCTTTAGATTTGGCTATTTCTTTTTCCAGATTAATTTTTTTTGTATGTTATGGAGTGACGAGTTACTTGGTTGCGTCACACGATAATGAGCGTGGATGGGGCTCATTATAATATTATCATAAGTTACATATTGATCATATTTTATAAGAAATAATAAGCAATATATATTTTATCTAATTTTTTATTTATATATATATATATATCACTGTTACTTTTTTCATAATTCAGTTCTTTATTATTTCTTATTTATATGTTTAAATAGAAAACGCTGGTGCTGAACTTACATCAATTTCTGCAGAGGAAATTGATAGTCAAAAGTTCGGCTAAAAAGCAGTGTTAGTAATTTTTATTTAATTTTTTTGCATGTTTCTAGTCTCCTCCGAATAACACGTTATCCATGACTACTTCACACTAGTGAGAGGAACATGATGAACGTGAAATCGTGATCAGCTGTTTTAACTAATATGCTGATTGCGGGTGGAGGAGACATGCGTACAAGATATATACATATATACATTATATATACATATATATCTAATGTACGTATTTAGAAAACACGCTGGTGCCGAACTTACATCAATTTCTGCAGAGGAAATTGATAGTAAAAAGTTCGGCTAAAAAGCAGTGTTAGTAATTTTTATTTAATTTTTTTACATGTTTCTAGTCTCCTCCGAATAACACGTTATCCATGACTACTTCACACTAGTGAGAGGAACATGATGAACGTGAAATCGTGATCAGCTGTTTTAACTAATATGCTGATTGCGGGTGGAGGAGACATGCGTACAAGATATATACATATATATCTAATGCACGTATTTAGTAAACACGCTGGTGCCGAACTTACATCAATTTCTGCAGAGGAAATTGATAGTAAAAAGTTCGGCTAAAAAGCAGTGTTAGTAATTTTTATTTAATTTTTTTGCATGTTTCTAGTCTCCTCCGAATAACACGTTATCCATGACTACTTCACACTAGTGAGAGGAACATGATGAACGTGAAATCGTGATCAGCTATTTTAACTAATATGCTGATTGCGGGTGGAGGAGACATGCGTACAAGATATATACATATATACATTATATATACATATATATCTAATGTACGTATTTAGAAAACACGCTGGTGCCGAACTTACATCAATTTCTGCAGAGGAAATTGATAGTAAAAAGTTCGGCTAAAAAGCAGTGTTAGTAATTTTTATTTAATTTTTTTACATGTTTCTAGTCTCCTCCGAATAACACGTTATCCATGACTACTTCACACTAGTGAGAGGAACATGATGAACGTGAAATCGTGATCAGCTGTTTTAACTAATATGCTGATTGCGGGTGGAGGAGACATGCGTACAAGATATATACATATATACATTATATATACATATATATCTAATGTACGTATTTAGAAAACACGCTGGTGCCGAACTTACATCAATTTCTGCAGAGGAAATTGATAGTAAAAAGTTCGGCTAAAAAGCAGTGTTAGTAATTTTTATTTAATTTTTTTACATGTTTCTAGTCTCCTCCGAATAACACGTTATCCATGACTACTTCACACTAGTCTGAGGAACATGATGAACGTGAAATCGTGATCAGCTGTTTTAACTAATATGCTGATTGCGGGTGGAGGAGACATGCGTACAAGATATATACATATATATCTAATGCACGTATTTAGTAAACACGCTGGTGCCGAACTTACATCAATTTTTGCAGAGGAAATTGATAATAAAAAGTTCGGCTAAAAAGCAGTGTTAGTAATTTTTATTTAATTTTTTTGCATGTTTCTAGTCTCCTCCGAATAACACGTTATCCATGACTACTTCACACTAGTGAGAGGAACATGATGAACGTGAAATCGTGATCAGCTGTTTTAACTAATATGCTGATTGCGGGTGGAGGAGACATGCGTACAAGATATATACATATATATCTAATGCAAGTATTTAGTAAACACGCTGGTGCCGAACTTACATCAATTTCTGCAGAGGAAATTGATAGTAAAAAGTTCGGCTAAAAAGCAGTGTTAGTAATTTTTATTTAATTTTTTTACATGTTTCTAGTCTCCTCCGAATAACACGTTATCCATGACTACTTCACACTAGTCTGAGGAACATGATGAACGTGAAATCGTGATCAGCTGTTTTAACTAATATGCTGATTGCGGGTGGAGGAGACATGCGTACAAGATATATACATATATACATTATATATACATATATATCTAATGTACGTATTTAGAAAACACGCTGGTGCCGAACTTACATCAATTTCTGCAGAGGAAATTGATAGTAAAAAGTTCGGCTAAAAAGCAGTGTTAGTAATTTTTATTTAATTTTTTTGCATGTTTCTAGTCTCCTCCGAATAACACGTTATCCGTGACTACTTCACACTAGTGAGAGGAACATGATGAACGTGAAATCGTGATCAGCTGTTTTAACTAATATGCTGATTGCGGGTGGAGGAGACATGCGTACAAGATATATACATATATATCTAATGCAAGTATTTAGTAAACACGCTGGTGCCGAACTTACATCAATTTCTGCAGAGGAAATTGATAGTAAAAAGTTCGGCTAAAAAGCAGTGTTAGTAATTTTTATTTAATTTTTTTGCATGTTTCTAGTCTCCTCCGAATAACACGTTATCCATGACTACTTCACACTAGTGAGAGGAACATGATGAACGTGAAATCGTGATCAGCTGTTTTAACTAATATGCTGATTGCGGGTGGAGGAGACATGCGTACAAGATATATACATATATACATTATATATACATATATATCTAATGTACGTATTTAGAAAACACGCTGGTGCCGAACTTACATCAATTTCTGCAGAGGAAATTGATAGTAAAAAGTTCGGCTAAAAAGCAGTGTTAGTAATTTTTATTTAATTTTTTTACATGTTTCTAGTCTCCTCCGAATAACACGTTATCCATGACTACTTCACACTAGTCTGAGGAACATGATGAACGTGAAATCGTGATCAGCTGTTTTAACTAATATGCTGATTGCGGGTGGAGGAGACATGC
This sequence comes from Sclerodermus sp. 'alternatusi', assembly GCA_037305995.1. NCBI lineage: Eukaryota > Metazoa > Arthropoda > Insecta > Hymenoptera > Bethylidae > Sclerodermus > Sclerodermus sp. 'alternatusi'. The sequence goes on along the minus strand of CM074554.1, from coordinate 1,005,908 downwards.
GTACAAGATATATACATATATACATTATATATACATATATATCTAATGTACGTATTTTGAAAACACGCTGGTGCCGAACTTACATCAATTTCTGCAGAGGAAATTGATAGTAAAAAGTTCGGCTAAAAAGCAGTGTTAGTAATTTTTATTTAATTTTTTTGCATGTTTCTAGTCTCCTCCGAATAACACGTTATCCGTGACTACTTCACACTAGTGAGAGGAACATGATGAACGTGAAATCGTGATCAGCTGTTTTAACTAATATGCTGATTGCGGGTGGAGGAGACATGCGTACAAGATATATACATATATATCTAATGCAAGTATTTAGTAAACACGCTGGTGCCGAACTTACATCAATTTCTGCAGAGGAAATTGATAGTAAAAAGTTCGGCTAAAAAGCAGTGTTAGTAATTTTTATTTAATTTTTTTGCATGTTTCTAGTCTCCTCCGAATAACACGTTATCCATGACTACTTCACACTAGTGAGAGGAACATGATGAACGTGAAATCGTGATCAGCTGTTTTAACTAATATGCTGATTGCGGGTGGAGGAGACATGCGTACAAGATATATACATATATACATTATATATACATATATATCTAATGTACGTATTTAGAAAACACGCTGGTGCCGAACTTACATCAATTTCTGCAGAGGAAATTGATAGTAAAAAGTTCGGCTAAAAAGCAGTGTTAGTAATTTTTATTTAATTTTTTTACATGTTTCTAGTCTCCTCCGAATAACACGTTATCCATGACTACTTCACACTAGTCTGAGGAACATGATGAACGTGAAATCGTGATCAGCTGTTTTAACTAATATGCTGATTGCGGGTGGAGGAGACATGCGTACAAGATATATACATATATACATTATATATACATATATATCTAATGTACGTATTTAGAAAACACGCTGGTGCCGAACTTACATCAATTTCTGCAGAGGAAATTGATAGTAAAAAGTTCGGCTAAAAAGCAGTGTTAGTAATTTTTATTTAATTTTTTTGCATGTTTCTAGTCTCCTCCGAATAACACGTTATCCGTGACTACTTCACACTAGTGAGAGGAACATGATGAACGTGAAATCGTGATCAGCTGTTTTAACTAATATGCTGATTGCGGGTGGAGGAGACATGCGTACAAGATATATACATATATATCTAATGCAAGTATTTAGTAAACACGCTGGTGCCGAACTTACATCAATTTCTGCAGAGGAAATTGATAGTAAAAAGTTCGGCTAAAAAGCAGTGTTAGTAATTTTTATTTAATTTTTTTGCATGTTTCTAGTCTCCTCCGAATAACACGTTATCCGTGACTACTTCACACTAGTGAGAGGAACATGATGAACGTGAAATCGTGATCAGCTGTTTTAACTAATATGCTGATTGCGGGTGGAGGAGACATGCGTACAAGATATATACATATATATCTAATGCAAGTATTTAGTAAACACGCTGGTGCCGAACTTACATCAATTTCTGCAGAGGAAATTGATAGTAAAAAGTTCGGCTAAAAAGCAGTGTTAGTAATTTTTATTTAATTTTTTTGCATGTTTCTAGTCTCCTCCGAATAACACGTTATCCATGACTACTTCACACTAGTGAGAGGAACATGATGAACGTGAAATCGTGATCAGCTGTTTTAACTAATATGCTGATTGCGGGTGGAGGAGACATGCGTACAAGATATATACATATATACATTATATATACATATATATCTAATGTACGTATTTAGAAAACACGCTGGTGCCGAACTTACATCAATTTCTGCAGAGGAAATTGATAGTAAAAAGTTCGGCTAAAAAGCAGTGTTAGTAATTTTTATTTAATTTTTTTACATGTTTCTAGTCTCCTCCGAATAACACGTTATCCATGACTACTTCACACTAGTGAGAGGAACATGATGAACGTGAAATCGTGATCAGCTGTTTTAACTAATATGCTGATTGCGGGTGGAGGAGACATGCGTACAAGATATATACATATATACATTATATATACATATATATCTAATGTACGTATTTAGAAAACACGCTGGTGCCGAACTTACATCAATTTCTGCAGAGGAAATTGATAGTAAAAAGTTCGGCTAAAAAGCAGTGTTAGTAATTTTTATTTAATTTTTTTACATGTTTCTAGTCTCCTCCGAATAACACGTTATCCATGACTACTTCACACTAGTGAGAGGAACATGATGAACGTGAAATCGTGATCAGCTGTTTTAACTAATATGCTGATTGCGGGTGGAGGAGACATGCGTACAAGATATATACATATATACATTATATATACATATATATCTAATGTACGTATTTAGAAAACACGCTGGTGCCGAACTTACATCAATTTCTGCAGAGGAAATTGATAGTAAAAAGTTCGACTAAAAAGCAGTGTTAGTAATTTTTATTTAATTTTTTTGCACGTTTCTAGTCTCCTCCGAATAACACGTTATCCATGACTACTTCACACTAGTGAGAGGAACATGATGAACGTGAAATCGTGATCAGCTGTTTTAATTAATATGCTGATTGCGGGTGGAGGAGACATGCGTACAAGATATATACATATATATATATATATATATACATATATATATATATATATATTGTGTATATATTGAGAACATATTTTCATATAATATGTTCAATTTGAGGACATTAGTATGATATGAGGTCAGTTCTCATTTTTTTACAAGTAATACGTCTATTATGAGGACTGTCTTCATTTATTGTACTTTTATAATAAGTATTATTTGAGAACGTTTACAGAATTTATGTTTGAAGTATAGTTTAAAGACAGTACTCGAAATATCACTTCAATTTATAAATAGTTTTATGAGGTCAGTGCATATGATAAGTATTCATTTTTTGTCTCTATAAAAATGTAATGATAAGCAAATATATTTATTATTAGTAAAATTCTTCTCTTATATAAAATTTCATAAAAAATTATTTAAAAATTTAATTAGTATAAATATTTTACTTTCTTAATTAGAATATAAAATATATAATAATAATTGCAACAACTATAAATTAGATTATTCTATAAAAGCATTATTCAAATATTAAAAAATATCAACAAAAATATAAAATTATAATGTTATAAATATTATATTAAAGAAGGTTTAATGTATTTTTCATTTAATTTTATAAATTATTTTAAGGTATTACAAAATAAATGCATATCTTTTGAAGAAAAAACTAATGAGACTACACTTGGTTAGAAAGTACTTCATAACTTTTCGATATGGAACTTCATTTTTGAGATATTCAATAATATAGTTTGATTGAGTCTGACCAATAGTTGAAGTGAGACAAAAAAATCATAGTGGTGCTATCTCACTTTAACTATTAAAGTATTTCTTCCTAAATAACAAAAATTTGATTACTGAATATCTCAGAAAAAATTTTATGGATCAAAAACGTAAAGAACATTCCATTTCACTGTACCCTGAGGTAGCTATCATTTTAATGAATTGCGATAATGTTGCAATATTCTGCATTTATCAAACAGTGTAGTCAAAAATTCGTATATTTCGTTAAAGGGGGCTACTCTTGAGAGTAAACCAAATGGAATAATTCTTTACTAATTTTCGATTAGGAACTTTCTGTTTAAGATATTCCATAAAAATGGTACTATTAGTTGGATAGAAACAAATAATAATTGAAGTGAGACAGATAAAAGACGGATTAATATTACATTCCATTAACTACCTGTTTATCTTTGTCTAACTATTTTTATTCTGTCTAAGTATTTTTATTATTGAATATCTATAAAACTATGTAACGGATCGAAAAGTGGTAAAAGACTGTTCGTTATAATTTTTGTTAGTAGTATCTCTTTAAAGAAAGTGTGTAAAGTGTGTTAGGATTCCCCTCCTATAATAAAAAAAAATTGCAAAAAGTTAGTTATTTAATTCTATAAAGATTTAATTTCATTAAGGTTAAAATAAGGTAAGTGAGGTATGTTCCATTAAAGTTTCATTCCATAATGATACACTTTCTGAAAAGATAATATAATTATATATTACATAAAGATGAACTTTTTATTTAATATTTTTTTATCTGAAACTCCATTTTCAAAATATTCAATGATAAAGATGCCATTAGTTAGACACAGACAATCCGATAGTTGAAATGTATCTTATTTCAATAATCAGACTTTCTTTGTCTAACTGATGTCACTTTTATCATCAAATATCTTAAAAATGAAATTTCAAATAAAAATTGTTGTTAGAATTATGTTAGTAATCGACCCTGTTAAGGAATTACGATTGTATTGTAACACGAACAAAAAGGAAATTAATCCGTATAAAAAATATTTACAGCTATATGCATAAGATACTAAACAGGGTGTTACAAAACGACCGCACTTCCTTAAAGCCTGTTCCTGAAGCTATTCCAAAAACTTTTTCCTCTTAGCATTTTTTGATTTCAAGCCTTATTTCCAAGATATTCGATGATAATGATGCTACTAATTAGACACAGACTTTCCGATAGTTGAAGTGAGACAGAATGATGCAACCTCACTTAAACTATTGGAGCGTTTCTGTCTAAATAATGAAATATTTATCCTTGAATAACTTTAAAATAATGCTTCAAATTAAAAAATGCTAAAAGAAAACAGTTCTTAGAATAACATCAGAAATAATTCCTTTAAGGAAAAACGATCAGTTTTCAACACCCTGTACAATCTATCAAAACTTCGAAGGAGATCATTTTTACACTTTATATATTAAATTACTTTATTAAACTGAAAAATAAATTGGTTAATATACATATGTGATGAATATTATTAATGTCTTTTGATATATAGTAAATTAATATAAAGACATGTTAATTATTAATAAACTATTTCTATATAATTTCTCTATTTAATTTCCTTCATAATAAATTATAAATAAAAAATGTAATACAATTTTATTAGAATAGCATTTTTAAGAGAATTTTGGTTTTGTATATAGTTTATATACTAATTATAAACAACAGATATTCAATTTATGCAAGTTCTATTGTAATTATCATAACCTATAAATTTTAGTAGATATTTAATACAATTATATAAACATATTAAATAACATTATACTAGAGTTCCAATTAAATAAGAACATTGATTAAGAATAGGAAAAATTTAAAAGTCTCTAAGATGAAAAATTTATAGATACTTGTATTTTACAACTATATTTTCGTAAAATAAAATTTTCTTTATAATAGTACTTTATTATTACATTTCATACAAGGTGTAACAAGATGCCCTTCGAAATTTTAAGGGGTTGTAGAGGGAGTGATTCTAAGATGATTTTTCATTTACCACATAATCTGAAGCTTAGTTTTCGAGGTATTTAATGATAAAGGTACTATTAGTTAGACAGAGGCAGTCGATTGATTGAAGTAAGATAACACCATTCTGTCTCACTTCAACTATCTGTCTGTCTCTATCTAACTAATAATACCTTCATCATTAAGTATCTCAAAAACTAAGCTTTAGATTAAAATGTGATAACTGAAAAATCGTCTTAGAATCACTCTTTCTACAATCCCTTAAAATTTCGAAGGGGATCAATGTTACACCCTGTAGATACAGGGTGTCCGGAAAAAAAGAGACAATTTAAGGGGTGATTCCTGACGCTATTCTAAGAAATTTTCTATCTTGGCATTTTTTGATTTGAAGCTTCATTTCCGAGATATTCAACAATAAAGATGCCATTAGTTGGACAGAGCACTCCGATAGTTGAAGTGAGTTGGCGTCACTCTGTCTTGCTTCAACTATCAAAGTGTCTCTGTCTAACTAATGGCATCTTCATCATTGAATATCTTGAAAACAAAGCTTTAAATCAAAAAATGCCAATAGGAAAAAAGTTCTTAGAATTGAGATAGGAATCACCCCTCAAAATGTCTCCTTTTTTTCCGTACGCCCTGTATATATATCATTCAAATACTAAAATTAGATACCACTCACTTTTTATTAGCATATAAATTTTTAAATAAACTTAGATTTAAATAAAGTGTAGTTAATGTCAAGAAACACAAAATTCATTACAATATAACTTTTAGCCATAACTAATAACACTTACATTTGAGAAATTTTACATTTAAGGCTTAGGGAAAATAAATAACTACTAACATTCTTAGATTTATTTTATTATACGAGATATTTTTGTTTGAAGTGATTTACATTAAAAACAAATTTTTTTTCACAGAACCATTATTACGCGTATCTAAGTGTCATCATATGCTGATATTCCAGGAACATTTGCAGATTGATTAAGATCAGTAAAAACAGATTATTTTGAAATATTTCTTTACTTTTCAATATCAGTACTGAAATTATTATTAAAACTTTCATTTTCAGATGAAGGCAAATATTCGGATCCACAATTATCAGAAAGTTCATCTCCTTCTTTAGTATTATACTTATCTTTATATGTGTTTATCGTTAGCATTATTATTATAAAATTCTCAGATTTCCAATATTTCGAAAATTATATCATCATCATAATAAAATAAAGCATTATTATTAGTAACTTCATTTACTTCAGGTGTCGTTAAATCTATTACATTATTTTCCGTATTAAATTGTGTTAGTTCCTCAACTTCAGCAAGGCAAGGAATTTTTATATTATCTGAAAATAAAAATATATTATATATTAAATTATTGCTATAAACTATAATGTAAGATACAAAAAGAATATATATAATTTATAAATTAAAATAATAAATGGATATTTAACGTCTACATTATTTAAGTACAGAGTTGAAATGACATACAAGATGCCCCAAAAATAGAGATATTTTTGAAATAATATATCCTAAGGCTACCCTCCGATTAAATCTTATTAATTCTAATTAATATTGATAAAATTTTAATAAAAATCTATCATTGTTACCAATCAACCATTCAGAAACGCTTTATAAATTTATAATAAGAATTAAATGGAATAAATGACAGAAACTTTATATGAATTTTAATAGATGTTGTAAGAACCAAATGGAATATATTTATTGACTTCTATAAGAATGTATGATAAAATAATATCTTAATTTTAGCAATCATCTTTTAGAAGAATCAAATAGATTGTTAGGTATTGGTTTTATAGGAATTAACAGGAAACTAAAAAATTTATATTACTATTAGAATCAATGAGAAATAATATTTCATAATGCAGAAGAAATTGGAGGAATATTTTTTATCCAATTCTTTAAGAATCAGTAGAAATATAAATATCACTAGGGAAATTTCACATTAACTCAAATAATAATATACAATTTCAGTTTCCTGTTAATTCCTATAAAACCTATACCTAACAATCCATTTGATTCTTCTAAAAGATGAATGCTAAAATTAAGATATTATTTTATCAAACATTCTTATAGAAGCAAATAAATAAATTCCATTTGGTTCTTACCAAATCCAAACAAATACATAGAAAGTTCTTGTCATTCATTTATTACAATTAAGACTTATTATAAATTTATAAGAAGCCATTTTTGTGTCCGATAATACTAATATACTTTTATTAAAATATTATCCTAATTAATAATAACTAATAAGTTCTTTACATAGTAATTTTATAGTCAATATAGTCAAATAAAATATATAGTTTTATAAAAAACTTAATTAATATAATTTATTAATTTGTATAATTATTATGTAAATTAAGTTTTTTATAAAACTATAAATTTTAATTGCTATATTGACTACAAAATTACTCTATATATATAGAATAAATTTAATATTGTTAAATGCACCCTGTATCATCCAAATTCAATTTTAATTATACATACTATCATCTTCTATTTTCGAAGAAAAACTATTTTCTAGAATTATATTTTCCTTTAAAGTATCTTCCAGTACAATAAACTCTGGAGTTTCTAATGATATATTGTTTTCATAACTAGAAACATCCTTTTTGAAAATTGTAATATTATCAAAATTGTTTTTAGCAGCAAACCCTATAAAATTTAATCAAATATAATAATATACACCGATTAAAGAAATATTCTTGAGAAATATATGTAAAACACAAATCTCATATTAAAACTTACTTACCAATTTGTGTTTGTGTCACGGGTTCTCTTATATTACTTTGCTTTAAATCATCGCTCAACAAACATCGCTTGTTATGCTGAACAAAAGGCTTCTTGACATTGCTTTTATCGCAAGCCCTCTTAGAATTTACAAATTCTAAAGATCCCTTTTGCAATACCTTTGCACCTTTGTTAAATGATAAAATACATTAAGTTTTAAAAAATTCTATGTAATAACTATTTGCTAAACTTGTATATAAGAAAAAAATTTTAATTATTTAATACCAAGCAAATATTAAAAAGAATAACAAACTTATAAAAATCATTTACTTCATTAATAGGAATAAAGTAAAATTTAATTTCAAAACAGGTTAGGAATGTAAAAAATAAACTAGCAATATATGCTTGGAAAAAACTATCAAAAACATTACAGCTATATTTACCTTTCAAAGAATCCTCATTTTCATTATTTTCACCAACAATAGTCTTATTACATTTTAATGATTTCAAATTTTCTTTGCCTCTGATATCACGTAGAACAACTTTTAGTTCCTTTAATGTTTGTTTAGAAATAGCCAGACCTATATAAAGGCAATAAATACTTTATAGAATTTAAAGAATTACACACTATACAGATTATTTAGTTTAAAAGTGATGTATCGGACCATTTTTTCTTTTTTCAAGATATTATGTTTATAAATAAAAATATTCAGACTGCAATAAAGTGCGTTCACATTCACTTTCAAAATAAACAGTCTATCGATTTAACACAATGTCTAAGCATGGGCTAAATTCTTATAAAGATTTTTATGAATCTTATGAATATTATAAAATACAAAGTGCACAGATTATATATTCCATAGGAAATTGATAGTAAAAAGTTCGGCTAAAAAGCAGTGTTAGTAATTTTTATTTAATTTTTTTGCATGTTTCTAGTCTCCTCCGAATAGCACGTTATCCATGACTACTTCACACTAGTGAGAGGAACATGATGAACGTGAAATCGTGATCAGCTGTTTTAACTAATATGCTGATTGCGGGTGGAGGAGACATGCGTACAAGATATATACATATATACATTATATATACATATATATCTAATGTACGTATTTAGAAAACACGCTGGTGCCGAACTTACATCAATTTCTGCAGAGGAAATTGATAGTAAAAAGTTCGGCTAAAAAGCAGTGTTAGTCATTTTTATTTAATTTTTTTGCATGTTTCTAGTCTCCTCCGAATAACACGTTATCCATGACTACTTCACACTAGTGAGAGGAACATGATGAACGTGAAATCGTGATCAGCTGTTTTAACTAATATGCTGATTGCGGGTGGAGGAGACATGCGTACAAGATATATACATATATACATTATATATACATATATATCTAATGTACGTATTTAGAAAACACGCTGGTGCCGAACTTACATCAATTTCTGCAGAGGAAATTGATAGTAAAAAGTTCGGCTAAAAAGCAGTGTTAGTAATTTTTATTTAATTTTTTTACATGTTTCTAGTCTCCTCCGAATAACACGTTATCCATGACTACTTCACACTAGTGAGAGGAACATGATGAACGTGAATTCGCGATCAGTTGTTTAAATAATACACTGATTGTGGGTGGAGGAGACAGAAACAAAACATATATATATATATATATATATATGTTTATGAATTGTTATATATCAGTACCATTTATGAAATTCAACGGTACATGCTGGGACATGTGTTAAATATTAGGACGGTCTCAATATTACTGTATATATAATATATTTAATCAGAACCGGACCTAGTATTTTCGAACATAAACAATGGTTAAAATCAGTTCCAAATTGTATTTATATGAAATGTAATTTAAGAGAACTGGACCTATTTCTTTCATTTATTATATGTAAAATATTAGATCCATCTTAATAATTGTTTTATTATATAAATGATGATAAAATTTAAAGAAGTTTCAGAATTATGTGGTTTTATGATGATTTAATATTTTTCAGTATTCAATCTAAAGCATAATTTTTATAATATCTGTAATATGTATTTATTAAAATACATGATATTATTTAGGCAAACCCTGTATAACTGAAAAAAAGAAATTTTTCACTTCATTCCTTTAAATTAAATATACTTCTACTCTTATTAAGCGATAAATTTCATAATTTATTTTTATATTCGTAGTTTTTAAAAGTGGGTCAAATCTATTAAATCCCGAATATAATGCCAGAAATAGAATCTACTTGTAATATATAAATCTATATTCTAGTACAATATATCTTGTCATAACTATGATATTTAATTCTACTATCTTAGCATTGTTTCATGTTCAAATAACCTACGCTTTATAACGAATCACAGTAAATTACCGTCACACGTGGATTAGTTATATAGAGAATAATCTGAATTTTGCAAACTTTTTTTAAGAGGGTTATAATTAGTTATATTCATATTTAGGCTATTTCTATAAGGTGCAGTCAAATTTTAAGGGATTATAAAAACACTTATTGTACATAATTTTTTCATATACCAAATTCTGATCAGAAGCTTAAATATACAGGGTGATCCAAAGCAACCGCACTTCCTCTTAAGGGTTGATTCGTGACACTAAAAAAATCGAAAAGTCCTTAGACACTTTTCAATCTGGAGTCTGGTTTTCAAGATAATCAATGATAAAGATACCATTAGTTAGACAGATAAACTCTGATAGTTGAAGTGAGATAGAACCACTCTGTTTCACTCCAACTATCACAGTGTCTCTGCCTAAGCAATGGTACCTTCTTCATTGATTATCTTGAAAACCAAGCTCTGGATTAAAATGTGGCTCAGGACTTTTAGATTTAGTTTTGTATCAGAAATCACCCATTAACAGTAAGTGCAGATGTTTTGTAACATCCTGTATAGATATTTAATGATAAAGATACTCTTAGACTGACAGAATTAAGATTTGAAGGGAGCTGTATAATCTCATTTCAACCAATTGACTGGCTTTGTCTAATAATTATACTTTTATTATATCATATGGTTAAAAATAAGATTCTGAAAAAAATGTGATAATTTAAGAATCGTATAATTTCTTCTAAAACCCCTTAAAGATAAGCCCTACCACATTAAACCACTCCTGTATGTACAATATAATAAAAGATGGAACAAAATTATTAGAGGTTTCAAAAGGAGTTAATCCAAGATAATGTTTTATTTACAGTTTTTCGACATGAAGCTCAATTATCAACACATAATTAAAGAAATTGGATTTATTAATAAGAACTAATTATTTAGATTAACTTGTCGATTGTCTGTGTTAAATAACATTAAATTTTGCATTGAATATGTTGAAAAATTATTGAAGTTTCTTTAAGTAAGTAAAAATTAAGTAAATATCAAAATTAAAGCTTCAAATAAAAAATTATTTTAGAATCATCCATTGCACAACTCATTAAAATGTGGCCGAATCTTACTAAAATACTTTCTATAAATCTTTAAATATAAGGTTCCATTTTCTGACATTATATCTTTAATAATGGTCGTCATATTTGCCGAAAAATCATATAATATTAATCAAGAATTTTCGAAAAAGTATCCCAGACATTGTGAAACAAAATGAGAATGCACAATTTTTATTTTTACTCCATAAAACAACTAACGGTGGAATCACTTTAATTCCTTAATGGCATATATATAATGTTTAAACTAAATGGTTCTGATTTCTGACATTACATACTGAGTGCCAGTCCTTACAATTGGCAATATATATTAGTAATAAAAATTTTGAATTTTCGAAAAGTATTACAAGTATCGTTAATTACAAAGTGATAATACATCATTTTTAATTTTTAATTCATAAAATAAAAATTATAGAATTCTTTTCATTTCTCGATGATACATATAATGCTTAAATTAAATGGTTCTGATTTCTGACATTATATCCTAGATTTTGGCACCTACAAATGACAATATATATTAGTAATAAAAATTATGAATTTTTAAACTAAATGATTCTGATTTATAACATTACATTCTGAGTGCCGGTTCTTAAGCTTTGCAATAAATCATTGAAAATAATTATGAATTTTCCAAAAAGTATCGCAAGTAACGTTAACATAAAGTATAAATACATAATTTTTAATATTTATTCCATAAAATCGTACGTTTTTATCCGGATACCCTTTACCTCTCCATATTACTGGTAAACGAAATATTTCCTAGTATTAATTAGTCTTTATGACTCATGAAAATGTAAGTATACTCAATCAGTTTAAACAATGATTGTACCATTCTTTCAAAAACTAATAAGAGTTTTAGCACTGATTTATTGTCAAATGTAAGGACCCACATCCAAGATATAATGTCAAACATCAGATCCATTTAATTTAAGCGTTATATATTTTATCGAGAAATGAAAAGAATTCTATAATTTTTATATTATGAATTAAAAATTAAAAATGATGTATTATCACTTTGTAATTAACGATACTTGTAATACTTTTCGAAAATTCAAAATTTTTATTACTAATATATATTGCCAATTGTAAGGACTGGCACTCAGTATGTTATGTCAGAAATCAGAACCATTTAATTTAAATATTATATATATGCCATTAAGGAATTAAAGTGATTCCACCGTTAGTTGTTTTAATGAGTAAAAATAAAGATAGTGCATTCTCATCTTGTTTCACAATGTCTGGGATACTTTATCGAAAATTCATGATTAATATTATATGATTTTTCGGTAAATATGGCGACCATTATTAAAGATATAATGTTAGAAAACGGAACCTTATATTTTTGAAGTTTTATAGATAGTATCTTATTAAGATTCTGCTAGGGGGGGGGGGGGGGGGCGAATAATGAGAGGAAAATTTTATTGGTCAATGATACATAGAAGTAAAACTACATTTTTCCGAATATATTATTGGTAAAAAATAAAATATTTCAAAAGAATATTAAATTTATTTATTACTGATAATTATTAGAGCGCACAAGATTAATTTTTAAACAAAAATAAATTGACAATAGGAAGCTGTTAAAACTAAAAATCGGACAAATGAGAGTACACAGTTTTAATTTGTATTTTAAGAAACCAAGAAGTGACCTCTATATCACTATAAAATAAAATACCTGCTTTTAGCAATGAATTATTTTGAATAAAGTTTTAATTATGTACTCCCGTTTTGTGAAATTATAATTTTAGTATTCTTCAAAACTTCCTTATCACTTTTTTTTATTTTTTCTTCTTTATTTGATTGTTTACCCATGTTTTTATTGTGGCAGAATTTCTATTAAATATACTTGGGTTATCGTCTTTTAATTTTTGAATTTCTGCAAATGAAGGCAGTGTTTTAGATCTTATATGATGTTCAAATGTCTTATATGCAATCTGCTTTTCTTGTTCACTCCATCTTATACGACTGCATTTACCAAATGGAGATGCTAATAAAAAGATATCAAAATAATGATAAAAAAAAACTAATATAATTTACATATTGTAATTAATTATTTAGATAAGTAATTTTACTTGATCGTTTTTTATTATTCTTTTGTTTGTGTTTACTGTTAACTAAAGAAGAAGAATTATCGCTTTCTAGTGGATCGCTATCGTCATCATGTTCATATGCTAAATTTGAAGTAGAAATATCGGATTCCAGTGAACCTTTCAAAACATTTAACAGATATTTAAGACAGTGTCCATTAAGAATATTATTTTTCATGTTTTAAATAGAATTACCATATCGCTTCTGTTGTTTTGCATTTTTATTTTTTCTCTCTTTATATTCAACCGTTGAATGGAAATCACCTATTTATTATACAAACTTTTAGTGCATACTCACAATAGTAGTTAAATTTTAATATAAACTATTAATTTTATTTTTTTCATTCTTTTTACAGTTAACAATTAATACTTACCCAATTGTACTTTTTCATTATAACTATTATAATTTGTATAGTTTTGTTCATTTTCTATATCATCTGTAACATGTTCCCCTGCACTCCTGCCTGAATGCAGGGAAGGGGGTGTTACCTTCGGCCTATCCCTCCTCGGTATCGTCCTTCAGGGCGCCAGCTGGTTATGTCGGGCAACCAGCAACCCTTCCTAGAACATTCTGGCCCTCGGGAACCCTGCCAAGTTCCCGAAGTCCAGACATGGCTCGGTCCTCCTCCCGGGCTCGCCAGAGGGACGGGGCGGCATATCCCGGCCACTCAGTCTCCCCTCAGGGCTGGCTCCGTTCGGTCACCAGAGTATCGGGAGTCTGTTCCAGCCTCCTCCGGCCTGGAACTTACCTCCCCTCTTCCCGTCAACCCATTTAGGGTGTGGGGAAAAGGGCGAGAACGTTCGGTAATCCAGGAGAGTACTCCCCGGTCCCGATTCGGGTCGCCTCGCCTGGCCGACCCTGGCGCCCCGCTTCGGCCCTACGGCCCTGCCGGGTCTACGCCGAGTCGACCAGTCCCCGCTCCCCTCACGGACTGGTTACTCCTCCTGCGATACCTCGGCCTGGATCCAGGATGCCTTCCGCACCCCCTGGACTCCTACCGTCGGCCGGGACAATCGGGGATCCCTACGGACTCCCTCGATTTCCCCGCCGGGACGTCGGCGGCCTCGTTTCTCCAACACACGCAGGCCAGCGCCTCGCGTTGTTGTCGCTCCGACGGCTCACGCACGACTCCTCGATACCAGGATCTTTCCCTGTTATCCCGTCTTGCGGATCATCCCGTGTAGGCTGTCTCTCCCGTCTTAGGGTATCCTGACGGACACCCCACGACTTCCTGGGAGCGCCGGAACTCTCATCCGGACTTCTACCAGTCCTACAGGGACTCTCACGGGTTCCACTTCCCCAGGGATGCACAGCCCTGGCAGTTGGCTGCTGCATCCCGGTTCTGTTTCACCTCGCAAGCCAGGGTTCACAGGTCGAAACCCCGTTCCTGCATTTCCTTTCCGAAATTGCAGGCCCTTACGTGATCTCGATCTATCGTGATTCCCTTGAATCACGACAGATGTCGCCACTCACACCTTTGTGAGGCGATTCCCATTCTTATTTTAGAATTTCTAATCTCGAGAGCAAAAGCAACAGGAATTCCTGTTACATACCATCCCCCGTGAGGGAGATCTCGTCTCGGGATCTCTCAACTACCCCTATCGCCTTCCCCCGTGAGGGAGGTTTCGACCCGGAACCAACCTTCAAACGGAACCAGGGGGTAGTGCGTCAAACGAGGGCGTATATCGTTTCATGTCCTGTATGGACATTTTACCGATATTCTTCCCCGCGAGATCTTGTAGCTCATACACTGTCTTAGACAGTTTCTTAGCTATCGAGAACGGTCCTATGAACGGTTTGTTCAAGGCGGCGGATATCTTTTTCGACGCCGACGATAACTCCCTATTCTTGATTAGGACGAGATCGTTCACCTCATATTCCACATCTCTCCTTCTTAAATTATAAGGACGAGACTGTCTTATGTGTGCTTCTTCGAGAGCGTGTTTGAATACCGATCTGAGGGTATCCAGCCGTTTCATTCTTTCAATCCACTGTTCAGGGGATTGAGAAATGATTTCGGGATCACCTTCTAGGTCTCGCCGCATTGATATTGCTGCTTCCGGTTCTCGGCCGAAATTAGCAAATGCGGGAGTCGCCTGCAAGGAATTGTGGTACACAGTATTAAAAGCGAACCTAAATTCACTTAAATGCTGGTCCCATTCCTGGTGGTCTGAGTCGAGAAACGCCCTTATCATCATTTTCAAACTGCGATTTACCCGTTCTGTCGGGTTCGCTTGCGGATGATAAGGGGGAACGGTCGTCTGACGCATTCCTGTTAGCTGGAGCAAACACTTCACGTCCTTGTTGACGAATTCTGTGCCATTGTCGGTAACTAGATATTTTGGTGTTCCCCAACGGTTGATCACCATATCTGTAAGAGATTCTACGATCTTCTTTCCGGTAGCTTTACGAAGTGGGCATAATTCAATCCACTTCGTATACAAGTCTTGTACGACTAGTATGTACGAGAACCCAAGTTTACTCCTAGTCATGGGCCCCATAATATCGGCTGATATTACGGTCCATGGCTGTTCGATAACTCGACGGCCCATATGTCCTGCGGGAGCCCGTTGTTCGACTTTACATCTCTGACAGTCGTCACAACTGCTGACGTACGCCACAACGTCCTTGAACATACTCGGCCAGTAATATTTCAAACTAAGCCTTCTGTACGTTCGTTCGACGCCCTGGTGTCCAGCCTGTGCTAGCGAATGGGATTCTTGAATCGCCAAACGCCTGGATTCCCGTGGGACCACGAGTTTCCACGCGTCTAGGTCTTCGAACTCCATATCTGCGAGATCCGTTCGGCGATGGAAATACATCAAGCCGTTCTCGATACGCCAATCCAGAAATTTTTCTGGATTCTTTTCGATATCTCTTAGCCGTTTGAGATACCATTTATCGGTAATCTCAGTTAAACTGGCTAATTGAGCTACCACTACTTCCGGCGCTCTTGACAAGGCGTCCGGGACATGGTTCAAAGCTCCTTTTCGGTAAACTATGGTGAAATCATATTCCATCAATGCGAGAGCCCATCTTGCCAGTCTGCTTGTTGGATCTTTCAAATTATGAAGCCAACGAAGACTGTTGTGGTCCGTGATCACCGTGAATTTGTAACCTTCCAAGTAGCATCGGAACTTTTTAATGGACCAGACTACTGCAAGGCACTCTTGCTCGGTTACGGTATATCTCTTCTCCGGATCTTTCAAGGATCTGCTCGCATATGCGATGACCCTCTCGTGACCTTCGACGAGTTGCGTTAGCACTGCGCCCAAACCGACGTTACTAGCGTCTGTTTGTAGCGTGAACGGGAGCTTGAAATTCGGACCGGCCAACGTTGGAGCACGGGTCAGATGACCTTTCAAGGTCGTGACCGCTTCATCCTGGGCTTCGCCCCATGACCAAGTCTTATCCTTCTTCAGGAGTGACGATAGCGGCTCAGCAATGCTCGCGAAGTCCGGAATGAATCTTCTATACCAAGAAGTCATTCCCAGAAATCTGCGTAATTGCTTGATATTCTTCGGGATCGGGAAATTCACAACTGCTTGTGTTTTCTCGGGATCCGCTCTGAAGCCTTGACTATCAACAATGAATCCGAGGTATTTCACTTCTGTCCTACAGAAATGACTTTTCCCCTGATTAATCGTTAAACCTGCTTCTCCAAGCTTTTCGAGAACTCTTCTAAGCCACAACATGTGTTCTTCGAAACTCTTGCTGATAATAATTATATCGTCAAGGTACACGAAGACATGTGGGTAGAATTCCGGTCCAAACAATTTATCCAGAGCTCTCTGGAAAATTGCTGGCGCATTCGTGAATCCATAGGGCATCCGTTTAAATTGGAATAAGCCCCTGCCGGGAACGATGAACGCCGTGATTTCACGGGCTGATTCTTCCAGGAGCACTTGCCAATAAGCCTGACTTAAGTCTATAGTACTTAAATACATGGCTTGTCGCAATTCGTCTAAGATACTCGCCATATTTGGCAAGGGATAAGCATCCTTCTTGACGACTCCGTTAACAATGCGAAGATCGACACAAAATCGATGGTCTCCATTCGGTTTCTTGGGCATCACCACAGGGCTAGCCCAATCACTCGTTGAAGGTTCGATAATATCTTCTTCAAGCATCCTATCCACCTCAAGCCACATAATATCACGGATCTTCTCCGCGTACCTGTATGCTCTTTGACGAATAGGCTCGTGACCTTGAGTATTTATACTCGCCGGGGGTAATTTTGATACGCCCGGTTTTCCGGTAACGGCAGGAAGAAGTTCGGCCAGAATTTCTTCGAGCCTCTTCGCTTCTGCATTTTCCGCCGTTTGCAGCCCGCAGCACAAGGCCATCAAGCTGCGTTTTTCGGCTAGCGAGAACTTGAACGTGTTTCGTGGCTCGTCCTTGTAATACCACTCCTCGTCAGGGAAATCGATGACGATTCGTGCTATTCGTAGGAAGTCCAATCCCAACACGAACGAACACGACAATGTCGCTAAACACAGTGCGAACATTGTCATTGTTTTTCCTTCAAGTTCGATCGGAACACACACGTCCTGTGTAACGGTTCTTATGTGTCCGTCTCCAACTTGAACATCAACGGGAACAATGGTTTCAGGCGCTATTCCGAGGGATTTTAACACCTCTAGCGCAACTGTTCCCACGAACGTCCTGGTGGCTCCACAATCCACCAACGCTCTTATTTCCTGTCCCCGGACCCGGATGACTACGAAGAATGCCTGTCCTCCTGAGACTTTCGCCTTCAGGAATTCAGCCTCCTCTATGTCACCCAGGGGTAATCCCCGGGAGGGTGCGAGATCTGAAACTATCGGTTTCGCATTCCGAGTATCAACGATATCTTTCTGTACTACAGATTTTGAATTCGTTCCTTTCTCCTTCTCAAGTTTGTTTTGAGGCGGTTTCAAGGAACGATTCTCCGATAACGTCTGAGGTTCGATGTTATCCTCAAGGTTCGAGATCACCTGCGGAGCGGTTATATTTTGCAATAACCCATCCGGCTTTGGGAGCTGCGTGTCCTCTCTTTGAGATTCTACGAGCTCCTTTTGCCGTTTTTTGATCGGCACGCACAGTCTGCCGTCCAGACCTCCTTCTTGCCACAATCGTAGCAGAACTGGGTAGGAGGCTTCCTGCAAAACTTCCAGGGATGCCCTGGTTCGTTGCAGTTAAAGCAGGCCCGTGGGGGCCGCCTTTGCTCTCCCTTCCCGGTTCCCCGGCCTGGATCGGCCCGAAATTTCTGCTGAAATTTCGGTTTGACTTTAGGAACAGCTTCTAGTGCTAGTAACTGTTCCTCTTCGAGATCCTCTTCCTCCTCCTGGAAGTCGATAGCTTCCTGCTCCTCGTCGGCCAAACAATGTAATTGTTGCCGGTCTTTTCTCTCATAAGAGAACGCAGGATTCCGATATCTCGATTTGTTATAAATCGCTCCCGATTGGGACGCGGTAGCTGGCTGCTTGTTGGCTCGCCTGTAGTGTTCCAGGCGTAGCGCTTTCCGCTGCAAGTCGTCGAGATCTCGGACATTGTCGATGTCGATGTCACACCGGTAACACGTGAGGATGTTATGGTGTGCCACCTCGATCTGCTTGTCCATCGGCATCGGAGGTCGAATTCGACCTACCTTGGCCCGCAACTCCTGAAAATATTCAGAGATTGTCATTCCTGGTTTCTGGGTGCAGTAGATGAAGTCTACTTCTGCCGAGCAACCAGGGTACGGGCCTTGAAAACGGTCTCGCATCGCTTCCTCGGCTTCGGCCCAGGAGCGGAAATCCCGTTCTCGATACCAGTCGAGAGCAGCTCCGGACAACACTCCTCTTAGTATAACTAAAAGGGATCTGTCTCGGATTCCTATCATTTCTCTCACGTCGCCTACTTTACGGAGGAATTCTATTACGTCTTCCCCGTATGTTCCAGCGAACGTGGCCCCGTACTTCTTCAGGATTTCGAAGGATCGACCATTCTGAGAGTTCCCATACGGGCGCTCATCCTCAGTCAGGGATTCCTCCGAGTATTTCCTGGGTCTACGGTTCCGGGATCTGTAGAGCTCGCGGTCCTCGTACAGCCTCTCGAGTCTCTCCAACCTTAATGCCGTGTCATCCGTCGGTAACGGGGATGCCGGGGTCACCTGGACCGCCGGTGGCACGTTAGCTGCCGTTAGCGTCTTCGCTTTACTCGCATTGCGGGTTACGCGCTTTGCTTTCGGCTCGGGAGCTTGTACTTGCAATTTCTGCAAGCCATTCGTTATTTGCTGGAGCACCGTGAGCATCGTACGGGTCACAGCCTCGGGAGCTTGGTCTTCTAGACCGGTAAGAACACTGGGGTTAGGGAATAAACCTTCCCCTGCAGTGTCTTCGATATCATTCGAGTCATCGTAATGCGATTGACCCGAATTAGCACTCCTCGTACTCATGGTAACGAGGGCTGTATCGGTAACTAGTTCGTCGGTTACTTTGTGCCGGTATCTATCGGTATCTCTTATTGTTTTGGCGAGAGCGATGGTTCTATGCGGCCGATCAGTCAGACTGTCGAACTCGCATTGACGCTCCGATCTACGGCGCGCGGCTCGATAGCGTTCAGCTGGCGGCCCGAGAGGTAGGGATGCCCCGCCTCCATCTCTCCGCTGTCTCCTCTGCTGCCTATACCTAAAAGGGGGGAAGCATTCATCGATAACTTCTCCTGCTTAGGAATTCCTAAGTAGGAAAATTCACTAATAAGTAGTTTATTAGGAATTGTGCGAGAACGGAATATTTTATATTCCACGAGAGCAAACGGGAGCGGTTTCGGTGATTGAATAAATTCAATCACTTACTCCCGGACAAAGATGAGCACCACCTTGCCTTCCACAACTCATTTCTGAGCTGCTTTTTGCTCGGCGGCCTCCTTCCTTGCCTTGGCCCTCTTCCTACGGGAAAGCCGGATAGGACCAGCCTGAGACGTTTCCGTCCCAAGTTCCCCTCCGGCCACTGGTGGCTTCCCCTGCTGTTGCAGGTTCGGCCGTGCGGGTGTCACCGCACCGGGTTTGCCCTGCACCGACTTTCGCCGGTACAGCTCATCCCGCGGTACGTTTCGGCCCGCCGCTGCCAAGTAGGGCCCGCGACCTCGCCATGCCTCCGCGCAGGAGCTGCATGTCCGGAGGGTCCTCCCCAGTCTGCCACAGCCCTTGCAGAATATTCTGCTCGGACTGGGGCATTCCGAAAAGAGGTGCCCTTCACCCCGGCAATTCCAGCATGCCCTGCTCAGCTGGAGTGGCTTTGGCCGAACGCCTTTCACCGCTGCCGGTTGGTCGGGCAGCGGTGCCGGCTTGGCCGGAGCCTCCTTTGCAGGCGCGGGAGTTTTCCGGGGAATTTTCCCTTTGAACTCCCGCGGCTCCTTCTGTCCCTCCGTCCGCAGGACCTGCGCAAAAGTGCGCCTGTCCTCCGGCTTCGGGACATCCGGCGCCTTTACCTCCGCCGGAGTCTCGGCACGGGACTTTTCCTTGGGCACCTTTTTAGGTGCCTTCTGGATCTTTCCCGTGCTTTTCGGCTTCACCGCGGCCATCCTTCTACCCACCTCCTCCGCAGCACGGCGGAGTATGGTGGGGTCCCGCATCGCCGCGGACACCACTATGGAAAATAAATCCACAGTGGGTGGGCGCGGCGCCAGGACTGGCCCGAGATCGCGTGGATGCGTCTGCACGCGGCACTTCTCCTCCATCATGACCTCCAACGGTGTATCGGGGGAACCCCGGTCCGCCGCTGGAGCGATGCAGGTCGCCACCGCTGCACACTCACCCGCGCGAGGTTTCGGAACCTGGGAGCCCTTTTCAGGGTCCAGGTCCCTCGCCTCGATCACTGTGGGAGTCGTCCTGACAAGGACGTCCTCCCCGGCCTTCACTCGCGAGCACGAGCCTTCACTCGCGCTCGGAGGGACAGCCTCCACCGCGGGAGAGGATTCCATCCTCCCCGCACACTCCTCCACCCCTGAGAGGAGTCTTTCAACCCCTCCCATGGGCAGCTCCGAGAGCGTCGGTGTTACCGAGTCTAGCGGGCAATCGCCCGCCACCTGGATCTCGGCGAAATCCTCTGCCGGACTCCCAGGCTCTATCGCTCGGCTTTCCTCCGCTATCGCGGTTTCCACCGTACTCGCGGCTTTTGCCGCCTCCCCTCGCACTATTGCCTCACTGGAACTCATGTTCACTTTGGCTAACTATAAGTGGTACTTCCCAGTACGAAGGTGTAACTGGGTGTGAACCGCTCGTGCTGGGCTACCGGTAGCTCTAATTACGGCGCTGCCAAATTTTTGCGAAAATCCTCCCCTCCTCCTAACGCTCCACGCTCTTTAGGATAGCGGAGTTTTTAATCCGGCAACGTCTCGTAATTTCGACAGTTAGCTGACGTCACTTTCGGATTTAAAGAAATTATTTACAATTCCCTTTGAATTCGAAATCGTCGTCCTCTGACTGTCTTTCGATATCCTCGTGGTATTTCCAACTATCGTTATCTCCGTCTCACTCATGTGAGCCGGTGTTTGTATTCCACTGAATACATCCTCGATAGCCAACTTTGTTATGTGGGAACTCGAGGTTCTCAACCACCTCAGAATTCTCTCCCGAAAATTCCTAGTTTTCCGATAACGTTGGGCGCCATTTGTAACATGTTCCCCTGCACTCCTGCCTGAATGCAGGGAAGGGGGTGTTACCTTCGGCCTATCCCTCCTCGGTATCGTCCTTCAGGGCGCCAGCTGGTTATGTCGGGCAACCAGCAACCCTTCCTAGAACATTCTGGCCCTCGGGAACCCTGCCAAGTTCCCGAAGTCCAGACATGGCTCGGTCCTCCTCCCGGGCTCGCCAGAGGGACGGGGCGGCATATCCCGGCCACTCAGTCTCCCCTCAGGGCTGGCTCCGTTCGGTCACCAGAGTATCGGGAGTCTGTTCCAGCCTCCTCCGGCCTGGAACTTACCTCCCCTCTTCCCGTCAACCCATTTAGGGTGTGGGGAAAAGGGCGAGAACGTTCGGTAATCCAGGAGAGTACTCCCCGGTCCCGATTCGGGTCGCCTCGCCTGGCCGACCCTGGCGCCCCGCTTCGGCCCTACGGCCCTGCCGGGTCTACGCCGAGTCGACCAGTCCCCGCTCCCCTCACGGACTGGTTACTCCTCCTGCGATACCTCGGCCTGGATCCAGGATGCCTTCCGCACCCCCTGGACTCCTACCGTCGGCCGGGACAATCGGGGATCCCTACGGACTCCCTCGATTTCCCCGCCGGGACGTCGGCGGCCTCGTTTCTCCAACACACGCAGGCCAGCGCCTCGCGTTGTTGTCGCTCCGACGGCTCACGCACGACTCCTCGATACCAGGATCTTTCCCTGTTATCCCGTCTTGCGGATCATCCCGTGTAGGCTGTCTCTCCCGTCTTAGGGTATCCTGACGGACACCCCACGACTTCCTGGGAGCGCCGGAACTCTCATCCGGACTTCTACCAGTCCTACAGGGACTCTCACGGGTTCCACTTCCCCAGGGATGCACAGCCCTGGCAGTTGGCTGCTGCATCCCGGTTCTGTTTCACCTCGCAAGCCAGGGTTCACAGGTCGAAACCCCGTTCCTGCATTTCCTTTCCGAAATTGCAGGCCCTTACGTGATCTCGATCTATCGTGATTCCCTTGAATCACGACAGATGTCGCCACTCACACCTTTGTGAGGCGATTCCCATTCTTATTTTAGAATTTCTAATCTCGAGAGCAAAAGCAACAGGAATTCCTGTTACACATCCTCTTTTCCGTGTACAATTTCTAACAACTTAGATATTTTTAAAATTTCGCGACTTAAAATTGGTTGACGATAGTGCTGTTTATGTATTTTTTCGTCATGGCCCATGAAAGCTGCCAAATCTGATATTTCATCGTCCTTTAAATTTAACCCAACACGCATGGTTGCTATTTGTTTTCTCAAATTTGTTCCACGCAGTGTTTGCGGTTTACTTGCACCACATTCTTCTGAAAATTTTCTCATCAAGTCACAAGCTCTTAAATATCGATAATCTCCTTTAATTGTCCCAGGTATTCCAAATAAATATCGATTTTTGATATTAACCTTAGCCAAATTACGCTGACTTAATAATAATTCTAGATTTTGTACTATTTGTTGATGCAATAAAACTGGCACAGTACGACCAAGTTTACCCCTAATGGTAAAACGCACATATTTTTTCGCTGCAGTTTTTTCAAAATCACTAAGTGTTTTATATGATTCACCAATAGTTTGTTCGTCGATTATTTGATAATTTTTGAAATCTTCAATTAAAGTACGTTCAATTTCTCCTGCTCTTCGACGATTAAATAACTGAATTGATATTAAGCAACATTCTGCTAATTTCAACCAATTCTGAAGCGAAAATTTTTGTTTTAAGGTGTTATAAGCACTATTCATTTTTTCATCCAAGTAGTTTTCTAATTTTTGAATATCATTTTTGGTTGGCAATAGTTTAACAGATTGTCTTTTATTTTTGTACTGAGTTTCTATAGCTACACGAGCAATGGATGAAGAATAATCTTCTGTAAGTAGTTTTAAGAAATTTTCAGCGTGCTTTTGGTTTTTTTTATCTTGTCTCTTAATTAAAATTGTAATACATCTTTTACAGATTTGTTTTAATAAAGTACCCAAGGAAGTCGCTAATGAGGGAGTTTTAAAACCTGTACCAGAATAATTTAGACCTGCTAATGATTGTATGGCTTTGATGCAAGAATCATAATTTTTTGGATAAAATACTGAAAATAAGTCATTGATTTCATCGTTAATACTTTTTATTTTTAAAAGGAAACGACCAATTTGTCTCAATTTTTGTCTAATCATGTCATAAAAATGTGGATCTTGGTATTTTTCACACCATTTATTCGCTACATTAATAGCTAATTCATCGTATCTAATAGTTCGTGTAACGATATCGTCTCTCATCGTGGGAAATACACGGTTTTTAAGAATTTCACATGCTATTTCATGAATTCGACCCATAATTCGTCTTGATTTTGACATTATAGTTCTCTTATTTTTAGAATTTATTTTACTACAATATCTGTAATGATGACGAAGAGCTGATTTGGAATAAGTGCCCTTACACTGTGGACATGTATAAAAATCTGTCGCTTTTTTATTTTGCCTGGCATAAGGACGTCGAGTTACTTTAAGTTCACCAGTGTTAACACCGATATTAGTATTAAAATAAAATTGGCCTTTTTTACGAATTTCTCTAATCAAATGTTTACGTTCGGGTCGACCTTTTGGAATACAATTAAAATTCTTAATATCATCAAGATCTTTATGTTTTCTAAATAAATGTCGGCTAAGTTTTGTTTGTTGTGTGTTACAATAAATACAAAAATCTCTTTTACTTCCAGACTCGACAGACTGAACATACATATTTTCATCATTAGGTACTGCACAATTAATGCTATTGTTACTTTTATATATATTTAAGCTTGAATTGCGTGATATTTTCGATAAATTTTGAATTTTAATTGAAGAGTGAGGTTGAATATCATCTTCTTTTTCTATACTGCTGTTAGAAGCATCTAAGTCGGGTACGTAACTAGAGTCACTTTTAGTACTCTTTGTATGTTCATTATTTTCTAAAATTAAATAAGTTATATTTATTATTATAAAACTAAATCAAAAATATAAAATAATTACATAAATAAGATTTGAAGCATATTCACTTTTATTCTGTAGATCTGCTTCGTTTCTTAAATCATCGAAGTTTTGGATTGTCGTGTTAAAATTATTAAAATTTATAGTAGAACCATTTATCGGCAATGTTTCAACTTGAGTAGCATTTAAAATTAAAGAACTTATATTTTCTCTAAAAGCAAAATTAATATTTTACCAGTAATAAACATAATTTATACAAATTAAATTTAAATTTTACAAGAAAAATTACTTATTGCCATCAATATTATTCAAAAAGGTAGAATTTGCTGGCCACTGAAGAAAATCTGAAAAATTCTAACTTGATTAATATATATTGTTAATATAACTTAAATATATTAAATTATTTTTAAATAGCTTGCCTAGACTTATATTATCTTCCAAAAGCTGTGTTAAATTTTCCATATTATTAAAGTAGGATTGGGAGAGAACAGTATTTCCACTTTTATTAGGCTCAAAGTGAACATTGTTTTTTATCAAATCTAAAATAATATTATAAAATAAGTAAGTAATAATTTCGCACTAATAAGTACGAATTTGATTATTTTTAAATTATAATTAATAAAATTAAAACAATTTTCTAAAAGAAAATAACCCTTATTTTATCTGAATTCAACTTCACAGGCATACCTATTTCTTTCAAAATATTATCCTCTTTTTCAGTTAAAGAATTATATGTTCTATCACTCGTGTTTTTAGTAACTGCAGAATTATTTAATCGCATCAAATTAAAATGACTTATATTATTATTTTTTTCATGATTGATAATACTGTCTCTTTTTAAATCTAAAATAATTTTATAAAACAAATAAGAACATCTTTCCAGCAATCTCGTTTTTAAGTATATCAAAATAAAATGTTTTGGATTATAATTAAGAAAATTAAAACAGTTTGTAAAGGAGAAAAATTATAATCCTGATTTTATCTAAGTTCAATTTCATTGGCATACCTATTTCTCTCAAAATATTATCCTCTTTTTCAGTTAAAGAACTGTATGTTCTATCACTCGTGTTTTTGGTAACTGCATAATTATCCAATTGTATCAAATTAGGATGACTTATATTATTTTCTTCAAGATTAATTAAACTGTCTCTTTTTAAATCTGAAATAATTTTATAAAATAAATAAGAACACCTTTCAAGCAATCTTGTTTTTAAGTATCTCAAATTAATCCTGATTTTATGTGAGTTTAATTTCACTGGCATACCTGCTTCTTTCAAAATATTATCCTCTTTTTCAGTTAAAGAATTATATGTTCTATCACTCGTGTTTTTAGTAACTGCAGAATTATCTAATCGCCTCAAATTAAGATGACTTATATTATTATTTTTTTCATGATTGATAATACTGTCTCTTTTTAAATCTGAAATAATTTTATAAAATAAATAAGAACACCTTTCAAGCAATTTCGTTTTTAAGTATATCAAATTAAAATGTTTTTAGATTATAATTAATAAAATTAAAACAATTTTTTAAAAGAGAAAAATTAATCCTGATTTTATTTGAGTTTAATTTCACTGGCATACCTGTTTCTTTCAAAATATAATCCTCTTTTTCAGTTAAAGAATTGTACGTTCTATCACTTGTGTGTTTGGTAACTGCATAATTATCTAATTGCATCAAATTAGGATGACTTATATTATTATAATTTTCTTCAGGATTGGTAATACTGTCTCTTTTTAAATCTAAAATAATTTTATAGAATAAATCAAAATGTGTGTTTTAAGTAATCTCGTCTTTATATATATGAATTTAAATTGTTTCTAGCCTAATAAACCAAATTGAAATCATCACATAGAATTCTATATTACATAAAATTCAAGGTTAGCATTGATAAAGATAGAAATTTTCTTACTAAGAAAATGATTTTAATTTAATTGTTTATAGTCTAAAAAATTCAGTTTTATATACATATAAGCGAAATTACTCGACTATATTATTATATATTTAATAATTACCTTTTCTAAAGTTCTTTTTATTACGTTTTTTTTCCAACTTTGATTTTATTTTTTTTAATTCGTTATAGTTTTCTATTTTTTTCGAAGAAGAAATAATATAGAAAATAAGAGAAGAAATAAATATGTTAGTAATTAATAATTATTTTTATAATATATAGATTAAATTCTTATAATAAGAGATAATAAAAACTAAATTGAAAAATCCTTTATTCCGTTTTGGCATGAAACTCAATTTTCGAGATATTAATAACAAAGTTACTATTATTTAGACAGAGACTGACAGATATATAAAAGGATATAACAATATTCTGACTGTTGTTTTTCTCTTTAACAATCGGTTTATCTCTATATAATTAATAGCAACCTTATTAATAAATATCTCAGAAATTGAATTATGGATTAAACATGGAAAAACACAATTCGTTTAGTTTACCTTCAAATGTATCACTCTTAAAGAAACTCCGGCAATTTGTAAAATTGTGTGTTTAAAAAAAAATGATATTTACAAACCTTTATAACAAATCACATTAGCAGCATAACGTTTTTTATCTTTATATTTTACACTGCATCCCGTCATTCCTGATTTTATATCATTAGATTTAGATATATAATAAACATTATCCGTAAACAGAACCAAAGCGAACATTATTTTTCAGAAATTTTACAAATGGTACTTTTTTCACTAGTAGTACACTGACTGAAGAATCCAGCATGCTGTAGATCCCATCTAAGAATAAATTCTTTTTCTTAGTTAAGTTTCTACACAAGTTGTCCCCACCTATTTTTATTAGGACACTCTGATCCAAGAAGTAAAAAAAACGTAAACAAACGTCCGGTTTTAGTAGTGGCAAAGTAAACAAATAGAAAATATACAGACGATTTACGCCTGAAAAATTCTTGTCATGAATTGGTTTCATTAAATATAAATTAAAACAATGCACTCTCATGTTAAGTAAAAGATAATCTTAATATTAATTTGAAAATTCTTAATTTTTGTATATGTCAAAATTGATATTCAATATACAATGAAAAAATAAGAATATTTAGTTCGACTTTTAGTTTTAACAGCTTCCAATTGTCAATTTATTTTTGATTAAAAATTAATCTTGTGCGCTCTAATAATTATCAGTAATAAATAAATTTAATATTCTTTTGAAATATTTTATTTTTTACCAATAATATATTCGGAAAAATGTAGTTTTACTTCTATGTATCATTGACCAATAAAATTTTCCTCTCATTATTCGCCCCCCCCCCCCCCCCTAGCAGAATCTTAATAAGATACTATCTATAAAACTTCAAAAATATAAGGTTCCGTTTTCTAACATTATATCTTTAATAATGGTCGCCATATTTACCGAAAAATCATATAATATTAATCATGAATTTTCGATAAAGTATCCCAGACATTGTGAAACAAGATGAGAATGCACTATCTTTATTTTTACTCATTAAAACAACTAACGGTGGAATCACTTTAATTCCTTAATGGCATATATATAATATTTAAATTAAATGGTTCTGATTTCTGACATAACATACTGAGTGCCAGTCCTTACAATTGGCAATATATATTAGTAATAAAAATTTTGAATTTTCGAAAAGTATTACAAGTATCGTTAATTACAAAGTGATAATACATCATTTTTAATTTTTAATTCATAATATAAAAATTATAGAATTCTTTTCATTTCTCGATAAAATATATAACGCTTAAATTAAATGGATCTGATGTTTGACATTATATCTTGGATGTGGGTCCTTACATTTGACAATAAATCAGTGCTAAAACTCTTATTAGTTTTTGAAAGAATGGTACAATCATTGTTTAAACTGATTGAGTATACTTACATTTTCATGAGTCATAAAGACTAATTAATACTAGGAAATATTTCGTTTACCAGTAATATGGAGAGGTAAAGGGTATCCGGATAAAAACGTACGATTTTATGGAATAAATATTAAAAATTATGTATTTATACTTTATGTTAACGTTACTTGCGATACTTTTTGGAAAATTCATAATTATTTTCAATGATTTATTGCAAAGCTTAAGAACCGGCACTCAGAATGTAATGTTATAAATCAGAATCATTTAGTTTAAAAATTCATAATTTTTATTACTAATATATATTGTCATTTGTAGGTGCCAAAATCTAGGATATAATGTCAGAAATCAGAACCATTTAATTTAAGCATTATATGTATCATCGAGAAATGAAAAGAATTCTATAATTTTTATTTTATGAATTAAAAATTAAAAATGATGTATTATCACTTTGTAATTAACGATACTTGTAATACTTTTCGAAAATTCAAAATTTTTATTACTAATATATATTGCCAATTGTAAGGACTGGCACTCAGTATGTAATGTCAGAAATCAGAACCATTTAGTTTAAACATTATATATATGCCATTAAGGAATTAAAGTGATTCCACCGTTAGTTGTTTTATGGAGTAAAAATAAAAATTGTGCATTCTCATTTTGTTTCACAATGTCTGGGATACTTTTTCGAAAATTCTTGATTAATATTATATGATTTTTCGGCAAATATGACGACCATTATTAAAGATATAATGTCAGAAAATGGAACCTTATATTTAAAGATTTATAGAAAGTATTTTAGTAAGATTCGGCCACATTTTAATGAGTTGTGCAATGGATGATTCTAAAATAATTTTTTATTTGAAGCTTTAATTTTGATATTTACTTAATTTTTACTTACTTAAAGAAACTTCAATAATTTTTCAACATATTCAATGCAAAATTTAATGTTATTTAACACAGACAATCGACAAGTTAATCTAAATAATTAGTTCTTATTAATAAATCCAATTTCTTTAATTATGTGTTGATAATTGAGCTTCATGTCGAAAAACTGTAAATAAAACATTAACTTGGAACGGATTTATAAGGGTTTAAAAACAAGATACATTTCGCAGAATCGCTCTGTATAGTTTCATTGAATGAATATTGTCAATTTGAAGAAACAAAGAAAAGTCTTATAAAACCTTTACTGAAAATAAATAATTACTGTGTTATTCTAAATTAAAAAGTATAGATCAATCTTGAGTCTGATTTTAGTTTAATGCAAAAGTTTTTTACAAATGGGCAGTAACCATTAGCAGTATCAAAGAATAAAATGTAACACCAACAGCTTCAGAAAATTGAGACAGTCAATGTGCAATTAAAAAACATCGTTATGTTTCTTGGCTATTTTACGTATTTAATCAGCTATTTTATGTATCATTTCGTTATCAATGTAGTAAACTAAAGTGAAGTAAAGTAATTTCCTAATATCGATATCTCTATCATTTAACAGTCTTTAAATATAACAAGACTCCTTAATGATTAACAATTAACTGCAATAACTCAACAAATTTATATTTTCAGAAAAATCTGTCTAACTTTTTGAATTTTAGATTATTTTTAATTATAAGTATAATAAGTTATGACAATTATTAAAGAACTATGGGGTATCCGATAATTGACATACTTCTTTTGAAGGAGAGCTTCCTGAAGATAAACGGAGTCCGACAATCCTTTGCCAGTTTTCGAGATATTTAACGATAGATATACTACTATTAATTAGACAGAGACGAAATGTCAGTTGAAATGAGACAGTCGAAAAAGAGAA